>OV049924.1:234891070-235534384 GCA_920104205.1 Eupeodes latifasciatus
CCCAAAGAAAATAGATAATTCAGGTGAACAAAAATGGCGAATGAGGTTTTAGAAGGTTTAATAAATAAAATTTGTGTAGTATATCTTGATGATATATTAATTTTTAGTACTTCATTACAGGAACGTTTAAACAAATATAACCTTAAAGTACGGGTAGATAAATGTAATTTTCTTAAAAGAGAAACAAAGTTCTTAGGGCATACAATTACAGACAAAGGTGTGAAACCCAATATAGATAAAATAGAAGCTACAGAAAAAATACAACTTCCTTGTACAGCTAAAGAAATTAAATCATTCTTAGGAATAACAGGATATTACAGGAAATTTATTAAAGACTATGCAAAAATTGCACAACCCATTACCAAATATTTAAAGAAAGATACAAAAATTGATAAAAACGATATAAATTATATTAAAGCACATCAAAAATTAAAAAATGCGCTTCAACCGGGACCAGTACTTGCATATCCTGATTTTAGTGAAAAATTCGTCTTAACTAACACAGAAAGAGCATCCAATAACATTTATAAGTAGAACCCTCAATGAACATGAAAGAAACTACAGTACAACAGAAAAAGAATTACTAGCTATAGTTTGGTCAGTAAAATATTTACGACCGTATTTACGTGGTAGACGCTTTGATCTTAAAACAGATCACCAACCATTAAAATGGCTACAGACAAAAAATTTAGGCAGAGATATTTCACCCAGATTACAAAGATGGATACTCCAATTAGGAGAATATGACATGCAAATTGAATATTTAAAAGGTGCAAGCAACACTGTAGCAGACTTTTAGAGTAGAGAAATTAAAGATATACAAGAAATAAATATGTTAGAACAAGAATCAGTTAAAGGTACAATACATTCGCAACATGAGGAAATGAATGATCACTTCCCAATTAAAGATAGTGTAGTGAACGTATTTAAACAACAAATAATATTACAAGCGGGAAATGGACTTAAGAAAAATTCAAACTATAAAAGAATACATATAGGGATAAATGAAATACATACAGATAATTTTAATGATCTTATAATACCATTAGTAGACAAAATTAATATATAATTTATACTGAATTAATAGACAACGAATATAATATACTTCAACAAAAATCAATAGAGTTATTTGGAACAAGAATTAAATTTTATAAATGTGTATACTTTGCTAAGGACATAGAAACAGAAGAAGAAGCCATTAAATAAAACTGTATCATGAAAAAGAAACAGGGCATTCAGGAATTGAAGAAAATTATAGAGGACTTAGAACAAAAAAGAAATTAATTAATGACGTAATCAATAGTTGCAACATATGCAAACAATCAAAGAATGATAGACGACCAATTAAAGAAAAATTTCATTTAACAGAAACTCCAAAAGACATTAATGATATAGTTCATATAGACATTTATTGTATTAATAAAACAAAATACTTAATTTCCATTGACAAATTTAGTAAGCTAACTACAGCTACATACGTTCCAAAACGTTGGCAACGCTGCTTGATAAACGTCACTCGTAAAATTAATTGCGCTCTGCAAAATTTTTTGATTTTCTTTTCTTTTTATGAAAATATTACTTAATTAATGTTAATTTTTGATAACAAAGTGTTTTGCAATCACATCCTTCTATAAAATTAACGTTTGAATTGATATTTTGTAAAAAGTAAAAAGTGAAACATTGAAATTCACATAACCTCAAAATTGATGGGAAATAACAAAAAAACGACCGCTAAAAGATATCTCTCCAGAACAAGGTGCTTCAACATCAGCAAAAAAGCATACTTTCCATCGAAATATGATGCCGTCTTCTTCATGCAACTCCAGTGAACAACATCCCACCAGCCCAACTCTGGATTCCAAGTTATCTGGTCAAAAAAGTGACACATTCTCTTGGTCTGTGTTTGATTTAAAGCTTGGCAGTGCACTCGACTCCAAACTACGCGATGTCGCTCGAAAAGAAGATCTTCAATTACTTAGCATGGACATTCAACAACTCCGTAGTGAGAATTCCTAGCTGAAGGAGGAACTAAATTCTATGAAAAACAGATTGGAATACATCGACAAATCCTCGAGACGATGCAACATTATTGTCAGTGGCCTCAAAAACAAGAACACCCAATCTGCTGCTGTCGAGTTCGTGGATATATGTTCCAATATTTTGAACACCAATGTTCTAATAAAGGATTCAAAACAATTACACTCTGGGAGGTCATATTTATTCTCTTTGGATTCCACATCTCAAGTTCAAAACATTATTGCCTCCAAGAAAAAACTTGAACAGTCTGCCATCTATCTTCAAAAAGACTACACGACAGCTGAACGCAACAAGAGATTTCATTTACGTCAGCTTGGAAGAATTATCTCAGGAGTTGACAGAAGCATCAAAATTCGTCTTGGCTAGTTCAACATCTTCATCAACAACAAGTCTTTTACTTGGAATAATGATAAATTCGAAGCTTCGGTGCCAGCGGATGCAGAGTTCCTTAAAAGCATTCTCTCAAAGTCCGAATCCAACTGTGAGGTTGTTGTGAGAAACCCTCCCAAGGCAAAAGCAAAGTTTCATACAGAAAATATTAGTTATGTTCAAAAATAGCAACCAGAAGTCTGCCAGTTGTTGTCGTATAATATATCTAATCTAAAGAGTAAGCTATTTTTTAGTAACTTTTGTTCCTATATAAATAAATTTGATATTATTTTTTTATACGAAACAAATGTAATTTATGAAAAGAGGTGTAATTTTAAGAACTATTTTAACGAATTTAACTTGTATTGGGTTGGTGCAACAAAGTTTCATAATGCCGGTCATGCAATTGGTGGTTGTCTTTTCGGTTTCAAACAAATTCTGAAAGACAAATTTTCATTTAAATTTATTGAATTATACGATAATGTCGTTCTTTTTGCCAAATTTGGTGATGTGAATGTTCACTTCATTCCCAGATATCTGAATGGTAGTAACAGAACAAATTGGTTAGCTGACTTTGAGAAATTCGAAAAGTTTTTAAACATCATAGACATTGATTCCTTTTGCATAATTGGCGATTTAAATGCTCGCATCGCTGAATCTGGATTTTGTGACAGAAATTTTTTGACAGGTACATCCCTGGTATCAGAGGCTCGAACATCTAAAGATAAGACCATAGATATCAAGGGCAAAAAAATATTAGATCTTTTTGAAAATGTTGGTGGAATAATCATCAATGGTAGAACCCTAGGTGACGCAGAAGGCGAGTTTACTTTTTGCCGCGCTTCAGGTAGATCAGTTATAGACTATTGTATTTGTTCTGTTGACTTTCTACCTTTGATTAAAAGTTTCTCCGTTCCGTGTAAGGTTTTTTCTGATCACATGCCCTGTACTTTGTGTATCTCCGTTCCTTCTCATCATAACTCCAGTGTAGCTCAACCGGTCTTACGCCAAAAACTCTATTGGTCTATGATCCATCTTTCTAAATATGTTTGTTCTCTCAATCGCTTATCCAATCAACAATACATACATTCAGATATACCGATTGATGAAAAAATTGACCACTTATTGCATAAGATAAAATCTTCAGTCGGAGGAAGAAGGCATATAAAACGTTTTATACCTAAAAATAAATGGTTCGATTTTAAATGTGCACTAGCTCGGAATAAAATGTTTAAGCAGCTTAAACTTTATCGAAAATTTGGTTTGAGGTTCTATAAGAGATTGTATCTGGAGAGCAGATCAAAATATTTGCGAACCTGCCGTACAAGTAAAAATTTAAATTTAAACAAAAATATAGAAAAACTCAATCCTTGTGCAAAACGTGGAGGTCCCTTATACTTCTTGGGCCATACCAGAAATTATAGATGCTTTTCTAGACTCCCCGTTCGAAATGTGGGAACTATCCCATGTACTTGAAAAGGCTAAGAAAAACAAAGCCCCAGGGGAAGATGGGATTAGCTATGAATTTTATTAATATGCCCCAATTTGTTTCCTAGAGGAAGTTCTTGGAGTTCTAAGCCAGGTTTACTTGACTGAACATATCCCTTTCTCGTTCCGGCAATCCATCATTATTCCATTACATAAAAAGGGGGATGTGAACATTGTCTCCAATTACAGGGGTCTCTCTCTAAATAACACTATCTACAAACTATTTACAGGCATCCTTCTCAACAGAATTATCGGCTGGGTCGATTGTAATAGAATCCTCAGCGAGTTTCAGTCAGGTTTTCGTAAGGGATATTCTACAACGGACAACATTTTTAACCTAACCAGTATCGTGAAACTTCTCCAAAAAAATAAGAAGAAAACTTACGCTTTCTTCGTAGATTTCTCATGCGCCTTTGATTTATTGCCCCGTAACTCTCTGTTTTACAAATTGTCCTGTATTGGACTTTCATCCAAGGTTATTAGAATCCTACAAAAACTTTATGAGAATACATCAAGCCAAGCCTGGGACAGTAAATCCTTATCGGATGATTTTTTGGTTAATATTGGTGTCAAACAAGGTTGCTTACTCAGCCCTCTCCTTTTTTCTCTTTATTTAAATGATTTGCACGAAGTTTTACCGGGTGGAGTTTCTGCAGCAGGAACTATCGTTAAAATTCTTATGTATGCGGATGACCTTGTGTTACTTTCAGACTGCCCAACTAAATTGCAGTACATGATTGACCACTTGCATAGCTATTGTTCGGTTTGGGGTCTGAAAATCAATCTCAATAAATCAAAAATTGTTGTATTCCGTGTGGGTACTAGAATCTCAAGTAACCTGAAATGGAACTATGGTGAAAACCCAATAGAAGTATTAAACGAATACAAATATTTGGGTGTTATTATGAATTACAACCTGTCTTTTAATAAACATCTTGACTCACGACTGGTAGCTTCCAGAAATGCTATTACAGCGAATTGGTCTAGTTACATTAGTAACCCGAAGATAGTTCTTTCAAAAAAGCTCAAGATTTTTGACACTGCAGCAAAATCAATAATGTTTTATGGTGCTCAGGTATGGGGTTTTAAACGTTTTGAGCAGGTTGAAAAATTATTCAGATTCTTTGTAAAAAAAACTGTTATTCCTCCCTAGTAATACTCCAAACTATATGTTACACTTGGAAACCGGTCTGCACTCACAATTTATACAAACATTACGACTACACTTTGCCTACATAAGAAAGACTCTCAATTTACCCCGATACAGATTAACACGAATTTTCGCAGAAGAAATTATTGCTAAAAATATTTATTGGGCTCGTGAATGGTATGAGCTCTGTGACGATCTCGAAATAGCATTAAACTCCAACATTTTAGATATGAATCTATCTGATTTACATTTAGATATCTTAGAAACCATTAAGAGAACAGAATACGAAATGAATATTAACAGTGCTAGATGCTCCCAGTTTCACGATGCATATTAAATTAAATTAAATTAAATTGGGTGGCGCAACAGTCCGTTTGAGAACTTGGGCCTAGTGACTTACAACTCTCAACCATTCCTGTGTGCGAGTACTGTTGTCAGGGATGGAAGGGACCTACAGTTTCAAGCCGAATCCGAACGGCAAATTTTTGAGAAAGCACTTTTCATGACAAGAATTACTCTTGGAGAATTTGTCAATTCCTCGCAAGAGGCAGTACCCGTGAAAAAAACTTTTTAGGTGGCATAGGCAGGGATCGAACCCAAGACCTCTCGCATGACAGTCCAACGCACTAACCATCATGCCACGGGTACATATCCCAATCTAAAATTTGATATAAAACCATATTTCATTGATGAAAACCCTGCTCATTTAGTAAGTTTAGTTCTCAGAGCTAGAGGTGGTCTTCTTAATATTAATGCCAGAGCTTTTAAAAAGGATACTATCGGTATTTGTACAATTTGCAATCTAGATGAAGCAGAAAATACTTATCACCTTATTTGCAGATGTCCAGTATTTATGAACGCAAGAAAAAAATGTTTCGGTAACACTGTTCTTTCTATTAGCGAGCTTTATGAAATTTTGAATGGACAAAATTTTCCCTCCCTCTACAGTTTCTTAAATTATTGCCTTAAATATAGAGAATTAATATTAAATGAATTTAATTGATATTCTGAATTATATAAATATGAGCGATGTCTAATAAAATATCTTTCTGAATATAATATTGTTTATATTATTGTAAACTCTTTTTTAATATTATTATACTGTATATTATTATAAATTTAGCCAACCTGGCAGACAACAAATGAAATGTTATGTCAAAAATACGGTAATATTAATATTCATGTATATTAAGATTACGTATTAAGATTTATTATTATTCTGATTTTGTACCTAGATACATATGTATATTGTAATTTCTGAAATAAAAATCTTTTCTATCTATCTATCATACGTTCCAAACGTTTTTCATGAAACCTTATAAGAAACAATTTTACAACTATTAGCCACAAATGGTAAATCAAAAAAATTCATAATGGATAATGAATCTAACTTTCCAAGAATTATAAAATTATTAGAAGACCTTGACATAGAAGTACATTTTACGAAACCGAACAGTCATATAGGGAATTCAGACATTGAAGTCTTTCATAGAACATTAGCTGAAAAAATAAGAGTAATCCTAAACGGAAAAACGAACCCTAGTGTACATGAAATTCGAGTAGCTGTTCACAAAGCTAATCTCTTTTATAATACTTCGATACAATCTACTACAAAAACCATATGATATACAAAAAGGCAATGTAGATACAAATAAACTTTATGATCTAATGATCAAAAACAAAAAAAAAAAAGAGGCTGGGATGCGACCCACACTGATAACTTCCCATCCCGTCTATCGATTTGTCTTGCTTAAAAGTTTGTCTAAATGTATCAATTCTTACCAAATTTGCGTTCTATTTTTTGTAGATTTTATTTTTTTTTATGAAAAAACGGACTGTTGGATTTTTATAAAAAAATTATTGAATATAAAAAACAATATTTTCTGTGAAATAAAATAAGTTTGAAGCCAATATTTTTAATTTTTGAAAAGCTATTTGAGCCGAAAATCAATTTTTACCAACTTTTATTAATTTTTTTGTTTAGGTTTTTATTTTTTGTAAAAAAACTGTCAATTCGATTTTTCTCAAAATTTTTCCTAATGTTGAAAACAATATTTCTTATAAGTTAAAATTAGTTAGAAGCCATAATCTCAAATTTTTGAAAAGATATTTAAGTCGAAAATCAATTTTTACCAACTTTTGTTAAATTTTTTTTTCGGTTTTTAATTTTTTGTAAAAAAACTGTCAATTCTATTTTTTTCAAAATTTTACTGAAAGTTGAAAACAATATTTTTTGAAAGATAAAAGTAGTTTAAAGCCAATATCTCAAAGTCTTGAAAAGATATTTGAGTCAAAACTCAATTTTTACCAACTTTTTTTTTATTTTTTTTTAGGTTATTATTTTTTGTAAAAAAACTGTCAATTCGATTTTTCTCAAAATTTTATCAGATGTCAAAAACATTATTCTTCGTTGCACAAAATTGTTTTGGAGATGAAATCATATTTTAGTCGTAAAATTTTCGAAGTGACAAATTTTTTTTTTCAGTTTTTTTGATTTATAAAAAAAACCGTTAATTGAATTTTTTTCCAAAAATATAATTGTTTTGTATCACGTTACAATATATAACATAAAATTTAATTCAAGTCTCTAGCATCATTGGTTCATGAGATATTTAGGGTTAACCAAAATGTTCACCTTTTTTTTAAACTGCTATGGTAAAAAAAACCACCCACGCAATTTTCTTGAGAGCCCTTTCTGCATCTTTCTGCCTTATTATCTGTATAACAAAATTTATTTGAAGTCGATATCTCTTCTGGTTCTTGAGCTATGGACGACGAAAAAAACGTCGCGAACGTACGGACGTACGGACGTACGTACACACGCACGCACAGACATCTTTCTAAAAATCTTTTATTTCGACTCTAGGGACCTTGAAACGTCGAGAAATGTCAAAATTTTCAATTTGACAAATCGGACCCATTACAATAACTTCCTATGGGAAGTTAATAATCGATAGGCTAAATACTAATAGAGAGGAATATAGTGAAAATAGAACGGAAGGGTTTGTTAAAAATTCTAGAACAGAACGTCATAAAACAGCACCAAGATATAAATACAATAAACTCAAAGATCAACACACGAAGGATATCCAAAAGGAAAGAAAGAGTAAGCAAATAAATCAAGACGATTTAATCAAAGCTAGCCAAATGAACAGAAAAACCCAGAGAAGAGTTTTAGTTAGGTCGTACAAAATGAAAAGTTTAATAATTTTAGTGGCTATATTTAACATAAGGCGTTTTTATTGGTAAATTTATACGCAGCGCAGCAAAATCTTGCACACTAAACAACAACAAAGAAATAGTGCGGATAAATAAGGCAGCAAAAATAGTGCATATATGTAAATAGTTCAGATAAAGTTTTGGAATGCTTGGAATAGAATGACACTTCATTCAGTTCCAGAAATATTTTTTACTTAAAGGTTGGCAGGATTTTATTATTTAGGGATGCGTCCGTATTTTTCTTGTGCTCTGTTTTCACTAGAATAAAAATAAATTGGTTTGAAACATTAATCTACGATTACACTGTCAACGTAAATATTCAATGCGTTGACTACTTGACATCACCCAAAAATCATCAATAATCACAGTGCTATCTCTAAATTTATTGACGTGTGATGTGTGTTAGGACTCGCCCAAAACCAAAGCGAAACATTTGATGCGAAAACAAAACTTTTGTCATTGGTCGGGTTTAAAGGCTCTCCCAAACCAACGCGAAAGTGGCACATTCGCCGACGCGGCATTGTTTATTTGTCATTTTTGTTATCATTGTGAATGATTCGCCCTGATTCGCTTCGCGTCAGTTATCGCAGTGTAGGTTTCTTCTGAGAAGAGAAAGTTTAATTGTGGCGCTGAATGTTTCGCGTAGATTTGTCCCCTTTCACCCAGGAAAACTGAGTTGCCAGCAACTGGGAGCTTGTAGGCAAGACGGGCTTACTGGGAAGGACAAAATCTCCCCTCACACCCTTCTTTTGGCTTTTAGTGCCTGTCTACATTGGATTTTTAATGCTGGGTTTTATTATGTTCGTTGTACGATGAAGAGAAAATCAATCTGCACATCCCTATCTCACACCCTTGAAATCTATCTATCTTTCACTCATACAATACAAAATCTTTCATGTTGAATCCAAGAATATTGTTTGCATTTGGGCTGTAATCTACCCATCTTTCTCTTTTTCACTCACATATAATCTACCTGCCTCACTGCTTGCACCTAACATTAAAAATTTAATGGGGACAAGCACTCTTATGTCATTTCAATCTTTCAATTCATACTCAACTCTATTCTGACTGGACCTGCATGTACACATTAACTTGAACTCTTATTTAACTTTACATAAAAACAACAATACTTTTTCAACACATCCCTTGAGTACGTATTTTCAAAACTGGTTGACAGCTGATTTTGACATAAATATGATTGCATAGATACCAACTTGAAGATTTAAAATAAGAGTGCATATAATAGTGATCATATGTTTTATTCACACTTTCCATTACTGCACTTACTTTCCATTACTGCACTAGCTAATAATTTACCAATAAAATACGGCTATAGTAAGCAGTAAATCATTAATTGCTAAAGAAATAACAAACAGTAACGGTTACGCAGTTATTAAATACTAGCCGACCCGTGCTCGCGTTGCTTCGCAAATTGTAACCACGAACATTTTTTGAATATTAGTATTAGCATATGAAAAAATTTCTCAATGGAACTGAGCATATTTTCTACAATAATATTAATTTTAGTTTATAATCAAAAAACACTTCCTTACCGAAATTACACTTTAGAAAAAAAAACTTAAGTAAAATATTACGTAGTAAAGGCCAAGCCGCACGTGAAAATGAAAACAAACAAAATACAAAACCATTTCAATTTTTTAGTTGAAAACAGAACGAAATTTTTGTCTATTTTCTTCTTTTCTTTCTTTTATTCATACCTAGAAACGTTTTTTTGCAACCGAAAAATATAGTTTGCGGTAAAAAAAAAACAAATTTGTGTTTTTAATGTTCTCATACATCTATAGGTATGCGTGTGTAAATATCCATAGACACATTTTTTATTCATCTGCTCATGTTCAGTGCAGTGCAACTGACTTAACCTACCTACATTTGTGTGCTCTTTTTATCGACGTCATTGTAAGTACCTTCTTTGAGTTATTTGTAAAGAAAATTTTAACTTAATTTCAGTTTTATTGTTCGAGGAAGTGATACAAAATTGGTAATTCAAGCTATTATAATAGAACTTTTTTTTTTTAAATTGGAAGAATTATAATCTATTCACTTCCTCGAACCAGAAAAATAAAAAAGAGCTAATTGTTCTTTAGATAAATCGGCATTTCATGTGCACGGCACTGTTTATTTATTTTTATTAAATGTCCATAGTAACTTAAAAAAAAGAGCCACACTGCTCAGCGATGTGACGATAGAATTAGAGAAACAAAAAATAATGTGTGTGTGTAGGTTAGTTGATGAACTATACAATGAAAAATTGAATATGTAGGTAGGTAGGTAAGAGAAAAACGTAACTATTAAATGGAACACATATTAAGAGAGAAAGAGCATGGGAAGAAAAGAAAATTAAAAATGTTGGAATGATAATGAAATGAAACAAAGCAGCGACCTCGCGATTGTGATGGAATCTAATTTCCTGGATAAAATAAATTCAAAAAGTTTATAATTTTATAATTTGTTTTTATTTATTTCTCAGGTTGTATGTTTAACTTAGAAGTGATTTTAGGCTTAAAATTTGCGCAACATATTGACTTTATGAAGCAATGCTAATCTTTGCCGATTATTGTATAGGTTTTAAGATATGAGTGGTTGTATAAGTCAACTAAGGAAAAAAAATGGACAAAAAATGTAAAATTAATAATATTTAAGTTTGACAAATAATTAATGAAAAAAAATTAAAGCCATAAACACTCTCATAACAATATAGAAAATAATAAAATATATTTCAAATAAATCGGTTGACTACTTTCTGAGATTATGCGTTACGAACTTTAAAATGGTTTCGCTTTTATATAATAGTATAGATGACGAAGTGAATATCGTAAACAAATATAATTCAGTTTTGCATATAATAAATTTAACGAAAATAAATGAGTTATTGATTAAAACAACTAAAAACTGGTTGGAACAGAAGACTCTTAAAGTGAAGTCACCAGAAGACATTGCTAAAACAATATACAGTAGACGCTCGATATATTGAAGTAATAAAAACCAGCCATGTTCACTATTTCGAGATTGTTCACTATTTTGAGCGGAAGCCTAGAAACGCTTTCCAAAGCTAAATTTGACCAAAAATACACATTTTCTTCAGTGTGAAGATAACTATATTTATTTAATCGATAAACTAACATTTAATCAAGTTGAAACAGCTTAAAACGAACACAATTCATAATACATACCTATTATTACAATTACAATGCTGTACAAAAGTAAGAACACAGCAAGAACTTGTGTTCTACTGAGTCAAGTGACTACTTTCTTTTATGATTCAGTGTGAGATATGCATGAATGAACGGTTAAATTTGTTTAAAGGCAGTCGACATGCTGTAGACGTATTGCCACTGTAATATTCTTATTTAAACCTGAGAAAAATATATGTTCACTATATCGAAATTTGTTTTGTTCACTATTTAGAGTAGTACATGTAAAATTTTGGGTGTTCACTATACTGGATAGTTCACTCTTCCGAGATTCACTATATCGAGCGTCTACTGTATATAGACAACAGTGGCGATGGCACCATATAAGTCGATTCCCATCGACTTACCTTTTGTAAATCTCAATATCAACAAACAAACTTCACGCAACATTGTATATAAACAAATCATACAACAGCAACGCTTGTGACATCGACATTACTTTACAATAATTCAATCAACATGTATTTTCTTCTTTAAAGGTATGCCGGGTTATTATTTTATCGCTGAATAGAACAAAATTTGTTTTCTCTCCCGTTTTCTCTTCTACTTCTCGCTAGGCGCGTGCTTCTTTATTCAACCAACGCTTTCTTAAGCATAGAAATAACCCGATGTTCACCGCCTTCCATCCGATGAATTTGTATGTATCTGAAAATTCACTTGCTTGTGCAAAAAACAAACAAGAGTGTTGGAAATGGAGAAATACGCATTGCGCATGTCAGGTCAGGTTGAGCCTAGCAAAGCAAAGCAATATGTTGACGCACTACACTTGTTATTCATTTTCATAGAGTAAACACAAATTCAACCATTCTGTATAGGAAACAAGACAAACGTAACCCGTCTCTTATGGACTTATTGGATATTTTCCTTCATTCTCGGTGGATAAAGTTTATGAAGTTGGGGTTGCCACTTAAAGAAAATTGCGTAGTGGAATAATTTTTGGCAGAAAGTTACTGTAATTTTAGTTAAGTGGCACAAGTAGCCAAAATTAACTAGGCAAATGAGATTTTGTTCTAAAATACAGTTTACAAGCAGATTGCAGTGCAAGGTGTAGATAGGAATGAAAGTGTGAACAACAAAATTATTAATTAAAGATAAAAAAGTTAATTAAAGTTTGAATTGGAAGTGATTTGTGAAAAGTGGTTGAATTTTGTTTAAATTTTAGTTACTCAAAATTCACAATGGCTCTTATAGAATAGAATGTTAGATAAAAATAATGGCTTTGGGAAACTTAATTTCTTAAAGAAAAAAAAGTGATAGAAATAGGACGCTCTACCCATCCATTGAGCTTATCTATTAAATAAGAAAGCAAAGATTTTTGTAGGTTTTCGCGTTATGTTAAAAAAGTTGTCAGTTGAATTACATATTCTTAAAAATTTTAAAATTAAATTAAATTAAAATTTTTCATATAAAGAAATAGTTTTGTGAAATAAATTTTTAGTCGAAAACAAATGTTTACCAATTTTAGTAGCATTTCTTTTATTTTTTTTGGTAGTACCCGTAGCGTGATGGTTAGTGCGTTGGACGGTCATGCCAGGGGTCTTGGGTTTAATCCCTACCTGTGCCACTAACTTTTTCACGGGTACTGCCTCTTGCGAGGAATTGACAAATTCTCCAAGAGTAATTCTTGTCATGAAAAGTGCTTTCTCAAATTAGCCGTTCGGATTCGGCATATAAACTGTAGGTCCCTTCCATTTCTGACAACATTACTCGCACACAGGAATGGTTGAGAGTTGTAAGTCACTAGGCCATGGTTCTTCATGGACTGTTGCGCCACCTAATTTATTTATTTATTTATTCTTTTATTTTTACAAATTGGATGAAATAAATTAATTTAAGAGATATTAAGAACCGAACATCAATTTTTATCAAATTTGCGTACTATTTTTTGTAGACTTTATTTTTTATGAAAAAACGGACTGTTAGATTTTTATAAAAAAATTACTGAATATCGAAAACAATATTTTCTGTGAAATAAAATAAGTTTGAAGCCAATATTTATAATTTTTGAAAAGCTACTTGAGTCGAAAGTAAATTTTTACGAATTTTTAGTATTGTTTTTTTTAGGTTTTTATTTTTGGTAAAAAAAACTGTCAATTCGATTTTTCTCAAAATTTTATCGATAGTTGAAAACAATATTTCTTATAAGTTAAATTAGTTAGAAGCCATTAGTTATTTTTAGGTTTTTATTTTTAGTAAAAAAACTGTCAATTCGATTTTTCTCAAAATTGTTCCGAATGTTGAAAATAATATTTATTTTAAGATAAAATAAGTTTGAAGTCATAACCTCAAGTTTTTGAAAAGATATTTGAGTCGAAATTCAATTTTTACCAACTTTGAGTAATGTTTTTTTTTAGGTTTTTATTTTTTATAAAAAAACTGTCAATTTGATTTTTCTCAAAATTTTACCAGATGTTAAAGACGTTATTTTTTATTGCACAAAATTGTTTTGGAGATATAATCATTTTTGAGATGACAAAATTTTTTTTCCATTTTGCGGCTTTAAAAAAATAACTTAAAGTTTTGTATACAACTCCATCTCTTCGTCACCTTAAAGTTGTAGCACTCCATAAACATTTTAAGAATGATATGTTACGTGACTCATTTTCACAAATTTTGTATTTAAGTGTTGCTTCAGTTGAGAGATCTTTTTCAGCAAGTACATTTCATTAAGTACATTTCTGATATTTTTTCTAGTCGCTCATTTTTCTCCGACTTACCTTTAGAAATAAGTCACGCCTCGCCACTGATAGACAATGAATTAAATTTAATTCAAGAACTTAAAAGCATTAAAAGTCATAAACCCCATATACGAAAACCAAGAAGTCTTATTAACATAGGTGGGAGACTCTTAAACTTTTTATTTGGAACTATGGACGACGAGGACAGAATAGAAATAGAAAGCAGATTAAAAACACTCACTTCAAATAATCATGAATTAATAATGAACACGAATAGACAGGTAGATATTAATAACCATTTCCAACAGGTAATAGACATAGTTAAAAAAATAATTGATATACAAATAAAAAATAATTCTGGTTTAGTAAAAGAATTTAAACAATTGGAAAAAAGAATTATAATTCTAGAATATATTAGCACAGTCGATAAAGTAAAAGCAATAATAGAGAAAATACAAAATATTATATTGGCAAGGAGATTGCAAATAATGACAGAAAGCTTACTAACGGCAGAAGAAATAGATTATTATGAAATCGATTTGTTTAAACTCAAAAATATTAAACTATCGGTAAGCGAATAAGATAATGATCTATTAATATTTATAATTCAAATACCTGACAAAATTGGTGACGTGAAATAGTGCCAAATGAAATAACACCAAATTTCAAATTTGGCCTTATTTCGTTGTTCAAAACGAAATAAAACCAATTTGGCTTTATTTCGATTTATAAAAAGAAATAAGGCCAAAAAAATAATGGAAACAACGCCGAATATTTTAAAATTCAAAAGTTAATAAAAAATTTTTAAAGTTCACTTTTTTACATACAAAACACGCAAAAATGGTTGATTTATTGTCTAGAATAGCTACTTTTGATAAAAAGTTTTTTTGAATTGATAGCACGGCGTACTAATAGCCAGGTATGTAAGGGGGGGCATGCTGCCCCCCTGCAACCCCCCTGCTTGGGATCACTATAGGATTTGGGGTGGGTGCGAGTTTGGGTATATGCAAAGAACTTTTGCATTTGAGCACTAAAATCAAAGAAATTCCCAAATTTAAAAAGCAAGTATGGCTCACAGTTATGAAAGAATCACAACGCATTCGTGTTCTTTGCATATACCCAAACTCGCACCCACCCCAAATCCTATAGTGATCCCAAGCAGGGGGGTTGCAGGGGGGCAGCATGCCCCCCTTACATACCTAGCTGTTAGTACGCCGCCGTGCTATCAATTCAAAAAAACTTGTTTTAGGCTCCAATTTCAAAAATTTCAATCGAGCAACAAGTATCTGTCATTTTTCAACTTTTTTAATTAATAACAAAAAAATTGTTGCAAAATTGCACTTCCCCCGATTTTTTATTAAAGGTTACGAAAAAATACACCGATTTGGCTATTTTTCGAATTTTTTTCTATGTTTTTAGCAAAAGTAGCTATTCTAGATGTAGTATCGACGTTTCATTCTAAAATATATAAACAAAGTAGTCTTAGGAAAATGTTCAGTCGAACAGACATATGTAAATAATAATAATTTATTATTGAGAAATTACTCGAAAGGCAAGGCAAGCAAATCTAAATATTACATTAAATCTAAATATTACATTGGCGACGAGAAAATAAAAGAACCAACGCACAAAAAGGTAAATAATATTAAAATATTCATATATATTATTTCTATTTGAACAAATTTTACTATTTGAATAAATGAGTTGAAAAGAAACACATTTGGGGAGAGAAGTCGATGATCCTGATGTGCAAAAAAAAAAAATGGTTGAAAAAAATGTTGAATTCGTGAAAAAGATTGAAGAATAATAAGTTTAAAAAGAAAACTCAGATTTGGGGAGAGAAGTCGACGATCCAAATAGAAAAATAAGTTGAAAAAAAAAAAAAAAAAAAAAAAACTAATTTTGTTTTTTTTTTGTTGAATTTGGTTAGTACACACTAACATAAATACACAAAAAAAAAATTCACGTGTAAAAAAAAAAGAAGAAAATTGTGCTTAAATTAACCGGTGTATATTTTGTATCATTTATTTAAAGATGATGCGACATAGAGATGGTCCACCACCATTCGAGTTCAAAACGGATGCAAATTGTCGGAATGATTGGAAGGTTTGGCTTCGATCATTTGAAACTTTCGCAGAGGCAATTTCATTGGAAGATGATGAAAAAAAAATGAGCTGGATGCTTCATTATGCTGGCCCCAAAGTTCAGACAGTATATGCTTCGCTACCTGAAAAGGAAAGCGAAACAACTGAAACTCAAAAGAACTGAACTACCATCGGGTCCATGGCAACATCTGGCAATCGATTTCTGTGGTCCCTTGCCAACAGGTCATCATTTATTCGTAATTGTTGACTATTATAGTCGCTTTATAGAGGTGGAAGTTATGAAGAAGATTGATTCTTCGGAGGTCATAAAACGCCTAAAAAGGATTTTTGCACGATTTGGATTACCTCTTTCAATTACAGCTGATAACGGTCGCCAGTTCGTGAGTGATGAGTTTAAGGAATATTTTCGTACAAACAACATTGAACTGATCAATACGATCCCGTATTGGCCTCAGCAAAATGGGGAAGTTGAGCGCCAAAATCGATCCTTACTAAAGAGATTAACCATTTCTCAAAATGAGAAAGGAAATTGGCAAGAAGACTTGCAAGATTATCTGCTAATGTACCATTCGACACCACATTCAACCACTCTGAAGACACCTGCTGAACTTATGTTTAACAGAAACATTCGTGATAAATTGCCCTCAATTCTACAGCTTTCGAATATTGATAACGAAGTGCGAGATCAAGATGCCATGGAAAAGTGGAAGGGGAAGTGCTATGCAGATAGTAAACGTCATGCTAAAGTAAATGATGTTGAAGAAGGCGATGATGTTATTATGAAACGCCAAGTGGTTACTAATAAACTCGCCACAACATTTGAGCCAATGGCTTACAAAGTAATTGAGCGAAAAGGATCTGAAGTAACGGTTCAAAATCCGAACACTGGAACTGAGTACCGACGAAATGTGGCACAGGTTAAAAAGGTTCCAGCAGGAATTTTCAAACCCACAATACCATCATCCAATGGACCAGACTCATCAGAACAAATTACTCGATCTTCAAAACGTAAGAGAGCGATGCCAAATTATTATCTGGACTACGACTTATCAAAGCAGAAATAAAAGAAAAAGTATTAAGTTATTTGAATAATGTGAATAGTGTAAAAAAAAAAAAGAAAGTAGATGTAGTATCGACGTTTCATTCTAAAATATATAAACAAAGTAGTCTTAGGAAAATGTTCAGTCGAACAGACATATGTAAATAATAATAATTTATTATTGAGAAATTACTCGAAAGGCAAGGCAAGCAAATCTAAATATTACATTAAATCTAAATATTACACTAGACAATTACCGCAACAATTTTTTTTGTTATTAATTAAAAAAGTTGAAAAATGACAGATACTTGTTGCTCGATTGAAATTTTTGAAATTGGAGCCTAAAACAAGATTTTTTGAATTGATAGCACGGCGGTGCGGCGTACTAACAGCTAGGTATGTAAGGGGGCATGCTGCCCCCCTGCAACCCCCCTGCTTGGGATCACTATAGGATTTGGGGTGGGTGCGAGTTTGGGTATATGCAAAGAACACGAATGCGTTGTGATTCTTTCATAACTGTGAGCCATACTTGCTTTTTAAATTTGGGAATTTCTTTGATTTTAGTGCTCAAATGCAAAAGTTCTTTGCATATACCCAAACTCGCACCCATCCCAAATCCTAATGATCCCAAGCAGGGGGGTTGCTTCCTACCTACCTAGCTGTTAGTACGCCGTGCTATCAATTCAAAAAAACTTTTTAGCAAAAGTAGCTATTCTAGACAATAAATCAACCATTTTTGCGTGTTTTGTATGTAAAAAAGTGAACCTTAAAAATTTTTTATTAACTTTTGAATTTTAAAATATTCGGCGTTGTTTCCATTATTTTTTTGGCCTTATTTCTTTTTATAAATCGAAATAAAGCCAAATTGGTTTTATTTCGTTTTGAACAACGAAATAAGGCCAAATTTGAAATTTGGTGTTATTTCATTTGGCACTATTTCACGTCACCCATGTACATTCATGCAGCATCACTGCAAAGACAAATATAAAACTATAAAAAAGGCTTGCATGACGAGAATAAAATTAGTATTATGTATTCAGTAAATCAATATACATACATAGCTAAAGATTTCCCCCCACTAGTGGTAAGGGATCTGAAGATCCGAAATTTAAAATAAAAATAAAATTATACAAATGCAAATTGTGCGTTTTATTTCAATTTTTTTAAAAGTTATCCCGAAGGATCAAAGATAAAATTCGTGCGGATTTTCTGTGCCCCAAATGCGGCAATTTTGCTTGTTTACATACCCGCCAAGATCAAAATGAGCTTCATCTGAAAAGACGTTTTTTTTTGACAAAATCGTCATCTTCTCTAAGCGTTGTTCCCAGCGGAAGGATAAAACTAATTATCTGTCAAATCAGATATGAGCTAAGTGTTACCATTCACGAAATAAGCACTAGTTGAAAAAAACGTTAGATTGCGGACCCTTTATATAAAATAGGTTTAAATGAGATTGTGTTAGTTAAAATAAACACACTACAAAGCGTACAAATTTGTTTTTTTTATTAACTCGCAGTTAATAACATTTCTATTTACCAGATTTATGGGATTTATTTACACTAAGGTTTGTTTCACACTATACGGTTTTGACCGTACGGCAAAACAACCGGACGGCGACATTATGTTAGAGGCGCGAAGAAGAGCATATACGCTTTCATATTATACGGTCACGGCCTCTAACAAAATGTCGCCGTCCGGTTTTTTACCTAAGGCTTGTTTCACACTATACGGTTTTGACCGGACGGCGACATTTTGTTAGAGGCGCGAAGAAGAGCATATATGTAAGCTTTCATATTATACGGTCACGGTCTCTAGCCAAATGTCGCCGTTCGGTTTTTTGCCGTACGGTCAAAACCGTACAAGCCTAAGGCTTGTTTCACACTATACGGTTTTGACCGTACGGCAAAAAAAAACCGGACGGCGACATTTTGTTAGAGGCGCGAAGAAGAGCATATACGCTTTCATATTATACGGTCGCGGTCTCTAGCCAAATGTCGCCGTTCGGTTTTTTGCTGTACGGTCAAAACCGTATAGTGTGAAACAAGCCTATGACAACACTTTCTTGATTAAAAAAACCCTTCTTTCTACTTTAAAGCATGCAGGAATAAGGTGAATGATCAACAATTTTGGGGTATTTATCGGTCTTAATAAACATATTTGAGCTAAAAAGTAACTTGGGCTTAGGTTACCAAGAATTTTACTTACATAATATACCACAAGCCACGCTATGTCCAAACATCAAAATTGGAAAGAAATACATGGCGCTATACAGAGCTCTATCCTTGTAAACCCAAAAAAATGTCTTTAGAATAAATCTAAAGACTATCATTTGCAATAAACTAATGAAATAAAAAACAAGCACCATCGTTTGTCTGCAATTAAAAATTAATTGGTAAACAAAAAACGAGAAGTTGGATTGCATTACAATGGATAAACAGCTTCCTGTGTGCAGTGTAATTTCGAAATATAATTTGGAGATGGATTGTAAAATAGCGTATACCAATCCGAGAAGTGCTCTACCCCACACGTATGTAAATGAAAGGTTCCAACAGGGTCCATCAATAGTATTGAAATCAGGGCTGAGAGCACAAGCTCTACCACAGCGGAACTGTATGTCGTTATTTGGTCCCTTAAAAAAATTATGATTTGTTAAAATAGTTTGGGCTTATCTATCCACTTTGTATTTTGATGTTGTATACTACGTGATCAATTATTATTAGGTATGTATTAAAATTACTTAAGGCTACCACAGCAGCGATTGATGACATAAAAATGCATGATAAAAGGAAGCATAAACATAAATCCAAGATATAATAAATCGTAGTCAGAAGGGTCACGAACACAACGAACGCACTCGCGTTGTTCGTTAACTCGGTAGCCAATTGGACACGGCCCACAAGAACTTGAAATTCCATTCCCATTTTCAGTTCTTCCACAGTATTTCCCAGGACATGTTTCCGACATTTTCTGGAAATACAACGTTTAATTAGCTTTATTTATAATAGACTAACCTGTTTTATTTTTCCGGTACTGGTTGTAGCCAAAAATGCTTAATTTACTGAGATGGGAATCAAAAATATCAATATGAAATTAGAAATACTCGGTAGCCATGTTGGCTCGTCTAAAAGAAAAATTAAACAGCTGATTAATTCGTTTATTTAATGGGTGGGTTAAATTTGCGAGTTAATTCTATGTGTGCGTAAAAAAGCAAAATGTTCTGTTTCGAAATCACATCCTTACATGAATATTACAAATAGTATCGAAATGGGTATTTGGAGGGTGATACGTAATAAATATTTAAATTTTCATGTAGATAGTTTCTGATCGGAATCTCAAATTGACATTTCGGTTTCCCTACAGGCTGAGGAATGGTGTGTAAAATGGTGCTTAATCCAAACCAAAAACACTATATGTGTTTAGTTCCCCGACCAATCAAAATGCTTTATTTTGATAGTGTTTTGAGCGCGTTCAAAAATAAAGCAAACCTTACCAAAAGTATTTCAAGCGCTGACATGGTCTAAAATTGCGAGATTTGATTTTATATGCTCAAAATTCTGTATGATAATGTATGATATTGTATGGCCATTAGCCGCGTTTTATTATCACCGTGATCTGATCCGGATCCGATCATGATAATAAAACAGCATTGGATCATCATATTTTTTGTTATTTAAAGTTTGGTAGCAGTGTCAAATTCGTTCTTTCAAAAGTGACATTACGAAGCAAAAAAAAAACACACATACCAAAAATGGAAGCTCCACAACTTTTGAAAATGTTTCTGCAAATCACCATTGCACTCTCAAACTCAAAGCATCCAGGAACGCTTTGGTCTCACATGTAGTCCAGATTCTTTTTGACCTTTTAATAAATGTGACACTTAAATAATTTAATTTAGAGATTACTTACAATTTATTTAAACATCTTTTCTCCCATTTGTGCTGCAGCTTTCTCGATTTTATTTATATTTTTTGACATTTAAAGCAAGGTTGCCCAAAGAACATTTTGCTCCATGATTTTTTTTGTTCCTTTTTTTGGGGGAAAATAATACCCATAAATTATGTCAAATATACATTTTTTGGACTTAATTATTTTAATTTCACCAATTAATATCTAGTTTTGTTAAAATATCTAATTATTTTATGGATTATATACCAAACAAATAAATATAAAGCTTCTCGCTTTCTATTTAAAAAATATTTTATTTCAGTTAAATGGAAATGTTAACATGGCAATACAGGTTTTATTTAATTTGTTTGCAATGATACCAACATTTACATGTGAAATAACAATGATATAGCGCTCCTTGTTGTGAAAAAAAGAATTAAATTTTGGATCTCAAATTGAGATCCAAACACAAAGCAGGATCTTGTGTTGTTGTTGTAATGCATGTAAATTCAAGATCCGGATCAGATCATGGTGATAATAAAACGCGGCTAATGTATGCTGTATGATTAATTTCTTGTATTTTGAAAATTGTACATTTCAAATACTGTATCTCAAAATGCTGTATTGTCAAAATTCTATATCTCATAATACTGGAAGTTTTGAGAGATCAATAAGTTTGGTGCAATTGTTGATTATGATAGGAACAATTTATTTAAAAATGTGCGAGAGATATAAACAATTAAAAAGGAAAAAATGAGAAAATGCAGAAATAGGAAGAAGATACCATTTGTTTTGTTTTTATTAATTCAAAGAATTATGAATTATTATAGGAACATACGTTATTGTTCAAGCAAAGTTTATTAGAACATTATTCTTATGAATATTGTGATGTTTTCTTTAAAAATAAGCATTCTGTTTTCGAATTTCTGTATGTCAAAATGATTTTGATAGGCTGAAAAATAAAAATTGTTTTGATAATGCAAAAAACTGCGCACTTTTTTACATTTTTATTTACAGCATTTTGTAAAACAGGTTTTTGTTATAAGCAATTTTGAAACACAGAATTTTAAGATACAGTATTTTGATCGTACAGTATTTTGTACATACAGTATTTTGAAATACAGTATTTTGAGATACAGTATTTAAATACAGCATTATGATCCATACAGTATTTTGACCCCAACCCGTTACAACCCTGTTAGGTAAGGTTAGGTAAAATTGGCTGTCCTTGATGGAATAGGACACACTTAGGCCAGTGTAATGGCCCATTGTGATACCATATGAATCTTGAGACTTTTTTATAAGCTCAATGAAACCAGTTTGAGTCCCTTACGAAACGTGAGAGGCTGATCATGCTAATATGATATAGATCATTTAGATCGTTATAGAAGAATTCTCCTAGGTAGTTCTTGCGTTTTGAGCTTGTGCAGGGCATATACAGAGAAGGTGAAGAACTGCTTCCTCCTCTTCCTCATCCATACAGCTTCTGCAAAACTCATTGGAGAATACGCCTAGCCGGGTGGCGTGCTTTCCTATTAGACAGTGCCCGGTTATGACACCTATTATCGAGCTTATATGCGATCTGCTTAGAGATAGCAAGCACCTTGATCGGCTTAAATCTAGTGTTGGCCAGATGTTTTTTGTGACCTGATACGTGGTGATGTTGTTCCACCTGGTGTTTGCCTTCTTCATAGCGTCCTGCATAGCAATAGTTTAAAAGTAGCGATTGGTATGCCAGCATTTGCAAAACGTGGTAGAATGGGCTGTACTGTACCGTTCCTGGCGAGTTCATCTGCCTTACAGTTGGAATGTCACTATGGCCCGGCACCCAGCAAAGGTGAATATTAAATTGTTGTGCCATCTCCATTAGAGACAGTTATGGAATGTTATAGAGTTTGTAGAGACAGAGTCCATAGATTTGATAGCGGCCTGACTATCTGAGAAAATACCGATATCAGATGTTGATACCACATTTTCTTTAAGCCAGTACAAGACTTCTTTTATTGCCAAAAGTTCTACCTGGAACACGTTACAATGATTGGGAAGGCGGAATGAGAGACTTAATTTTAGTCGTTCAGAGTACACAAATACACCAACCCCTCCTTTTGTTTTTGAACCATCTGTATAAAAATGGATTGACTCGTCTTCAAGGAATGATCTATTCTCCCAGAGAGATCTGGAAGGTATAGAAATCTGGAAGTTTCTGTATGTATAGCCAATGCATGATGCGGGTTTATAAGCCATATTCATTAAAAATAGCATTTTTGCAAGAAAAGGGAGCTACAGTAGCTTTTTTGACTCTGTCTTGTACATTGCTTTTAAAATTTATTTTTTTGTCTAAAATAAGACCCATGTACTTAGCCTCGTCTGAGAATTTTAATTGGATTCCTTTAATATAGGGAGGGTTGACAAATGCAATTTTGTATCTCCTCGAAAATAAGACTAAATCGGTTTTGTGTGGGCTAACACCCAGCCCACACCGATCAGCCCAAAGTATTAGAATGTCTAAGACATTTTGTAAGAGTTCTTTTAAGGTGTTAAGATGCTTTCCTCAAACCGCTAGAGCAACGTCATCCGCATAGGCAATCACTCTGAAACTCTCCGCATCGAGACTAGTTAGGATTTCATTCACCACTAGGTTCCAGAGGAGAGGGGATAGAACACCACCTTGCGGTGTCCCTCTACTAATGAATCGTCTGGCAGAAGAGTTCGTTTAGAGATGTTAGTGCAGATGTGTCCACGTTGTTAAAAGCACCTTCGATGTGAACTCCCTATGATGGAATGAATATTCGATGGTGCGTACTAAGGTGTGTAACGCCGTTTCCACCGATTTACCTTTGCAGTAGGCATGTTGAGACGAAGACAGAAGTCTTGTATCAATACTTGCCCTCAAATGGATATCAATTAAACTTTCCAAGGTCTTAAGAAGGAATGATGATAGACTTATAGGTCGTAGATCTTTAGGATTGACTTGCGAGCATTTACCTGCTTTGGGTATAAAAACAACTTTAACTTCTCTTCATGCGGAGGGAATATGTACCAAGTAAAGACAGCTGGTAAAAATTGCCTCAAGGATTGGTGCAATAATGTCTGAAGTTTTTTGTAGTTCGACTGGTATTATTCCATCTGGTCCTGCAGATTTAAACGGTTTGAAGCTGTTGAGAGACTATTGTAGCTTGTCCCTTGTGATCAGACCTTGTGGATATGTTGTATTGGAACTTGAACGAATTGCAAGTTTCGGTTAAAGAAGCTTGATCTAAGAATTTACAAATCGTTAAACGCGGAAACATTGACGCTGATATACACAGATT
Organism: Eupeodes latifasciatus; assembly: GCA_920104205.1. Classification (NCBI taxonomy): domain Eukaryota; kingdom Metazoa; phylum Arthropoda; class Insecta; order Diptera; family Syrphidae; genus Eupeodes; species Eupeodes latifasciatus. The sequence goes on from OV049924.1 coordinate 234,915,564, forward strand.
CTGAAATAAAACAAACAAAATTGCTATTACAATACATTTTTCAGCTTTCAAAGCGCGACAAAACAGAAAATAGATCTATTTATTGTTTGAGGTCAGAGATTCCGGCTCTGTTGTTATGATGGAAAGTAATAAGTTTTCTTGGAAATACGCTAAAGTTAAATAATTTAAAAAAGGTATATTTATTAAATTTTATGGCTGAATTTTAAGTGTTTGCACACTGAATCCAAATGAAGATGGGTTTCGGATCCTGGAAAAGCTGTCCGGATACTGAAAATTCGAGAGAAACGACAAATTTTCTTTAAAATATTTTCTAAATTATATATGTATAAATATATCTTATATGACTTACAGAAAGTGAGATGTCTTTGTCACATATTTTCAATATTCGGACAGTATTGGGTTCGAATATGGATACCTAGAAAAAAGGTTCTACATTCAAGCAGCACTATGTATTTTATATGAAATAATGGCGTTTATATTTTGTATACATTTTTAAAGAATGAAAGTAGGCAATATAGTTCTCAGCTTAGAGGGAGTAAGCAACAAATAAATATGGTTTATTCCGCCTTTCTCTGCAGGACTGATCAAAAGGCAAAAGATTAATTAGTAAAAAGGAGTAAAGAATTTAAGGTGTTACTCTTGATGTTTACCTGAAATCTTTAATTTCCTTTCTTGTGTCCCTAATGATTTACCATTACTTTATGATTCTGCTTCCCTCAATGCTTATGATGGCTCTTGCTTTATGTAATCTTGGATTCATTTTTACGCATAATTGCTTGTAGCATTATGCTTATGATTACGTTATATTCAGCCACATAGTTATTAGTTTAAAAGTGTTTCTTTGTATTATTATATGTAGTGTGTATACAAAAATTCAAACGGCCACATGATACGATATCAATACCTTCAAGAAAGGACCACCTCTTACCCCTCCCGTCTCTAAATCCAATCTCTTACAGAATAGCGATCTCTGTATTGGAAATACTTAAGGCATATGATAGGTTCTGATGCCCCTAAAATTGATTTAAGTGTTACCAAATGGTTGCACTAATCGAAGTTTGAAATCACCACCAAGAATGCTTCGATAATTCAGTACGTTTAATGATGTACATTTTTTTAAATTATTAAAATCTGGTGTTGAAGTTTGTAGTCTAAAATATATACCATTTAATATGGTATTCCGGCTAATAATCTTCAACTAGGTAAAAAAATAAAGTGTTCCACGATATGACTAACATAAAAAATAAACGAGCACCGATACAACAGAACACGCACAACACAGGGACAACATTCGCCATCAAAGGTTCACCTGATATGTTAAAATTGTGTAAGTGTCTCATATTTTCAATTATTTCGGATTCTTCTGATTGTTTGCTTATTCAAATCCATCTTAATTCGTTTGTTAACTGGTGTAAAATTAATGATTTAAAACTCAATTACGAAAAATGTATGTCTTATAACCGTTGTATGTATAATATAGTCCCATCGTATTCCTAAGACAATGTTAATTTGAAGAGCAGGGCATGTCAAGAGAAGTCGAAGAACTGTTTCCTCCTCTTCCTCGTCCATACAGCTTCTGAAAAAGTCATTTGAGACGTGGCGTGCTTTCCTATTAGACAGTTTCCGGTTATCGCAACTATTATCGAGCTTTTATGCGATCTGCTTGGAGACAGCAAGCACCTTGATCGGCTTAAATCTAGTGTTGGCCAGATGTTTTTGGTGACCTGACACGTGGTGATGTTGTTCCACCTGGTGTTTGCCTTCTTCATAGCGTCCTGCATTAGCAATATTTTACAAGTAGCGATTGGTATGCCAGCATTTGCCAAACGTGGTAGAATGGGCTGTACTGTACCGTTCCTGGCGAGTTCATCTGCCTTACAGTTACCTGGAATGTCTCTATGGCCCGCCACCCAGCAAAGGTGAATATTAAACGGTTGTGCCATCTCCATTAGAGATGATCGACAGTTATGGAATGTTATAGAGTTTGTAGAGACAGAGTCCATAGATTTGATAGCGGCTGGACTATCTGAGAAAATACCGATATCAGATGTTGATACCACATTGTTGTGAATTTTTCCACCGACCGACCGACCGATTGTATATAATAATTTAGATAATTTAATCACTATTGGATTTCCGAATCCAATATTGATTACAACCGTACGCGAATTAAATTCTTTACTTTAAATTATTTTAAATTAAACAAAATCAAAATAAATTGCACCCCGCCGATGTGCCGCGAAAGTTATTATGACAAAAGAAACGTCAGTCGATATGACAAACAGATGAAAGAATTCACCACAGGTAGCAATAAAAGTATTGCCAGCACGGTAGCTGAGCTTAAGGGGGGGTTTCGATTAGTGAGTATTTTATTAATCGAGGTGATTAATAAAATTGAGATAAAATTGATATCAAAATGATATAGAAATACGACGAGGTGAATTTCTCCAAGTCGTATTGTTTGAAGTGGGCGCCAGGAAACTTTTTAATGGAAGTTTACCAAAACCATAAGCTGAAAATTAGTCTTCAAACAAAGAATGAAATAAAAGAAAGGTTTTGCTTTCCTGATGGGAAATTAAAATTATGTTTTATTTGCCTGGAAAATCTTGGCCGAAGCCGGGATTAAAAACCAGGATCTTTTATAAAAGAGAAAGATACAAATGGAATTATTGAGATTGACAGAAGGTCAATTCTCGATAAATGTAGTGCAAGCAAAAAAAAGAAAAGAATATGAATATAATCACAAAACCGATAAAAGAAATCACTCGAAGATAAAAAAAATCAAAAGCGGTAAACGCGTCCCGTAATATCGGGAAATTAACAAAGGTCAAAAGGACGAATAAGAAAAATATTGAAGGACACCAATAAACAATATTCTTAAAACAAAGAAAACACTATACTTAGCTTTTACGACTTCCCCAACAGCTATCACAGTCCTTCCTCAACAAATTTTTGTTTCCTCACAGCAGAACACCAAAACAAAATCTTCAACTCAATAAAAATTTTACAAAACGCTCGTACCAAAAATTACGTCTTTTTCCAAAAAAATTCTTCACACAATTTTTCTTAGTCTTCTAATCGCTTCGGGCGCAATCAAAAAAGTGGCCATCATCATGGCGAGCTTAACCCTTCCGGCTACCTGCCCTTAGGCAATCCTCTCGGATCTTTTGCGTGGTGATCGATCTGTCTCGGTCCCGCAACTTCCTCCATCCATAAGATTGGGGTGTGCGACCGAGAAGCCAGATATCTTTCATCGCACGCGATCTCTTTAAAAAGGTGATGCGATCACCCAGTAGCTCAATGAGTGAGTTCAGCTCTTCACTTTCCAACCCATTCCAGCCAAGACTTTCTGGAAAAATCATGTGGAATTCCTCGCATTACAGAGTATCTACACGCGCTAGTTTTTGGTTGAGGAAAGACTACTTATGTGGTGTTGCAGGAAGTCGGTAGCCAAGCCTATAATTAAAATAAAAGTTATTAAGATATTCTTAGAGTGATTTTTCTATCGTTAATATGTACTTTATGGTGGGCCCTCGGCCATACTACGTTAAAGTTGGTGTGACTTTTCTACACACATTGTTGGGCATGGGTATCGTCTTCATGCCTTGACGATATTGTTTATCCAATATGTGGGCCAACCGTCGCCCAGTTCGTTGGTGTGGAATCCTTTCGCACACTTTGGTAGGACCTGTTAAATTTGCTTTCCCAAAATGCTAGAAGAGCAGGTCACTGGCTGATGGTCCAGGTTTCTACTAAACTCTTCCAGAATTTTGCGGCCGCAGTAAGAATTTTTAAGGGTGGTTAGCAAAAAGGAAGATGAAACTTGTTGTGGTAAAATTTACCGCAACAAATCCCACCCTTACCTCCTAGGAAATGTGCTTACCGTTGGTTAACACCATAGGTAACACATTTCCAAAGTCGGCCCCAGAGAAATGAAAATAATTTCCATCAGAAAAGAAATGTGAACTAAAAACAATTTAACAAAAAATCAAAGTGCAAAGTAATCAAAGCAAAAAAAAGTAAACTACGTTAATCATTAAAAACTTCGGATGCATTTGTAAACGGTTTTAAATCCTTAACATGCCAAGTTCCGCGTTCTTTACCATTACTATCTTTCAAGACGTATGTCCAAGGTGACAAACGCTTATCAATTACAAACGGACCGACAAATTTCGGTGCTAATTTGGCTACATAATAATTCGCGGCATCCGAAAGCGTGAAATTCCTGCGCCATACAAGTTCGCCGGGGTGATATTGAACATCACGCCGTCGAAGATTGTAGGCTTCCGCAGAACGTTTAGAAGATACTCCCAGCTTCTTTGCAATATCGTTCCCTGATCCCCTCCGGATCCTGAACGTCTTCTGACTCATTCCCTACAGATGGTACTTCTTTACCCGAAGTTACCATTTCCCTCCCGAAGTTCGCATAGTAGGGAGACACTCCCAAAACTTCATGTTGTGACGTGCGAATGGCGCGTTTTCAATTCCTTCGATCGGAATTGGGGACCGTTGTCACAGACGGTCACCTTTGGTATGCCAAAAAGTAGGAAGACATTGTCTTCGAGTTCCCTACAGATAGCTTTTGCAGTAGCCGACCTCAACGCAAACAGTAGTGGAAACTTTGTGAAGTAATCCACCACTGTCAGAATGTATGTAAAACCCCTACTAGATTTAGGAAGCGGCCCTACCAAATCTATACAAATCATCTCCCACGGTGATTTGATTCCTACCCTCTCCGTCATTAACCCAGCTGGTTTTTCATTAATAGGTTTCACCTGTTGGCAAACTTGAAAACTCCTAACGTACTTGGTGATATCCGCCCTCATTTTTGGCCAGTAAAACTTTGCCGCTTTCCTGGCAAAAGTTTTCCTAACTCCCATGTGACCCGCTAATGGATTATCATGATTATCTTGTAAAATCCCTAACCTATCCTTTTTACCTATCACTCTCTTCCATTCTTGATTATCTTTATGAACTATAATATGACTAGCCTTTACGAGTTTGAACAACTGTCCATGTTCAACTCTCCAGGCCGGAAACCTAAGTGGATTGGCATTCACTTGCGCAATCATTTTTTTCACCCAAGGGTCTGAAACCTCTTCTGAGATACCACCCAACTGTGGCACTCCTCGAGACAGCATATCTGGAACCACATGCTCTTTCTCCTTGCGATGAACGATTTCGAAGTCGAACTGTTGTAACCTAATGGCCCAACGAGCCAACCTACCCTGTGGATCTTTTAAATTACTTAGCCATACCAAGGAATAATGATCGGTTACGACAGTAAATCGAACACCTTCGAGATACGGTCGCAACTTCTCAATAGCCCAAAGTACAGCCAAGCATTCCTTCTCTGTCGTACTATAATTCCTTTCGTTTCTATTTAACGACCTGCTAAGGTAACAGACAACGTTTTCTCCCTCATCAAAGTTCTGTGAAAGAACTGCACCGATACCAAAATCTGACGCGTCTGTTTGAACGACAAAAGGTCGTTTGAAATCTGGGCAAGTGAGTATAGGTGCTGTCACCAAACACTCTTTTGCCTTCCTAAAGCTATCCTCGCATTCTTGGGTCCAAGTGAACTTCCTATTCTTTTTTAATAAGTCTGATAACGGTCTAAGTAATTCCGCGAAATTTGGTACAAAACGACGGTACCATGAGACTGTTCCTATAAAACTCCTAACCTCTTTAACATTTCTCGGTGCTGGAATCCTAACCATACTGTCTACTTTTTCAGGATCGACATGCAACCCATTACGATCCACTATATATCCTAAAAATTTAAGCGAAGGCATGCAAAAGTTGCATTTTTCCTTGCTAACCTTTAATCCGGCATCGCTCAACCTTTTCATCACTTCACTGAGAACTTCGAGATGTTTTTCAAAAGTTTCGGCAATGATAATGATGTCGTCTAAATAGACGAAAACGAATGGCTCAAGATCGGCACCCAATACCGTGTCGATAAATCTTTGCCAAGTCGCCGGTGAGTTATGAAGTCCAAAAGGCATTCTCCTAAACTGAAATAAACCTCGCCCAGGTACCGTAAAGGCAGTATAAGGCTTAGATTCCTCCTCCATAGGTATCTGCCAGTACGCTGACTTGATATCTAGTGAAGACAAGAACCTAGCACCACGAAGCCTATCTAAAATTGCACTAATATACGGTAAGGGATACGCATCCCTATCCGTATTCTTATTCAGCTTCCTATAGTCCACGCAGAATCTAAAGGAGCCATCTTTCTTTTTTATTAACAGTATTGGAGATGACCAAGCACTTGTCGATCTCTCAATAACTCCTGTCTCTAACATTTCATTAAGTTCCCTATCTATATGAACCTGCATTGCCGGGGAGACCGGATAGTACCGTTGTTTTATCGGCTCTGCCGACGTCCTAATTTTGTGCTCGACTAGTGTTGTGCAACCTAAGCCCTCGGGCATTTTCCTAAACGAATCCTCCACTAATGTTTCTAAAGCTTTTATTTCCCTATCATCCAACTCTGATCGTTCTATAATAGAACATACCGAAACAGCAATGTTCTGTTCGGAAAAATTCCACTCTCGTGACCTGAGATCCGGGACAATGCCCGACAGCGCCCAAAAATCTGCGCCTAAAATCACGGTGTGCGGCAAAGTTGGTATAATTAAGCAATCAATAAGGATTGCCCTACCCTCAACTACTATCGGAAGAGAGAGTGTCCCTAACACTTCGACACCTGACCCTTCTGCCAAACACACGCAGTGGACAGTGTCTTTCTTCACAGTAAACCCTAAATCACCAAGTATTTTCCAAGAGTCCCTACCTATTATGGTCCTGGAAGCTCCTGAATCTAGTAGTCCTACGAATTCAGAACCATAAATACTAACTTTTAAAAATGGTCTCCTATCATTCCCGTTTGCCTCCAAGGTGAACCCTAAATGAACCCTATTTACCAGCTGGTTTCCAGCCAGCAAAAACCCTAACGCTTCTGAACCCCTCGCCCTGCTGCCGCAGGAGTTCGCTGCCCATTTCCCGAGCATTTCCTACACTCAGATCTTTTGACCCCTACAGCCCCACAACCGAAACAACGCCTAGGAGCGGAACACCTATCTGCATAATGGCCGAATTGGCTCGAGATTGGTTCGATGATTGGGCCTGACGATGAGTTTCGTTGTTCTCTGTAACAACCAAAACCGAGGGAGTATCGACACCTACATATGCTAGATCCGGTTCTAGCAAAGACATATTCTGCCTAACACTTGGCGGTGGAACATATTGAATTGAATTGAAATATTTTATTTAGCCCAAATTAGCTATTTATAATTTACAAAATGATTATGATTAATATATATATACATTTTTATGTTATTTACAATGGCATTGGCGTTTATATGTTTTGTTTAACAAAGTTAATTATTGCTTTTTTAAATATAAACCTATCAGTCTGTTGCTTTACATTGTTTGGTAAATCGTTAAAAAGCTTAAATCCTTTGTAAATTAAACTATTTTGTGATCTTGCACTTCTGTATGATTGCAGTCTTAAATCCTCTCCATTTCTTAACAAAAACGGTTGAACATCTCTTACGTAACGAATATGTTTTGACAAGTATTTTGGTAGTAAATTATTTTTAATTTTGAATACAAAAAATAAAACATTGAAATAAATACGCTGTTTAACATTCATCCACATTAAAGTATTTAACATAAGCACTATAGAAGTATATTTACTACATCTAAGTATTGCACGCATAGCTTTATTTTGCAGTTTTTGAAGATTATTCATTGAACTTTCATTGATTAAATATAAAATTGTAGAGCAAAACTCAAAATGAGGTTTTATTATAACATTGTAAATATTTATAGCGGTAATAGTGCCTACTTTATTTCTAATTCTTTGCAAGAAACCTACTTTTTTTGCAATTTTCTTTACAATATACTGCACATGAGATTCAAAACATAGTATATAATCAATAATGACACCTAAGTACTTAATTTCTAATACTTGTTCTACTATTTCTTGATCAATTGTTACGTTAACATTAACATTATCATTTAAAACAATACATTTAGTTTTTGAAACATTTAGTTTAAGCTTATTAGCCTTAAGCCATATATTTAATACTTTAAGGTCTTCATTTAATAGTCGTTCGCATTCCTGGACTGTTTCAGCTTCAACAAACAAGAGTGAATCGTCAGCAAACAAAGCAAGCTCGCAATTTTTAATAACTTTGTTCATGTCGTTGATGTAGCAGTTAAAGAGGAGTGGTCCCAGTATTGAGCCTTGAGGGACTCCCAGTTCAATCGGTTCAATTTCGGATAATACGTTGTTAATTTTGGTTTGTTGAGAGCGCCCCAATAAAAAACTTCTAAACCAACCAAGTGCGGAGCCCGTTATTCCGTAATAGTGCAATTTATCAAGCAATATATTTGGATCGATTGTCTCAAAGGCTCGTTTGAGGTCAAGAAAAACACAAACAACTTTCTTACCTTTTGAGATAGATTCTTTCCAACTTATTAATACCATATTTACAGCAGATTCGCATGAATGTGATTGACGGAACCCAGATTGATTCTCGATGATGATTTTATTTTCACTCAGATATTGTGAAAGTTGCTTATAAACGATTTTTTCAAGTACTTTTTCATAGACCGGTAATGAATTAATGGGTCGAAATTCTTCACACTTTAAAGTTTTTTTGATTTTCTCAATAGGTGTCACAATAGAATTTTTCCATGTTTGAGGAAATTGACCTTGTGTTAATGATACATTGATTATTTTTAACAACGACTGTCCGACTACATCAAAAGCGTCAATAAATAATTTTGGACTTAGTAAATCACTATCTTTTTTATTGTTTAATTCTTTAATTGTCTTCATCAAATCATTTATATTAATTTCATTAAACTTGAAAGGATTTTCACAAGAAAAGTCTATTTGATTAACATATGGAACATTTTCAATCGTATTATTTATTATTTGCACACTATTGATAAAAAATTTATTAAACCGATTAGCTAGCTCTTTGTCATCTGTGATAAATTCACTATCGAATTGAACTTTTGTTATTTCACTTTTTTTTTTCGCGCAGTACTAACGATTTTAGTGTTCTCCACATAGCTTTTTGATTAGTGCAGTTTTCAAGGGCTCTTTTTATAAAATTATTTTTCGCATGATTAAGTTCTTTAGTGTAAGTATTTCGTATGTTCCTAAAATAACACCAATCATCCAAACTACCTGTAAAGATTGCTTTACTTTTCGCATTATGTTTTTGATGTTTGAGCGCATTCAAATGTTGATTAAACCACGAATTTTCTTTTTCACTTGGATATTTTAGCGTTTTAAATTTAATCAATACCATTAATAATTTATTTTGAAAATTTTTCGCGTACTGGTGTATATCATTAACAACAAGAGAATTTATACCACTTTCTTCAAACGCTGATAATAAGTTGGCTTTAGAATATTTTAAAACTTGTATTTTTTTAACTTTTGGTTTGGAAAATTTTGCTCTCATTGGGAGTTTTAAAGATATAGCTTCATGATCTGCGATATCAAAATCACCACTAACACTAGCCACTAAATAAGATAAATTTGAGGCGACATAGTCTATTAAGGTTCTAGATGTACTTGTTATTCTTGTTGGTTCATTTACTAATTGTGTACACCCGTTTTCAAGTATAATTTTGTTGCAATCACGCCTATAAATATTATTTTCATCGAACCAGTCAATATTAAAGTCTCCAACTATTATAAGATTATTGTTATCTTTCACCAAATTATCCATTAACTCATTAAAACGGTCACAAAATTGTCTATTAGATGATGATGGAGATCTATATAAACCAGCGATTACAAAAGAGCAAAAACCACATCGCACTTTAACAGCAAGACACCAAATATCCATATTCACTACTAGTGTATATACTTGTTCACACTGCAGATTTGCATTTACATAAATAGCGACTCCACCTGTATGCCTAGATAAGCTATCACATCTAATAAGATTATATTTTTCAATATTAACTTCATTACCTGAAATATTTTCAGTCAAACGTGTTTCACTAAGCACAATTATATCAAAAGTTTGGTTTATTAAAACTTGTTCAAGCTCATTAAAATTTGCGATTAAGCTTTGAATGTTAAAATACACAAAAGAAATTTCGGTTGGTTGCTAATATTTAATTTTGTCCTTTTGGATCTGAACTTTTTTTTTGAATACCGGACATTCATTACTTCGACTATCATGGTCAACGTCAAGATTAAGTTTTAAATTTGCACAATTAATACATTTCATTGCTTTTTTACATTGACGTTCATCGTGAGATTCACCGCACCGAGGACAAACTGCTTCACGTTTACATGTTTTGGCTTCATGATTATAGCCCCAACATTTATAACACCTTTTAACCCATGTATAATCGCACACTGCACATTGGTCCCATCCGACATTTACTACTTGTAAATCTAAAAACTTTTTATATAGTTCACCATTAATTTGTAAAATTGCATTAAATTTATTTTTTCGGGGGCATTTATAAAACCGGACACATTTGAAATTGTCACTAATATCGTTTTGCGATTTTATTGCTTCACATAGAGCCTCGGCTCCCCACTCATCATTTAATCCACAAATTATAACATTAGGATCATTTAATTTAGGTGTTATTAAATTATAATCATCACACATTTTGGACGATACTTCATGTTCAATTTTTTCTCTTGAATCGGTATCCACACATTTAATTGCTATAGCACCATCTTTCCTATTAGAAACACTTTTAACTTTTAACGACAGAGCCTGAGGATCAATGTTTACTTTTATCGCTTTTCTTGTCGCATCGTTGTTTTGTGTATTCTTAGGTGCAATGATGACAGGTGGTTCATTTACCAAAACATTTGAATAAGAAGCACTATTATTATTATTTATGGACATTGATGAGCACGTAACATCATTTATTTTCTTATCAATGTTTTTTACAACTTCACTATTCTTGATTAAAAGAGTTTTTATTTCATTTACACTTTTTAATAAATCATTGGAGAATTTTTGACATTCTAAGCAATGAAAAAGCATGCACTCATGTTCCATTGTCATGCGTTTCTCATATTCGCTTATGCCAAAGCAAGAGAGATGAAAAACACCATTACATACACCACTGCAAGAGATACCATCTTTTTCTTTCTTTATGTGTTTGTTGCACAACTTGCATATGATAGAACTCATTATGTATATAATAGCTTTTTTTTTTTTTTTTTTTCTTTAACGTTTTGTCCTTTGTTTAATTTTTCACTCAACAATCACTAATATTTAAGTTTTCTTTTAATTGTTTATTTATGTTTTAAGCTAATTTTGATTTAAATAATTTATATTTCTTTTAAAATTACTACTTAAGTTCAATTTGCACTATAATTTATAATTGCCAATGCCTTATAACAACTTTAAATAAATAATACAAATGGAGCACTTAATCCGCACAACTGTCGCGATCAAGATACGCATCTACGTTGTCCCTAACGGCTTCTAAACTCCTACCTAACGTCACCAAATCTGACACACAAGTTGGTTTCGCCAAACCAAGTTGTGTTTGGTAAAAGGGTGTCAAGTTCCTTTGGATCATTGACAACCTTCTACTTTCAGTTATGGGTTCTGTCAATCTACCAAACAAATTCGACATCGTCGCGACATAGACACCGATGGACTCATCCTTGCCTTGAGTCCGACGCCTAATCTCCTCTAAAAGCTGATCGTCATAATTCGGTGGCAAGAATTCGAGTTTCAACTCTTTCACGAGTTCCTGCCAAGAATTAACCGAAACCCTAACTGCCCTATACCAAATCAATGCTTTTCCGACGAAAAGCTCTACTGCTGACCTAAAAAGTTGGGTTTCAGAAACCCCCCTAGCCTGTCTCATTTCCTCAATCCTCTCTAGAAATGCATTCACTGAGGTACCGCAGCGTTCCCCAGTGAATTTGACCTCCCATTTGGCGATGTTGAGGAATCGGTCCGATTCCACATAAATCCTACCTGGAACAAAATCCCCATTTTCAATATTATTCCTCCTATTGTCTGCCTCTCCTAAGCTTGTTGTTGCAGCCGGAAGCTGTTTATCCCTCTCTTTTTCCCTTACAACCTGTTCTTCCTCAATAACTTCCTCATCATCCCTCTCTAATACCGACATGGTCATAATCACCTTATTTTTCAAGGCAAGCTTTGTTTTATCCTGACTTTCATTTTCAGGAATGCTCCTATCTAACCTACGCAAGCACCATTCTACTTTCGTCAAAATCTTTAAATATTCACCCGAAGTTTCCGACTTCGGGGGATTCTCTAAAAGTTTTCCTATCTCGACTACTTTCTTCTCAACTGCCATCAAATCCTCCTCGAAAGTGAAAGGATATGATGCAGCTACAAAAGAATTCCTACGTTCTAACTTAAGCGTCGTCCTAAGAGACTTCCTCATATCTTCAACCGTACCGACAATCAAACCGCGACATTCTATTTCATAGGTAATCTCGTCCTGAGATAACCTATTAATCTGACTCACATCCATATTACAAAAATCTATTTTCCAAAATTACCCACGAAACAAATTTAAAAAGGTATGTGAATAATCTTGAGCTAAAAAAAATTTATATCAAAAAGAAACGTATTACTAGCGGACGTGAAAGAAACGAAAAGTCGCAAAACCCCAAAGAAAATTTGTTTTCTTTTATTTAAAGCAATTTAATAATAGTAACTAACGATTGAAAAAAAACATCCGTAAACCCGTCGTTGAACAAGATTTTATTATAACTTTATTTAACAATGTCGCAAGAGAAGAGAAAAAAAAAATTAAGACAAATATTTCCCAAACAAATTCCGACAACCTAAAGTGGCAACACTTGTTCAGTTAATTAATTAATTATTAAATTCAATCAAATTAAAATATCGAAAGAAAAATTAAAGAAAATCTATTAAAAGAATCGAAATAGTAAAATGGCAACACTTGAATATCGAACAAAACTTCACTAAATTACGCAATCTATTTCCACAAAAGGTGCGAGAGAGAAAACTATATAAACACTATCACAAAATGGATTCCGAAATCAAAAAAAAATAAAAAATAAAAAATATCACTTTATATAAAAGTAAAATCAATATCAAAATCGATGAAAACTATATATGTATGTATATATTATCGCTATGAAACAATGTAGAATAAAAAGAATATTCCAAGGACTCACTTATTTTTTCCAGCCAAAATCAAAAAAAGCACTCCCGAACTCCCTCCTTTCCTTTTTAAGGTTATATCCTTAGGCCTCCTCTGGCCGTAAATTCCCCGAGACAGCTCACCTAAATGAAAAACAACACCACCAAGTAATTAAATCTTTAAAAAAGTAACTCAAAAAAACAATTCACTTCCCTAAACACAGGACAAATCCAGACAATCACAAGTAGGTATTCCAACCAAACAAGAAAGCAAGAAAGCCCCACGTTGGGCGCCAAATTGTTGTGAATTTTTCCACCGACCGACCGACCGATTGTATATAATAATTTAGATAATTTAATCACTATTGGATTTCCGAATACAATATTGATTACAACCGTACGCGAATTAAATTCTTTACTTTAAATTATTTTAAATTAAACAAAATCAAAATAAATTGCACCCCGCCGATGTGCCGCGAAAGTTATTATGACAAAAGAAACGTCAGTCGATATGACAAACAGATGAAAGAATTCACCACAGGTAGCAATAAAAGTATTGCCAGCACGGTAGCTGAGCTTAAGGGGGGGTTTCGATTAGTGAGTATTTTATTAATCGAGGTGATTAATAAAATTGAGATAAAATTGATATCGAAATACGACGAGGTGAATTTCTCCAAGTCGTATTGTTTGAAGTGGGCGCCAGGAAACTTTTTAATGGAAGTTTACCAAAACCATAAGCTGAAAATTAGTCTTCAAACAAAGAATGAAATAAAAGAAAGGTTTTGCTTTCCTGATGGGAAATTAAAATTATGTTTTATTTGCCTGGAAAACCTTGGCCGAAGCCGGGATTAAAAACCAGGATCTTTTATAAAAGAGAAAGATACAAATGGAATTATTGAGATTGACAGAAGGTCAATTCTCGATAAATGTAGTGCAAGCAAAAAAAAGAAAAGAATATGAATATAATCACAAAACCGATAAAAGAAATCACTCGAAGATAAAAAAAATCAAAAGCGGTAAGCGCGTCCCGTAATATCGGGAAATTAACAAAGGTCAAAAGGACGAATAAGAAAAATATTGAAGGACACCAATAAACAATATTCTTAAAATAAAGAAAACACTATACTTAGCTTTTACGACTTCCCCAACAGCTATCACAGTCCTTCCTCAACAAATTTTTGTTTCCTCACAGCAGAACACCAAAACAAAATCTTCAACTCAATAAAAATTTTACAAAACGCTCGTACCAAAAATTACGTCTTTTTCCAAAAAAATTCTTCACACAATTTTTCTTAGTCTTCTAATCGCTTCGGGCGCAATCAAAAAAGTGGCCATCATCATGGCGAGCTTAACCCTTCCGGCTACCTGCCCTTAGGCAATCCTCTCGGATCTTTTGCGTGGTGATCGATCTGTCTCGGTCCCGCAACTTCCTCCATCCATAAGATTGGGGTGTGCGACCGAGAAGCCAGATATCTTTCATCGCACGCGATCTCTTTAAAAAGGTGATGCGATCACCCAGTAGCTCAATGAGTGAGTTCAGCTGTTCACTTTCCAACCCATTCCAGCCAAGACTTTCTGGAAAAATCATGTGGAATTCCTCGCATTACAGAGTATCTACACGCGCTAGTTTTTGGTTGAGGAAAGACTACTTATGTGGTGTTGCAGGAAGTCGGTAGCCAAGCCTATAATTAAAATAAAAGTTATTAAGATATTCTTAGAGTGATTTTTCTATCGTTAATATGTACTTTATGGTGGGCCCTCGGCCATACTACGTTAAAGTTGGTGTGACTTTTCTACACACATTGTTGGGCATGGGTATCGTCTTCATGCCTTGACGATATTGTTTATCCAATATGTGGGCCAACCGTCGCCCAGTTCGTTGGTGTGGAATCCTTTCGCACACTTTGGTAGGACCTGTTAAATTTGCTTTCCCAAAATGCTAGAAGAGCAGGTCACTGGCTGATGGTCCAGGTTTCTACTAAACTCTTCCAGAATTTTGCGGCCGCAGTAAGAATTTTTAAGGGTGGTTAGCAAAAAGGAAGATGAAACTTGTTGTGGTAAAATTTACCGCAACAAATCCCACCCTTACCTCCTAGGAAATGTGCTTACCGTTGGTTAACACCATAGGTAACACATTTCCAAAGTCGGCCCCAGAGAAATGAAAATAATTTCCATCAGAAAAGAAATGTGAACTAAAAACAATTTAACAAAAAATCAAAGTGCAAAGTAATCAAAGCAAAAAAAAGTAAACTACGTTAATCATTAAAAACTTCGGATGCATTTGTAAACGGTTTTAAATCCTTAACATGCCAAGTTCCGCGTTCTTTACCATTACTATCTTTCAAGACGTATGTCCAAGGTGACAAACGCTTATCAATTACAAACGGACCGACAAATTTCGGTGCTAATTTGGCTACATAATAATTCGCGGCATCCGAAAGCGTGAAATTCCTGCGCCATACAAGTTCGCCGGGGTGATATTGAACATCACGCCGTCGAAGATTGTAGGCTTCCGCAGAACGTTTAGAAGATACTCCCAGCTTCTTTGCAATATCGTTCCCTGATCCCCTCCGGATCCTGAACGTCTTCTGACTCATTCCCTACAGATGGTACTTCTTTACCCGAAGTTACCATTTCCCTCCCGAAGTTCGCATAGTAGGGAGACACTCCCAAAACTTCATGTTGTGACGTGCGAATGGCGCGTTTTCAATTCCTTCGATCGGAATTGGGGACCGTTGTCACAGACGGTCACCTTTGGTATGCCAAAAAGTAGGAAGACATTGTCTTCGAGTTCCCTACAGATAGCTTTTGCAGTAGCCGACCTCAACGCAAACAGTAGTGGAAACTTTGTGAAGTAATCCACCACTGTCAGAATGTATGTAAAACCCCTACTAGATTTAGGAAGCGGCCCTACCAAATCTATACAAATCATCTCCCACGGTGATTTGATTCCTACCCTCTCCGTCATTAACCCAGCTGGTTTTTCATTAATAGGTTTCACCTGTTGGCAAACTTGAAAACTCCTAACGTACTTGGTGATATCCGCCCTCATTTTTGGCCAGTAAAACTTTGCCGCTTTCCTGGCAAAAGTTTTCCTAACTCCCATGTGACCCGCTAATGGATTATCATGATTATCTTGTAAAATCCCTAACCTATCCTTTTTACCTATCACTCTCTTCCATTCTTGATTATCTTTATGAACTATAATATGACTAGCCTTTACGAGTTTGAACAACTGTCCATGTTCAACTCTCCAGGCCGGAAACCTAAGTGGATTGGCATTCACTTGCGCAATCATTTTTTTCACCCAAGGGTCTGAAACCTCTTCTGAGATACCACCCAACTGTGGCACTCCTCGAGACAGCATATCTGGAACCACATGCTCTTTCTCCTTGCGATGAACGATTTCGAAGTCGAACTGTTGTAACCTAATGGCCCAACGAGCCAACCTACCCTGTGGATCTTTTAAATTACTTAGCCATACCAAGGAATAATGATCGGTTACGACAGTAAATCGAACACCTTCGAGATACGGTCGCAACTTCTCAATAGCCCAAAGTACAGCCAAGCATTCCTTCTCTGTCGTACTATAATTCCTTTCGTTTCTATTTAACGACCTGCTAAGGTAACAGACAACGTTTTCTCCCTCATCAAAGTTCTGTGAAAGAACTGCACCGATACCAAAATCTGACGCGTCTGTTTGAACGACAAAAGGTCGTTTGAAATCTGGGCAAGTGAGTATAGGTGCTGTCACCAAACACTCTTTTGCCTTCCTAAAGCTATCCTCGCATTCTTGGGTCCAAGTGAACTTCCTATTCTTTTTTAATAAGTCTGATAACGGTCTAAGTAATTCCGCGAAATTTGGTACAAAACGACGGTACCATGAGACTGTTCCTATAAAACTCCTAACCTCTTTAACATTTCTCGGTGCTGGAATCCTAACCATACTGTCTACTTTTTCAGGATCGACATGCAACCCATTACGATCCACTATATATCCTAAAAATTTAAGCGAAGGCATGCAAAAGTTGCATTTTTCCTTGCTAACCTTTAATCCGGCATCGCTCAACCTTTTCATCACTTCACTAAGAACTTCGAGATGTTTTTCAAAAGTTTCGGCAATGATAATGATGTCGTCTAAATAGACGAAAACGAATGGCTCAAGATCGGCACCCAATACCGTGTCGATAAATCTTTGCCAAGTCGCCGGTGAGTTATGAAGTCCGAAAGGCATTCTCCTAAACTGAAATAAACCTCGCCCAGGTACCGTAAAGGCAGTATAAGGCTTAGATTCCTCCTCCATAGGTATCTGCCAGTACGCTGACTTGATATCTAGTGAAGACAAGAACCTAGCACCACGAAGCCTATCTAAAATTGCACTAATATACGGTAAGGGATACGCATCCCTATCCGTATTCTTATTCAGCTTCCTATAGTCCACGCAGAATCTAAAGGAGCCATCTTTCTTTTTTATTAACAGTATTGGAGATGACCAAGCACTTGTCGATCTCTCAATAACTCCTGTCTCTAACATTTCATTAAGTTCCCTATCTATATGAACCTGCATTGCCGGGGAGACCGGATAGTACCGTTGTTTTATCGGCTCTGCCGACGTCCTAATTTTGTGCTCGACTAGTGTTGTGCAACCTAAGCCCTCGGGCATTTTCCTAATCGAATCCTCCACTAATGTTTCTAAAGCTTTTATTTCCCTATCATCCAACTCTGATCGTTCTATAATAGAACATACCGAAACAGCAATGTTCTGTTCGGAAAAATTCCACTCTCGTGACCTGAGATCCGGGACAATGCCCGACAGCGCCCAAAAATCTGCGCCTAAAATCACGGTGTGCGGCAAAGTTGGTATAATTAAGCAATCAATAAGGATTGCCCTACCCTCAACTACTATCGGAAGAGAGAGTGTCCCTAACACTTCGACACCTGACCCTTCTGCCAAACACACGCAGTGGACAGTGTCTTTCTTCACAGTAAACCCTAAATCACCAAGTATTTTCCAAGAGTCCCTACCTATTATGGTCCTGGAAGCTCCTGAATCTAGTAGTCCTACGAATTCAGAACCATAAATACTAACTTTTAAAAATGGTCTCCTATCATTCCCGTTTGCCTCCAAGGTGAACCCTAAATGAACCCTATTTACCAGCTGGTTTCCAGCCAGCAAAAACCCTAACGCTTCTGAACCCCTCGCCCTGCTGCCGCAGGAGTTCGCTGCCCATTTCCCGAGCATTTCCTACACTCAGATCTTTTGACCCCTACAGCCCCACAACCGAAACAACGCCTAGGAGCGGAACACCTATCTGCATAATGGCCGAATTGGCTCGAGATTGGTTCGATGATTGGGCCTGACGATGAGTTTCGTTGTTCTCTGTAACAACCAAAACCGAGGGAGTATCGACACCTACATATGCTAGATCCGGTTCTAGCAAAGACATATTCTGCCTAACACTTGGCGGTGGAACATATTGAATTGAATTGAAATATTTTATTTAGCCCAAATTAGCTATTTATAATTTACAAAATGATTATGATTAATATATATATACATTTTTATGTTATTTACAATGGCATTGGCGTTTATATGTTTTGTTTAACAAAGTTAATTATTGCTTTTTTAAATATAAACCTATCAGTCTGTTGCTTTACATTGTTTGGTAAATCGTTAAAAAGCTTAAATCCTTTGTAAATTAAACTATTTTGTGATCTTGCACTTCTGTATGATTGCAGTCTTAAATCCTCTCCATTTCTTAACAAAAACGGTTGAACATCTCTTACGTAACGAATATGTTTTGACAAGTATTTTGGTAGTAAATTATTTTTAATTTTGAATACAAAAAATAAAACATTGAAATAAATACGCTGTTTAACATTCATCCACATTAAAGTATTTAACATAAGCACTATAGAAGTATATTTACTACATCTAAGTATTGCACGCATAGCTTTATTTTGCAGTTTTTGAAGATTATTCATTGAACTTTCATTGATTAAATATAAAATTGTAGAGCAAAACTCAAAATGAGGTTTTATTATAACATTGTAAATATTTATAGCGGTAATAGTGCCTACTTTATTTCTAATTCTTTGCAAGAAACCTACTTTTTTTGCAATTTTCTTTACAATATACTGCACATGAGATTCAAAACATAGTTTATAATCAATAATGACACCTAAGTACTTAATTTCTAATACTTGTTCTACTATTTCTTGATCAATTGTTACGTTAACATTAACATTATCATTTAAAACAATACATTTAGTTTTTGAAACATTTAGTTTAAGCTTATTAGCCTTAAGCCATATATTTAATACTTTAAGGTCTTCATTTAATAGTCGTTCGCATTCCTGGACTGTTTCAGCTTCAACAAACAAGAGTGAATCGTCAGCAAACAAAGCAAGCTCGCAATTTTTAATAACTTTGTTCATGTCGTTGATGTAGCAGTTAAAGAGGAGTGGTCCCAGTATTGAGCCTTGAGGGACTCCCAGTTCAATCGGTTCAATTTCGGATAATACGTTGTTAATTTTGGTTTGTTGAGAGCGCCCCAATAAAAAACTTCTAAACCAACCAAGTGCGGAGCCCGTTATTCCGTAATAGTGCAATTTATCAAGCAATATATTTGGATCGATTGTCTCAAAGGCTCGTTTGAGGTCAAGAAAAACACAAACAACTTTCTTACCTTTTGAGATAGATTCTTTCCAACTTATTAATACCATATTTACAGCAGATTCGCATGAATGTGATTGACGGAACCCAGATTGATTCTCGATGATGATTTTATTTTCACTCAGATATTGTGAAAGTTGCTTATAAACGATTTTTTCAAGTACTTTTTCATAGACCGGTAATGAATTAATGGGTCGAAATTCTTCACACTTTAAAGTTTTTTTGATTTTCTCAATAGGTGTCACAATAGAATTTTTCCATGTTTGAGGAAATTGACCTTGTGTTAATGATACATTGATTATTTTTAACAACGACTGTCCGACTACATCAAAAGCGTCAATAAATAATTTTGGACTTAGTAAATCACTATCTTTTTTATTGTTTAATTCTTTAATTGTCTTCATCAAATCATTTATATTAATTTCATTAAACTTGAAAGGATTTTCACAAGAAAAGTCTATTTGATTAACATATGGAACATTTTCAATCGTATTATTTATTATTTGCACACTATTGATAAAAAATTTATTAAACCGATTAGCTAGCTCTTTGTCATCTGTGATAAATTCACTATCGAATTGAACTTTTGTTATTTCACTTTTTTTTTTCGCGCAGTACTAACGATTTTAGTGTTCTCCACATAGCTTTTTGATTAGTGCAGTTTTCAAGGGCTCTTTTTATAAAATTATTTTTCGCATGATTAAGTTCTTTAGTGTAAGTATTTCGTATGTTCCTAAAATAACACCAATCATCCAAACTACCTGTAAAGATTGCTTTACTTTTCGCATTATGTTTTTGATGTTTGAGCGCATTCAAATGTTGATTAAACCACGAATTTTCTTTTTCACTTGGATATTTTAGCGTTTTAAATTTAATCAATACCATTAATAATTTATTTTGAAAATTTTTCGCGTACTGGTGTATATCATTAACAACAAGAGAATTTATACCACTTTCTTCAAACGCTGATAATAAGTTGGCTTTAGAATATTTTAAAACTTGTATTTTTTTAACTTTTGGTTTGGAAAATTTTGCTCTCATTGGGAGTTTTAAAGATATAGCTTCATGATCTGCGATATCAAAATCACCACTAACACTAGCCACTAAATAAGATAAATTTGAGGCGACATAGTCTATTAAGGTTCTAGATGTACTTGTTATTCTTGTTGGTTCATTTACTAATTGTGTACACCCGTTTTCAAGTATAATTTTGTTGCAATCACGCCTATAAATATTATTTTCATCGAACCAGTCAATATTAAAGTCTCCAACTATTATAAGATTATTGTTATCTTTCACCAAATTATCCATTAACTCATTAAAACGGTCACAAAATTGTCTATTAGATGATGATGGAGATCTATATAAACCAGCGATTACAAAAGAGCAAAAACCACATCGCACTTTAACAGCAAGACACCAAATATCCATATTCACTACTAGTGTATATACTTGTTCACACTGCAGATTTGCATTTACATAAATAGCGACTCCACCTGTATGCCTAGATAAGCTATCACATCTAATAAGATTATATTTTTCAATATTAACTTCATTATCTGAAATATTTTCAGTCAAACGTGTTTCACTAAGCACAATTATATCAAAAGTTTGGTTTATTAAAACTTGTTCAAGCTCATTAAAATTTGCGATTAAGCTTTGAATGTTAAAATACACAAAAGAAATTTCGGTTGGTTGCTAATATTTAATTTTGTCCTTTTGGATCTGAACTTTTTTTTTGAATACCGGACATTCATTACTTCGACTATCATGGTCAACGTCAAGATTAAGTTTTAAATTTGCACAATTAATACATTTCATTGCTTTTTTACATTGACGTTCATCGTGAGATTCACCGCACCGAGGACAAACTGCTTCACGTTTACATGTTTTGGCTTCATGATTATAGCCCCAACATTTATAACACCTTTTAACCCATGTATAATCGCACACTGCACATTGGTCCCATCCGACATTTACTACTTGTAAATCTAAAAACTTTTTATATAGTTCACCATTAATTTGTAAAATTGCATTAAATTTATTTTTTCGGGGGCATTTATAAAACCGGACACATTTGAAATTGTCACTAATATCGTTTTGCGATTTTATTGCTTCACATAGAGCCTCGGCTCCCCACTCATCATTTAATCCACAAATTATAACATTAGGATCATTTAATTTAGGTGTTATTAAATTATAATCATCACACATTTTGGACGATACTTCATGTTCAATTTTTTCTCTTGAATCGGTATCCACACATTTAATTGCTATAGCACCATCTTTCCTATTAGAAACACTTTTAACTTTTAACGACAGAGCCTGAGGATCAATGTTTACTTTTATCGCTTTTCTTGTCGCATCGTTGTTTTGTGTATTCTTAGGTGCAATGATGACAGGTGGTTCATTTACCAAAACATTTGAATAAGAAGCACTATTATTATTATTTATGGACATTGATGAGCACGTAACATCATTTATTTTCTTATCAATGTTTTTTACAACTTCACTATTCTTGATTAAAAGAGTTTTTATTTCATTTACACTTTTTAATAAATCATTGGAGAATTTTTGACATTCTAAGCAATGAAAAAGCATGCACTCATGTTCCATTGTCATGCGTTTCTCATATTCGCTTATGCCAAAGCAAGAGAGATGAAAAACACCATTACATACACCACTGCAAGAGATACCATCTTTTTCTTTCTTTATGTGTTTGTTGCACAACTTGCATATGATAGAACTCATTATGTATATAATAGCTTTTTTTTTTTTTTTTTTTCTTTAACGTTTTGTCCTTTGTTTAATTTTTCACTCAACAATCACTAATATTTAAGTTTTCTTTTAATTGTTTATTTATGTTTTAAGCTAATTTTGATTTAAATAATTTATATTTCTTTTAAAATTACTACTTAAGTTCAATTTGCACTATAATTTATAATTGCCAATGCCTTATAACAACTTTAAATAAATAATACAAATGGAGCACTTAATCCGCACAACTGTCGCGATCAAGATACGCATCTACGTTGTCCCTAACGGCTTCTAAACTCCTACCTAACGTCACCAAATCTGACACACAAGTTGGTTTCGCCAAACCAAGTTGTGTTTGGTAAAAGGGTGTCAAGTTCCTTTGGATCATTGACAACCTTCTACTTTCAGTTATGGGTTCTGTCAATCTACCAAACAAATTCGACATCGTCGCGACATAGACACCGATGGACTCATCCTTGCCTTGAGTCCGACGCCTAATCTCCTCTAAAAGCTGATCGTCATAATTCGGTGGCAAGAATTCGAGTTTCAACTCTTTCACGAGTTCCTGCCAAGAATTAACCGAAACCCTAACTGCCCTATACCAAATCAATGCTTTTCCGACGAAAAGCTCTACTGCTGACCTAAAAAGTTGGGTTTCAGAAACCCCCCTAGCCTGTCTCATTTCCTCAATCCTCTCTAGAAATGCATTCACTGAGGTACCGCAGCGTTCCCCAGTGAATTTGACCTCCCATTTGGCGATGTTGAGGAATCGGTCCGATTCCACATAAATCCTACCTGGAACAAAATCCCCATTTTCAATATTATTCCTCCTATTGTCTGCCTCTCCTAAGCTTGTTGTTGCAGCCGGAAGCTGTTTATCCCTCTCTTTTTCCCTTACAACCTGTTCTTCCTCAATAACTTCCTCATCATCCCTCTCTAATACCGACATGGTCATAATCACCTTATTTTTCAAGGCAAGCTTTGTTTTATCCTGACTTTCATTTTCAGGAATGCTCCTATCTAACCTACGCAAGCACCATTCTACTTTCGTCAAAATCTTTAAATATTCACCCGAAGTTTCCGACTTCGGGGGATTCTCTAAAAGTTTTCCTATCTCGACTACTTTCTTCTCAACTGCCATCAAATCCTCCTCGAAAGTGAAAGGATATGATGCAGCTACAAAAGAATTCCTACGTTCTAACTTAAGCGTCGTCCTAAGAGACTTCCTCATATCTTCAACCGTACCGACAATCAAACCGCGACATTCTATTTCATAGGTAATCTCGTCCTGAGATAACCTATTAATCTGACTCACATCCATATTACAAAAATCTATTTTCCAAAATTACCCACGAAACAAATTTAAAAAGGTATGTGAATAATCTTGAGCTAAAAAAAATTTATATCAAAAAGAAACGTATTACTAGCGGACGTGAAAGAAACGAAAAGTCGCAAAACCCCAAAGAAAATTTGTTTTCTTTTATTTAAAGCAATTTAATAATAGTAACTAACGATTGAAAAAAAAACATCCGTAAACCCGTCGTTGAACAAGATTTTATTATAACTTTATTTAACAATATCGCAAGAGAAGAGAAAAAAAAAATTAAGACAAATATTTCCCAAACAAATTCCGACAACCTAAAGTGGCAACACTTGTTCAGTTAATTAATTAATTATTAAATTCAATCAAATTAAAATATCGAAAGAAAAATTAAAGAAAATCTATTAAAAGAATCGAAATAGTAAAATGGCAACACTTGAATATCGAACAAAACTTCACTAAATTACGCAATCTATTTCCACAAAAGGTGCGAGAGAGAAAACTATATAAACACTATCACAAAATGGATTCCGAAATCAAAAAAAAATAAAAAATAAAAAATATCACTTTATATAAAAGTAAAATCAATATCAAAATCGATGAAAACTATATATGTATGTATATATTATCGCTATGAAACAATGTAGAATAAAAAGAATATTCCAAGGACTCACTTATTTTTTCCAGCCAAAATCAAAAAAAGCACTCCCGAACTCCCTCCTTTCCTTTTTAAGGTTATATCCTTAGGCCTCCTCTGGCCGTAAATTCCCCGAGACAGCTCACCTAAATGAAAAACAACACCACCAAGTAATTAAATCTTTAAAAAAGTAACTCAAAAAAACAATTCACTTCCCTAAACACAGGACAAATCCAGACAATCACAAGTAGGTATTCCAACCAAACAAGAAAGCAAGAAAGCCCCACGTTGGGCGCCAAATTGTTGTGAATTTTTCCACCGACCGACCGACCGATTGTATATAATAATTTAGATAATTTAATCACTATTGGATTTCCGAATACAATATTGATTACAACCGTACGCGAATTAAATTCTTTACTTTAAATTATTTTAAATTAAACAAAATCAAAATAAATTGCACCCCGCCGATGTGCCGCGAAAGTTATTATGACAAAAGAAACGTCAGTCGATATGACAAACAGATGAAAGAATTCACCACAGGTAGCAATAAAAGTATTGCCAGCACGGTAGCTGAGCTTAAGGGGGGGTTTCGATTAGTGAGTATTTTATTAATCGAGGTGATTAATAAAATTGAGATAAAATTGATATCAAAATGATATCGAAATACGACGAGGTGAATTTCTCCAAGTCGTATTGTTTGAAGTGGGCGCCAGGAAACTTTTTAATGGAAGTTTACCAAAACCATAAGCTGAAAATTAGTCTTCAAACAAAGAATGAAATAAAAGAAAGGTTTTGCTTTCCTGATGGGAAATTAAAATTATGTTTTATTTGCCTGGAAAACCTTGGCCGAAGCCGGGATTAAAAACCAGGATCTTTTATAAAAGAGAAAGATACAAATGGAATTATTGAGATTGACAGAAGGTCAATTCTCGATAAATGTAGTGCAAGCAAAAAAAAGAAAAGAATATGAATATAATCACAAAACCGATAAAAGAAATCACTCGAAGATAAAAAAAATCAAAAGCGGTAAGCGCGTCCCGTAATATCGGGAAATTAACAAAGGTCAAAAGGACGAATAAGAAAAATATTGAAGGACACCAATAAACAATATTCTTAAAATAAAGAAAACACTATACTTAGCTTTTACGACTTCCCCAACAGCTATCACAGTCCTTCCTCAACAAATTTTTGTTTCCTCACAGCAGAACACCAAAACAAAATCTTCAACTCAATAAAAATTTTACAAAACGCTCGTACCAAAAATTACGTCTTTTTCCAAAAAAATTCTTCACATAATTTTTCTTAGTCTTCTAATCGCTTCGGGCGCAATCAAAAAAGTGGCCATCATCATGGCGAGCTTAACCCTTCCGGCTACCTGCCCTTAGGCAATCCTCTCGGATCTTTTGCGTGGTGATCGATCTGTCTCGGTCCCGCAACTTCCTCCATCCATAAGATTGGGGTGTGCGACCGAGAAGCCAGATATCTTTCATCGCACGCGATCTCTTTAAAAAGGTGATGCGATCACCCAGTAGCTCAATGAGTGAGTTCAGCTCTTCACTTTCCAACCCATTCCAGCCAAGACTTTCTGGAAAAATCATGTGGAATTCCTCGCATTACAGAGTATCTACACGCGCTAGTTTTTGGTTGAGGAAAGACTACTTATGTGGTGTTGCAGGAAGTCGGTAGCCAAGCCTATAATTAAAATAAAAGTTATTAAGATATTCTTAGAGTGATTTTTCTATCGTTAATATGTACTTTATGGTGGGCCCTCGGCCATACTACGTTAAAGTTGGTGTGACTTTTCTACACACATTGTTGGGCATGGGTATCGTCTTCATGCCTTGACGATATTGTTTATCCAATATGTGGGCCAACCGTCGCCCAGTTCGTTGGTGTGGAATCCTTTCGCACACTTTGGTAGGACCTGTTAAATTTGCTTTCCCAAAATGCTAGAAGAGCAGGTCACTGGCTGATGGTCCAGGTTTCTACTAAACTCTTCCAGAATTTTGCGGCCGCAGTAAGAATTTTTAAGGGTGGTTAGCAAAAAGGAAGATGAAACTTGTTGTGGTAAAATTTACCGCAACAACATTTTCTTTAAGCCAGTACAAGACTTCTTTTATTGCCAAAAGTTCTACCTGGAACACGTTACAATGATTGGGAAGGCGGAATGAGAGACTTAATTTTAGTCGTTCAGAGTACACACCTACACCAACCCCTCCTTTTGTTTTTGAACCATCTGTATAAAAATGGATTGACTCGTCTTCAAGGAATGATCTATTCTCCCAGAGGGATCTGGAAGGTATAGAAATCTGGAAGTTTCTGTATGTACATATAGCCAATGCATGATGCAGGTTTATAAGCTATATTCATTAAAAATAGCTTTTTTGCAAGAAAAGGGAGCTACAGTAGCTTTTTTGACTCTGTCTTGTACATTGCTTTTAAAATTTATTTTTTTGTCTAAAATAAGACCCATGTACTTAGCCTCGTCTGAGAATTTTAATTGGATTCCTTTAATATAGGGAGGGTTGACAAATGGAATTTTGTATCTCCTCGAAAATAAGACTAAATCGGTTTTGTGTGGGTTAACACCCAGCCCACACCGATCAACCCAAAGTATTAGTCTGTCTAAGACATTTTGTAAGAGTTCTTTTAAGGTGTTAAGATGCTTTCCTCAAACCGCTAGAGCAACGTCATCCGCATAGGCAATCACTCTGAAACCCTGAGACTAGTTAGGATTTCATTCATCACTAGATTCCAGAGGAGAGGGGATAGAACACCACCTTGCGGTGTCCCTCTACTAACGTAGAGTTTTGAGTTAATTATTCTACTAGTCAGCATTAAATGAATTAATTCCTCAAGCGAACTCTCTACGTTTAGAGATGTTAGTGAAGATGTGATTGCAGATGTGTCCACGTTGTTAAAAGCACCTTCGATGTGAAAGAAAGCAACCATAGTGAAATCTCTATAATGGAGGGAATATTCGATGGTGCGTACTAAGGTGTGTAACGCCGTTTCCACCGATTTACCTTTACAGTAGGCATGTTGAGACGAAGACAGAAGTCTTGTATCAATACTTGGCCTTTAATGGATATCAATTAAACTTTCCAAGTTCTTAAGAAGGAATGATGATAGACTTATAGGTCGTAGATCTTTAGGATTGACTTGCGAGCATTTACCTGCTTTGGGTATAAAAACAACTTTAACTTCTCTCCATGCCGAGGGAATATGGACCAGGTAAAGACAGCTGGTAAAAATTGCCTCAAGGATTAGTGCAATAATGTCTGAAGTTTTTTGTAGTTCGGCTGGTATTATTCCATTTGGTCCTGCAGATTTAAACGGTTTGAAGCTGTTTAGAGCCTATTGTAGCTTGTCCCTTGTGATCAGACCTTGTGGATATGTTGTATTGGAACTTGAACGAATATGATTGTTGCAAGTTGCGGACAATTTTAGCTACACTTGCCCACACGCTCTGACTACATTCAATTGAAAGCTACAATACTCACCTAACTATTCCAAAAAGAATGAAATCCGTCTGGATCCAACCCTGTGACTTATGTTAAATTTTGTTCACCTGAATCAGGTCTTAAAAAACACGGTTTTGACGACGATAGATCCCGAAAAATTACAATTTCTTCGAAAATACTTGTCACAGATAACTAGATAAGAGCTTAATTTTTGAAAATATATGTACCTCTCTTTAAAAAATAAAATAAAATTAATCCATTGACTAACCTGTGAGATATTCAAAAAAAAAAAACTTTGTTTTAAGTTACACTGTTTTGTGTGAAGTTCTAATTAAAGGTCTTAATTTTGTAGAACCGTTTCTATACGAAAAGTATCCTCACTTGAGCGAAAATGATATTTTTTTAATAACATCAGAAATTAAAAAAAGATTCTTTTCTCAATTTAAACGGAGATACATGTTGGTTAGTTATAACCAAACCAAATTTTTTGAAAGATATATGGACTGGTTAAATAGTGAATTTGTGGAAGTGGAAAAAAACGAATCCAAGCTGAATTCATCGAAAAGGTTGGTATCAAGGTTGACGTTGTAAAGCAAGGAACTGGAACAACAAATGACGGCAATACATCACGAAGATTTTTTGAAAATCCGTTTCTGACTGCAGAGATCACCAAAATAGATTCAAGGTTGATAACGAGACTTTCAGTCAAATTGGAAGTAATTTGCTGCAACTTTTCAATTGATACAGAGAAATTTAAGGTTTATTCTGAAGAGACAGCTAAATTGGCGATTTCATTATACCCTTGGTATCACATGCCTGCAACAGTTCATAAAATCTTATTACACGGAGCAGAAGTAATACAAAGTGCATCTTTGCCAGTGGGCTCGCGGCTATCTACAAATGAGGATGTTTTCCACATGACCATGATATCATCTGATCCCTTTATAACCCAATTGAGACCGGAACCAAAAAAAAACCTTCCATTGAGTGAAGAAGCTCTTGAATGAATTAATTAATATTTTTTTATGACTATGTAATTTATTTGTATGTATTTATACATTTATTTATTTGTTTATTTATTTAATTATTTATTTATGTAATTAGTATTATAAGTATTTTTTGTAATGTTTACATATTAAAGCAAAAAGTGTTACAAAACATAAATTGTTATTTTTTTTATATGAACAATAAACCCCAAAATTTAGAAAAATCTCAATAACCCATCTTCTAATAGTTATTTTTAATCCAAATTTTGAGGAAATGTGTGTTTGTGAAACGATCCTCTGGCAGGGGCCCCATCAACGGAGTAACAGGCCTTATTCGCTCCAGCTTACACGTATCACATTTAGAAATTACCTTTTTTAAGACTTGTCTGATATGTGGAACCCAATATAGGCGGCGGATTTCAGATATAGTGGCTTCAACGTTCTGGTGTTTCATACGGCAGTTATAATAATCCACGACCATTTTTGTGAACTCATGTCCAGGCGGCAATATAATTGGTCTTCTGGTTGAATATGGCAGCCAGCTGCCAGCATCAATTCGACCACTCACACGTAACTCGTCATCCTCATCAACGTACGGCATTAGCTTCTGCAAAGGACTTTCTGCAGTCAGTGATTGACCATCTTTTATTCGGCAGATGTCAGCACAATATACTTCAGCTTGTACTTGGCGGCATAGGGCACGTTCAGCTGCATTGAGTTCGTCTACTGTCAATCTATTGGCTGGCTTATGTGACGTAGTGAGCGAGCGTATCGAATTACATAAGCGATTGTTCTTTTGAGCTTCAAAAAAGAAGAAAAGTCGGAAAATTTAACGAAGATTTTACTTACAACAAGAAGAGTAAACTTGGCTGGGAGTTCCTCATCTTCATTTTGTTCGTATTGTCCAAAATTGTCAAAGTCAGCAGGCCACGAGTCTTCTTTTTGTTTTAGGAAACTCGGTCCAGTCAACCATCTCGATGCAGCGCTAAAATCGATCGGGCAATTTGATCGAGTTGCTTCATCAGCTACGTTGTCCTGTGTAGGTAGCCATTTTCAATTGAACACCTCAGTAGCGGCAAGAATTTCGGCTACCCTGCGTGCTACGAATGGCTTGTAGCGACGATTCTGCGAGGCAATCCACTAAATGACCGTCTTGGAATCGGTCCATAAAACACAACAACTGACTTGGAGTGCTTTGTGCTCTTCAGTGATCGTCTGCATCAAACGAGTTCCCAAAACGGCAGCCTGGAGCTCGAGGCGTGGAATAGTCATCGGTTTCAATAGTGCGCACTTGGTTTTGGCACATACAAATGCGACATTGGCTTCTTCATCAAGAGTTTCGAATCTCCGCTTCCTCGCTTGCATCAACAAAGATGTGTAGCTTGAGCTGCTTTGGCAAAGTGATGAGGAAGTAATAGCGTGGAATTTGAACATTGACTACTTTTTCCAAATTCGCACACCAATTAATGCAGGCTGTATTGATGTTGCTGGGTAATGCGTCATCCCAAAGTAATTGGTACCTCCAGACTTCACGCATCAATAGTTTGGCACAAATCAGAAAGTTTGCCAAAAATTCCAGAGGGTCAAACACCGACATGATGACAGTGACCAACTCTCTCTTGATAGGACACCTTTTTCCAGCGATAATATCAGGGTCTACTCGATGGAACTTCAGCTCATATCTAAAAGTGTCACTTAAGGGCTGCTAAAACATACCCAGCACCTTTTCTGTAGACAAGCTTCCATCGGTCGACTGGCGTTAGGGCACTTAATATTTCTAATGAGTTTGAACTGAAACTCCGCAATTCAAATCCGACATGCTGATGTATTTGACGAACTTGTTTGGAGATGGTAATGGCCTCATCAATTGAATCGAAGCTGTCTACGAAGTCATCAACGTAATAGTGCTGTAAGATAGACTTCACAGCTCTCTGAGATGCGTATCGAGATGTTCCAAAGCATTCATAGACTTGACATATTGAGCAGAGCAAGGCGAACAGGCAGGGCCAAATGGCATTACTCGCATCTCATACACATCAGGAGGGTTCATTTCTGAATCTCCAAAGCGCCAAAGAAATCTTTGTGAATATTTGTGGCTTGTAACGGGCAACCGGAGTGGGACCTGAGGATGGGATTCGTTGGGTAGGATGATTAGGGAAGCGGAAATAGCAGGAAATAGATGGGAATAGGTATAGGAAGGGTCCGAATGTCTGGTAGACGGGGCCGTGGCATGCTGGCGATGCGCGGGCTAGCTCGCCGGATATAGGGGGGATCTTGCCCCTCCACCAAACCTCACCTCGCTACAAAAAATCGAATCATGCCAACTGTGATCTTCACTTATCTCAAAAAAAAATAATTCACTCACTCATCAAATTACCTTATACCACCTTTTTGGAACTACCCTGCAGATGTTGTTGCAGTTGAGCCTTCCCACTCCGCTCCTGGAATCCTTGTGGCTCCAATTGGTTGTCTAGGACTCCCCTGTGGCGTTCGTCCTCCCAGCTCACCACATATCACCTCTTATTTCTGCTCCACCCTTCCACCCCTGAAAAGTTAAACCCCTAGAGGCTCATATCTGAGCGTCTTCCGCTTTCATCAATTAAATACACTAATCATTTGTGCGGCTTACAATTAAAAAAGATCTTTATTAACGTCGGATTTAGGTCTTGTCGAAAACGTAAAAAAAGTATTATAAACAAAAACTAAGAAAAATCATATAGTGCTTATTTTGTTGAAGGTCAATGACAATGTTTATATAATAGGGTAAGAATATTTTTTGAAAAATATTGTAGGTTTAGTAAATGATGAAAAAAATTCTTTTATATAGCCAATGATAATATTTGCATAAAAAAAAGGACTCAGTTCGCTGGCAGATCTTTATGCCCGCTCTGTCACACCGTTCCAGTTTCCTTAGAACCTGGGAAGATGAAAAACCACCCAACTCGACGCCAATGCCTTTACTGACCAGGTCCAATTCCACCTATATTTATACGTTTACCAACGGCAAGCTGCCTCTTCCCTACCTCTATAGAGCGCTCTTTAGAAGGGGTCTTAGTACCCTTTTTTGGTACCTTCACAATCTAAAAAATTCTCTTAGGGGAAACTCGACCTAACCCACCGACCCGGTTGTTACAACGATGTTCCCTTTTCTCTCTCCCAATACTCATAAAACTAATATTAACAATTTCAAGTTTTCAAATTTTCTTTAAAATTTAACTGCCACCGCCAAAATCGAATCGCCCGTGGTTTATACTTTATTTTATTGACCGCGATGGCCGAATTCCAGCTTCCGCTGAATTGCTCCCTATGGGTTGCGGTATCCGATAATTATTTTATTTCGAGAATAGGGAAATCTTCGTGTTTGCTGATATTGTTTGAAATAGGGTATCGCGTGATGAGGTTGTCTTTTTCTTTTTTCTTTTAAATTTTCAGGAAAACATTTAAAATTTAAGGACAACTTATCTGAATTATGGTGGTTTCCAGTTGAATAATTGGTGACCGTTGTTCCACGGTTCTTCCACCAGTTGATTTTGTTCCGTTTATTTCGGTACCTCCCACGACGCACAAAGGCTAACGGCCGTTATTGCCTATAGTTTCACCCGCGATACCCCTATTAATCTCCTTTTCTAGTTTGGTACACAAAATCTCCTTCGAAAATTAGTCTGCATCCAACACTATCCAACACTTTAAATCTAATCAAAAAAACAATATATAATTTAATTTATCACTAACTTTGAACTGAAAAGTTCACCAAAAAAGAAACCTTACTTTGGGTACTAGCACCACTTAGGTCTTACGTCGGGGATGAATACTTTGGAAATAAAAACATACCTCGAATACATATCCCTGACACCGTACGATCTCTTATTTAGTTCCCTCACGAAAAAAACCCGATATTCTCTTACTGTGTTGAGGTACATGGGAGCCGTTTTCCTAAGACCCACTATTTTTAAGGGGCTCTCCTCCCCCAATCCCTTCTCGCCTATGATATCTTGGGCTATAATGCCCCTTAAATGCCCACCGCACTCGTTTATATCTTCGACACGAACCTAAAACGAGCTTCCCTTAGAAAATTATTCATGTTATTCCTGAATGCATTTATTTTTGTTCCCAGCAATCAGCCGTTTGACATTTCAGATTATTCTAAAACAAAAATGGATGACTATGAACGAAAAGACAAATTATGAGCAAACAAAAAAAAATCAGAAAAATACAACAAATTGGATATATTATTTATCGCCTTCAACTATAACATTTGGAAACAAACAATCCAATTGTATGAAAGCAACCCTATTCCTAGGTAAGTTTAAGATGAAATTTTATGCTTCCCTTGCCGACCTCCTGCTGCTGTTTTTTTTTCTTGCAATTCTAGCTTGGCATTGACACTACACGGATGCATGTGAGCTGTGGCGATGGAATATAAGAGCTTCCCAGCGGTGGGTGCTTCCTACTCGATCGATCCTCGTCGATGGCACGAAAAGGCAGCCACAACAAAACATCGGTTTTGCCATGGTGTTAACGCGGCAGAGACGATGGAA
This sequence comes from Eupeodes latifasciatus, assembly GCA_920104205.1. Taxonomy (NCBI): domain Eukaryota; kingdom Metazoa; phylum Arthropoda; class Insecta; order Diptera; family Syrphidae; genus Eupeodes; species Eupeodes latifasciatus. Next base: position 234,949,112 of record OV049924.1, read on the forward strand.
GGATGCCTCATATGAACTAATGTCTTCGAACGGTGGGGACTAACCCACTTCCCCACAAGCCGGGCAATACTTTTTCTAGTGGTCTTTTCCCATCCCTCAGGTACATATATCTATTGTTACTTTACTTGAATATTTTAAATCATCAAAATTTTCTCTAATGTAGGGGAAAACTTTCACTACTAGTGTTACTCAACGCTGACGACTTCTCGACGATTCATGGTTATGAAACTCTTCACCCTACACCAAAATTTGGTAAGTGATCTAGATTAAGCATCTCCTACATGTACCCGTACCCTTTACCTAAGTTATATTCAAACGAATTTTGTTTAAATAGTGTTTTGAGTTCGAAACAATAAAAGAACATTTTTAAGATACTGATGTGGTGTAAGTTGCTTGCTTTCTTGAGTGAGTATTTCAGAGGTGGTTTTCTTTTTCTTGGCCTTAGGGATTTTGTCACCTTGCCTGGGGCTTAAAAAGGTTCTTTTCTTTTTTCTCATTTGGAACTATCTAGTGCACCCTGATACTGGATCTTGTTTACTAATGCATCTACCACTCCCCCTTAGGTGCTATCTATCAGATCCACTAGGCAATAAAGTAACTAAGATCGCTACACTGATAGAAACTTATGAAAAAAACTAAAATCTAACTAGAATAATATGAAATCTAAACTATAAAACAATAAATTAAAACAACTTATACTAAAAGTGAATTTTTAAATATATGGTTTGGTAAATCTCGAATAATCTGTTTTAAACATAACTAGTAAAATGGATTTTAATAATTTTGAAATAAATTAACAAGAATAGTATGACAAACTAAATAAATTAACAAAACTACATAAATATTGCAAAATTTCTTAAGATCTATAACATTCATATCACAGGGTCTTATGGACTTCACTGTAAACAAACGAAATAAATTAACAAAAATACCTGAATATTGCAAAATTTCTTAAAATCTATAACATTCATATCATAGGGTCTTATGGACTTCACTGTAAACAAACGAAATAAATTAACATTCAAATAAATAATCTCCTTTAAACACTACACCAATAACTCTAATAAAATGCAAAAATAATTTTTTTTATAAAATCTGAAAATAAATAACTCTAATAAAATCTGACAATAAATAACTAACTAATTGAAACTATGTATAACTATTATATAAACTACTCTAATAACAAATAAGTAACTATCCTAACATGAATAAATCAAATTCTTTATAAAATCAATAAACTATCTAATTCTGATTAGCTCTAGACTTGCAAAATTTTTCTTGGACTATTCTGAACGTTGGATTCTACACTGAAAAAAAATTGTTTTAAGATTCTCTATCACGGTTTTTGGTATATCGATCAGGGACTTAGTACAAACATTTATATCACAGGTTTTCTATTGCTTGATATCTTTGGCGTGGAATATTCCTATTTTCTTGCCACTTAGGTTTTCTAGTTCATACATGTTTTTCCCTACCGCTTTCAACACTCGACATTTCACAAATTTAGGGCATAGTTTTGAGGCTAAATATTTTGACGTATCACTCAAAACGAAATTTCGCCGAAATACTTCTTGGCCAGGTACATATACTACCTTTCGAGTTCGCAGATTATACGTTTTAGCGCTTTTCTCTTGTACTTTCAAAATACTTTCCTTAACTTTCTCGCGGATGCATTGAAGTCTATTCTGCCTGGGAATTGTCAACAGTTCCCCATCATCTACCACACTTAATTTTTGAGCCAGTTCGTATCCACTCCCATTTGTCATCATGTTCACCCCAAACAGGACAAAATATGGTGACACCCCAGTCGCCGAGTGAACTGAACTTCTCAACGCGCCTGCGATGTCACTGAGGTGAACATCCCAGTCGCGCTGATCATCTTTCAGATAAGAGCGTATAGCTACTAGTAGAGTTCGGTTGACTCTTTCCGAAGCGTTGGACTGCGGCGAGTAATTAGCCGTTTGAAAATGTCGAATCCCATATTTTTGAAGTAGGTTTTGAAATTCTTTTGATAAAAATTGTTGCCCGTTATCCGAGTGGATGATCTGAGGCACTCCGAAAGCATTAAAAATGTCGTTTTTTAAAAAATGTATTACGCTGCTGTTGTTCGCTGAGCGTAAGGGTTCTAAGAAAACGTATTTAGATAAATGTTCGAGAACGACAAACACGTACGCGTTTCCCGCTTTGGATCTTGGATAAGGACTCAAGAAATAAATGTAAAGCTTTTGAAATGGACGATTTATACTAAACGTGTTTTCGATAGGTGGACGAAGAATCTGAGAGGATGGTTTACATTGTTTACATATATCACATTTAGACACATATTGCCTTATTTGTACGGTCATGTTGGGTCAATAGAAGGATTGCCGAATACGATGAAGTGTTTTAGCGATGCCACCATGAGCCGCCTGCGGAGGGTCATGTGCCTTGGCTATAATTTCTTCGGTTAACCCGGAAGGTACCCACAATCGCCAATTATGCTCCGACAAATCTTCATCTGCCAGTGCCAATGATCGCTTGTAGACAAAATCTTCTTCGATTTTCAAATCGGGCAACTCACTTTGATGTTTGCGTATGGTCTCAATCAGACTTTTATATTCTGCTGACTCAAACTCCTCAGAAGTCAAATCACTCAACGGAGCGATATCTTCCATCTCTATACTTTCTAAATGTGCCCGAGAAAGTGTGTCTGGCACAACATTCAGTGTTCCTTTTTGATGCTCTATGTCGAAGATATAGCCCTGCAATTCTAAGCTCCATCGGGCTAGCCTTCCACTCAAGTCCTTCATGGTCATTAACCATTTGAGACTCGAGTGGTCGGTAATAACCGTAAAATCCATACCCTCGACATAGGGCCTGAACTTCTTAATTGCCATCACCGCTGCCATACATTCTCTCTCGGTCACAATATAGTTTCGCTGACAGCTATTAAATTTTTGCGAAAAGTACGATATCGGAACCTCTTCATTCTCATCGTTCTTCTGAAACAGCACAGCTCCTATTCCAGTGTCGGACGCATCACATTGAACGTAAAATCGTTTATTGAAATCAGGATGAGACAGAACCGGAGCCGTCGTAAGGGCCCTTTTGAGTTGCTCAAAAGCCACTAATGCCTCATCAGTCATTTTAAACTTACCCTTTTTGACCTTAAGGGTATCTGTGAGAGGTGCGGTTAAGCTGGAAAAATCTTTGATGAATCTCCTATACCACCCTGCTAGACCTAGGAGCCGTCGGACTTGTCTCGAATTTTTCGGCACTGGAAAATCCACCAACGCCTCAACTTTGGCCGGATCAGTTTTAACCTGCCCGCCACCTATGATAAATCCCAAGTATTTTAATTCTTTAAAACAAAATTTTGACTTACCCACGTTGATGGTCAAGTTTGCTTTTCTAAGGCACTCAGCTACTTCGGCTAGCACGGTGATATGTGTCTCAAAATCTGGAGCGATTACTAAAAAGTCGTCTAAATACACGAAAACGTTGTCCCTGAGTCGTGCAGGAATAACCTTATCCATTAAACGGCAAAGTCTTTGAGCAGCATTACACAACCCAAATGGCATTAGTGTGAACTGGTATAAGGATCTTCCCGGTACCGCAAACGCAGTTTTTTCCCTACTCTCCTTCTCCAGCGGGATCTGCCAAAATGCTTCTTTTAAATCAACGCTGCTTATGAAGTAGGTATTAGGTAACCGGCTGAGGAGCCCTTCAATATGAGGTAGAGGGTTAGCGTCCTTTTTGCTCAACTCGTTGACCTTACGAGAATCCAGGCAAAAGCGGTACTTAATAGTCCCGTCGGTTGCTGGTTTCTTTATAAGGACAACAGGCGAGCACCAAGGACACTCACTCTCCTCTATAACGCCGAGCTCAAGCATTCTGTCCACTTCTTTGTATAAAATGGCTTAAACCGCTGGAGAAACAGGGTAGTGTTTCTGCTTAACAGGCTCCGCGTTTCCAGTATCGATGACATGTGCCATTAATGATGTTTTCCCGAGACCATGTCGATCATAATCCAAGAATTTCTGCTTAACCGCCTCTAACTTCAACCGTTGTTCAAATGTCAGGTTGTGTGCGTTTAATAGATCCGCGTCCGCCTCTGGAACAGAAACTGAGCTGACGACATTTGGTGCTATATTAAACGCCCTCCAGAAATCTATTCCCAAGTATAGTTCTTGTTCTAAGTTTGGAACTAGATAGAAAATATTCTGGTGAATTTGGTCTTTAAAATTGACTTCGGTCTGAACTTTTCCAACTATGGACTGGTTTTTTCCATCGGCCGTTTTGACACCCGCCTGGTATGGAAAAACTTTTAAATTGGCAGTTTTTACAAATTCCAGGCATCCCTTACCTAAAATGCTAATACTAGCCCCACTATCTAGCAGACCCAGAATTATTTTTTCAGCGATTTCGACTTTAGCATAAGGGCGTGGATCAGTTGCCACATCTAAAATTGTCGACGAAATACTTTTCTTAATTTCTTTTCTCTTTTTGTGACGAAACCTAGCCTTCAAAACTCATTTTAATGGTGCTGCACCGTTTTCGTTAAAAATTCTATCTCTAGCTATATTATACTCTCTTAACCTAACATGTAATGGCCTAATTTCATAAAGTTTTTTGTTTTTTTCTTCACAGGTTCGAATACGTGGTAAAGTTTTAATTTGTTTTGAAGGATCTTCTAATTTTCTTTCGAATGCCCCTAGGGTGTCTGATTGGAACACGACTCCCCCTTCGACGCCGCGTTCCGGTACCTGTTTCCCGAGGCACAATTTGGACATTTCGTGGAATGACCCCCTTCCGTCGGCAATGATAACAAAATATTTTTGTGGGCACTACAGGACAGTCCTTAAACTTGTGACCCTTAAGGTTACAATTGAAACAACTCAATGTACTTATGTCCCGTCCACTCTTTGGTCGAGCACCGGAGTGCTGAAAAGCTGCAATTTGCTCATCGCCGTAAATTGGATCTGACTCTTCCATCGCGAGGTCATTAACGGCGTACTTATTTAGAGGCTTACGCCCTCCGCAACTGCTCTAGCGTGAAAATTGCTTGAGGGTATACCAACCGACCTATCCTCTCATTAAGGTTACGCTTGAGAATGCGCACCAGTTCCGCCTCTGGAATCGGAACCCTGAGTTGTGACTTCACCCTGTTTACCGCTGCAAAATAATCGTCGCAACTCTCCCAACCTCCTTGCCGACGATCCATCAAGTCCCTCATGATTTCGAAATCGGACATTGGATTCCGGAATTGGTTCATTAACGCGGCTCGTAGCGTTTGCCAGTTTGCACCATAATTAGATCGCTGAAACTGCCAATACCACTCATATGCGGTGCCAGCGAGGAACATTTGAAAATCTCTCAGGATTTTAGACCAGGGACAGGCATGCTGTTGCTGAAGGTATTCAATCCTAAACACGAAATCCTCCACGGTAAGTAACTCCAATCTGCCGTCAAATTTCACTCTCCATTTGTCCACTTTTATCGGATTGCTCATAGGTCGAGTATTTGGTTGATACCCAGTTGAAAAATTCGGCACTTCGCAGTATGGACTCGGTTGAACGTTCGATTGGTATCCTGCATTTTCGACCCTATCTAACCCAGGAAATGTGCTAAAGGAGCCGGGGATAACGTTACTAACCGGCACGAACGCTCTCGAATTCGGGTTTAGTTGAGACTGACCCTCCACTACCTCACAAGATGACCGGCCGCCCGATGCTTCCAACGCTATTCTCTGACCATTTGCAGTACCATTCTGGTTAACCGGTGGAGTGGCTCGGTGAGTATTCTGATCGCTTTGATTCACAACTTCTTTCCGCTGATTAAATGTTTGTTCTATGTTTATTTTCAGAAACTCCGCCAGTTCTCCCCTCAAAGCACTAGTATAGCGTTGACAAGCATCGCTGACGGCTCGGTTTATAGCCAAAATTAAATCTCCGGATATAGCTGCATTGACTGGCGTCGGATTGCCATCTTCTGGACGCACCGTTTCATCCCTAACCGACCTGTTCTCTCCTCCATTCCTGCTTTCAGAGTGTTCGGCAGTACCTGTAAAATTTGGAGGAGGTTGAAATTCACACCCTTGGTTTTCCCCTGATACGCCACCCACTTGCGTTAAAGAGCTGAACGTCGGTGATATTTTAGAAGTGATTGACCCGGAAGGGTGACTACCTGAATTCGGAAGTTGTGGTGGGGGTACCGAGTACGGCGACGGTAAGCTCACCGACGTACTCTGTTCGTTATCGCCCGGAGGAGGGGCATCTTGTTTTCTTGGTGAATGGGTTATCGGCATCATGGACGTTTTTTCTAGAATTTGTGAGTATTTGGCTCGGGTTAACGCCTGCTTATTTTGTAAGGAGATATTAATTATTCTATTTACTTCTTCAGCTACCTCAGCATTCATCCCCTTACCGCAAATCTGAATCCAGTCGAGACGTACTCTAAAACACCAAGGAAATTAATGGGTTTGCTTGGCCCAATTTTATTCGTAAAATTAGATTCTAAGCAAAATTATATCTAAAAAAAATCATCAGCAATAAATATTTAAAAATGTAACTTGGAAATTCTTAAATTTTTGCACTTATATCTAAATTTGTTTGAGGTGTTATTTTTTTTTGTTTTTTTTTTTCTAAGTTTTTTTTCTACCACTAATTTTACTTTTTCTTCTTTACTATCTGTATCTTTACTATCCTGTCAAGGATCTGATTTCTTTTTTGGTAAATTTTGTTAAAATGTTTGTATTCATACACATGCGGGGGTATTCCGGGTGTTTATAGCAAAAGGTGATAATTCTTTTTTTTTTCAATTTTGGTGGTCTGTTGGACACGCTCTCTAAAAATGTAGTTCCTTAAAGGTGGTACTTGGTAAAAACATCCATACAACATACATTCACACATACACGTAACGGTTGTTGTTGCTATTAAATCCGGAAGCCCTCGTCGCGATTGATCAAGCCTTCTTACGAGCAATCTCGATCAAGACGATTCTTTCCGTATGTACTAGCAACAGCAATCGCACACTTGACATACACTAATTTCACTTTCTGGTCAAAATCATCCAGGCTCGTCTGTGACCTTTCTGTTGAAGACATACTGGATTTTGAATTCTGACTGCAAGTGAAATTTTACACGTAGCATCTATTTAATCTCTATGGCAACACTGAAACAGCTCGTCGCATATGATTTGGTATGCGTTCAAGCTTTCCTAATCACGACCTACAAGTTGTTCCAACATTGTCAACGAAAACCTCTAGAAGCTGAAAAAAAACAAAGGACAACTAACACAACATTTCGTACCTAACGTCTGGGCGCCATTTGTAACGGGCAACTGGAGTGGGACCTGAGGATGGGATTCATTAGGTAGGATGATTAGGGAAGCGGAAATAGCAGGAAATAGATGAGAATAGGTAAAGGAAGGGTCCGAATGTCTGGTAGACGGGGCCGTGGCATGCTGGCGATGCGCGGGCTAGCTCGCCGGATATAGGGGGGATCTTGCCCCTCCACCAAACCTCACCTCGCTACAAAAAATCGAATCATGCCAACTGTGATCTTCACTTATCTCAAAAAAAAATAATTCACTCACTCATCAAATTACCTTATACCACCTTTTTGGAACTACCCTGCAGATGTTGTTGCAGTTGAGCCTTCCCACTCCGCTCCTGGAATCCTTGTGGCTCCAATTGGTTGTCTAGGACTCCCCTGTGGCGTTCGTCATCCCAGCTCACCACATATCACCTCTTATTTCTGCTCTACCCTTACCACCCTTTGAAAAGTTAAACCCCTAGAAGCTCATATCTGAGCGTCTTCCGCTTTCATCAATTAAATACACTAATCATTTGTGCGGCTTACAATTAAGAAAGATCTTTATTAACGTCGGATTTAGGTCTTGTCGCAAACGTAAAAAAAAGTATTATAAACAAAAATTAAGAAAAATCATATAGTGCTTATTTTGTTGAAGGTCAATGACAATGTTTATATAATAGGGTAAGCATAATTTTTGAAAAATATTGTAGGTTTAGTAAATGATGAAAAAAATTCTTTTATATAGCCAATGATAATATTTGGATAAAAAAAAGGACTTAGTTCGCTGGCAGATCTTTATGCCCGCTCTGTCACACCGTTCCAGTTTCCTTAGAACCTGGGAAGATGAAAAACCACCCAACTCGACGCCAATGCCTTTACTGGCCAGGTCCAATTCCACCTATATTTATACGTTTACCAACGGCAAGCTGCCTCTTCCCTACCTCTATAGAGCGCTCTTTAGAAGGGGTCTTAGTACCCTTTTTTGGTACCTTCACAATCTAAAAAATTCTCTTAGGGGAAACTCGACCTAACCCACCGACCCGGTTGTCACAACGATGTTCCCTTTTCTCTCTCCCAATACTCATAAAACTAATATTAACAATTTCAAGTTTTCAAATTTTCTTTAAAATTTAACTGCCACCACCAAAATCGAATCGCCCGTGGCTTATACTTTATTTTATTGACCGCGATGGCCGAATTCCAGCTTCCGCTGAATTGCTCCCTATGGGTTGCGGTATCCGATAATTATTTTATTTCGAGAATAGGGAAATCTTCGTGTTTGCTGATATTGTTTGAAATAGGGTATCGCGTGATGAGGTTGTCTTTTTCTTTTTTCTTTTAAATTTTCAGGAAAATATTTAAAATTTAAGGACCACTTATCTGAATTATGGTGGTTTCCAGTTGAATAATTGGTGACCGTTGTTCCACGGTTCTTCCACCAGTTGATTTTGTTCCGTTTATTTCGGTACCTCCCACGACGCACAAAGGCTAACGGCCGTTATTGCCTATAGTTTCACCCGCGATACCCCTATTAATCTCCTTTTCTAGTTTGGTACACAAAATCTCCTTCGAAAATTATTCTGCATCCAACACTATCCAACACTTTAAATCTAATCAAAAAAACAATATATAATTTAATTTATCACTAACTTTGAACTGAAAAGTTTACCAAAAAAGAAACCTTACTTTGGGTACTAGCACCACTTAGGTCTTACGTCGGGGATGAATACTTTGGAAATAAAAACATACCTCGAATATATATCCCTGACACCGTACGATCTCTTATTTAGTTCCCTCACGAAAAAAAACCGGTATTCTCTTACTGTGTTGAGGTACATGGGAGCCATTTTCCGAAGACCCACTACTTTTAAGGGGCTCTCCTCCCCCAATCCCTTCTCGCCTATGATATCTTGGTCTATAATGCCCCTTAAATGCCCACCGCACTCGTTTATATCTTCGACACGAACCTAAAACGAACTTCCCTTAGAAAATTATTCATGATATTCCTGAATGCATTTATTTTTGTTCCCAGCAATCAGCTGTTTGACATTTCAGATTATTCTAAAACAAAAATGGATGACTATGAACGAAAAGACAAATTATGAGCAAACAAAAAAAAAATCAAAAAAAATACACCAAATTGGATATATTATTTAACGCCTTCAACTATAACATTTGGAAACAAACAATCCAATTGTATGAAAGCAACCCTACTCCTAGGTAAATTTAAGATGAAATTGTATGCTTCCCTTGCCGACCTCCTGCTGCTGTTTTTTTTTTCTTGCAATTCTAGCTTGGCATTGACACTACACGGATGCATGTGAGCTGTGGCGATGGAATATAAGAGCTTCCCAGCAGTGGGTGCTTCCTACTCGATCGATCCTCGTCGATGGCACGAAAAGGAACCACAACAGGCTTCTGCTTGCTGCAGTTTACGGGCATACCCTTTCGTAATGTAAGTAAGTAAGTAAGTAAGTTATTCATTTATTTACATTTCAATATAACAAATAGAATACAAATCATGAATTTAAGAGCTATGGCTAAGCCGTCAGCCTGGTTGGCAAGTTTATAAATGTTTATTTTAAAATTTAATTAAATTTTCAATAATCAACAAAAAAAAGAACTAAAGTATCAAACGTATTCTGATATTAATAACATCCTGTACTTGTAAACTGTTTTTAAGAAATTGCTTAGGGTTTTCCAGTCACACTCGTTTAGAAGTTGGATAGTTTCCTGCATGGTTAGTGATTGTTTTCCAAAGGAAATTTGCCTTTGCGCTTTGAATATTGGGCATATATGTACTTATGATATGAAAGCAATCTTCTTTCGATTTTAGGTTGCAAAGCGTACAGAATTCATTAAAGCTTCCATTATAAGGGTTACCATTTAAGGCAATGAGCTTGTTTTGAATATCACGGATATTTCATCATAGCTAAGTGAGTCGTGAAAGTAGTTTTTCTTGTTTAGATTGAAATTAAGCTGACTGTATAAAATTCTACTTTCAGAATTCCGAGCCTTAACGATGAAGGCATCTCGAATAGAGTCTTCGTTTTTCTGAATAATGCGGTAGAGTTGGTCTTTCAAATTACGTTGGTTGTTCACATCAATATGTAAGGTTTCCCCACAAGCGTTGCCAATAGATTGCCATCTTTCATACCACCAGTCCTTATTCCGCAACTCATACAAAAGTAGTTTTTTTGAAAGCCTTGATTCCTCATAATGAGAGCATACCTTTATTATGAAGTCAGCCTGTGACTTGAATGTATTTGTCAAGAGTTTTGGTAGTCCGCTTTCCAAGTATATAGCGTAACAAGGCGTATTTTGGGGTAGATTGAAGAGCTTTTTTATGAAATTCCTATGGAATTTCTCAATTTCCTCGTACTCATATGACCCCCAAACTTGAGAAGCATAGCAAAGAGTTGATTTAACTACTGCATTGAATATCTTATATTTTGCAGATAAAATTATTCTTTTGTTGGAAAACACTTTTTTCCATAATAGGTTAAGTAAGCTTTGAGAGCTATTGACTTTTTCGGTTAGGTGTTTGTTGAAATTTAAAGCCGGATTTAGTTTAACTCCCAAATATTTGACCTCTTTAGCTGTTTCTAGAAAATGACCATCATAAGTCCATTGCCTTTCATTGTGAACTCTTGGATATCGCGCAAACACCATCATTTTTGACTTCTCTGTATTAATTGTTAGTCCCCATCTTTTGCAGTAACACGATAAGCGATTAATCATTAATTGCATATGTTCTGGTGATTCAGAGAGTATGACAAGGTCATCTGCATATAACAACACATTAATGGTAGTATTTGCAATTCTTACTCCTCCGGGAAGATCATCTACTACGTCGTTTATAAACAGAGAAAACAACAATGCACTGAGGAGACAACCTTGTTTCACGCCAGTATTTGTCTCAAACCATTCTGAATAGGATGTGCCATCCCAAACTGCTGCATTTGTATTAGTGTACATTTCTTTTATCACTCTAATGAAGTTAGAAGATATGCCAAGTTGTGAGAGCTTATAGAAGAGCGCATTTCTGTTAACCAGGTCGAAAGCAGCTTTAAAATCAACAAGAAATGAGTAAACTTTTTTGTTCCTGGCATGAAACGCTTTGACAATGGATGACAGCGTAAATATCTGATCAATGGTTGAATAATTTTTTCTGAAGCCAGCTTGAAGATCAGATAGAATATTTTTCCGTTCGACCCACTTTTCAAGTCTCTCTACAAGAACGCCACAGAATATTTTCGCTATTACATTCATAAAAGAAATTCCTCTGTAATTTTCCACAACGTCAAAAGGTGCTTTTTTGTGAATAGGAAATATTACAGACTTTTTAAAAGAAGAGGGGATTTCAGCTGTGAAGAAAACTTTTTGTACAGAATTTGGAGATAGTTAAAGAATGTAGGTGTAGCATTTTTAAAAAACTCATATGGAATTCCGTCTTCTCCTGGAGCTTTTCCATTCTTCGCATTAAGGATCACAGCTTGTATTTCCTCAATTGATATATCAGCGTCTAATGTGTCATCAACAGTTAATGGTTCAGCGTAAGAGAACATTAAATTAGAGTTGTTGGAAAGAAGGAGCCTGAAGTGAGCTGAAAGAACTTCAGCAGATACGCCTATTTTATATTTCATCCCATTGATCTCCTCGCGATTTTCCAGAAATCCTTTGAGTTGCTTGTACGACCTAATGCTATTGCTTGTAGATTTTCAAATTCAATTTTCTTTTGAAGACAAAGGTTTTTGTAATATGTGTTAGCTTCGATGTACCAAATTTTTAGTCGATGATTGTTAGAAGTTTGCATGGCTCGCAGAAGAGCAAAAGATTTTGTGCGTGCTTTCCAGCAGTCCTTATCAAACCACTTTTGTTTATAAGAAGTGCTCTGACTTATAGTTTTATTTGATGCTGAACTTCGAACATATTCTGTGAGATGATTTGAAAGTGTTTCTGTGGGTTCTGTAATCAACTCGTTTTTAGAAAAGAAATCGTCCAAATTACGCTGATAGGAAACTTTTTGTTCATTTTTCCAAGAAAGACGAGGTAGTAGGTGAAGATTTATTTCTTTTGGTGAAGATTCACATAAGAATTCCACAACAATAGGCATGTGACCTGAAAAGTTTTTACACTCAACTTCAAATTTATTGATTCGTTCGATCCAGTCATAGTTAACAGCACAAAAGTCGATAACAGATTTTCCTTGACCTCCGATGAAAGTGTAGTGGCCTTTCTTATCTCCTTCCGTACAACCATTCAGAATTATAGAATCGTACATTTGAAGCAACTGAAGCAGCTCTACTCCATTTTTATTAGAAACCATGTCAGCTGATTTTCTGTTAGTGTGAAAAGTCACAGGGTTTGATTCATTTTGTTTAATTGTAGTTTGAGAATTCCCAATTCTTGCATTCCAATCACCAATCAGTAAAACGCTCATGTCAGCTAGGAGTTGCATTGTATTATATAGCTTTTCAAAATCGTTTGCCCATTTGTTACAATTTATGCAGTAAGGAACGATGCACATATTCTTCTCTTTCAGACATTTAACTATTATTGTTCCTTCACATTCACCAAACACAAACGTATTTAATAGTGCTGTTCGTATCCCATATAGGCAACCTCCACTTGCGCGCCCTTTTACAGAGGTCTTAACTGCATCAATCCACATAAGTTTGAATCCACTAAAATAATTCTCAAATTTACTAAAATTTTCATTCGTAACGTAAGTTTCAAACAGGAAAAATATTTCAAAATTCTTAACATAATTAAAAAAATTTACAAATAAAAGCTTATTATTTAATCCTGAAATATTATATGATAAGATTTTTAAATAATTACTATAACTATTAATTTGGCTGAAGGCATTTAAATCTCAATTACTTTTTGATCTATTACAATTTTGTTTATTTTGAGACATCCCTGGTGTATCTGGTTCATCTGCTACACTTCACCCATTATGACGTCTGTTTGACAGCATACTTTCACTGACAGTAGTGACAACTCCAAAATCCAAGCTACCAAAAATATTTTGCAATTCTGTTTCTCAACTTTTGTTTTGGTATTTCAGAATGTTGTTTTTGGTTAAATAAAACGTTTTATCACGAATTACGAGTGTATTGTTTTTAATAGAAATTTTTTCAGCTGGATTGCATACTTTAATCACTTTTCGATAACCAAGAAGGATGCGGTGTTTGAGTTGAGATTGCTTGCTCCGATCCTGCTGTATAAAAGCGCCTGTGCCTTTTAATTTATGTGCGTTTTTTAGCATTTTTGCTGCGGTTTCGTTAGATCCCGTGTTGAGTTTCAGTTTTACAATATTATTGTTTTCACTGAGTTTAACAGCTATCGACATTTGCGGTGCTTCGTTGCCCAGCAAGAGTTTAGTTATGCCTTCAATCTTTGCCTGTGGGTCATCGGTGTTTTTTGGGATGGAAAATATCAAATTCTTTCCACGTATTTCACGGCTTTGTAATTCAAGTTCCTCTTCTAGAACACAGCAACGTATTTCAAAATCGCGAAGTTGCTTGCATAAATCTTGGTTTTGATGCCGCAGATGTTCAAGTTCCTGGTTCAGTTTGCAGAGGTCATCTTTAGTTGCCAGATTAGCTATAGCAATTTGAAGAGAGCTGTCGACAAAAGCCTTGATTTGTTGGAAATCGGATTTTGTCATAGACATTTTTTGGGTTTGTTTAAAGATTTTGGAAGATCTGTTAGTATTTGATGAAGTGTTTGGTATTTATTCTGGTGAAGTTTGACAAATTTTTCTCTTATTGTCGGTCATGTAACACGGTAAATAATTGAAATTTCGGCTTAAACACTATTGTTATTTCAATTTTTTTTAAGGGAAGTTAAAAGAAGACTTCAACTGGGTGCACTTTTAAGATTTAATTATACGTTAAAAAATATTTAAAACTGAAAATTTTACAGAGCGATATGAAAGTTGAACTTTTATTTGTATGACAGTGTTACCAACCGTTAGAATTCGTAATGTATGAGCTTATGATATCATTGTAGGTGGCAGCAAACGTATAATCCTTCTTCATATTACGCTCAATACCTATACTTACTTACTTACTTACTTAAGGTGGCGCTACAGTCCTGTGTGAACTAGGGCCTCACCCAACAAACTTCTCCATCTAGCTCGGTCCCTAGCTAGATGTCTCCAGTTTCGCGCTCCAAGTTGGGTGAGGTCACTTTCCACTTGTGCGCGGCACCTGATTCGCGGTCTTCCTCTACTACGCTGTCCTGTGGGTGTGGATTCGAAGACTTTCCGGGCCGGAGCATTGGTTTCGATGCGCTCTACGTGACCCAGCTATCTTAGTCGTTGGACATTTACCCTTCTGGCTAAGTCTACGTCCCCCCTCATGGTTTTCGCCTTGTTGTGGCGAGGGGGCTTACGTCTAACTCTTCAGCAATCCAGCTGCGGAGTAAGACAACTAAGAAAACCACCAAAAGCAGAGATCTAATCTAATAAAATATGGATAAAAGTTTACTAAATTAAGAAAATCGAACGGGGATATACGATCAAGTGTCGGCAGAAGTCACGGCTGCCGGCGAGGGCTTGGCTTCGCAAGAAGCTAAGTCGCCGGTGACAAAAGTAAACTAAGAGAAAGAAAAACGAGAGCTAAAAAGACAACCGGTCATTCTCTCAGTAGATCTCCTTCCCGACATAGATGGTTTAACCATCAAAGGTACGGAGACCTCGGACAGACCTCCTTCCATAGGTAGTCAAACCGAGGACGAGCTACTGATGGAACCGAGTCAAGAAGAGACTATGCTGAAGTCTGCTGCACCCCTCAAAGCTTTGAGGCAACGCAGCAACTACAGATCCTCCAAAAGATTCGTGAAAATGACCGAGTTGAAAGACCCTGCGACGCTCAGTTCCAGAGACAAAGCTCTCCTAAAAAAGCATGAGAAGCTAGTTAGGAACTTTGAGCGGCAGCTGGCAGAGACTGTCACTGCACCCAGGGAAATAGCAGAGGAAGTGAATGCCAAAGAGTCGGAGAGCAAAGGAGTAGATGCTGCCAAATCTAGGTCTGTCCCTAAAAAGGCAAACCGTGAACAGGCTGGCAATAACTCGACCGCTCGGAACGACAAAGGTAAAGTTCAGGCGACTTCCAGTAAGAAACAGCAAGCCAACGCTAGGAAAGACCAAGCACCGGCAAGCACCTCTTCTGGAACGAAACCAGGAACGTCCAAGAGACAAAGATCGGAGGAGACAGTCAAGCAAGACGGTGCTAAAAAACAGAAAACCAGCAGCTTCGACACCACCCCGATTGACCTACAAATCGCCATTATAAGCCGTGACGACCCAGATGGGAAAATCTCGGCAAAAAACTGGCTTCTTGTGGAAAATGAGATCCTTAAAGCTATGATGGCAGCATCAGAGAACGATAGTTCTGAGGACTATATCTTTGATGGTGCCGGATGGCGGCGAGGAGTTAAAGTGGTCTGCTGCGGTGACCTGAACCGTACAATCGCCAACATTGGCGAACTATGGGAAGGTTCCTCCCTTGAAGTTCTACCCGCCGCAGCTCTACCACTCCGCCAGCAGTTTAGCATCTGGATCCCCCCTCCTGCAGAACATGAGGACGCAGCCATTAT
This sequence comes from Eupeodes latifasciatus, assembly GCA_920104205.1. NCBI lineage: Eukaryota > Metazoa > Arthropoda > Insecta > Diptera > Syrphidae > Eupeodes > Eupeodes latifasciatus. The sequence continues at coordinate 234,965,017 of OV049924.1, forward strand.
TAAGCTGTTGGCGAAACAGAACAAAGAGCTTCCCATTTTAGAATGGAAGCTCCAACATTCAAGAAAGAGTCATGGAGGCGAAGGGAAGGACCTCTTGTTTGTGGCAGACAAGAAATCTGACCTTCTGCTGAGAGAGAGAAAAGACGTGTAGAGGTATGGTCTCGGAACCGTAAAGGTTAAGAGGCATGAAGGCAAAGGGGAGTCAAAAGCTGCAAGTGGTGCAAATAAACCTGCACCACGCTAAAGCAGCAACGTACGACCTTACGCTCTACATGTCTCACGAGAACGTGGATGTGGCCTTGATCCAGGAACCATGGTTAGGCAAAAACCGAATCCGTGGATTGAGGTCAAAACACTACAACCTTTTCCATTCCACGTCAGATGAAGGTAATATTAGAAGTTGTATCCTAGTGAAAAAATCAATTAACGCTTTTTCCTATCTAGGTACAGCAACAAGGACAACACGGCAATCAGCGTCGAATCGAATGAAGGAAACTTCATTCTAGCGTCGACGTACATGCCGTACGAGGAGGAGAGCCCATCATCAAAAACAGTCCGCGATCTGGTGGTCCATGCCACAGCAAGCGGTACACCTTTGGTGTTGGGAGGTGATGCCAACGCTCACCTTACTCAATGGGGCTCTAAGGACATCAATAAAAGAGGTGAGTCAATTTTTGAATATATTCTCTGTTCTAATTTATCGATATGTAATAGGGGCAATCACCCTACCTTTCGAAACAAAAACAGGGAGGAAATCATAGATTTGACCCTTATTAGAATAATAGCAAAATTTCAGTTGAAGACTGGAGAGTCTCACCTAAAGAATCTTTTTCGGATCACTTTAGGATACTCTTCTCTATAGACAGGAACTTTACTGAAAAGAAATCTTACAGGAACCCAACTAGAACGAATTGGACAGTGTACGAAAAATGGATGGAAGACTGTTTTGATCCACCAGAGGACAATACAAGTCTAAGCACTTCAACCATTGACACTGTTGTCCAAAACTTGTCTAGCAAAATGAGAATGTCTTTTGAAAAACACTGCCCTTTATCTCGTTCCAATAACTCCACTAACCCACCCTGGTGGAATGGTGCATTAAAGAAACGTAGAACAGAGGTTAGAAAACTTTTCAATAAAGCTAAACTGAGTAAATTAGAAAAGGACTTAAAGTCTTATAGAGCCGCACTTAACACTTACACCAAAGAGTTAAGGAAGGCCAAAAAGGATTCGTGGGCTAAACATTGTGAATCCATTGAAAAAACAAGCGAGGCGGCAAGGCTCCGTAGAACCCTGGCCATTAATCCCACGATCCCGGGGTACATAAAACACCCTGATGGATCATGGTCGATCTCGAGCCTAGAAACGCTTGAACTCTTCATGGAAACTCATTTCTCCGGTTGTAAAAACCCAGAAAGTTCTGATTGCTTGCAATCGAACACGCTGGATTTTACTCACACGGAATCAAATTTAGAACTAAATCAGATTATTACTGAGCAAAAGATTATCTGGGCAATAAACTCGTTCAAACCCTACAAATCAGCGGGACCAGACGAGATTTTCCCAGCTCTTCTTCAAAATGCTTTCAAAGTAATAACTCCGTGGCTTAGGGTAATCTTCATAAGTTGTATTAAACTTAGATACGTCCCTAATAGCTGAAAAAAGGTCAAGGTAGTCTTTATCCCAAAAGCAGGGAAACCGACTCACTCGACCGCTCAGGATTATAGACCAATAAGTCTCTCTTCGTTTCTCCTTAAGACACTGGAGAGGATAATTGATCTACATGTTAGAGAACTTCTCAACGAAAACAATTTGTGCAGCTACCAACACGCTTACCTTAAAGGTAAATCAGTGGAGACTGCTCTGCATGAAGTAGTTTCACATATTGAGAAAAGTCTTGAACATAAAGAATATACACTGGCAGCATTTCTTGATATCGAGGGTGCGTTTAATAACTTTAAAACGGAATCGATCAAGACTGCCTTAGTTGAAGTTGGAGTTGAATCTGTCATTGTCGATTGGATTTTCACCATGTTAAATGGCAGAATTATCAACTCTCAAATAGGAGTTAGCACTATTGAGAAAACAGTTACTAGAGGCAAAACACAGGGAGGAGTCATCTCACCCCTACTCTGGATCCTCGTAGTCAACAAAATTCTCACAAAGTTCAAAGATCAGGTCATTAAAATAGTAGCATATGCAGATGACATAGTGGTTTTGGTATCAGGCAAGTTTCTTACCATCATCGAAAACATTATGGAAAATGCATTAAAGGATTTATCTTCTTGGGCAACTAAGAACGGTCTCGGGGTCAACCCCACCAAGACAGAGCTAGTCTTGTTCACGAAGAAACGGAAACTGGAGGGCTTCAACCCTCCCAAACTAAATGGTATTCCTCTAAAACTTTCTAAGGAAGCTAAATTTCTAGGAGTAATCCTTGACTCCAAGCTTACATGGAAGCGTAATACGGAGGAAAGAATGAAAAAAGCATTATGTGCATTCTACACATGCAAAAAGACCTTCGGTGTACGTTGGGGTATGCGACCGCAAGTCATCCAATGGATGTACACAGCGATTGTCAGACCCATTCTTACCTATGGCTCTATTGTATGGTGGAAGGCGGTGGAAAAATCAAGTTATCTCAAGAACCTGAATAAGGTACAGAGACTAGCTTGTATAGGAATAACAGGGGCTCAAAGATCCACACCACAAGCTGGATTGGAAATGATCTTGGACCTCCCGGCTCTGGATGAGTTCATAAAGTGCACGGCAGCCAAAACTGCAATTCGTTTAAGAGAATTGTGTTATTGGAGGCAGAGCACTTATGGCCACGGGTCAATCTTACAAAGTTATAACACGATTCCAGGACTGAGGGAGACCACCGATTATATCCCCCCTTTACTAGATTTCGACAGGAAGTTTTCTATTTTCATACCAGACAGACAGGGTTGGGATCCTAATTCACTTATAAGTAAACAGGGTATCCCTTTCTACACTGACGGTTCAAAAATGGAATCAGGAACAGGTGCTGGAGTGTTTTGCCAATCTCTAAACATCAGAGCGTCATATACACTCCCGGCTGACTGTAGTGTCTTTCAGGCCGAGATCTTAGCCATTGGAAAAGCAGCTGAAATGGCACATCAAGAAAATCTAAGCTCTTCGGAGATTACTTTTTTCGTGGACAGCCAGGCTGCTATCAAAGCCTTAGCCAGTGAGACCATAAGATCAAAAGCAGTTTTAAACTGTAAAAAGGAATTAAACAAAATCTGCCACACTAACCAGGTAAAGCTCTGCTGGGTTCCCAGACATAGCAATATAGAAGGGAATGATATAGTAGATGAACTAGCCAGGAAAGGGTCAGAAGCAGACACCAGTAGTAGCGACCATTCAGTCAGGGGACCACTCGTCCCGATTGGGGTACTCAAGAGGAAGATAGACCTCAAACTAAAAGAGAAAATCAATATCTCCTGGAAATCCAGGGACGATTCTGTAATCTCTAGAAGTGTATGGCCTAACACAAATGAAAAGGAAACTCGGTATATTCTATCGCTGAGTAAAAAGAACATTTAAATCCTGATAGGTGTACTAACAGGTCATTGCGCCATTGGCACAATGGCTAACAGAATAGGAGGAGTAGGAGCTGTCAGGATGAGGAAGAAATGGAAACCATTAAACACCTGCTCTGCGACTGTCCGAACCTCCAAACCAGCGACTCCGTCATTTCGGAAACAGGTTTGTTGGAGAACTGGATGATCTAGCACAGGTCTCAATGGCAAGCATGAGGAAATTTATAGATAGCACAGGCTGGTTCGTCAACGAGCCAGTCTACGCTAATCGACAGAATTGAAGAACATCGTTGCTAAAATTTTTACTTTTACAGGGGATCACAATGGACCAGTAGGCCCCCGTGTACGCAACAGCTTCATGCTGTGCACACCCCTTGCAACCTAACCTAACCTAACCTAAGTCTACGTCGCTGTACAACCCGTACAGCTCGTCGTTCCATCTTCTCCTCCACTCCCCTTCGATGCATACGGGACCGTAGATCACACGAAGAATTTTTCTCTCGAAACGACCCAAGATGCTTTCATCCGCTTTTGTCATAGTCCATGCTTCTGCACCGTATAGCAGGACGGGGATGATAAGGGTCTTATATAGCGACACTTTGGTCCTTCGAGAGAGGACTTTTCCACCCAATTGCTTTCTTAGCCCAAAGAAACAGCGGTTAGCAAGAGTTATTCTTCGTTAGACGAAGTCCTTGACTACCTCAAAGTTACGTCTGTCGATAATGACGTTTTGACCAAGACGTCGGTGTTGTAGGTCCTTTCTTGACGACAGCATGTACTTTGTTTTGCCCTCATTAACCGTTAAATTGACATTACATTGACATCACGCTGAGTTCTTCCGATTATGTCAATGTCATCAGCATGTGCTAGTAATTGGACAGACTTTTGAAAGATAGTGCCTCTAGTGATGACGTGTGAGCTCTGTGTGTCTAAAACCTTTTTTGTCATCGAAAGGTTCTGTTAAGTTGTTTCCAACATTTATGGAGCAGCGTGAATTCTGCATGGTCATCCTACACAAACTGACGAGTTTGGCAGGGATGCCAAAACTAGACATGGCTCTATACAGTTCGTCCCTGTAGATACTGTCATATGCGGCCTTGAAATCGATGAAAAGATGGTGGGTGTCGATTTGGTGTTCTTGGGTTTTTTCCAGGATCTGCCGTAATGTCAATATTTGATCGACTGTGGACTTTCCTGGTCTAAAACCACACTGATAAGGACCTATCAGGTTGTTGACGATGGGCTTTAGACGTTCACATATTACGGCAGAGAAGATTTTGTAGGCGATGTCAAGTAGACTGATTCCTCTATAGTTGGTGTGGTTTAGAGGGTCTCCTTTTTTCAGGGCAAACAATACTGAGGTTCCATTCATCGGGCATGCTTTCTTCCGACCATATCTTACAGATTAGTTGGTGCATGCTCCTAACCAAATTATCTCCAGCTGCTTTAAAGAGCTCGGCATTCAAGCCATCCGCTCTAGCGGCTTTGTTAGACTTCAGCTTAGATATGGCAATCTTTACTTCGTCTAAGTCGGGAGAACGGGATTGTTGGCTTTCGTCGTCTATGTTGAATGGACCATCCTGCCTGACAGCGGAATTCATTTCGTCGTCACCGTTATACAGTCTGCAGGAGTGGTCCTTCCATATCCTCAGCATTGACTGCGGTTCCACTATGATGTTTACACTTTCGTCTTTGCAGCCTTTGGTTCTAGGTTTATGTACCTGTGAATTTCGTTTCACCTATTCATAAAACTTTCGAACTTCATTCCTGCTTTTAAACATCTCAACATCTTCGACCACACACTTCTCATGCCCTCTCTTTTTCCTTCTGTGAAGTCGGTGTTCCTCTCGCCTCTTCTGCTCGTAGAGCTCATGAGCAGCTCTCGTCCTTTTATGCAGCGCCGCTTTGCGTGCATGTTGTTTGGCTGTATTTGCCTGCCGACATTCCTCATCAAACCAGGGGTTCCTTATTGGTGGTTTCTTGAATCCCAGCACATCAGATGCGGCTTCTCTGATTGCATCTTGGCAATGTTGCCACTGGTTTTCGATACATTTTGTTGGCGGCAGAGAACTTCGAGAGAGGTTACTTGTAACTCGGTCGGAAAAGGATTTGGCGATCTCTTGCGATTGTAGCCGTTTGACGTTGTACCTTCTCCCAGCATCTCCCTGTTTTGCCTTGGGTCTGGAAACCCGAAGTGCTATCTTGGCTACAAAGAGGTAGTGGTCCAAGTCGATGTTAGCTCCTCGGAAAGTTCGGACATCCATGATGCTGGAAGCGTATCTGGCGTCGATCGCAATATGGTCAATCTGGTTTACGGTAGATTGATCTGGGGAACTCCACGTTCCTTTGTGGTTGTTGAGGTGTTGAAAACGCGTACTGGCTACCATGACGTTTCGCCCCGCAGCAAAATCTATGAGCCTGAATCCGTTGTCGGAAGTGTTGTCGTGCAGGCTGTTTTTCTCGATTATTCCACCAAAGATGTCAATACCTATAAGCCTTTTCTTTGCCATATTATAGGAATCCGGAAGCTCGATGTCATCACGTTTCCAAAGTAGTCCAGTTTGGTATCTTCCTTCAACTTTGACTGTTGTTGACTTCAAAATACGACGAGCACGTAAATCGTCTTGGCTTTCCAACACTGGTGCTGGCCGCACCCCAAAGTTTTCGGGGTGAAGTAGTTTCACATATTGAGAAAAGTCTTGAACATAAAGAATATACACTGGCAGCATTTCTTGATATCGAGGGTGCGTTTAATAACTTTAAAACGGAATCGATCAAGACTGCCTTAGTTGAAGTTGGAGTTGAATCTGTCATTGTCGATTGGATTTTCACCATGTTAAATGGCAGAGTTATCAACTCTCAAATAGGAGTTAGCACTATTGAGAAAACAGTTACTAGAGGCAAAACACAGGGAGGAGTCATCTCACCCCTACTCTGGATCCTCGTAGTCAACAAAATTCTCACAAAGTTCAAAGATCAGGTCATTAAAATAGTAGCATATGCAGATGACATAGTGGTTTTGGTATCAGGCAAGTTTCTTACCATCATCGAAAACATTATGGAAAATGCATTAAAGGATTTATCTTCTTGGGCAACTAAGAACGGTCTCGGGGTCAACCCCACCAAGACAGAGCTAGTCTTGTTCACGAAGAAACGGAAACTGGAGGGCTTCAACCCTCCCAAACTAAATGGTATTCCTCTAAAACTTTCTAAGGAAGCTAAATTTCTAGGAGTAATCCTTGACTCCAAGCTTACATGGAAGCGTAATACGGAGGAAAGAATGAAAAACGCATTATGTGCATTCTACACATGCAAAAAGACCTTCGGTGTACGTTGGGGTATGCGACCGCAAGTCATCCAATGGATGAACACAGCGATTGTCAGACCCATTCTTACCTATGGCTCTATTGTATGGTGGAAGGCGGTGGAAAAATCAAGTTATCTCAAGAACCTGAATAAGGTACAGAGACTAGCTTGTATAGGAATAACAGGGGCTCAAAGATCCACACCACAAGCTGGATTGGAAATGATCTTGGACCTCCCGGCTCTGGATGAGTTCATAAAGTGCACGGCAGCCAAAACTGCAATTCGTTTAAGAGAATTGTGTTATTGGAGGCAGAGCACTTATGGCCACGGGTCAATCTTACAAAGTTATAACACGATTCCAGGACTGAGGGAGACCACCGATTATATCCCCCCTTTACTAGATTTCGACAGGAAGTTTTCTATTTTCATACCAGACAGACAGGGTTGGGATCCTAATTCACTTATAAGTAAACAGGGTATCCCTTTCTACACTGACGGTTCAAAAATGGAATCAGGAACAGGTGCTGGAGTGTTTTGCCAATCTCTAAACATCAGAGCGTCATATACACTCCCGGCTGACTGTAGTGTCTTTCAGGCCGAGATCTTAGCCATTGGAAAAGCAGCTGAAATGGCACATCAAGAAAATCTAAGCTCTTCGGAGATTACTTTTTTCGTGGACAGCCAGGCTGCTATCAAAGCCTTAGCCAGTGAGACCATAAGATCAAAAGCAGTTTTAAACTGTAAAAAGGAATTAAACAAAATCTGCCACACTAACCAGGTAAAGCTCTGCTGGGTTCCCGGACATAGCAATATAGAAGGGAATGATATAGTAGATGAACTAGCCAGGAAAGGGTCAGAAGCAGACACCAGTAGTAGCGACCATTCAGTCAGGGGACCACTCGTCCCGATTGGGGTACTCAAGAGGAAGATAGACCTCAAACTAAAAGAGAAAATCAATATCTCCTGGAAATCCAGGGACGATTCTGTAATCTCTAGAAGTGTATGGCCTAACACAAATGAAAAGGAAACTCGGTATATTCTATCGCTGAGTAAAAAGAACATTTAAATCCTGATAGGTGTACTAACAGGTCATTGCGCCATTGGCACAATGGCTAACAGAATAGGAGGAGTAGGAGCTGTCAGGATGAGGAAGAAATGGAAACCATTAAACACCTGCTCTGCGACTGTCCGAACCTCCAAACCAGCGACTCCGTCATTTCGGAAACAGGTTTGTTGGAGAACTGGATGATCTAGCACAGGTCTCAATGGCAAGCATGAGGAAATTTATAGATAGCACAGGCTGGTTCGTCAACGAGCCAGTCTACGCTAATCGACAGAATTGAAGAACATCGTTGCTAAAATTTTTACTTTTACAGGGGATCACAATGGACCAGTAGGCCCCCGTGTACGCAACAGCTTCATGCTGTGCACACCCCTTGCAACCTAACCTAACCTAACCTAAGTCTACGTCGCTGTACAACCCGTACAGCTCGTCGTTCCATCTTCTCCTCCACTCCCCTTCGATGCATACGGGACCGTAGATCACACGAAGAATTTTTCTCTCGAAACGACCCAAGATGCTTTCATCCGCTTTTGTCATAGTCCATGCTTCTGCACCGTATAGCAGGACGGGGATGATAAGGGTCTTATATAGCGACACTTTGGTCCTTCGAGAGAGGACTTTTCCACCCAATTGCTTTCTTAGCCCAAAGAAACAGCGGTTAGCAAGAGTTATTCTTCGTTAGACGAAGTCCTTGACTACCTCAAAGTTACGTCTGTCGATAATGACGTTTTGACCAAGACGTCGGTGTTGTAGGTCCTTTCTTGACGACAGCATGTACTTTGTTTTGCCCTCATTAACCGTTAAATTGACATTACATTGACATCACGCTGAGTTCTTCCGATTATGTCAATGTCATCAGCATGTGCTAGTAATTGGACAGACTTTTGAAAGATAGTGCCTCTAGTGATGACGTGTGAGCTCTGTGTGTCTAAAACCTTTTTTGTCATCGAAAGGTTCTGTTAAGTTGTTTCCAACATTTATGGAGCAGCGTGAATTCTGCATGGTCATCCTACACAAACTGACGAGTTTGGCAGGGATGCCAAAACTAGACATGGCTCTATACAGTTCGTCCCTGTAGATACTGTCATATGCGGCCTTGAAATCGATGAAAAGATGGTGGGTGTCGATTTGGTGTTCTTGGGTTTTTTCCAGGATCTGCCGTAATGTCAATATTTGATCGACTGTGGACTTTCCTGGTCTAAAACCACACTGATAAGGACCTATCAGGTTGTTGACGATGGGCTTTAGACGTTCACATATTACGGCAGAGAAGATTTTGTAGGCGATGTCAAGTAGACTGATTCCTCTATAGTTGGTGTGGTTTAGAGGGTCTCCTTTTTTCAGGGCAAACAATACTGAGGTTCCATTCATCGGGCATGCTTTCTTCCGACCATATCTTACAGATTAGTTGGTGCATGCTCCTAACCAAATTATCTCCAGCTGCTTTAAAGAGCTCGGCATTTAAGCCATCCGCTCTAGCGGCTTTGTTAGACTTCAGCTTAGATATGGCAATCTTTACTTCGTCTAAGTCGGGAGAACGGGATTGTTGGCTTTCGTCGTCTATGTTGAATGGACCATCCTGCCTGACAGCGGAATTCATTTCGTCGTCACCGTTATACAGTCTGCAGGAGTGGTCCTTCCATATCCTCAGCATTGACTGCGGTTCCACTATGATGTTTACACTTTCGTCTTTGCAGCCTTTGGTTCTAGGTTTATGTACCTGTGAATTTCGTTTCACCTATTCATAAAACTTTCGAACTTCATTCCTGCTTTTAAACATCTCAACATCTTCGACCACACACTTCTCATGCCCTCTCTTTTTCCTTCTGTGAAGTCGGTGTTCCTCTCGCCTCTTCTGCTCGTAGAGCTCATGAGCAGCTCTCGTCCTTTTATGCAGCGCCGCTTTGCGTGCATGTTGTTTGGCTGTATTTGCCTGCCGACATTCCTCATCAAACCAGGGGTTCCTTATTGGTGGTTTCTTGAATCCCAGCACATCAGATGCGGCTTCTCTGATTGCATCTTGGCAATGTTGCCACTGGTTTTCGATACATTTTGTTGGCGGCAGAGAACTTCGAGAGAGGTTACTTGTAACTCGGTCGGAAAAGGATTTGGCGATCTCTTGCGATTGTAGCCGTTTGACGTTGTACCTTCTCCCAGCATCTCCCTGTTTTGCCTTGGGTCTGGAAACCCGAAGTGCTATCTTGGCTACAAAGAGGTAGTGGTCCAAGTCGATGTTAGCTCCTCGGAAAGTTCGGACATCCATGATGCTGGAAGCGTGTCTGGCGTCGATCGCAATATGGTCAATCTGGTTTACGGTAGATTGATCTGGGGAACTCCACGTTCCTTTGTGGTTGTTGAGGTGTTGAAAACGCGTACTGGCTACCATGACGTTTCGCCCCGCAGCAAAATCTATGAGCCTGAATCCGTTGTCGGAAGTGTTGTCGTGCAGGCTGTTTTTCTCGATTATTCTACCAAAGATGTCAATACCTATAAGCCTTTTCTTTGCCATATTATAGGAATCCGGAAGCTCGATGTCATCACGTTTCCAAAGTAGTCCAGTTTGGTATCTTCCTTCAACTTTGACTGTTGTCGACTTCAAAATACGACGAGCACGTAAATCGTCTTGGCTTTCCAACACTGGTGCTGGCCGCACCCCAAAGTTTTCGGTGTCGAAATAATCTGCCACTAATTTGTGGAGGGTATCTTCACTTGGTTTAATCATCAGCAGGCATGACTTCGGCAGTGATGATGATGTCGAGGCTGGACCAAATACTACCCACCCTAGTTCAGTGTGGGCCTCCATCTCGAAGTTGAATTGTCTCACTTGGAAGACCTAGTTGACAGTGGTCTAAGCCAATGAGAATCTTCGGCGTGATGTCATTATACGGACAAACTGGCAACCGGTCAAACCATCTAGAATCCCGGTGCAAATCATTTTCACTCAGGCTTTGCATCGGTGGACTTAGGTTAGAAACACCATAAACGTTTCGAAGTAAATGTTTCTTTTTGATATTTGCTCCACTGATCTCAACGCTGACCCCAGTTGAAGGTTCTTGAGCGGCTCTACCACCAAACCATTGGAGATCCAGATTGCGTTTGTCACCATCCAGACCAAGTTCTTCAGTCAGGCTGCTATCCATCATTGTAATTGAAGAACCCTCGTCCATAAGCGCATAAGTGTCGACTCGCTTCAAAGGTCTGTATAAAATAACAGGCAGAACTCTGGTCTAAGCCAATGAGAATCTTCGGCGTGATGTCATTATACGGACAAACTGGCAACCGATCAAACCATCTAGAATCCCGGTGCAAATCATTTTCACTCAGGCTTTGCATCGGTGGACTTAGGTTAGAAATACCATAAACGTTTCGAAGTAAATGTTTCTTTTTGATATTTGCTCCACTGATCTCAACGCTGACCACAGTTGAAGGTTCTTGAGCGGCTCTACCACCAAACCATTGGAGATCCAGATTGCGTTTGTCACCATCCAGACCAAGTTCTTCAGTCAGGCTGCTATCCATCATTGTAATTGAAGAACCCTCGTCCATAAGCGCATAAGTGTCGACTCGCTTCAAAGGTCTGTATAAAATAACAGGCAGAACTCGGAAGAGTAATTCGCTGTTCTTTTCTGGTCTGGCTAAACAACTGAGAACTGCTTCCTTCTTTTGGTTGACGTCAAGTTGTGGCTGTGTACGTGGCACAGAGGCGGGTTGTCGTGGCTCGTGCAACAACTGGTGGTGACTCTTTTGGCACCCATCAACACCACAAGGTTTTCGTCGGCGGCGGCAATTCCTCAGAGCATGTCCTACTTCCAGACATGTGAAGCATAATCGAGACTTTTTGGCTTGAGCCCGCCTGTCACTCACACTACACCCCAAAAATTGTTTACATTCAGGTGTTCTGTGATTGCATTGACAAATTGAACACTTGAATGCTTCTGCTGGCCTTCCCTCAATTGCATGTAGAACTGAACCGCGTTTTGGTTCTGGCATTGTTCGACTGCCGGTATTCTTGTTGTCTTGTACCACGGAAATCAAACTTGCGACTCCACTCAACCAGTTGCTGAAGTCGATGATGGTAGGATAAGGCTGAATCTGGGCTGAATACCTAGCCCACTGAATTCTTTGGCTCATAGGAAGCTTAAAAATAAGCTCTTTGAGTAGAGTTGGGTTAGCTAGGTGGTGTTGGCCATTGATCGATGACAAAAATATAGAAAGATTCTTTGCCTTCACTGCAAATGGAATCAACTTTTCTATTGAGGTTTCAGATATGGGTGCAATTTGTTTTACTTGTTGAAGCTGGCTCTCTATCAACTGTTCAGGGCGACCAAAACTCGAACGCAGCTGCTCCATAACCATATTTACGTTCTCGGCATGAATCATCATGCACTTCACCACATCTCTTGCCTTTCAGAGATTTTTGTAGACGCATACTGTTCTCGAGATTAGTGTAGTTGTAGACTGCTGTCGACTCAGAATATGCACTCGAAAACATAGGCCAGTCTTCTGGATCGACACTAAATTGTGGCAAATCTTGAAGCTTTCGAGGCGCAGAAAATTGTTGCTGAAAAGCACCACTATATGTAATTTCCAGAATAGCTAAAATAGGTTGGAGCAGTATGCGGTATGGGATGATTTGCGGCAAATCACGTAGTTGTAGATTGCTGCCCACCAAAACTTCCTGGCACACTGGTGAATGTGACGTTATGGTTTATCATTCCTCCTGGCTGTAAATTGTTCACTCTGTACAGCGGGTTGGAGAATGATACTGATGGGAGTGAATGATGTGTCACGGCGGTGGGTAATGGTGACGTAAGTTGAGAAAATGTGGACGAAACGCCAGGCATTACTTTATTCTGCATCTGCAGTGCATCTTTCAGAGACTCACACTGTGAACTTTTTGCACCCAACTTCACCTGTGTACTTTTTAGCTCGTTTTCAATTGCTAATAATCTTCTCTGAAAACTCTCAAGCAGATTATCTGTGAAAACAGACTGGGTTGTGGCTGCTGGCGACATTGGAGCATTCGTCAATTTTGTATCTGCTGATACGATGGCATTGGCAATGCCGTTCAACAATTCTGTTGAATTTGCTGTGGCATTGGCTTTCACAACAATTCCTTGTGAAGGACTGGCACGGCATCCATATACGTTTATATTGGACGTATCTACCAACGAAGAGCTAGCCATGGATGTGGCGGCATTGACATCGATTGATGGAACCCCTTCTATGGGTGCGGCGGTGGCAGCGCTTACAGCATTGGCATTGTTGAATGAATCAATCGATGAGGCGGCATTATTTGGCTCTGATTCATTGGTTGGCGGATCATTATTGTCATGCATCGCTGATGGATCCTCGGGATTAAGGCGAGAGCTTCTCCTAGGTGGTGTGCGTTGCATTATTTGCAAATAACACCACGACTAGAATGGAGTTAATCCTGCTACGATTCTCAATTTAGTTTTTTTTTAGTCCACGGCGTGGGACTGGCAATTGCGCATAAGAACGATGCGCAATCTAATTCAAAAAACGGCGGCAATCACAATGCAATTTAATCCTCGGCATGAGACTGGCAATTGCGAAACAAAACGCTGTCCTTTTTCAGACGAGGAGCTCGAAATTAATAAAAACAAAGTTTTATCGTAATAAGAATAAATTGTATGTAATATTTTATTTCGCAGTTTGCACTCCTCGACTTGCTCATAAAAGGTTCAGTTTCATAGTGAAATTTAAATTAAGAATAGACGGAGAAAACAGAAAATAAAAACTAAAATGGCGACATTTCCAATGTGAAGAGTGCAAACTGTGGTATCAAAGTGAGACAGCTATGTATATTGCTGCATTTAGAAATGTTTATGTTTATGAAGTAAGATCTGTTTATGTTTATCGATGAAGTTAAGATCTGTTTCGTTCTGAACTTAAGGGCGTTCTTCCACACATACCAAGAGTGCAAATGAACAATATGGCAAGGTATTATTTGTTAAAAACATCTAAAACAGATCAATCAACTAGGTCATTACGCCAATCATCTTTAAAAATACAACATTCCCCACAATACACTACTTCACCTGGAGAAGGCGGTGAAAAAATAACAAGAGCCACAAATATGTTGGTTTTTAGTTGCTGAAGAGAAAGGTTTATCACTATATCGGGTACTCCCACAAAAAAAAAGTATAGCGGTGTCAAATCGATCTTGGCGGCCAGTTGACATCGTCACGACAAGAAAATGCGCGGACAGGAAATGTCTTGTTACACTTTTCTTTGAATTTGTTTACCGCGATATACTATATTTAATATTATTAATTATTGATGATTATTTAAAGCAAATTATGACAACAAGACTAAACCGATAAACAAACTAAATCGACGACGGCTGCGTAGCGACGACGACGACCGACGACGCACGCGACAAAATTATTAACTCGCACTCAAATGAGTACGAACACGACACAAAAGAGAATACAAAAAAAAAAGTGCAACAACACAGCTCGTTAAAGAAGCTGTAACCGCGGCTGCTCAGCTGGGCTGGGTTCTTTGGAAGAATTTTATTTATTATAACGATGTTGATTGATTTATAAAATCAATCAAATTGCTACAATTTAGGAATGTGTTATTGCAAGTACCACAGTGGGATACGTTGCAATAAAATGGGCGCCAGGAATTTTTTTTAACAAAACCGAATAAAAAGAAAATTCCAAAACTTATGATGAGTGAAGCGATTGAAAAGATAACACAACGACCGATTGGTTTTTAAATTTAATATTTATTCTTTTGGGAAACCGTGGGATTGAAGATCCCTGGATTAAAACCCAAAATGTTTTCAAACAAATTAAAATTACAAACAAATGAAATGAAAAAAAAAGAATAAAAAAAGCAAATAACAAGAGAAAATGGCAAAAGAAAATAGCAAAATAAAATGGGTTCTTAACACCGGACGCGAAATATATATATATTCAAACGAACAAAGGAATAATCTACTTATCTTGTTTTTTTTTGTCTCCCTTCCTATATTCCTCTTAAACCTCGATCTTCACACCTCGATCCTCGAATCTTAATTTTTCTGGTTAATTCCCTCGATTTCCTGACCTTTTCCTTCTTCTCGATTTTTCTTCCTCCTCAAACAAAAATTCCTCGAACTTTTTCTTTTTCAACTTCTCACTTATTCTTCTCGCTTGTAAGGCTCTATCAAGAGTGCCTTCCAAGCTAATTCCCAACTATGTTCTTCCTCCCTCGTCCATTCCAGTCACACACACATTCATCCAACACAAGCATCCGTTTTCGTGATTGTCGGTCACGGTATCGCGGCTTCCTGGAAGCTTTACGCTCATCAGGAAAGCCATCGTTGTTGACTCTCAGCGAAACTTTGCTTTCACACACACAAACACGGTTTCGACAAGTTGTTGGATGAGTCTCCAAAACTTGCCGAAACATAATGGTGAGTTCAGACCCCTTCCCAACTATTCTTATTTTTCGAGAAAGTTCAAAGAAAAACAAAAATCGAGAAGAAGTCTAAACTAGGCATTTTCCTATTACTATTATTACGCGCGAGGTTCGAGGTGTGAATTTCGTACCAAACATTAAATTAATCTAATTTAAAACGCGGCGTTAAAAACCCATTTTTTTTACATAAACGATTAAATGTTAATTTCAGTAAATCTACGTTAAAATTACAATTGTTAAAATAAAAATATGTTGTTGTTGTTGTTGTTGTTGTTGATGTTTAAGTAAGGGTCCGCCTGACCTCATACTTCTTCGGCTCATCCGCCGGCATTTTCGACCTTGTCGAAAGAACTCGTTCACGTTCTCGAACTCGATCACCTGCTTTGTTGCTTTTGCAAAATAAAGGCTAGGTACACCTGTGGTTGATGAGACCATGGTTGCCCTCAACTTTGCCGATATTTTGCAGCCACAACTAAGAAAAAATGAAACAGCCAAAGGCTGGTTTTTGTTGCGGTAAAAATTTACCGTAACAAATCCCACCCTTACCTCCCAAGAAATGTGTTTACTTTTCAAGAAAAGCAAACCATTTCTTAAGGCTCAGCCAGGGGTAGACAACAACAACAAAGGATTACCATCATAACATTTAAAAGAAAAAAAAGAGAAAAAAAAATCATTAATGTGGCACATTAATTAAACAAAAATGACAATGAAAAACCAAAAAAAAATACTACTACAAAAGGGACTTGACTCAAACATCAACAAAAGGTTTTAAATCCTTAACATGCCACGTTCCTCGCTCCTTACCGCGATCATCTACCAAAAGATATGTCCAAGGTGACACTCTCTTGCTGACCTTGAAAGGTCCTACAAATTTGGTCGCCAACTTCGCCGCGAAATAATTTGCTGCATCGGACAGCGCGAAGTTCCTACGCCAAACGAGATCACCCGTGTGATATTGCGCGTCTCTCCTACGTAAATTATAAGTCTTTGCAGCCTTCTTTCCCGCTGCTTCCAACTTCCTAGCTATGTCCTCTCTCAGTTTCCGAAACTGCCTATTAATTTCCGTACTATCTGGGTCCCTATCGCTATCCCTAATTCCTACATCATGGCCACTAGTTACCATGTTCCTACCGAAATTTGCGAAGTATGGCGACACACCTAAAACCTCATGTTGCGAAGTTCGGATTGCACAGGCCACTTTTGCCAGTTGCGAATCCCAACTCCGCTGGTTTTCCGAAACATACGCCCGGAGCGTAGTCTTAATAATTTGATTAATCCGTTCCGCCGGATTCGCTTGCGGATGATAATTCGCCGTAAACCGAAGTTGTGACCCGTACGCTTCGCTAAGCATTTTCAGTTCCTTGCCACGGAACTGGGGACCGTTGTCACAGACGATCCACTTTGGAATCCCGAATAGAAGAAACACGTTTTCTTCCAATTCCCGACATACTGCTTTCGCCGTTGCGGACCGTAACGCGAACAACAAAGGGAATTTAGTGAAATAGTCGACGACCGTTAAAATATATACGAATCCTCGCGACGATTTAGGTAACGGACCCACCAAGTCCACGCAAATCATTTCCCACGGTTGGGAATTTCCTACTCTTTCGGTCATTAGACCAGCTGGTTTTTCGTTCACCGGCTTCACACTTTGGCAAATTTTACAACTCCTAACATACCTCGTAATATCACTCCTCATTTTGGGCCAGTAATACTTTTCTGCTACCCTAGCAAAAGTTTTCTTAACGCCCATGTGTCCTGAAAGTGGAGCATCATGGCACTCGTTAAGAATACTCGTCCTATCGTTTTTCCCTAGCACTAACTTCCACTCCTCACCATTATCATGAACGACTATATGGTTCAACCTAACATGTTTATAGAGCCGCCCATTCTCCACTCGCCAAGATGGGTATTCTAACGGGCTCTTTTCTACCTGTGATTTCATTTTAATCACCCAAGGGTCCGAATCCGCCTCAGAGACACCAGCTACTTCTGGAACTCCTCGCGACAACATATCAGGAACGACATGTTCTTTGCCCTTTCTGTGAATGATTTTGAAATCAAACTGTTGGAGCCGAATGGCCCAACGAGCTAATCTACCCTGCGGATCCTTAAGGTTGCTTAGCCAGACCAAAGAGTGATGATCAGTTACGACTGTAAATCGAACACCTTCGAGATACGGCCGCAACTTTTCAATCGCCCAAAGGACCGCTAAACATTCCTTTTCGGTCGTAGAGTAGTTCCTTTCATTCCTATTCAATGACCGACTTAAATAACATATGGCTTTTTCGCCATCCTCAAACTCCTGAGATAATACGGCCCCGATGCCATAGTCCGACGCATCTGTTTGTACAACAAACGGCCTTGAAAAATCCGGACATGTTAGAATCGGTGCCGTAACCAAACACTCTTTGGCTTTCCTAAAACTCTCCTCACATTCTTGGGTCCACTCAAATTTCTTACCTTTCTTTAAGAGATCGGTAAGAGGCCTAACTAATATTGCAAAATTTGGTACAAACCTACGGTACCACGAAATTGTCCCTACAAAACTCCTAATTTCCTTCACATTTTTCGGTGCAGGAATCCTCATCATGCTTTCCACTTTTTCCGGGTCAACATGAAGCCCGTTCCTATCAACTACATACCCTAGAAATTTTAAAGAAGGCCTACAGAAATTACACTTTTCCCTACCTACTTTTAAACCCGCTTCTCCTAACCTTTTAAAAACTTCTTTTAAAATTTCTAGGGGCCTATCGAAAGAATCGGTGACGATGATAATGTCATCCAAGTACACAAAGACGAACGGTTCTAAGTCAGGACCTAAAACGTCGTCAATAAACCTTTGCCAGGTTGCCGGGGAATTGTGCAAACCGAATGGCATCCTGCAAAATTGAAACAGGCCACGCCCTGGCACGGTAAAGGCTGTGTACTTGCGCGATTCTTTCTCCATTGGAATCTGCCAATAAGCAGATTTAATGTCTAAAGAAGACAAGTACTTCGCGTTTCGAAGCTTGTCTAAAAATGCTGAAATAAATGGTAGTGGATAAGCATCCCTATCTGTAACCTCATTCAATTTCCTATAGTCAACACAGAACCGATAACTGCCATCTTTCTTCTTAACTAGAAGAATCGGCGATGCCCAAGGACTCTTCGACTTCTCGATCACTCCAGCTTCCAACATCTCCTGGAGCTCCTGATCGATATGTCTCTGAATCGCTGGCGAAACAGGGTAATATCGTTGTTTTATCGGTTCTGCAGACGTCCTAATCTTGTGCTCAACTAAGTTGGTGCACCCTAAACCTTCGGTCATTGTTTTAAAAAGTTCTCCTAACACTAGTTCTAATTCCCTATTTTCAAAATCGTTCAAATCCGATTTTTCCCTAATCGCTACCATGTCTGTCATCGAAGCCAATCTCTCTTGGTTCGAAAAATTCCACACCCCTGATCTCAAATCCGGGACTATGCCCGATAGTGTCCAAAAATCGGCACCCAATATCAGTTGTTGTGGAAGGTTCGGAATGACCAGACATTCTATCAAAAAGGATTTGTTCTCAACCTCCACTGGTAGAGAAACAGATCCAGCTACACCTACACCTGCTCCATCTGCTAACGCTACTGACCCAACACTACTATTTCCTAACCTAAGCCCTAACTCTTTAAAAATGTTCCACCCGTCACCACCCACAATGGTACGAGAGGCTCCTGAATCGAGGAGTCCTAACAACTTTATTCCATATACCCTAACTCCTAAATATGGTCTAGTGTCCCTACCATTTGCCGCTAACGTGAAACTCGGTTTAACTCCTACCCGCTGATCGTCAGCAGACGACCTTCCTAACGCCGACGGACTCCTTGTCCTGCTGACACAAGGGCCCGATCCCCATTTCCCGAACACCTACAATCCCTACGATAAACTCCTACCGCTCCACAGCCGAAGCAACGTTTCTGGACTGTACACCTCGAAGCTAAATGTCCTTCTTTGTTACATTTGTAACACCTAACCGACTGCCTAAATGGATTTTCAGAAACTGGAGCAACAGCCGCTACTCGGTGTTGTCCAGACGAACTAGGTTGATAACCGCACTCCGGTTCCAACAAATGTTTGCTTCTAGAAGGTGGGGTAAAACTATCAACATTCACCTTAAGGGTGTCTAATTCCCTACCTAAGATAGCAAGTTCCTTAACCGTCTTTGGTTTGGCACTAGCTATCTGACCTGATAAAAGGGATCTACGTTTTTCCTCAAAATCGAAAGCATCCTTCCCTCTGACAAAGGTTCCGATAATCTTCGAAACAATGTCCTCATTGTTGTAAGATACGCGCCGAAAGTTTCTTCCTTTCCCTGCGAACGCCGATTAATCTCCTTCAACAAGAGATCATCGTAATTCGCAGGAAGGAACTCCGGTTTGAGTTCCTTGACGAATTCCTGCCAACCCTCCAAATCTTCCCTAACCGACCTAAACCACAAAAGTGCCCTACCAGCCAATAGCTCCGAAGCGGATTTAAAAAGGTGGTTTTCAGGAACATCGTTAGCCAAACGAAGTTCCTCCACTCTTTCTAGGAATGAATTTACTGATGCTCCACCTGAGTCACCAGTAAACTTCACCACCCACTTCCCTATACGTTCGATGTGTTTTTGCTGAACGACCATTCGTTCAGAAAACCCATCGGCCCTATCAAGCCTACGTTCTGACGGAACCCTAACTGAAATGTTCCCTACTACAGGACTACTGACACCAACTCTTGGCTCAGCCAACGTCTCTGTAGTAGGCCCTAACGCAGACCGCGAACCAACACCTTGGGTCTGACCAACTTGTGCTCGAAGTTGGGTTTGAACCTTAATCGGAGTCTTTTCCTTCTCCACTTCCTCTTCCCTATCGCTATTCTCACTATCACCAGTGAGATCTCCTAACAAACACAAAACCTTGTTCCGAAGTGAACTAACTTCATCTTCTTCATCTTCGGCCTCACAAGGTGTCCTAGCTAACCTGCCTATACACCACTCAATCTTCGTCACTATCTTAATGTACTCCGATGACTTTGGATTCTTCGGAGGTACTTTAAGAAGGACCCTAATCTCCTCAATTTTAGCTCTTATTGCCTCAACATTCTCTTCATAAGTGAAGGGATAAACTAAACTAACTTCCATCGAGTTCCTCTTAACGAGTAACCTCGATGACCTTAATGCCTTTCGCATTTCCTCCACTGTCCCTACTTTTAATCCTCTGACCTTCATCTCGTAGGCCAGTTCGTCCTGCGCTAATCTGCCAATATTCATTTTAACTTAACCAAATAACTTTCAAAAAAATTACTTATAAAAAATATTTTTAAAAAAAATCTACTTGGCAACCCTAAACTAAAAGTTCTAATTATTGAATTAATTTATTTTTATTAATTAAAAAAAGTTAAAAATAAAAAAGAATACTACAAAATTATTTCCTAACAAATTCTAAATGTAATCAAAAAAAATTGGGATGGTCACACCAACTCCCTATTCTAACTTAATTCACTCCAAATCTTTAAACTAACTCTCACTCAAAAAAATAGAAAACACTCTGACATAAAAATCTATCACGTAAATAAACAAGTCACTCGAATACAATTAAAAGAAGCTAGCGATAAAACTCTCTCTCACACAAAAAAGAGAGAGAACAACAAAAAATTAAGAATACAAAATGTCGACCGAAATAAATTATTTAAATATAAATAATCAAAAAAGAAAAAAAACAATTTAACTAATAACAGAACCACCACACAAAATATCAATAATAATAAAAAAAACGAGTTAACACTGCACAAATTAAAAAGTATACTTGCGATTTTTGTTTTCGCTTTGTCAACTCCCTCGATGAAATTTTAATTTCACACAACACAACCGGTTTATAGTGGCAATGTATTTATATACAGTGCGTTCAGACGATTCGGTATTTTGACCGAAAGTGCGTCATTTTTCGTCTGGGCTACTGTGGAATAATGTATTACTAGTATATAGTCGTTTTTGTGTTTTACACCGAGTACGGTGTAGGGTTGAGTACGGTGTACGGTTAAATTACCGTACCGTCTGAACACTCCAACCGAAATACACCGAATCGAGAAAATATCCGATACGGCGAAAATACCGAATCGTGTGAACGGGCTCTTACACTTTTCTTTGAATTTGTTTACCGCGATATACTATATTTAATACTAGCCGACCCGTGCTCGCGTTGCTTCGCAAATTGTAACCATGAACATTTTTTGAATATTAGTATTAGCATATGAAAAAATTTCTCAATGGGACTGAGCATATTTTCTACAATAATATTAATTTTAGTTTATAATCAAAAAACACTTCCTTACCGAAATTAACACTTTAGAAAAAAAAAACTTAAGTAAAATATTACGTAGTAAAGGCCAAGCCGCACGTGAAAACAAACAAAATACAAAACCATTTCAATTTTTTAGTTGAAAACAGAACGAAATTTTTGTCTATTTTCTTCTTTTCTTTCTTTTATTCATACCTAGAAACGTTTTTTTGCAACCGAAAAATATAGTTTGCGGTAAAAAAAAAACAAATTTGTGTTTTTAATGTTCTCATACATCTATAGGTATGCGTGTGTAAATATCCATAAACACATTTTTTATTCATCTGCTCATGTTCAGTGCAGTGCAACTGACTTAACCTACCTACATTTGTGTGCTCTTTTTATCGACGTCATTGTATGTACCTTCTTTGAGTTATTTGTAAAGAAAATTTTAACTTAATTTCAGTTTTATTGTTCGAGGAAGTGATACAAAATTGGTAATTCAAGGTATTATAATAGAACTTTTTTTATATTGGAAGAATTATAATCTATTCACTTCCTCGAACCAGAAAAATAAAAAAGATCTAATTGTTCTTTAGATAAATCGGCATTTCATGTGCACGGCACTGTTTATTTATTTTTATTAAATGTCCATAGTAACTTAAAAAAAAAGAGCCCACACTACTCAGCAATGTGACGGCCCTGACGATAGAATTAGAGAAACAAAAAAATAATGTGAAAAATTAAATATGTAGGCGTAGGGTAGGTAGGTAGGTAAGAGAAAAAACGTAACTATTAAATGGAACACATATTAAGAGAGAAAAAGCATGGGAAGAAAAGAAAATTAAAAATGTTGGAATGATAATGAAATGAAACAAAGCAGCGACCTCGCGATTGTGATGAAATCTAATTTCCTGGATAAAATAAATTCAAAAAGTTTATAATTTTATAATTTGTTTTTATTTATTTTTCGGGTTGTATGTTTAACTTAGAAGTGATTTTAGGCTTAAAATTTGCGCAACAATATTGACTTTATGAAGCAATGCTAATCTTTGTCGATTATTGTATAGGTTTTAAGATATGAGTGGTTGTATAAGTCAACTAATGAAAAAAAAATGGACAAAAAATGTAAAATTAATAATATTTAAGTTTGACAAATAATTAATGAAAAAAATTAAAGCCATAAACACTCTCATAACAATATAGAAAATAATAAAATATATTTCAAATAAATCGGTTGACTACTTTCTGAGATCATGCGTTACGAACTTTAAAATGGTTTCGCTTGTATATAATAGTATAGATTATTAATTATTGATGATTATTTAAAGCAAATTATGACAACAAGACTAAACCGATAAACAAACTAAATCGACGACGGCTGCGTAGCGACGACGACGACGACGCACGCAACAAAATTATTAACTCGCACTCAAATGAGTACGAACACGACACAAAAGAGAATACAAAAAAAAAAAAAGTGCAACAACACAGCTCGTTAAAGAAGCTGCAACCGCGGCTGCTCAGCTGGGCTGGGTTCTTTGGAAGAATTTTATTTATTATAACGATGTTGATTGATTTATAAAATCAATCAAATTGCTACAATTTAGGAATGTGTTATTGCAAGTACCACAGTGGGGTACGTTGCAATAAAATGGGCGCCAGGAATTTTTTTTAACAAAACCGAATAAAAAGAAAATTCCAAAACTTATGATGAGCGAAGCGATTGAAAAGATAACACAACGACCGATTGGTTTTTAAATTTAATATTTATTCTTTTGGGAAACCGTGGGATTGAAGATCCCTGGATTAAAACCCAAAATGTTTTCGAACAAATTAAAATTACAAACAAATGAAATGAAAAAAAAAAAGAATAAAAAAAGCAAATAACAAGAGAAAATGGCAAAAGAAAATAGCAAAATAAAATGGGTTCTTAACACCGGACGCGAAATATATATATATTCAAACGAACAAAGGAATAATCTACTTATCTTGTTTTTTTTTTGTCTCCCTTCCTATATTCCTCTTAAACCTCGATCTTCACACCTCGATCCTCGAATCTTAATTTTTCTGGTTAATTCCCTCGATTTCCTGACCTTTTCCTTCTTCTCGATTTTTCTTCCTCCTCAAACAAAAATTCCTCGAACTTTTTCGGTCACGGTATCGCGGCTTCCTGGAAGCTTTACGCTCATCAGGAAAGCCATCGTTGTTGACTCTCAGCGAAACTTTGCTTTCACACACACAAACACGGTTTCGACAAGTTGTTGGATGAGTCTCCAAAACTTGCCGAAACATAATGGTGAGTTCAGACCCCTTCCCAACTATTCTTATTTTTCGAGAAAGTTCAAAGAAAAACAAAAATCGAGAAGAAGTCTAAACTAGGCATTTTCCTATTACTATTATTACGCGCGAGGTTCGAGGTGTGAATTTCGTACCAAACATTAAATTAATCTAATTTAAAACGCGGCGTTAAAAACCCATTTTTTTTACATAAACGATTAAATGTTAATTTCAGTAAATCTACGTTAAAATTACAATTGTTAAAATAAAAATATGTTGTTGTTGTTGTTGTTGTTGTTGATGTTTAAGTAAGGGTCCGCCTGACCTCATACTTCTTCGGCTCATCCGCCGGCATTTTCGACCTTGTCGAAAGAACTCGTTCACGTTCTCGAACTCGATCACCTGCTTTGTTGCTTTTGCAAAATAAAGGCTAGGTACACCTGTGGTTGATGAGACCATGGTTGCCCTCAACTTTGCCGATATTTTGCAGCCACAACTAAGGAAAAATGAAACAGCCAAAGGCTGGTTTTTGTTGCGGTAAAAATTTACCGTAACAGTGTCTTGCAATAAAGAAGAGGAATCGACACATTCGGTTACAGCAGCGATATTTTCAGTGGTACGAGCGAAACGACGATGCACGGGCCTTACATTATCTGTAACCAATCCCAGTCTCTACAAATTTCCTCACAATTTTGCAAATTGCTCGCTCCTCTTTAAGAGCGATATGTGGCTGTGGCAAAATTACCATGTTTGTAGTAGGTTTTAACAATTTGTATGCGTTGTGCGATAGTTAAGCGATCCATTTTCGTAAATTTCAGACTGTCAACTGAAAAAAAAATTGGTTTAACAACTTAGTTTGACAGATGTCGATTTACAGCCCTATACTTTTGAAACCGCAAAATGGATAACCCGTTTTTTCTTGAGAACGAATGTTACTGGAAAATAAAAATTTTAAACCAACAAACAGAAATTGTGGAGTGCGGCGTACTTGTGGAACGCTTAAACAATAAAATTGTTGTTGACCGCTCAATTGGAAAATTTATTAACGCAGTCAGTTATAACAGCAACAAATCGGAGCTTAAGAAAAATCCATGATAATACGAAAAAGTTTTAGCAAGTTATCAACAATCTGGACTTTGTCACCACAAGCTGCTTTCCAATCCTTGAAAACACTCCCCTGCAAAAATAGGGCAAAGAGAGAAGGGAAAAATTTGAGTTCACGAAAAAAAATTCGAGAAACACTCCTTCCATTGTAGTTTCTGAAATTTGTTGCACTAGGATTCTAGACTATAGAAGCCAACAACACACGAGATGATAAGCGGAAGTTCTAGAGCTTCGAAGCCACAAGTATGTATAATTATGGAAAATACAACATTCTCCATAACCCACTACTTCACCAGGAGAAGAGATTGACAAATTTACAACAGCCACAAGAAAATTTCAACAGCTCGCCAAGTGTGGTGAGAAAAATATCATAAGCAAAGTCTAACAGCCAATAAATCAAACATTTAATTCGGCAGCATAAACGCATTGAATTGATCAATGTGATATTATTATACGAATCCCGTGCAGGGCTCTTTTTGACTCTGGTTCCAAGTTGAATTTTGTCACAACATCTTTCCTACAGCAGTTACTAATCAAAGACGCATGGCAAGAATACTTCGATCCGCGAAAAAGGTGCTCAGCAGAATAGGCCAGAGAATGTGGCCACAATTGCATTTAAATGCAGAACGACGGCAGTTAAGGCGAATATCACGTCTCGTACAAGTGACTACCAGTGCACTCAAGAAATCGAAGTTTTGTTCTAGAAGATTCCAAATCACATCGAGCTGACGTATCAAATCGACATGTTATTTGAGTTGAACTTTTCTTTCCACCAGGAGAACTCAATTAGATAAACTCGTTTGAACAAACAAGAAGCCCATTTGTACCAGACACAACTAGAATTTGCAATGAGCATGTTACGCAGATCGAGCTAATAGTGGACATGGTTGTCAAAATTAAGCGAACTGATTAATTGCTTGGTGCATTTATTTCGAGCAAAATTTTGAAGGTTGTGATTAAAATAATATAATCTGCAAAAAGAAATTAAAAAAATATATTCGAAGTATCTAATAACAAATTAAGTATACATGTACTAGTACTTATATTAAATTAAAGTAAAGTTAATAATCGACTTTCTAATACTTTTCTGGACATTGATATCTCCAAATTAGAATAAAGCATATTAGAAATCGGTTCACGCTGTCCATATAGCGTATGCCGTCAAAAAATCATGAAAAAACATGACGCTATACATTTTTTTTGCCTCAAAAGTCTGTATTACAAGTAATAACCATGTAGAACTATAAGAATGATGACAACCTTCTCCATTGTTTAAAAAAATATTTCGAATGGTAAATCGGAGATTTTTTTTGATTTCAATTCTCTTCTCTTTAAATTCAGTTGCAGAGCTCCAAACAACATACATATATATAGTTACATATACTCAAGAACAGGACGTACAATACTGAAGTATAAAGATTTAACTGTAGAGGGGTCCTTAAATTTAATGAGTTTCTTTTGATGAATCCGAGTAGGAAATTTGATTTGGATACAACCAAATTAATATAAAAATTAAATTTGAAACATTCCAAAACTTGTAACGCAAAATAATTAAAATATATGGAATTATATTTGAATATTTGAATTATATTACGCAAGCACACTTGTCAACATTTTACAAGAAATTATTTGATTTGCACGATTCGACAAAAGAATTTAAACCATTCAGAAGCAAAAGACAATCATTAAAATTAGAAATACGAGAAAAAACTTCATAGCATCCGCATGCATATGGCAACGAGAATTCTTAAGAACGTTACTGTTTCGTTTTATGGTTCGTTAAATAATTTTAATTCAATCAAACAGAAGTATAATATTTTATTAACACAATAATACAAGATGGTCACATCATCACTAGAGAGATCACCAAAGAGTCATAGATAAATCAGTATTCATGATAATATTCATATAATTAAGTAATTGGCAAGACTGCATTTCACGAAATGTGCAAGGAATTCAATTGCTGTGAAACCCTTGGCTGTATTTGTAGTTCTGGTAGCTTAGATCTTGGACGCAATTGGTTGATATGAGCTCTAACAAGTCTGGATTTACTGGGAGCAAGAATATTGTAATTTACCTTACCAATCTGTTCAAGAACTGTTCCTGGCTCCCAATTACATATGTTAAGACGATATGTTTTCACAAAAACTAGATCTCCGGGTTTAAAACTTTGAAATTTATTGATATTTGTAGTATGGTGTACTTTAATAATATATTTTGGGAGTCGACAATGAATAAATACTCATTAGGATTGAAATAAATAAAGGATTCTAAGTATAGCAGTCAACTAAAAAAGTTGTTTTATTCAGCTATATTATATTGGCGACGAGGAATAAAAAAAAATACATACATACATAGATAAATAAGAAGCCATATTCAAGATTGTATATAAATTGGTGAAATAAGAACTCATTAAGAAGGAAATGTTTTAGAGGATCCCGTAGATGCTCTGTAAAAATATGGCAAATGATTTTTTGGGTAAGATGAAAGGAAAATTTAAAGAGAAGTGATTGGTCACAAAAATAAAAAAAAAAGAGATAATTTCTTTTGTTTAAAAGGAAGCTGTTAAATTTATATCATATGGTCATACATTTAACGTATGTAATGAACATAATATTTCTATGTGTGTGCTTATAAAGTGTAGATTAAAATTACGTACAAAGATGCACACATATAAATATAGACATAATGTTAAAAAAAGAGCTTAAATGCTGAAACGATTGAGTAAACAAAATGTTATATTTGTTTAGCCAAACAATATAATAATATTGTGATTGTATAGCTTAAATGCTGGTAGCTTAAATGCTGATATACATAGCTTAAATTCTGGTAGCTTAAATGCTGATATACATAGCTTAAATGCTGGTAGCTTAAATGCTGATATACATAGCTTAAATGCTGGTAGCTTAAATGCTGTAATGATTAATTGAGATAAAGAAAGAAGTGAATTACCTTTTTGAAAAGTTCTAAGATAATTTTATTTATGTTTTAGAAACTATTCGACCATTGGGTCTTCAAGTTCTGGTGTTTTATTATTCTCTACATACAAATAACGTTGGAATAGAATGGCAGAAATGGTTGCGTTCTTTCGAAACAATATTCGAGCAAGTCGTATACACGATGAAAATTGGAAACATGATTTACTTATACATTATGCTGGCTCAAAAATACAGATGTTGATCGCTACACTACCAGACCTTTCAGAAAATTTTACATTTGGACCATTAGCGAATATCGAAAAATATATTCCACATACATATGACTCAATATGAGAGAACTGTCGATAAATTAAATACATTTTTCCTACCAAAAACAAATACCACTTATGAAAGACATATATTAAGACAAATGAAACAAAAGTCAGATGAAAACATTGACATGTTTACAATTCGGTTACGCATGCAGGCTGATAGATGTGACTTTGGATCAAATTTGGAAGAAAATGTAAAAGATCAAATTATTCAAAATTGCCTGTCAACTACTCTTCGAAGAGATTTGCTCAAACGAGGTGATTCTAGTCTCGAATAAATTTTACGAGTTGCAAAAGTTTTTGAAACCGTTGCTAACAAGAAAAATGTTTTGATAAGCGAGAACCACAAATTGATGAAGTTAACAAAATCAACTCAAAAATAAATTCCTGGAAAACGAAACAACAAAATCAATCATATACCCACAACATATTGAATGTCATCGATGTGGATATTCCGGTCATATTAAGAATGACGAAAAATGTCCAGCATTTGGAAAACTTTACAATAAATGTAGAGGACGAGACCATTTTTCCAAGAAATGTCGATCGCGAAAACGAAGTTATCAATTTGGTGGTAAACATACCTCATTGAATACAATGATAAAACCTGATTGTCAACTAGATGATTCCAAAGGAAAACATATTGAATAATCAGTCAAGCAAATAACAGATAAGGACGAATACGTTTTAAATGTAACCACGAAGAATGATAATTGTGAAGTTCAATGCAGAATTGGAGGAGTACCTGTGAATGCCATTATCGATTCTGGTTCCAAATATAATTTAATGAGTCAACACACGTGGGAGACATTGAAATCAAAAAAAAAAACATAATTGTATCAAATCAACGGAAAGAGACTGGAAAAGTTTTTAAAGCATACGGTGGATATGAAGTGCCATTAATTGGTGCATTTACTGAACCTTGGCAGCACCTTGCTATAGATTGTTTGGGCCCTTTACCATCACATCACCACTTGTTTGTAATCGTTGATTATTATAGTCGGGACAGAGAAATTAAAGAAATTGAAATAATGAAAAAGATTGATTCTACGGAGATAATTAAACGGCTAAAAATTATATTTGCACGATTCGGACTACCTCTATCGATTACTGCTGATAATGGAAGACAATTTATAAGTGAAGAATTTCGCGACTATTGTAATATTAACAATATTCATTTGATTAGCACGACACCATATTGGCCACAACAGAACGGTGAGGTTGAGAGGCAAAATAGGTCAATACTAAAAAGGCTCGTTATTAGTTAAACCACTAATAGAAACTGGAAAACTGATTTGAACGAATATTTACTTATGTACCGTTCAACACCACACTCAACAACACAGAAAACACCATCACAAATGCTTTTTCGTCATAATATTAGAGATAAGTTGCCAAGTATTCACCATCCAATGGAAGTTGATGAGGAGACCGCTGACAAAGACAGAGAAAACAAAGAGAAAGGAAAAGTATATGCAGATAACCGAAGATGGGCAAGAGCAAGTAGTATACAGAAAGGAGATGAAGTTCTTGTAAATAGAATGACAAAAACTAACAAATTAGAGTCTAACTTTGAACCTGAACCATATAAAGTATTATCGAGGAGAAGTGAAGTTGTCGTTATGTCAAACAATTCAGGCAGAACTTATCGACGAAATGTTTGACATTTAAAGAAGTTGAATACAGATGTAGGATCAAGTGTAATGTCAAAGGCAAGTGCTGTAGAAGAAATTCAAGAAATTCCAAGACTTCGACGATCAGCAAGACTTTCACTTATCTAAAATTAAAAAAAAATGTATTTAACTTTAAAAGAAGAAAGTATTGTAGTATTGTGTACTTTAATAATATATTTTGGGAGTCGACAATGAATAAATACTCATTAGGATTGAAATAAATAGAGGATTCTAAGTATAGAAGTCAACTCAAAAAGTTGTTTTATTCAGCTATATTATATGAAAGGTATTGTGGTAGCTATACCAACAAAGAAAGATGCTACGCCCGTAGTTCAACCGTACCGAAGAATTCCGATAGCATTTAAGGAAAGCAGTGGACACAAAAAAATTGAGGAACTTCTTGCGCAAGATGTTATTGAAAAAGTCAACGGACCAGCAAAGTGGGTTTCTCCAATGGTCGTTATACCAAAGGGAGATGATATTCGGCTATGCATCGATATGCGTCGAGCGAACGAAGACATTGAGCGAGAACATTACCCTCTTCCAACAATAGAAGATTTCTTGCCACACCTTGGAAAAGGAAAAATTTTCTCTAAACTTGATGTTAAGAACGCCTTTCACCAGGTTTAATTTTGCATTCTTTATTTATTTTTTTTTGTATTACTTACATAACGTAATTATCAGGAATTATCCTGATAAGGTATTTCAATGAAATTATATTTATAAGATATTAATAATTAACTTATTTGTTGCATCAAATGCCACTCCAGTTGCATTCAATATATTTGAAATCGAACGACAATCAGTTCAAGATGATATGATTCAAGCAGTTAAGATTGCACTTCGCGAAAATAATTGGACTGGAAAAGCATTGCAATTTAAACATTTTTTTTTCAACTGAGTTCTGTTTTGCAGGTGAGATTTTGCTGCGTGGAACACGCTTCGTTATACCAGAAGCTTTTTGAAGTCAAATGCTTGATTTGGCACACGAAGGTCATCTGGGAATTACATTGATGAAGCAAGGATTACGTTCTAAAGTTTGGTGGCCAAAAATGGACGCAGATGTTGAGGCAAGAGTCAAGCAATGTCGAGGATGCACGTTAGTATCTGCACCATCAGCACCAAAACCATTAATAAGAAAGCCGTTGCCGTCTGAACCTTGGCATCACCTTGCTATAGATTGTTTGGGCCCGCTACCATCACATCACCACTTGTTTGTAATCGTTGATTATTATAGTTGGGACAGAGAAATTAAAGAAATTGAAATAATGAAAAAGATTGATTCTACGGAGATAATTAAACGGATAAAAATTATATTTGCACGATTCGGACTACCTCTATCGATTACTGCTGATAATGGAAGACAATTTATAAGTGAAGAATTTCGCGACTATTGTAATATTAACAATATTCATTTGATTAGCACGACACCATATTGGCCACAACAGAACGGTGAGGTTGAGAGGCAAAATAGGTCAATACTAAAAAGGCTCGTTATTAGTTAAACCACTAATAGAAACTCGAAAACTGATTTGAACGAATATTTACTTATGTACCGTTCAACACCACACTCAACAACACAGAAAACACCATCACAAATGCTTTTTCGTCATAATATTAGAGATAAGTTGCCAAGTATTCACCATCCAATGGAAGTTGATGAAGAGACCGCTGACAAAGACAGAGAAAACAAAGAGAAAGGAAAAGTATATGCAGATAACCGAAGATGGGCAAGAGCAAGTAGTATACAGAAAGGAGATGAAGTTCTTGTAAAAAGAATGACAAAAACTAACAAATTAGAGTCTAACTTTGAACCTGAACCATATAAAGTATTATCGAGGAGAAGTGAAGTTGTCGTTATGTCAAACAATTCAGGCAGAACTTATCGACGAAATGTTTCACATTTAAAGAAGTTGAATACAGATGTAGGATCAAGTGTAATGTCAAAGGCAAGTGCTGTAAAAGAAATTCAAGAAATTCCAAGACTTCGACGATCAGCAAGAATTTCACTTCATCTAAAATTTAAAAAAAATGTATTTAACTTCAAAAGAAGAAAGTATTGTAGTATTGTGTACTTTAATAATATATCTTGGGAGTCGACAATGAATAAATACTCATTAGGATTGAAATAAATAAAGGATTCTAAGTATAGCAGTCAACTGAAAAAGTTGTTTTATTCAGATATATTATAATATTAGTTTTTTTTTCAAATTTTCTAATAAATACAAAAATAAATAAAATTTAATTGAAGTAAAATAGATCTTAGGGCCGAAAGGCATTAGTATTAAGTGTTATAGTTTAACTTAGAGTGTCCGGTATGGGACCAGTAAGTTAGTTGTAAGTTATGGTTATTTAGGCTAGTTTTATGAATTTTTGTCTAGCTATAAGATAGGTTTAAGATTGAAGTAATAAAAATGAATTAAAAAAAAAAAGCATTGGTTCCCATCGATCACCGATGGGGACCGTCTCGAAACCTACCGCGTGCTGCTGTCATGTGTTCTTTCTGTCTGTTCTTTCTCTTCTGTCCTTCTGTCTTGTATTAATGTCTTCTGTTGTTATCACCTTATATAGTCTTAGTCGCTCAAGGTACTGTGTTCTCTACTCTGTACATTTATGTGCTGAGTAGTATGAAATGTAATGTAATGTTATATTTTATATATATGAATTTTAAACTTAATTCAAGAAAAGATCTTTTTAAAAAAGTTTAATTAAAGAGCGGAGCTCTTTATGTCTTTAATTGAATGGAATATCTTAAGAACTAACTAAGCTATCGCAGATAGCCAGTGTGTTTCGCGACAACCTCTTTGTCATCGTCTTATCTATTAATTTTTTTATTTTTCGTGACAAACACTTTGTCAGCATTTTATTTCTCTTTATGATTTATCTTAATGACAATACAGGAAATGGTATCAAATGTATTTTCAATAGGTGAATATGAATTTGATGCTATTTCTTTTGTTTACAAATAAAAATTGAGTTTAAAAAATTCTATGTGTACTTTCTGTGGTTATAACCCCTCCCTCTTTCGAGTGTTCTAACGGTTGAAAAGTGACCGTTGGAAGGATTATATTTGTAATAGATTTTTTATGCTTTAATTTTATTTTTAAATACATGAATGCAAAAAGTAAATG
This sequence comes from Eupeodes latifasciatus, assembly GCA_920104205.1. NCBI lineage: Eukaryota > Metazoa > Arthropoda > Insecta > Diptera > Syrphidae > Eupeodes > Eupeodes latifasciatus. The sequence goes on from OV049924.1 coordinate 234,998,106, forward strand.
GTATTGAGATTTTAACTGGTTTATTAAGAATTGGCATTCTGTAAGGTTAATTACATGTAATAGGATGTCGTAGTTATTTATAAGTTTTACATGTCCTTCTTGTTTTGCACCTGTGCCAAACATCGGAGTAGGCATTGTGCCAAGTCACTGCCCATCTTCGTGTGCGGTACAGGTTGTATCTACACCGGGCGGCAGTTCGGCAGCAACGTCGGCTGTCGTTACTCCTGTACCAAACACCGGAAAGGATGAGCTGGATTTAACAGTGGTGGAGGTTGATCTGCCAATTTGTAGCCAAAATGCTGCAAATACTACAGATTAATCTCCAACACTCTAAAACGGCGTCGTCCTCCCTTCTTCTCCGCCTGACAAAAACTGGGGAAGATGTCGTTCTCATCCAAGAGCCCTGGATTGTGAAATCCCTGGTTCGAGGATTGAGAACTCCTGGCTACTACGTGCTATTTGTAACAGGAAAAGGTAACCCAAGGTCCTGCATACTAGTAAAACGTAATCTAAATGTATTTTTACTGCCTAATTTCAGTGATAAAGACGTCACCACAGCCAGTATGGTAATAGACAACCATACCTACTGGCTGGTATCAGCGTATTTGGGCCACGACCACCAAGGCCCACTGCCTGATACCATTCTGGAGAGGACGGTCGCTGAATCAACAAGACGTAAGACCAACATAATTATCGGTTGTGACGCCAATGCGCACCATACTACGTGGGGTAGTACTGATATCAATGACAGAGGTGAGTCTCTTTTTGATTATATTTTAACAACTAATCTGGTAGTAAGTAATGTAGGTAGTGAACCAAGCTTCGTTACTAAAAATCGACAAGAAGTTTTAGATATGACTCTTGTCTCGTTACATCTCTCAAATAAAATATTGAATTGAAGAGTATCAAAGGAGCACTCGTTCTCCGATCATAGATACATCCAATTCACACTTATTGAAGAATCCCCAAAACCGATCCAATTCCGAAACTATAGGAAAAGAGATTGGCCAAAATATAGGTTGACTCTGAAGAATCTGATAAAACCAGAACTTTCTGATCCGCCCTTGTGCGCCCTTGAACTCGATCAAAAAGTCGAAGAACTTACAGCAGCCCTCAACAAAGCCATGGAAACTGCCTGCCCCCTCACTACAGTGCGGGGAAAGAAGAAACTATATTGGTGGGCTGCTGAACTGGGAATACCCAGGAAAGGCTGTAGAAGGCATTTTAATCGTGCAAAAAAGACTAGACATCCCCAAGACTGGGACTCCTATAAGGAATTCCTCAAAAAGTATAAACAAGAATTGAGAATAGCCAAAAGATCCTCATGGAGATCCTTCTGTAGCTCAAAAGAAGAATCCTCGGAGGCATCAAGGATAAGGAAAATTCTCTCGACAAATCCAACCATGCCTAGTTGTCTTAAAAACTTGGACTAACTCTTGCGAAGAAACGCTAAACCTGCTACTAGACACCCACTTCCCTGATAGCTCCAGAACCGTTAATACAACAAACCATCCTGGGTCGGGTATTAACTTAACTTTTCCTCAAGGTCTTATTACAAAAGAAAAATTGGCATGGGCTCTGAATAGTTTCGAACCTTACAAATCTCCAGGGCCAGATCACATCGTACCAGCTGAGCTACAACTTACCATTGACATAACTTTGCCCATCATTAAGATGATCTTTAAAAGTTGTCTAAATATAGACTATATACCTCAGCGATGGAGAGAAGTAAAGGTAGTTTTCATTCCCAAGGCGGGCAAATATTCGCATGTCAACCCTAAAGATCTAAGATCTATTAGCCTATCATCATTCATTCAGCGCCGGCCCCAGCCAAACTTGCGCCCAGTGCAAGATTTGTAGAAAGCGCTCTTTTTTTATATTTTTTTTACACATAAACTGATACACAAGCATAAGCCTTTCCCAGATTACCCAGGAGGTAGACTTTCAATGCGTTTTTTTTATTGAGGTATCCCCAGGAGGCCTAAACCATTAAACTAAAACGCAGCGAAGAAATGAGCAGAGGGGAAACTTTTAAACTTGGAAACTTACTTTTCTGGCCTTACATTTTGCAAATTCAGAAATGAGATCATCAAAGTCTAAAGAATTTTATAATTTCTTTTCAATGGATATTACAGATAAACCTACCAATCTCTCTTGTGTCATGGTTGTCCTAAGATAATTTTTAATAATTTTAAGTTTAGAAAAACTACGTTCTCCTGAAGCTACCGTGACTCGTGACCGGGATTGTATTAAGAATTTGGAGAGCAATTAATAAATTCGGGGCAAAATCTTCAAGGTTTGAACTAAAAATAAAATTTAACACATCTAAACTTGAGCTTTGTGGTGTAACAAGCTGGGATATTACGGTTAACTCTTGAAACAATTCTTCTCCATCTAAATCTTTAAAATTACTTTATGTTAAAACATTCTGCAAATTAAGGCATGAAGCACGTAGGTACATTTTTGTTTTTTAAACATTCGCATATGTTACTAAAAAATGAAAAATTGATACTATACGTATCAAACCTTTCAAGTATTTAAAAAAAAATTCAACTTTAAATCTTTGTTTCGGGTCTAATATAGTTTCAGGACATTCATCAGTATAAAGTATTTTTCTCCGTTGAGATCGCAATGATGAAGCTACAGGAAACATATTTGGTATTTCTAGGGAACTAGCAATACGCTCGGTTAATTGAAAATACCTACTCATTAAATTTTTCATCGGAACGCATGAAAATCAAACTGTTTTTTGTATTTTCTAAAACCGTTATGCCAGTTGACAGATTAACGGACGGACTTTGCAAATATTTACTAGTTTAATTTATATTTTCTAAAATATCAAACCAAATTAGCAGGCAGCAAATAAATGTAAAATCAAAAGTTTTATTTCCTAACGATTCTGCAATGTTTTTTGCCTCTAGATTTCTTAATTCTAAAAGGGCTTCATATATTTCTTCTTAATTTGGTTTTAAAGGCCTCAATGCATCTAACCTGCTCTCTCATCTTGTCTCAGAAGGGGGTTTCAAAGTATGACTTGGAATTTTTTTCTTATAAATATCCCACCTCGTTGTGGAACTTTAAAAAAAGTTATACAAACATTGAATTGTATCGAAAAATTTAACTGCATAAAATAAGTACCGAGCAGCATCATTAACCACTAAATTTAAGGAATGCGGGCAACATGGAAGGAAAAATGCTCTTGGTTCCAGGGTTCGAATTCGATTCTGAACACTCGCTTCTTTTCCTTTTATATTCGAACCATTATGTATGTATGTATGTATGGATGTATGGATGTACTTTATTGAGATTTTTTTTTTTTACACTTATGATTCTTAATTCTATGTACCTATACTATAAATAGTTATTTCAATAGCTTGTTATTAATTTGCCGACTTAGAATTGGTCAGGCTACACAGTTTTTATTTTATATTAATTTAGTTTATTTTTGTAAAGCACATTAGTTGTTTCTTAGGCACAGTCTCTTAGTTTTATAAAATTACGTCCACTCAACAAGACGAAGTCTATTCGAACCATTATCATAACTTTGGCTTTGACAGTTAGATACTTATTAAAATTTCATGTAATTTAAGCTTGTCTAAGATCAACTGAGTCAGTCACATTACGGTCTTGTCACAAAATACGTCACTTCTATTACAAACTGATAGCTATGTATTTAATATTAATTAACAACAAAGCGAAAAAACAATTGCAACAATCTGCATTCTGCACCAGACTAGATATACATTACAAGTAGCCGTTACAACAGTCATTAACTTTCACAAAAAAAAAAAAAACAAACTGCCTGCCCAAGAACAATTCGACTCCACATAGAATCATCCCTCTTGAATTTTTAAGCTCTATGCTCCTTTTCCATTCTATTAAAAATTTCATCTGTAATCAGGCACTTAACTCTTACACAGTGTGCAATAAGAAAACCTGCACGCTCTGACCCATATGATTCCGTATAAATAAGTTTTTTTTTTAAATATCTCCCATGTTAGTTTCGATAATCAGTGTGCAAAAAAGAAAACTTGCACATCAATTGACCATTTGTAGCAAAGACACCTACCTACCTCATTTCCAAATATTTCACCCTGTTCGTACAAGAGAAAAAAGAAAAAATCTCAACACAAAAAAGTTCCATGCCATCTCATATGTGCAAGATATATTTTATGCACACCGAGTCCCAAAATTAACATAGAGAGTATGACAAAGCAAAATACTTATTCATTCGTGCAGGTTTTGTATCACGCACGTTCCTGAATGTGAGTTCTCATCTACAAAGAAAACAACAAAAAAATGTCTCCGAAAGAAGAGAGCAGGTAGGTTGCTGTGCTACTTTCTACTACAAATACTAATCAAAGACACTCCATATATTTTTGTTGTTGTTTTTTTTTGTAGATGAGAACTCACATTCAGGTACGTGCGTGGTACAAAACCTGCACGTACTAGCCCATACGATTCAATATGAATAAGTATTTTGCTTTGTCATACTCTCTATGTTAATTTTGGGACTCGGTGTGCATAAAATATATCTTGCACATATGAGGTGGCATGGAAATTTTTTGTGTTGAGATTTTTCCTTTTTTTCTCTTGCATGGAACTTTTTTGTGTTGAGATTTTTTCTTTTTTTCTCTTGTACGAACAGGGTGAAATATTTGGAAGTGAGGTAGGTAGGATTTTTAGTTCTGCGATATTTTGAGTTAAATTTTCATTGAATGCAACAATGAAAGTGATGTTAGTTAGTGCGCAAGAGATAACTTAGGACAGTTGTGATGGATGTTTTTTTGAGATTATTTTAAGAATGTTTGTGGTTAAAGAATGGCAAATAGTAGTACATATTTGTTTGCAAGATCAGATTACATTTTCTTGCTCCTGGTAATGCGCCCCCAGAATTCTGCGCCCTGTGCATTTGCACATCTTGCACATATGCTTTGTCCGGCCCTGCATTCATTCTCAAAATTCTGGAACGTTTGATTGATATCCATGTACGTAACAGCATTGATAAGAGACTATCGATGTCTTAGCATGCTTACTGCAAAGGGAAATCGGTAGAAACAGCCTGGCACACTTTGGTAAGAACTATCCAATACTCCCTAGAACAAAAAGAATGTACTATGGTGGCCTTCCTGGATATTGAAGGCGCTTTCAACAACGTTGACACATCCGCTATCACTTCTGCTATGACGACCCTAAACGTCGAATACTCACTCTGTGAATTGAGTAATCTAATGCTTAAAAGCAGGATCATCAACTCTAAGATGGGGGATTTTTGTACGAAAAGGTCTGTCAGTAGAGGCACTCCGCAAGGTGGTGTTCTGTCCCCTCTCCTGTGGAACATAGTGGTAAACGAGCTACTAATATCCCTTGAGAGGGAAGGCTACAGAGTGGTTGCGTATGCCGATGACGTTGCTATCGCCGTCATAGGAGAACATCCTAATACACTAAGAGACCTCCTCCAAAACGCACTCAATATGCTCACTAGATGGGCAGATCACTGCGGACTTAGTATTAATCCTCAAAAAACAGACCTCGTCCTTTTTACAAGGAAATACAAGATCCCAGAAATTATACCCCCTTCAATAAAAGGTGTACCACTAATTTTTACCAATGAGGCCAAATATATTGGTCTGAAATTGGACAAAAAATTAAGTTGGAAACCTAATATTCAGGAAAGAGTTAAAAAAGCTACAGCAGCTCTTTTCCTTTGCAAGAAAGCCATAGGAAGCAAATGGGGTTTTCAACCTCGCATAACCTATTGGCTTCACACATCGGTCATCCGACCAATACTTATGTACGGGGTTGCAGTATGGTGGACTGCACTGGAGAAAGTCACATACTACGACAAACTCAGCAGAGTCCAACGCACTGCATGTCTCTGCATAAGCGGGGCTTTAAGAACCACACCCTCAGCAGCGTTGGACACTCTCCTCCATCTGACACCCCTCGACATATTCAGCAAACAAGTGGCAGCGAGTACAGCTATAAGACTCAACGCATCATCTCAATGGGCCAACAACAATGTTGGGCACTCCATCATTCTGAACCTCTTTGGTTCTATACCAAAGTACTGCAGTATTGCAAGAATCCGGAACTCAATAATTAATAATAAAACAAACAATAATTGCGAGTGTCAGCATGACTCAGTGACCAACTTAAATAGTGACGATTCATATGAACCTTTTCTAGTGCATTGCCCGAGTAATGTATGACACAATTGAGTTCGGGCCTTCTTGCTACGCTTGCACTTTCCACTAAATATAATTGTGTATAGATAAGTATATAAGGTGAAAATAATATTAAATAAAATCATTCAATATTCAATATCCATCAACTGTGTATCTGAGTTTTATTCCCAATGCTATTACATGGCGATCTTGCCAGATATAAAGTAAAATTGAATCAACAACAGTATCTCTGATGTCCAAGGAAGAAAAAAACGCAATATTCGAGAAATGGGAAGCTTATTTAAGCGCTAAAAAGAGTGAAGACCCTAGCGCCCATCAACCAGAGAAAAGGCCCGAAGTATTGAGAATAGGACCACTTCCCCTAACAATCGAAGAATATAAACAACGTCAACATACAGCAAAGGAGAAGAAAACACCAACATCAACAACAACGATACCAGCAAAAAGAAAGAGAGGAGGAAAACAATTCAAACGAAGAAGAGCGATCGCAGTACTATACAGAGAGCTAAACCTAACAATTTCATCAAATACAAAAAAAGAAATAAAGAAGAAAATAAAAGCAATCAAAGCTGGTAAATTGTCATAAATAAATAATAAAATTCTGGCAACCTCACGGCTGCTTATTTATGGGCAAATATTTTTGCCTTTAAACTTAATAAAATAAAAAAAATTAAAATGGGTTGGGGACAATCTAAAGTCGAAAACCCAAATGCAAATGTTGTAAACACTATTAAAGTCGTAGATCACACCAGTCATTTAAATGAAATTTGGTGGTTTTTATTAATTCTTATAATAATATCTAGTGTAAAATTATTTATAAAATTGTACTCAACACACAATAAATTTAAAAAAAAAAAGATACACCCAAAACGAAGGGGTTTGTAAACTATAAAAAAAAAACAGAATAAAAATGAAAATATAAAACATTTTAAGTTTCATTTCTTATTTATTTCAGTTTATTTTTATTCAGTTAAAAAAAATATAAATAAATAAATAGATAAATATCTACTAAAATGTATATATATACGCATACGAACTATACATACACAGTAACACATGTGTCAGTGGGATAAAATACTTACGGAGTTATTAACTAGAAAAGCAGAAGCAGATAGGGCTTATAAATGTATCAACAAAAATGTTCCCATTCGTAGGGAAACGATAATCAAACATTGCATAGCAATATTAGCAGCTTTAAATGGGATAGCTGAAAGTTTACGAAATCTACCTGTAGAAATAGCGAACGTTCATAAAGAACAGGGACAAGAAATTTTTATTAGCGTTAGAGACAAGTTGATAGCCGCGTTAGGAAAGCATAACATAGAAGCAGAAGTACCTTCTACCTACGCTGAAGACATACAAATTAAATTTGAAGAATTATTCCTGATAAATGAAAACAATTCTCAGTCAGAAAAGGAAGAAAACACAGACGATTTATTAAGTGGTTATCATAGTGTAGAAAAACATCAGTTTAAACAAAATCCAATAGAAACCAAAATGCCAGTAACAGCAGTAGAATTCATAAAGTTAGCTTCATCAATTCTTCCAGAGTTCGATGGTAGTGCAGAAAATTTAACACGTTTTTTAGACGCAATAGATATCCTTGAACAGATTAAAGAGACTCATGAAGCCACCGCGGTTTTGATAGTCAAAACTAGGCTTAAGGGAACGGCTAGAAATTTTTTTAACAACGAACAAACACTACAAAACATTAAAGATAGACTAAAAACTAAGGTAAAAGGTGAATCAGTTGAAGTTCTGACTGCCAAAATCATGAATATACAACAACGTAATAAGACCGCAAACCAATACACTGGTGAGATAGAAGCGTTAACAAAATCACTAGAGGGAGCATACATTTCTGATGGCTTAACAACTGAGTTGGCAACAAAATATGCTACACAGACGGCAGTAAAAGCAATGTGCAAGAACTGTTCAGTAGACAGTGTTAAACTAATCATGCAAGCTGGTACATTTGCTACAATGAATGACGCCATATCAAAATTTACAAATAGTTGCACGGATGCTTCCGGTAATCCTAATACCATACTATATATAAACCGGAATCAAGGTAGTTACAATGGAAATTATCGTAACAACAGAGGTAGATTTAGGCCAAATCATAGCAGAAACGACTACAACCCTAATAAAACCAAAAGAAATTTTAACCAAAATAACCAGAGGTTCAGAGATCAACATAATCCAAGAAATATTAGAAATATAACTCAGCAGGAAAACCAGCAAACTCCACTTCAAGAACAAGAATAGATAGTGCTTTAAAAAAGATATATGCATTTAATTTGCATCTCAGCAGTTATATATCTTCAAGTTCAACTTTAAATAACTTAGTCTCAACGTTCCTAGTAGATACAGAAGCAGACATATCCATTTTTAAAAAGGGTCACATAAATCAAAATGTTTGTATAGACACTTCAATTGTTACAGGCCTTAACGGCATTGGTCATGGTACAGTTAGTACCATAGGCATGGTGAGTGCGGATCTAATATTAGAGGATCTGCTTGTTCGACATGATTTCCATGTGGTAGAAGACAACTTTCCCATACCATGTTCAGGTATTTTAGGTCTAGATTTTTTTAAGAAATATAATTGTGTTTTAGATTATCAAACAAAACAAGATTGGCTTATAATAAGATCGAAAGATTACCATGAAGATATAGCAATACCCATGTCAAATTCTTTCGAAGTAAACACAATTTCTATTCCCGCTAGATCTGAAGGCATTCGACTCATTCATATAGAATCAACAGAGGAAGAAATTTTTATTCCTCATCAGGAGATTAAGACCGGTGTGTATATAGCTAACACAATTACTTCAAGAAATCAACCATTTGTTAAAATTGCCAACACTTCGAATGAAAATATAACTATACAGAATATTAAGGTGACAACAGAAAGTCTTAACGACTATAATATTATCCATTCGATTCCAGCAACGGGTAATTGTGAAGAAAAATTAAATAAGCTTAGGAAACATTTCCCTAAATTTGCTTATAAGGCATTGAATAACTTGTGCTCCAACTACGTGGACATTTTCGCATTAGAAACAGAGCCCATAACAACCAATACATTTTATAAACAAAAACTTAGGATGAAAGATGATGAACCAGTGTATATTAAAAACTATAGGATACCTCAAGTACATAAAGATGAAATAAGTAGGCAATTAGGTAAATTAATTAACGATGATATAGTAGAACCATCCATTTCGGAATACAATAGTCCTATACTCTTGGTACCCAAAAAACCACTCCCAGGCAAACAAGAGAAAAGGTAGAGACTAGTCATTGACTACAGAGCGATTAATAAAAAACTAATGGCAGATAAATTCCCATTACCAAGAATAGACGATATACTCGACCAATTGGGAAGAGTAAAATATTTCTCATGTTTAGACTTAACGTCAGGATTCCATCAGATAGAGTTAAGCAAGGAATCAAGAGATATCACATCTTTCACAGCTGATGGCGGTACATACCGATTTAAGCGACTATCTTATGGATTGAAAATTGCCCCAAATTCTTTCCAAAGGATGATGACACTAGCATTTGCAGGTCTTAAGCCATCGCAAGCATTTCTTTACATGGTTGACTTGGTAGTATTAGGTTGTTCCGAAAAAAAACTCATGATCAAAAATTTAGAGGATTTTTTCAATACATGCAGGAAGTACAACTTAAAACTGCATCCTGATAAATGCATATTTTTCAATCAAGAAGTTACATATCTTGGGCATAAATGCACAAACAAAGGCATCTTGCCTGACCCAAGTAAATTTGAAACAGTCCAGAAATATCCCGTACCAAAGAATGCTGACGAAACTAAGAGATTTGTTGCGTTTTGTAACTATTACAGGCGATTTATTCCTAATTTAGCTGAACATTCTAGGATTTTAACAAGGTTGTGTAGGAAAAATGTTCCATTTGACTGGACTGAGGAATGCACTAACGCTTTTCAATATTTAAAAAAATCTCTAATCAGTCCACAAATACTCCAATACCCTGATTTTAGCAAAGAATTCTATATCACAACAGACGCAAGCGGTTTCGCTTGTGGCGCAGTGCTTAGCCAAAAATATGAAGACAAGCAATTACCAATAGCCTACGGTTCAAGAGCATTCACCAAAGGAGAAACTAATAAAGCCACAGAGAAAGAATTAGCAGCCATACATTGGGCCAAAACCTTTTTTAGACCATATGTCTACGGAAGAAAATTATTTGTCAAAACAGACCACAGGCCCTTAACCTATCTTTTCTCAATGAGAAACCCATCTTCTAAACTAATGCGAATAAGATTAGACCTTGAAGAATATGACTTTGAAGTGGAATACATAGCTGGAAAAGAAAATTACATAGCGGACGCACTATCCCGAATAAATATTGCAGATTTAAAGCAACTTACGGTAGAATCTACAAAAGTGTACAGAGTAACAACAAGAGCAATGAATAAACATAATCCTTACACTGCACTGTTGCAAATGACATAATTCACCACGTCGAGAACCCCAAAATTTACGAAGCGCTAAATAAATATGAAGTTAGAAAGCATGCTCAGCTCATTTTTGATTTCCCGAAAATGTATATCAGAAAAGGAAAGAAAATTTGCAGCTATATAGAATAGATACAAGCAACCTGATTGTTGAGACGAAAATTGACTTAGGACAATTCTTTGTCAGGCTTACGAAAGAAGCCGGCAAATTAAGACTTGTAAAAATACAATTGTCTTTAGGAGACAAATTGTTTAAATATACTCGGGTAGATGAATTTAAAGAAAAGGGTACCCAAGTTCTCAAAGGAATAGAAATAGTGTTAACTCCGGAATTAACGCAGGAGACAAATGTTGAAAAAATTAACGAAATCATTAGACAGTACCATGACGATCCAATTCGGGGAGGCCACCCATGAATCGTTCGTACTACTAACAAAATAAGGCAACATTTCTACTGGAAAAATATGAAAAAAGATATAAAGAATTATGTTAACGATGGTACACAATGTAAAAAGAACAAAACAAATAGACACATTAGAGAACCAATGGTTATAACAGAAACACCAAGAAAAGCATTCGAAACTGTTCAAATATATACAATAGGGCCTCTTCCAAAGTCTTTTAATGGGAACGAGTACGCAGTCACCATCATTATGTGATCTGACAAAGTATTTTATTGCAGTACCAATACCAACCAAGCACGCCAAAACAATAACAAGAGCAATATTTGAAAACTGTATTCTCGTCTATGGTTGTATGAAAACAAAGACATGGGAACAGAATATAAAAACAGCATTTTTGAAGAATTATGTGAATTACTTAAAGTTGAACATAAAAGTTCAACACCATATCATCATCAAACACTGGGAACAGTTGAACGTAGCCATCGTACATTCAATGAATATGTACGCTCCTATATATCTGTTGATAAAAGCGATTGGGATGAATATCTCAAATATTTTTGCTATTGTTACAACACGAAACCATCAACCGTGCATGGTTACTGTCCTTTTGAACTTGTTTTCGGGAAAACACCACCTATATTTGACTTCCTCAAACAGAATGAAATTACGCCACTCTATAACTACGATGCGTACGACAAAGAATTAAAATACCGACTACAAGTAGCGCAACAAAGAGCCAAAGAGTACATAATGAAAAGAAAAGAAAAACAGAAAACAATTTACGATAGGAAAATACAATCTAAGGAAATTAGAATAGGAGATCTAGTGTTAGTAAAAGATGACACAGGTCATAAGTTAGATAGTAGATACAAGTGTCCCTTTAGAGTAGAAAGCATAGATAAGAACAATAATTATAATTGAACACTAAACAACACAGACAATAACAAATTAAGAAAACAAATAAGTAAAAATATTGTAATACACAAAAACAGGCTAAAACCTATAGACTAAAAATGTATGTTCAATACACATAATATGTACATAGAGTTTAAATTTGAGTACATAGATATTAAGATTAAAAAAAAAAAAAAAAAAAAAAACACTACACATAATCAAATTCATAATTTAATATTGAAATGCATATAATTTTGCAAATTATGTAACTATACAAAAATTATTAAAATGTAATGAACACAAAATGTAAACAAAACAAATGTGCATCAAAATAATGTAAAAGAATGCTCATCCATTGACACCAATAATGTATAAGCATTCTAAAAAAAAGGAAGGTGTAGTATTGCAAGAATCCGGAACTCAATAATTAATAATAAAACAAACAATAATTGCGAGTGTCAGCATGACTAAGTGACCAACTTAAATAGTGACAATTCATATCGCACCACTTGAACCTTTTCTAGTGCATTGCCCAAGTAATGTATGACACAATTGAGTTCGGGCCTTCTTGCTACGCTTGCACTTTCCACTAAATATTCACAATGGACCAATAGGCCCCCGTGTACGCAACAGCTTCTTGCTGTGCACACCCCTTACAACCTTCCATTAAATATAATTGTGTATAGATAAGTATATAAGGTGAAAATAAAATGAAATATCCATCAACTGCGTATCTGAGTTTTATTCCGCCAATGCTATAACAGTACATAGACTACACTATTCCAAAACCCGAATTTGGAAAAAACTTCCAGGTATCCATTAAATCCAGAGATGAATGGGAAGACAATAAACTCCTGGATGACAAAAGCATCCATTTTTACACAGATGGATCCAAGACAAATGAGGGAGTTGGTAGTTTTGCGATCAAAGAGGTTCTCTCCTGGCTAAGAGAAAACGTGATATCAACTTCTGATATCCGCATCTTCTCTGACAGTCAGGCTGCTATCAAGTCTCTTGACGGCGCACAGTGGTTCGGTTTGTATGGGAGAGCGGAAAAAAGTCTGTTAAATCTGAACGGTTCAACGGATTAAAATGAAATTTGGCAAACATGTTTAGATTAGTCTTTTACATATTTGGTCAAAATTTGGTTGAAAAAAAAAAAATTATAAACAAAGTTATTGACGTTTTTCTAAAATTTGAGGGTTTTTGATTTTTGTATGGGAGAACGGAAAAAAATTTGTAAAATCTGAACTATTGAACGAATTTTAATGAAATTGGAAACACAAGTTAAGATTAGTCTTATACATGCTTGGTCAAAATTTGGTCAAGAAAAAATTATTAGAAAAAAAGTTATTGACATTTTTCTAAAATTTGAGGGTTTTTGATTTTTGTATGGGAGAGCAGAAAAAAGTCTGTAAAATCTGAACTATAAAACGAATTTTAATGATATTTGAAACACATGTTAATATTAGTCTTATACACGCTTGGTCAAAATTTGGTCAAGAAAAAATTATTAGAAAAAAAGTTATTGATATTTTTCTAAAATTTGAGGCTTTTGATGTTATATTTAAATAAAAGTTTTTTTTAGTAAAATCTTAACTTTTTATTTTGAACAAAATAGTATTACTAACTATGTATATTATAAAATTAAATAAATAAATAGATAAATACATACAAAAAATAAATAAAAAAACAATGAAGTAGTAATTTTATAACGCTAAAATGTGGTTTTTAGCGTCTGCGCTGATTGGAAGTATTTTCTTCTCAAAAACCTTGCACTAATGCTCAATAACTCAATACTGACTTTTTTTAATTAATCCTTTATATATATATAGATTTAAGTAAGAGATTTTATTCTAATAAGTCAGGTAATAAAAAATTACGCAATACACAACAAAAACAAAGCAATAAAACTTTAAAAATAACACCTTTTTTATTTCTACCTGCCATACTTTTAGCGAAAAATTAAAAAAATAAAGGATTATCCCTAATCCTTTTCTCTATTTTTTTTTAAGCTCTATCATATAATTTAAAATATCATAAAACTTTATTGCTTTTCGTGTGTTCTTTCCAAGAAAATTGAGTTCAAAGTTGAAAAAAATTTTCCGGGCAGAAATAAATGGTTTCGCAAAAATCGAAATTCTCAGACCTGTGTCAATGTATTAATTTTGTTTTATTTTTAAAATAAAGTTTGGCATTTTTTCTTAAAATAATGGGCTTAACCAGTTCATTCTGACAATTAATAACGAAGAAATCAAACTTTTTGGTAAACACCACCGTCAAAACGCAGTTTTTTGAAATCCGATTCAGTGAAACATTTTTGATCATAACTTCCACATCTGCACGTATCTGCAGCTGATTTTTTCTGTGCTTTTACATAAATGCATGGAGCATATGCTGGCATACTTACTTTCTTGGAGTCTTTTGGAGCTTTTTTTTGAAATCAAAAAGTTTAAAAAAAACACATTTTTTCCTAGTACTTAAGCTTCAGACTACTTATAGAAGGTATCTTTTATAAATAATCATTTTTTTTTTTTATTTTAGATAATCGAAAATAGACCAATTAAATTATTTAAGAAGCTAGAGAATTTATTTAAAGGAACTTCGGAAAAAAACATCTCAAAATTTGTTGAAAATACGGTTCGCGATTTGAGTAAAATTATTTTTCAACTTTGAGGGCTTGTAAATCAGAACATACAATATATATGTTGAAAAATACTTTTAAATCATACGCTCGGGTTATATAAGAGTACTTAAACGTACAATTTAAAAGGATAAATATAACTTCTTAAAAAGACTTTTTTCCGCTCTCGCACCACTGTGCGGCGTCTCAACCAAATCTCTAACGGCCCTCGATTGTCGATCGTCTCTTATGGAGATGGCGCAGCAATTTAACATTCACCTATGCTGGGTGCCGGGCCACAGAGACATCGCAGGAAATTGTAGAGCCGATGAACTAGCTAAAAATGGAACCGTCATACCTATTTCACCTGAAAGGGAGAAGATAGGTATACCGATAGCTACATGTAAACTTCTGCTAAAAGAAACAGCTTTCGAGATAGCAAACTCTAGGTGGTACAATTTACCAACATGCGCAGCCACAAAACTAATATGGCCTTCACTGGACCTAAAGCGCTCTAAAGACTTGTTATCTCAAAGCAGACTTAATATTAGCTCCCTAATAGGTGTCCTTACGGGACACTGTCTTATAGCAAGACACGCAATACGACTTGGTGTAGCCTCAAATGACTTCTGCAGGAGCTGTATGGACGAGGAAGAAGAAGAAACAATCTCTCACCTCCTCTGCACCTGCGCTACTCTTTCACTAAGATGCAAACTTCATCTGGGAAAATACTCTTTTGATGATCCCAGTGAACTAGCTAAAAAGGATATCAGATATCTCCATCGCTTTATAAAAAGCTCAAAATGGTTCGACTAGTGGGAAGTAATTCTCTAGATTCATGTGGTATCAGAATGGGCCTTTTCTTCTGGCCTAAGCGTGTGGATTTTGTATCCGCAGCCACTTTAACCTAACCTAACCTAACCTGTATGATTAAAAATTCTCTATCAATCTTTGTTATTTTAATATCATTGGCTTTCACTGACGTTGTTAATGAGAGAATCATTATCATGATTGCTAATATCTTGGTTGTCTTCATTTTGTGTTTTGGTGAATTTCTTTTTCTTTCTGAATTGGTCTTTGTGTAAAAGTTGTGTTCTTATGTGGGGTTTGATTAGTATTTTTTACCAATTGTTTTAAGGGGTTTTACTTTCCTTTGCTTGGTTTTTATTTTATTAAATTGTTCTGGGTTGTTTATTTTTGTAAAGTTTGGACTCAGTTAACACCTCGCGCCAACACGCGCGACCATGATTTGCCAGATCAGCATAACGGCATTAAACCACAAGTTCCCACGATTGGTGGGTATCGTATTGCGGTGCATTGAGGTGAATGCACGAATACCATCAAGGTCGCTGACGAAGCAAATCAACGGTGCACGCCGTTAGGTGTAATGTTAGGGAATTAGTTTTAAGTAAATCAGTTCAATTTTAGGACTAGACTAGTGCGGTAATAATAAAGATTTATAACGTATAGTAAAAAAAGTCTTTTAATTCAAAACAGTAAGTCGAACCGTTGGGCCAACGCCTAAGGGGTTGGCGTTCGCTTTTTTTAACATACGAATTCGCGATTCGTTAATTGGCGCCCGAACAGGGACCGGGTTGCAAAACTGTATCCTTTTTGCCCGTAGATCATAGTAAATTACCAATACGCTCTATTCGAGTGAACGTCGCTGTTATCATGGGAACACAGTAGACTATTTTGAGTAATAACTATAACTTTCGCATAACCATGGGAACATGTGGATATCTTTTAAGGCTAAAGGATACGACGGTGATGGTGATCGTTCCATTAGTAGGCTGCTTGCGGCTAAACGGGACTAAAACGACACCTCCCACGCAACACGGTTCCTTGGAAACCCTATTCCGTCTGCAAAGGGGAATACTAAAACTAAAACCTTTTACTTGTCTTTTACAGAAGATACTGCTAACAAAGAAACGATTAAAGAAAAACTAAATTAAATCAAAGACAAAAGAAGAAGGAAACAAAATAATGTTCATTGTGTGAGTGCAAAAAAGGCTCAAAATTTTTGAATATATAAAAGAAAAAAGTGATAGTAAAATTGTTATCACAAAAATAAAAAAAGCTTTTAGCAATATAAAAAATATATTATTCAATATCTATTGTGCTGGTGTGTGAAAAAAATAGAAAGCTTTTAGCAATATAAAAAATATATTATTCAATATCTTTTGTGCTGGTGTGTGGAAAAAAAAAGAAAGACGCTTTTAGCAATATAAAAAAATATATTATCCATTGTGCTGGTGTGTAAGTGTACGCTGTTAAAATTAACATATAAAGAAAAAAAAAGAGAAAACATTTTTAAATGTTCCTTTTGTTGAAATCTGTGCCTGTTGTCTGTTGTGGTAAGCTTGTATTATATTATTTTTTTAATAAACTAGAAAGAAATATTTTTTCATAATCTAAATATGGATCAAGTGGCTCAACAAATTGTTGAATTAACTGGGGCAGTCGGTAGCTTGATTTCCCAACTGAAGGGTTTTGAGAGGAGAATCGAAGCTGTCGAAGAAAAAGCAAGTTCGACAGCCTCCTCAGCTGTATCTTCAGTTGCTAACCATTTCGAGCTCAGTTCTTCACAAACAGAGGCTGATCTCAGGGAAATAAGCAAGCTGCCTGACTGTGTAAAAGAACTTCAGGTCTTTAATGGAAATAACACTCAATATGTATCATGGATAAATGCTGTAGAGTGAATTCTCAAAGACTATGAAATTATTAAATCCAAGCCTCTTTACCGTGCTATATTACAGCATATTCGTGGTAAAATCAGAGGTCCTGCCGACGCCCCTCTAGTGAGCTCAGAAGGGCAGTAAGCTGGTCGATTTGTATGCTGCCGTTAACCATCAATTATCGTTGATGGTTAACAAAATCAAAACGGAATCGTATAGTGAAGAAACTATACGAGCTTTGGTAGAAACATACAGGAACAGAGCACTGGATGTGTTTGTGCATGGCCTCAACGGCGACATCTCAAGAATGTTGATGATTCAACGACCCAAAACTCTTCCAGAGGCATATTCTGCCTGTCTGGAAATCCAGAACCTTAACTACCTAAACAATTCTGTACATTCCTCTTCATTTTCCAATAATATTACGTCTCCCATAAAGCAAAATTTCAGGAGTCTTGAATTCAGACCCCATATTCCTCCAAAAAGGCCTCAACAAAATCAAACAGGGAGAAATAACAGGCTAACCTGGCATTCTAATAATGAAGATGTTCCTACACCAAAGCTCAGACCAAAGCCTGCAGAGAAGATGGACGTTGACCGAAGCGTCCAAAGTAAGCAGGTCAACTACGCTAACCGCCAAAAACTCCAAGGCAATAACCCATTCAAGCGTAGAGCAGCCTCTGACAACTTCCGTAATAAACAGCAACGGCTATATAACATCGAGGTAGAAGATGGAGAGGACCTAGAAGAATACTCTGCTTCCGCAGAGGACGCTACGTATGATGAAGTATCTAAATTTTATGACAGGGGGCCATCTACCGTACCATACTTAGAGTATGTGACAAAGGAGGGAGTTGTATTGAAGTTTATTGTTGATACGGGGGCCAACAAGAACTTCATTAGCTCTAAAATCAATCAGCCCTATATATCACTGCAAAAACCTTTTTCTGTAAAGTCAGCGGGGGGCAATATTAAAATATCGAAATATGTCGAGGGAAGATTTTTCACTAAAATTGGCAATGACACTCTACTAAAATTCTTTGTTTTACCTGGACTGGATTCCTTTGATGGAATCATTGGGGATGATACGTTGAAACAATTATAGGCTGTCATTGATAGGAAAAACAACTTTCTTACCATTAAACCGAACTTAAAGATAATGAGGATCTTTCTGATGATTTTAGACAGGAATTAAAGGAACTAATAGATAAGTACAAATCGCTCTTTGGACCGATTAGTATTAATGAAATAATAGATACCTCGATTCAGGCAGAAATTAGAACAAGAACGGACGAACCCATATACACGAAAAGTTATCCGTACCCAACATGCCTGAGAGAGGTCGTAGAGGCAGAAATTAATAATCTCCTAGAGGAAGGGATTATAAAACCCTCCAAAAGTCCCTATAATTCCCCAATCTGGGTCGTTCCTAAAAAACCAATAGCTAACGGTGAAAAACAGTACTGAATGGTCATCGACTACTAGAGACTTAATAGCGTGACTATTTCGGACGCGTATCCCATACCAGATATAAACGCTACCCTCGCTAGCCTGGGAAACGCTAAATATTTTACAACTGTTGACTTGACTTCAGGATTTCACCAAATCCCGATGAAACCTTCAGACATTCCGAAGACAGCCTTTTCCACCATGAATGGCAAGTATGAGTTCTTGAGATTGCCATTCGGTCTCAAGAACGCACCAGCCATATTTCATCGCACAATTGATGATGTTCTTAAACCATTCATTGGAAAGATATGTTATAACTATATCGATGACATAATAGTCTTTAGCAAGAATGAAGAACAACATATCAAAAATCTTGACATGGTCCTCAGAAGGCTTAATGAGGCTCATTTGAAGGTTAACCTTGAAAAGACCCATTTCATGGACACCTCTGTAGAGTTTCTTGGCTACGTTATAACGGCCAATGGTGTATTACCTGATAAAAAGAAAATTGAGGCTATCCGAAACATACAACCTCCAAGTAATTTAAAGGAACTTAAATCGTTTCTCGGGTTAACCTCATATTACAGGAAATTTATTAGAGATTATGCCAAAGTTGCTAAGCCCCTGACTAATTTAACAAGAGGCGAAAATGTCCAAGTCAAGGCCAACCAATCAAGGAAAATCTCAATAAAACTTGGTGAAAGAGCTACACAAGCCTTCAATGACTTAAAAGAACTCCTTACATCTGCTGAAGTCCTTGCATTCCCAGATTTTAGTAAACCATTTTCTCTTACCACTGACGCATCCAACATAGCCATTGGCGCAGTTTTGTCTCAAGGAGACGGAGGGAAAGAAAGACCAATTGCCTTCATTTCAAGATCCCTAAGTACAAGTGAGGATAACTACGCCACAAATGAGAAAGAAATATTGGCGATAGTTTGGGCACTAGATAACCTAAGATCTTATTTATATGGTACAAAACAAATAAAAATATTCACCGATCACCAACCTCTTACCTATGCTTTAGGTAATCGCAATTACAATGCAAAGTTGAAGCGATGGAAAGCTAGGATAGAGGAGTATAATTGTGAATTAATTTACAAGCTAAGAAGATCAAATGTGGTGGCAGATGCACTATCGAGACTTAATATTGTTAACGACCACTCGTCTGTCTCAGCAAAAGCTTAAGCAGAATGTGAAGTGAACACGTTACACAACACATCCTCAACAGAAACAGCTTCCGAACAAAACTTCACTGATGGTAGATCCGAGACTGACACGGCTTTCGAACAGGTTTCCTCTCTACGACCACAAGATGAAGAATCGGCTTCAACTGTATCGGCTAGTGGAACAATGTACAGTGCAGAGCAGGATTCAACGGATCTGAATCCTCATGTTGAAGCGCCTCTGAATGTTTTTCGAAACCAAATAATTATCAAGGTTTCAGATAACAAGGTTGATTCGATGGAGGAACCACATCCCGGTTACACAAGACACTACCTTTCAACCTCATACTTAGATAACGTTGCCCTAACAGCCGTCCTCAAGGCCAAACTAAGGCCCAATATAGTTAATGGTATAAAAATTCCAGAACTCTGTATGGAACTGCTTCAGAAGGTCTATTTGGAAACGTTTTCAGGATATAAGATAAGGCTGACACAAAGAATGGTGGAAGATGTCACGGACGAGAATCGAGTGTGGGAACTCATTAGTAAGGAGCATAGGCGAGCACATAGAAATGCTCGAGAGAACAAGGAACAACTCCTTGAAAAGTACTACTTCCCGAAAATGAATAACTTAGTAACACGCTAATAAAGTCCTGTGACATTTGCCTTACCAATAACTACGATCGAAATCCGGCTACTCCAATCTTTCAGCCTACTCCTATTCCCTCTTATCCTTGTGAAATATTGCACATGGATATTATGGAAATCCAGGGCGAAAAATTTATATCTTGTATCGACAAGTTTTCCAAGTTTGCCAAATTATTTCACATTAGAAACAAATCCTCTCTATATCTAAGGGACAAAGTGATGAAAGTACTTCACTATTTTACCGTCCCAATGATATTAGTTACAGACAATGAGAAAAGTTTTCTCAGCCCTATAATGATTAACTTTATTAAAATGCTCGATATGAAAATGTACCAAACACCCGTTAATCGAAGCGAGGTTAACGGCCAAGTTGAAAGATTTCATTCAACAATTTTAGAAATTTTTCGACGTTTGAGAGCTGAGAATAAAGAACTCAAACTAAGGGAGTTGATACATATATCTGTGGATCGATACAATAATACGATTCACTCTGTCACTGGCAGAAAACCTTCTGACGCGTTTTTTAACAGAAGTTCCAGGGTTAATTATCAGAAAATGTCCAATTATAGAATAAAGGTAAATCAGGAGCTTAGAGAGAAGATAGAAAAAAAATCAAAAAATCAAAAACCAATGGCATAATAAGAAGAAATCTATCCCGAAAAAGTTCAAAAAAGGTGACATAGTCTACACATCCTTCAAAAGGATTCAGGGTAAACATAAGCCGCTGTATCGGAAGGAGGTGGTAGCCAAAGATAACAAGGTCCCCATTATCACAGACACAGGTAGAAAAATTCACAAATCTCAATTAAAAAACATATAATTATGAAACACACACCTGCACAGAAAAGCACGCATCAAGAAAAAATGCACATACCTACATATGTATGTACTTACTTGCTTAATGCAATCTCATGTGATGTAAACGTAAAACAGATACGAAATAAAATAAAATAATGATAATCACATAAAAAATCAAATACTTAATGTGAAAAATCAATATACAGATCATATGCATACCACGAATGTGGAAGTAAATACAGAAATTGTATATTTGTATATGTGTAAAATATATGACAAAAATCAGTATACTGATGAAAAATACATGCGATTAAATTGTAATACAAAAAAAAGGGTATTAATTTTCTTAAATACTTTAATTATTTTCTTAAGTTACATTTAATCTTATATTGTATTAATATTTAACCATTCTTACAAATTTAAAATACTATATAGCTTCTTGTAACTAACGGCCGTGCAAGGTTTCACTATCTTCGAGTACCAGTCCCCAATGGTAACAATAAAAGAAGGACCAGGGTGGATTATCGATGGACACTTCAAATTAGTGCATATGATCCGGCTAGATGAATTTGAGGATCTGCTCAACAAAATGACTTTAGCTGCCCAAGCTGTAATCAAGCAGCCTGAAAAGAAAATCGTCGCACGCCATCACCTTACCCAGCTACACGAACGAATCAATATGCTCAAAAGTAACGTCCATAGAAGGCAAAGGTCAATCAATTGGATTGGTTCTGCATGGAAGTGGTTGGCCGGTAACCCCGACGCAGCAGATTGGGATGAAGTGGTTAAAAACGAGAAGGACATAGTCGAAAACAATAATCATCAATACAAGGTTAAGGAGAGAATCCTTAGAATAACAAAGGAAATCACCCAAAAGATCAACCAGGTTATTAACAGTACCGCAATCCAAACGTCATCGTCTAATAGGACTATCCACGAGCAAAGCATTATGGACGAATTGTTAGTCGTCAAAGAGGACGTAAACGAAATTGTTCGTGCCTGCCAGATGGCGAGAAGCGGAATCGTAAACACCAACCTCTTGGACCATGTAGAGGTTAACAGGCTCATCAGCGAAGTTGAGACTCTACCATATGCAAACGTGGTAGAGGCCTTACAATTTGGTAAACCATCAGTCTATACCAACGATTCCATCCTACTGTATGTACTCTCTATGCCTAAAGTCAGCAGGACTGAGTATAATTTGCTACTGACCAGAGCATCAATTCTCGGAGGAAAGCAAGTTGACCTACCCTATTCCACGATTTTAGCAAACCACGAAGATACCTATGGGATAATATCCAACTGCCTTAGTATGGGTAACATGACGACTTGTGATGAGAGCTCTTTAGAAAAATTGGATGAAGATGGATGCGTAGTTCGGTTGCTTAAAGGAGGGCACGCTAACTGTGCAATTCATACCAATACAGCCACGATTACGGAACTGATCAAAGAAGACACGATATTCGTAACAAACTTCCAAGGAAAATTAGTTAGCAAGAACATATCAAAGGACCTCTCCGGTACATATCTGATCCAGCTCTACAATGAATCAATTCGACTAAATAACAGAACATTTGTTAGCCTAACGACAACTTCACTTCAACCGCTTCCACCAGTGTTAACCAACACCTCCATGATGGAAAACAAAGTCGACATAGAATACCTTCACGACATGAGCATGAAGAACATCAAGATCCTGAGTGGCCTATCATATCGGTTAAACACCTATACTACTACGGATGCGACGATACTCCTGATATTGGCAATCGTTGTATTGATGATATGGTGTAAGCTGCACAGGAAGATTGATTTACCGAAGATCCAAATACTACCACCACCGGTGATGGCTACCCCTAGCATCTCATCTTAAAATATTGATCTACGGGACGTAGATTTTCAAAGGGGGAGGAGTTAACACCTCGCGCCAACACGCGCGACCATGATTTGCCAGATCAGCATAACGGCATTAAACCATAAGTTCCCACGATTGGTGGGTATCGTATTGCGGTGCATTGAGGTGAATGCACCAATACCATCAAGGTCGCTGACGAAGCAAATCAACGGTGCACGCCGTTAGGTGTAATGTTAGGGAATTAGTTTTAAGTAAATCAGTTCAATTTTAGGACTAGACTAGTGCGGTAATAATAAAGATTTATAACGTATAGTAAAAAAAGTCTTTTAATTTAAAACAGTAAGTTGAACCGTTGGGTCAACCCCTCAGGGGTTGGCGTTCGCTTTTTTTAACATACGAATTCGCGATTCGTTAATCGATTCACTTCAACGTTTAATCGATTTTTATTTATTTTATTCAAGATTTTGTTCTTATTTGTTTCTATTCTATCATAATATTGTTTTGGTATCTACTTTGCCTAGATGTATCTCTAAGGGTCTCTCCTTGGTGGTGAGATGTATTGTTTTATTGTACGTATTAATTGCTTTTGTTACTAAATCGATGAAGTTTCAGTTTTTTCTAGTATTCTAATATGTTCATTTAGGGTGCTGTGCAGGCGTTCCACATCCGAATTTCCGGTGTGTCTATAGGGGGTGATAAATTGTTTTAGTATATTCTTTTCTTTTAGATAATTTTCTATAGAGTAAGTTTTGAAAGCGGGGTCATTGTCCATTGTTAATTTCTTTGGTTCAGGCATGTATGAGAATAGTTTTTCCATAGCATTTAAAATGTCTTTTTGGTTTTTTGATTTAAGTTTTTCTACTGAAGCAAACTTGCTGAACTTGTCGATACAACTTAAATATTTGTTGGGTAGGATCCATATGTCCATATGGTAGTGAATGTGTGGTTCTAAGGGTGTTTCTATTTTTTCAAATGGTAATTTAATAGGGTTTCTTTCTATTTTCAGATTGCAGATATCACAATTATTTATGATTTTAGTTATTTGTGTTTTAAGGTTTGGGTAATAATATTTTCTTTTTAAATCTAAGTATAATTTGTCTATTCCTACGTGATATAATTCCTTATGTTTTTTATGTATGATTTCTTCTAGTGCAGTTAAAGCGTAAACATCTTCTAAGAATGTATGAGCTCTGATTAAAATTTGGTTGTCGTGGTGCGTTTTCCAATACGTTTGGAATTCTAAAAATAATTTGTCGTTGTCACAATATAAAAAGTTTTTATGATTTATATCAATTTCTGATATGATTTTTTCAAAATCTGATTCTTTGAATTTTGTCCTAATTATTTTTATTCTTCTTTTGTTAAAAGGGAAGGTTATGATTTCCTCATTTTGTATTCCTGGTTCTATGATAATTTGTCGAATAGATATATGTACATATTTAAGCTTTGTTCGGTAATTGGAATTAGATTTGAACTATCTGACTCATTTAAGTGTTGTGTAGAAGCGAGTTCTAAAATGTTTAATACATTTTCGAAATTTGTATTAATCTTAGTACTAGCTCTGTTTTTCTCCTGTGAACTTGTTTTATCTATTCTTATTCTTGATCATAGAGGAAATATATTATCTAGAGTCCCGACCGGTACCCGTCCTACCTGAAACACCCTCAAATTTTATTCGAGGTGAACTCTCTCAAATTCGAGGTGAACTCTCTAAAATTCGCTATCGGTGAATACATGTGAGTGGGGAAAAAAAAAACAAAATGGGGTTTGGGCTAAAATAGAAACTTATGGAATTTTTGTGACCTGTCAAAAATGACAATCAATTTTGCAAAACAAAACAATGGATTTCGGATTTGAAGAGTAAGTTTTTGTTAATTGTTTTGATATTTAATATAATTTGATATTTTTCAGACCAAAATTTATTATAATGAAGAAAGTATATACAAGTTCAGTTCATTGAATAAAAAGTAAGTCAAATTGAAGTGAAGGAGGCGCAACAATAATCGATTTATTTTATAGTCTGTGTTTTAATTTTAGATATTGCCAATAATATACCATAATGCAGGAAGCAATTTCCCTGAAGAAATCTGGAAGACAAAGCAAATAAGGCGCTGATTTACAACGTTTTTAACGACAGATACTGGCCATTGTGTGTTAATTTTTGTTGGAAGCGCAAGAACACTAAACAATTTGTGTGGATTGTGGACTTAAAGGTGCATCTCTCTGCCCAGTACTCAATTGCTGCTGTATCATGTTTGGTGATATCTGCTTCCATCTCAGCGGCCATAGCTGCCGCAGGCGTTGACGGTGGAGGTGTCACCATCTCTACCAAAATTCAGATGCTTTCAATGCAACAAACTGCAGCAACACCACCAAGTCAATGATGCAAGTAGGCATTTCAACATTCAGTGTAGCCGACCGCTAACGCCCTACTAGCAGCTGAGGTTTGGTGCTGGAACGACTCAACAGCAGTAACAGCAACTGCAGAGTAAGCAGGCAATTCAGGTTAGTTAATTAACTTGTGAGTGATCCAAACAGAAATATTTTAAATTTTGATTCTTTAGGGCTTCCAACATGCTCGACCTATTCATCAGCTGCCAGGAAATATAATGCAAGCCGCTAAAAAAAAAAACGACTTTTGCAGTGGCAACAAAAGCAACATCTTATGGTTCCACAAAGTACAACAACGAGCGGAGACCAGTTGTGTAAGTGCGAATCGAAACATTTATATCATGATCAATTCGCTTAACCTTCGTCTTTTAGGTCTAAATCCAGGCTTATAGTGCCAAATGTCTCACTATCTCGCTACTACAGGTTGAAGCAGCGGCTACTGCTGCCGCTGACATACGACATAGAAGAGGTAGCCGAACCGAATATCGGTTTAGAAGCAACTTGTTGGGACAATATAGAACCTCATAAATGACGGGAATCGGAAATCATTGGTAAGGCTTCTTAAAAAATAAATTATAAATGAATTGAATAAAAAACAATCTATTATCAGTTTTGCATGTACTATTATAGAATTTCCTGCAATTTTTGTAAACTTAAAGACTGACAAAAAAAAAGCTGAATTCCATGAATTCATACTGCCTATTGTATCACCGAAGCTAAGTGCATTCTGCTTAGAACTAACTGGAATGGACACAGGAATGCACCTACAAACTGCCCAAATGATGTTCCAAGAGTTGCTGCGCAAAGAGTACCGAGCCGGCAACCTTCACCTGGTGAAAATGTTTAATTGGGATTTTGGAATTTGCCTCGTAAAAGAAAGTCAACGCAAACCACTTAAAAAGCCACACATTTTCAATCAATGTATTGAATTACGAGCCCTATTTCAGAAATGGTATAATTATAACACATCAATTTTTAACAATTTCATTGAGGGCTTACTGACTAGAAGGCTCATGATGGCAAGACTGCTTCAAAGTATGTAAGTTTTACATATACCATACAACTTGAAAGCACTAATTGACGTGTTTTTTTTCAGCAGGAAATCAAAACGAAGCTTGGATGTCGATTTTACTCTGCCGTTCACTTGATTCAACGATATGCTTAGAATCTCATCCATGATTAGTCAAGATTCGTCGTGGCGTAGCTAGTTTTTAAATAAAGTTGTAATTTTTTCAAAATTGTATGTAATTTAGTATAATTTTTGTTTTTTAAATTGAATGCCATTATTTATAGATTATAGGTTTTGAAATGTATCTCAGTTTTTAAATAATTAAAAAAAATATTGAATGTACTTTTTTCCAAGAAAAACACTTCTTTTTGGTTAGATTCGATTTTAGATTAGATTTTTATTCATCAAATTCTTAAATTTCTAACAATGGTTTTGCTTATAAGTATTGAATAATATATAGGGCATGGCAGATATGCCGTCAGCCCGAGTGGTTACTTTACAATGCTTAAATTTTTAAATTTTTAGTTGCAAGTATCTCTATCAAAGTGATGTTTTTATTATTATTATTTTTTTTTTTTTAATTTATTGTTTTTTTTTAAATAATTTAAAATTTTTTAAATAATTTAAAAAAAAATTGAATTCGATTTCTTTTATATATTTACACATTTTCAAAAAAGAATACATATAAACAGTTTTTGCGACTTTTAGTTTAGTCAAAACAAAATATAAATTTTAAGATAATTAAAAAAGATTTACATTGCATATTTTGGCATGAATATAAAAAACTAGAAACACTCATTAATAATTTTATTTCTGTATGATGTCGCTTCAGTATAATATTCTGTGAGCTGATTCCAGTTTTGACCGTTTAGCAAGTTCCATACATCTTCTTCCCTTAAAGAGTTTCTACCAAAAAATGTCCTTCTTAATTCCTTTAAGATTGGACATGTTCCAAGAAAGTGGCCAATATCTTCTCGCTCGCGTGAATTACACATATTGCAGATGTGATTTAAATCGGGTCTGTGTGGCATATAGTTAAGACGCAAAAGCTCCCCTCTCATCTTAAATATGACACCTATTGCACTGCACGACAAGTTTGAATGGAAATAATTTGATTCGTTTAGATTGTAGTTCAATTTGGAGTAGAATTGCCGTTCTGTTGAGGCTCTAGCGCGTTCAATAAATGAATACCTTTCGTTTTCATCAATGGTTCGAATGGTTTCATAAAGCATTTCCTTTATCTGGATTACGTCTTTTCCTACTACATTGAAAGTATATCCACAATCCGCTGCAAGCTTGCGCTAATCTTCGAACCACATCTTTTTATACATAACTGCATACATCCAGAGCTGTTTCGGTAACCTTGCATCTTCCATACCCATAATCTTTAAGATGTAGTCTGCATTCATTTTCAACGATGAAATAAAAAGTGTTGGCAAACCGGTTTCGAGATAGTACATATACTTGGGAGTGTTTATTGGTAGAAAGAATGATTTCCTCAGAAAAAAAGTCAACAGATTATCTACTATATCATATTTTTTTAGTCCCCACACTTGTGCTCCGTACAAAAGAACCGATCTCGCGGTAGCATTAAAAACTCGGAACTTTGCATTCATTGACACATGTTTATTGTTAAATATTTTTTTCCAATTAATGCATACAGCGGACTTAGCCAACGCAGCTTTACCTTTAAGATGTCTTTCCATATTCAAGTTATACGTTAAGTCTAAGCCCAGGTAAGTGTATGATTTTACTACTTCTAAGTGTATTCCGTTGTAGTTCCAGTTTTCACACCTCGAAACTTTTCCACTACCGTTTTGAAAGATCATCACTTTAGTCTTTACCGTGTTTACCTCTAAGCTCCATACCTTGCAATATTCAGCTAGTCTGTTTATCATCATTTGTAAGGACGTGGGTGACTCAGCAAACATGACAATATCGTCGGCATACATTATGACTTTTACCAGCTTGTCACCAAACCTTACTCCACATGGCAGATATTCAGTCAGGTCATCGAGAAAAAGCGCGAAGAGCAAAGGACTTAAATTGCAACCTTGTCTTACTCCTCGATTGACTTCCAGTTTCTTTGATACATTTTCTCCATCAAATACGTACGCTTCAGTCTGTTGATAGAGCTTTTCCAAAGCTTTTACAAATTTGTAAGAAACTCCCAAGTTATACAGTTTGTTAAAAAGGGCCCTTCGGTCTATAGTGTCGAATGCTGCCTTAAAGTCTACAAAGCACTTCTTTTTGGTTTTACTAAACTTGATCTGCTCAGGTCAATAATTTTTTATTAAGTAGATTTTATCTTGTTTTAATTGAGGCATATGTTAAAAACAACAAAATTGAAAAATAAAATATTTGTAATCCTTATTCTTCTTATGTTATGGTTCATCACGTCAACAGCATTAGTTAGAAATTCAGTATCTTCATCTTGCATCAGAGTAAAAGCAACGTATCCCCCTTAGCCTTAAATAGCAAGATGATTTTGCAAAGTACATATATGTATTTACCTTTTAGCTACAGCTAAATTTAGTATTTCACTTAATTTTCGTAATTTTTCATTAGTTGTGAGAAGATTCATGCCTCCATTTGACTCTACCTGAATTTTTGAAAAATTTCAAACGGAATATTGAAGAAAAATGATGCAGATTTGAAAAATCATCACAAGTTTTTTGAAAAAAATCTACTCCATGAATTTTGATAACCTCGAAAAGCCTTATATGTGTATTATGTCACTAATTATAAGGTTGAGTGCCGAAAAAAAATTTAAAAACAATATTATTAATTCCATTTTATTTTACAAAAAATAAACATTACAAACCAAGGAATCTAATATTTGATGATTAAAATAATTCCTTATCACTAAAAAAGAATCAGTATTATAGCTAAGGACTTATAATAAATGTAAAATTAAATGTCCATAAGGATCTAAATCATCGTAGATTTGTAGTGATCCTCGGGCAAAGCGCTCTGGAGGTGGAATGAGACCGATTGGTTCATGATGATAATTATGATGTCTTGGATATTTTGGAACAACCTTTAAATGAATAATCAATTAAAATTAATTTTGGATTTTAAATAAACTTACTTCTGATGGTAGTTAGATATAGTAGTTGTGTTTCTCAAAATCGTCTGGGGAAAGCCATTGCAATTTTCAGCATTTTCCTTCTTCTTCTTGGCATCTCCGAAATCAATTTTATCCTGTTCCTCTTCTCTTTAATTTGTTTTACTTCTTAATAAACTCATCTCAGGTCTTCGTAGCTCATGTTAATAGTACAGCCTTTGCTATGATCATCTAGGCTTCAACCATCACTGTTCACACTAGAGTTCCTTTAAATTTGTGATTTTCGTCTGGCAGGTAAAATACCTATATTAATTGCGAGATACTGCGGCCTGCATCTGAGCACCACTCCCTTTTGCTGGGCTACTTTTTCTGTTTGGGGTTTCAAGCTTCTTCAACTTGCAAATGCAAATCTTAAAATCATCAAGAATTCAGTAAAAGACATTGTATATCATCATCATTATTCATCATCATTTTATTTCCAACCTCAGGTCTTAGAAAATAAACTACTTAGCATGAGCTTGAGTCTTCCTCATTTGAGGATGTTGGAAAGTTCTTCACGCTTCATCTGGGCACGAATGTGTGTTCCCAATCGTCGCTTCAAGAATTTCAAAGCACGCTTGTCCTTGGACACCTTCAACAATTCCATGGTTCTCTTCTCATAAGGAGCATGGCCAACCACTTCCCTCACGAGATCCCTCATGAAACGGGTGTGACGTGTTTAGATCTGCAATAAAACAAAAACATACAATTTTTAGATACGTAATCGAGCATAGTTCCGAGCATATATCGTGTTCAATATATGTAAATGATATTTTCTCAGAGCCAGTTAGTAACCAGGGCCCATAGTTCTGTCAGAAGGCTTAAACTAACCAAAAGAATATTGGAGAGCAGCCAAGACAAAAACTGTAATGGTTGTCTGTGAATGGTTTATTTTGTTATTACTTACGTTCTTTAGGCGAGAACCACGAAGACCATTGACTTTCTTGTCACCGGTGTATTTAACATTCTTTATTTTGGTAGTTTTATGTCCCCGGTTGAGACCAATACAAAGTTCGTACGCTATTGTGCTAAAAGAAATAACAAAAATATCAATTAAAAACTGTTTTACAATGTTAAAAGAATTTGTTTTACAACTTTAATAAAATGAACCATTGAAATGTCCATCAGATTGCTATATAAACGAAATTGAAATAATTTGGTTACTTCACAAAATGAAAATCTGTATCAATTATATTTTTGAAAAATATCCATAACATTTTTTTTGTTTTGTTTTCATTTTCGCTGTCAAAAAACTAACCTCGTTGTTAATCTGTCAAAACTGGGAACCAACTCCAATTGGACCACGTTCGCATTGCAGTTCTATGGTGCGCCTATACTTTCTTCATGATTTGTTTTGTTTTTATCAAAAATTTTAATAAAACTCATAGAATTTGTAAGCCAAATGCAGACAAATATTAGTTTTAGCACAGTTTACACTGAAAAGGAACCATAAAATGAATTTTTCTTAAATTATTGCATTCATTTTTCAATTTTTGAATTCAACGGATAACTTTTTTGAACGGCTGAGTTCACCTCATAGTTTTTTCCCCGCGGTTGAGCAATATGGGCACAAAATTCCATAACAACTACATTCATAATGGCTTTTTCCCATAAGAAATGCACGGGACAACTAACACATGCTTATCCTTATGGACAAAATCCTCTCAATTTAGCTTGTAGGCCGAAAGAGAGCAAACCCATTAAGTCGAGACTCTAGATAATATATTTCCTCTATGTTCTTGATAGCGCATCGGCTACCTTATTTTCTTTTCCTGCGATGTGTTCGATTTGAAAATCGTATTCCTCCAATTTTATCTTCCATCTTTGAAGTTTAGAGTTGGGTTCTTTTAAGTTATGCAGCCATGCTAATGGTCGATGATCAGTTTGAATTTTAAAGTGTCTACCGTATAGGTAATGGCGGAATTGTTTGGTTGCCCAAACAATGGCTAAAAGTTCTTTTTCTATAATAATATAGAATAATTTTATTCATGTTTGTTTAAAGTTCTGGACATAGAGGAAATATATTATCTAGAGTCCCGACCGGTACCCGTCCTACCTGAAACACCCTCAAATTTTATTCGAGGTGAACTCTCTCAAATTCGCTATCGGTGAATACATGTGAGTGGGGGAAAAAAAAACAAAATGGGGTTTGGGCTAAAATAGAAACTTATGGAATTTTTGTGACCTGTCAAAAATGACAATCAATTTTGCAAAACAAAACAATGGATTTCGGATTTGAAGAGTAAGATTTTGTTAATTCTTTTGATATTTAATATAATTTGATATTTTTCAGACCAAAATTCCTTATAATGAAGAAAGTATATACAAGTTCACTTCATTGAATAAAAAGTAAGTCAAATTGCAGTGAAGGAGGTGCAACAATAATCGATTTATTTTATAGTCTGTGTTTTCATTTTAGATGCTGCCAATAACATACCATAATGCAGGAAGCTAAGCAATTTCCCTGAAGAAATCTGGAAGACAAAGCAAACAAGGCGCTGATTTGCAGGCAAGTTTTTATATATTATTTCTTTTAACAAAATATTATCAATGTTTTTAACGACAGATAATGCCCATTGTGTTTGTATGTACACCTCAACGGCATAGCTCCCGCAGGCGTTGACGGTGGAGGTGTCACCATCTCTACCAATAGTCAAACGCATTCAATGCAACAAAACCAGCAGCAACAACACCACCAAGTCAATGATGCAAGTGAAAGTTTTGCCATGCAATAGTCGACCGCTAACGCCCTTCTCCCAGCAGGTGAGTGTTGGTGTTGGAACGACATAATAGCAGCAACTGCCAACAAATAAAATACAAGCGGCTCAAAAAAAAACGACGTAACAGCGCGCGGAGATTAATTGTGTAAGTACGAATCGAAACATTCATATCGTAGTCAACTCGCTTAATCTTCATCTTCTAGGTGTAAAGAGTACTACCAGTCAGTAGTTCTGCAAGAGAAGCAAGAAAAACAAGACTACATCGCAGGAAGACTCCGAAAAATTTCCAACCTTGACTGTAAATTAAGTGATTTCAAATATTAAATCTAAAACTAATCCATTCATTTTGCTTCTAAGGATCGCACTGGCTTAACGGTGGCAATCCATCGATTTTCACACAGAAAATCAACATCAAAAACAGTAAGTCAACTTCCATTTGAGATTTCCTTATATAATGAAAATTAATTTCTTTATAGTCACAACAATTCAGTGTGAACAACCTCTATCCGCAGCGGAAGTGTTTATGGGTCAAGCGATCTCTGCGTTGTCGACAATGCGAACACAATGCCATCAAGCCGGAGTACCATTCAGGGTCGATCAAGTATCGCATTCAATTGTTCGCTAACTATCATGTGCCCGACGTTCTGCTTGTGCGTTGTGAAAAGCCACTGAAGCCTGGCACGTCCACTCAATCGATCCTTATGATAACTAACCCAACTATGCACGATATGATCACAACCATTATGGAGCTGCCAACCAAGGAAGAGGAACGGGATAGATAGACTTCGAATAAAAGACGACCGTGCTGCAGAAACATCGACTTCATCATTGAACACGAGTCTATGGAAGCAGACATAACTGACCGAGGAACCACCTTGTGTTAAAAATTCTACTTTCGAACGAGTATCGAGTTGTTTGACATTTTTAAAAACGAAAAAAAGAACAGCAAATTTTTGGACAAGAATAATTATAACAAAAATGGACACCGTTGGAATTTGGTGTACGTTGGAATACGAACGTCGACAGAGGAAATTCTCTACAAATTGCCTAATGATGTTGCAAGAGTGGCTGCGCGCTGCGCATAGAATTGCAAGCCCGCTACCTTCATATGCCGAAAATGTCAAAAATAATAAAATCGGAAATTGTGCATTTGTGATAATTAATAAGCCAACATTTTTCAATCTATGTTATATTATAAAGTTGTAATTTTTTTTCAAAATTGTATGTAATTTTGTATAATTTTGTTTTAGATTAACGCTATTAATGTATTTTCACTTAAAAAACAAAAACTGGATTTTAAAATGTAACCTCTTAGTTTTTGAGTAAATAAAAAAATATTAAATGTATGTACTTTTTCCAAGAAAAACACTTCTTTTTGGTTTTCCCAAATTTGATGTGCTCAGGTCAATAATTATAGTGGATTATACCTTTTTTAATTTTTTATTTCGTTTTTAGCAAATAATAATAAAAAACAAATAAGCTGTTTTATTTTTTATTGAGACATACATACATATGTATGTTCAATTTAACAAAATTAAAAACTTAGTATTTTTAATCATATTCTTCTTATGTTTTGGTTCATCACGTTCGTATGTATTCCTTTGTGATGTCATGTGGTCAACAGCATTAGTCAGAAATTCGTTCTTTTAATTTTGCCTCAGAGTGCGAAGTTTAAATTCCGTTGAGTCTGATAACACTGGCAATGGTGAGCCATCTTCGTTGGTTAAATGACGAAACATCCATCACCGCCGTCTTCACCTGAGACTGCTTCTGTTTCGGCGTCCCGACATGTCGCATGGGTGGCGCAATTTGTTGGACTTTCTGTATCTGAACCTGTGATTGGTGCCGGGCAAGGACTTGTTGTTGTTTTGAAGTAGTTTCCTTCGACATAACTTTCTTTGTCACTTTCAAGTCACCAGATTTCGAGAGTTGCAGAATCTTTTGCTCTGGAGTTTGAGTTCGTGCAACTGCTGATTGTTGTTGATGTTGCTGTTGCTGGTGTTGTTGTATGTTTCCACCAGGTGCTACCTTGCCTCGAGGAATAATCATTTTTCCAGACGTTGGCGATGTCTGTTGAATGCCTGGCGATTGGGAAATTTTTGAGCAATGGTCACCGTTCGTGGTTGACTTTGGAGGACACGAGTATTTGTCTGCACTGTTTTGGGGGTTCCCGCTTGAATTCTGGTCTGTTGCTGTTGATGATACGTTGCCGATGGGGCCGTACGTGCAATTGTGGTTTGACTATTGATAAGTCGTGGACTCGAGCTTCTAGCCATGTTCGATTGTTGGACCTGCGTTATTTGAATGTTTCCAATATTTGACAGGGGATTAGAAGTTAAGGTTTTATTAACTTGAGGACGATGAATTGGAGTCATAATTGTATTCGAAGTTTGCGTGGGGATTTGGATGTTGTGTTGAACGGGGCCATTCTCGTTGGCGTTTGAAGTCAAGGATGCAGCAACTTTGCTACCCATTCGGACAATTCCGCTATTTGTTTCTCCCTTCGAAACAACGCGAATGTGAGCTTCAGTTTTTGGTGAAGCCTTAAGAAAGAAAACATATGCTTTAAGTTTGATGAAACCATCAACAAATTAAAGTTACTTACATTCGTTGATGTTGTCCCATTGAAGCCAGCCTTTTTGACAACTCCAGAAGTGTTGGTGTCTTGAGTGATGATCACATCAGCTGAAAACGGTTCCGTTGCGCTTGTGTTCTTTATGTTTCCATTGACTTTGATTATTTTCGACTGCAAGGAAATCAATTAGAACAAAAACCCTTGAAATAAAATGCTCTAAGAACTAACCTCAACAGCACGCTCATTTTTCGTCTCAACCCTCACCGAGACAGTGTCGCCGTTTTTCATTCTTTTCACCGTGTGCGACGGAATGAGGTCCTCCTCCAAGTCTTCGTCATCAATCATCGCCGAGTCATCGAAATCACTATCGTCTAGCTT
This sequence comes from Eupeodes latifasciatus, assembly GCA_920104205.1. NCBI lineage: Eukaryota > Metazoa > Arthropoda > Insecta > Diptera > Syrphidae > Eupeodes > Eupeodes latifasciatus. Next base: position 235,033,489 of record OV049924.1, read on the forward strand.
CCTCTTCAAAGCAGGAATGCTTCCAGGACCGAAATTACTTGTTTGTAAGACAGGATGTGCGGCTTGCATGCGCAGTGGGGTGTTTGTCTGTACATTTGCTACACCACTTGCTGGGGCATTATTTTCGACTGGTTCATCCGCACACCACTGTTTGATTTGATCGATAGCCTTGTTTTTGGACGTTCTCGACAACCGACTTGAATCACTTCCGGGCGATGATAAATTCATTTTGGTCGTCTCTTCTATTTTATTCGGATCCTTTATGACATATTTCTTCAAGTCCACCACTTTGATGGCGGCAGCGAGGCTGTCTGCCTTTTGCTTCGCTTGTTGTGCGGCTCTTTGCTCTTTCTGACGGGCAAGTTGTTTTTCGAAGGTTTCCAAGATTTGTGGAACATTTTCTAAGTGAACCAGCGGTTCCCAAGTATTGTGCTCATGCGAACACAATTCCCACTTGATTAAAACGTTCGGCGACAATTTTCTCAACGATTTCATCTTCTGTTTCTTCATTTGCATTGGGAATGGTTCGCTTGGCACGACGACTACTATTGGGGAGGTAAAAATATATTTAATGCTTAAATCAAATGGATGACTAAGTTATACTCACATTAAAGGTGCACGTTGTATGGGTGTACTGGTGACCAATTTACTCGGGATCTGCTGAACTGGCAGTGGTGGTTTTTTCACAACCGAATCGGCGAGAGATCATTGGCTTCTTCTTCGTGTTGTTTTTTTTGTTATTATCGGGACCTTGGTGTTGGTTAGAATTAGTTTGGCTTGTGGAATTTGTGGTTCTAGGAAATTAAAAAGACAAAATAACATCAACTTGCTTTGTATTTCAAAAGATTTCTTTTATGAACAAACTTTTAGCTTCCGTAGATGGATTCGAAGCATTATCAACGACGGTTTTTTTTATTTTAACTGGCATCTCTTGAAGCCCCCCATGACCCATCTAAGCAAAGGATTGTATCGTTTTTCCAGCTACAATCCATGTCTCACGAATACTTTCTTCCATTTTAACCCATGTTTGATAAAGTGCCCATGAATTTTGTTGATTATTACTGCCGCTGTTCAGATTACTGTTGAAGTTACTATTGTTGCTATTTGCATATTTGCATTACTGGAAATTAATTTTGTTTTGTTTACATTTTCGTAGAATTGTCAGAATACTCACCTCGCTGTTAATCTGTCAAAACTGGGAACCAACTCAAATTGGACCTTGTTCGCATTGCAATTCTAGGGTGCGCCTATACTTTCTTCATGATTTGTTCTGTTTTTATCAAAAATTTTCATCAAAATCATAGAATTTGTATCCCAAAAGCAGAAAAATATTATTTTTAGCACAATTTACACTGAAAAGGAACGATAAAATTAATTTTTCTTAAATTATTGCATTAATTTTTCAATTTTTGAATTCAACGGATTTCTTTTTTGAACGGCTCAGTTCACCTCATAGTTTTTCCCCCGCGGTTGAGCAATATGGGCACAAAATTCCATAACAACTACATTCATAATGGCTTTTTCCCATAAGAAATGCACGGGACAACTAACACATGCTTATCCTTATGGACAAAATCCTCTCAATTTAGCTTGTAGGCCGAAAGAGAGCAAACCCATTAAGTCGGGACTCTAGATAATATATTTCCTCTATGGTTCTGGACGCGAAGCATAATGGTCCATGGGATTGACTCAGTACAGCTCCAATTGCAAAATTGGATGCATCTGTGGTTAATATAAATTCTTTATTAAAGTCAGGATGACTGTTTAATAAGTCGTCTGACATAGCTAATTTTAATTTTTCGAATGATTCTTTATATTTTTTATTGTATATATTTATTTGTTTATCCTTTCCTAAACAGAGAGTGAGTGGTTTTATGATTTTCGCGTAATCATGGATGAACTTTCTGTAGTATCCTGTTAGGCCTAGGAAAGATTGGATTTCCTTAATAGTTTTTGGTATGGGAAAATTTTGTATTGTGTTTATTTTATTGGGATTAGGTTTAATTCCGTCTGGGGTAATTATATGACCTAGGAATTCACTTTCTTTTTTCATAAAATCGCATTTATTTAGGGATACCTTTAAATTTACATACTGTAATTTGGTGAAGATTTTATTTAGTGAATTTATATGTTCTTCCAATGAAGTTGAGAATACTTTTATGTCGTCGAGGTAGACATAACAGATTTTTCCTACATATTCCTTTAAGACCTCGTTCATCATTCGTTGGAATGTGGCGGGGGCATTTTTAAGACCAAATGGCATTCTTAGCCATTCGTAGTGACCTGATAGTGTTGAAAAGGCTGGTTTTTCTCTTTCTTCGGGGTTAATTTCGATTTGGTGGAAGCCTTTTGTTAAATCTAGTGTGGAAAAATAGTTTGCTTTTCCTAATTTATCTAATATATCATCAATAAGAGGAATAGGGAATTTATCCTCTTTTGTTACATTATTTAATTTCCGATAGTCAATGACTAACCTCCATTCTTTGTTTCCTAACTTGTCCTCTTTTTTGGGCACAATCCAGATTGGAGCATTGTAAGGTGAAGTACTTGGTTTGATAATTTTTTGATCTAATAGATCTTTGATTTGTTTGTCCACTTCTTTTTTGTGGATTTCGGGATATCTATATATCCGTGTGAAGATTGGCTCTTCATTTTTTGTGGGATTTTTATGTTTTATATGATTGGTAAAACTTAAGTCATCTCCTTTTTGGTAAAAAACCTTTTGATGTTTTTTCAATAAATTAAATAAACTTCTATGTTCCTCATCGTTTAGATGTGAGATTCTTTGACTTTCCAAATTTTCGAAAGTAAATGTTTCTGGCGGAATGAAATTGTTTAAATGATTTATTTCTTTTTGATATTCCTGTTCATCTTCCACAGAAAAGAACAGTGGAATAATTTGTTCATTTAGTTTTAGTATTTTGTTTTTAAAATCAATACTGGCATTATTTGGAAATAATATATTGTTTCCAATTAATCCATCGAAATTGACATTAAAGTTGTGGATTTGAAAAATGCAATCTACGCGAGATTTGAGTGCAATTTTTTCTTTTGGTATAATTAATTCCCTGTTTATAAATATATGTAGATGTACCTACTGTTTTGATCTCTAATGGGTATTTTCGTGTATGTATGTATGTAGATTTCTGGAGCTTTTTCTTTGTTTATTAGACTATTAGTGGTTCCTGTGTCAATTAATAGTCTTAACGTTTCATTAATTAAGTCTAACCTAATAAAGGGGAGTTTGTTGTCTTGTTGTGTAGATAAGTTTCCGAGGCTACATTCGGAAAACCCGTGTTATTTTGATCACTTTCATTATAGTTACTTTGGATCCTCTTTAATTGTCTACTGGGAGCTTTGTAGTTTGGGATATAATTGTTACCTTTGTAATTTGGATTAGGATTATTATTAAATGGGGGTTTAATATGTATTGGACTTTTGGGAATGAAATTGTTTTGATTTTGGTAATGTTTAAAGTTATTTTGTGGTCTTTGATTTGGATAAGTTGTAACTTTAGGGGTTTCTAATAATTTTTTAGGAGTCAATTCGGATTTATCGTCTATAAAACCTACTTGTGTTAGCTCGTGTAAAGCTGCTTGTTTTAAAGCAAATAAAACTGTACTCATATGAACAGGTAAACGTTCTTTAAATATGTTAAGGGCTGTTTCCGTATTGTGAGGGATTTCAGATTGTTTCCCTTCTTGAGCAGTTTTTTGATTCAGTTCACACAATGCCCTTTGGATGTCGTTATAAAAGTTCGTTACGCTTTCTTTGTACGGAATCTGTCTTAATTCGTCATATAATTGGAAAGAACTTTTAAACCCTCCAAAATTTGAAATTAATAGTGCTTTGATATCCGTCCATCTATCGGGTGATTTTTTTGAGGTTAGGATTTTCATGCATTAGTATTTGACAGATCACGCGGGATTTCAGACATGGTGTCAAAGAGAAAAATGCTCAGTATACTTTGACATTTCATCATGAATAGACTTACTAACGAGCAACGCTTGCAAATCATTGAATTTTATTACCAAAATCAGTGTTCGGTTCGAAATGTGAAAATCCGCTTTTTTATCGACAAATTTTGTTCAGCGATGAGGCTCATTTCTGGTTGAATGGCTACGTAAATAAGCAAAATTGCCGCATTTGGAGTGAAGAGCAACCAGAAGCCGTTCAAGAACTGCCCATGCATCCCGAAAAATGCACTGTTTGGTGTGGTTTGTACGCTGGTGGAATCATTGGACCGTATTTTTTCAAAGATGTTGTTGGACGCAACGTTACGGTGAATGGCGATCGCTATCGTTCAATGCTAACAAATTTTTTGTTGCCAAAAATGGAAGAACTGAACTTGGTTCAGTGGTGTGGTTTCAACAAGATGGCGCTACATGCCACACAGCTCGCGATTCTATGGCCATTTTGAGGGAAAACTTCGGAGAACAATTCATCTCAAGGAATGGACCGGTAAGTTGGCCACCAAGATCATGCGATTTGACGCCTTTAGACTATTTTTTGTGAGGCTACGTCAAGTCTAAAGTCTACACAAATAAGCCAGCAACTATTCCAGCTTTGGAAGACAACATTTCCGAAGAAATTCGGGCTATTCCGGCCGAAATGCTCGAAAAAGTTACCCAAAATTGGACTTTCCGAATGGACCACCTAAGACGCAGCCGCGGTCAACATTTAAATGAAATTATCTTCAAAAAGTAAATGTCATGGACCAATCTAACGTTTCAAATAAAGAATCGATGAGATTTTGCAAATTTTATGCGTTCTCAAGCTCTTAAAAAATCACCCGATAGTTAGGTGGGCATGAATCTCTATGCACCTTTTGGCTTTACCAATTAGTTTAGATTTTAAAATATTTATACACATTTGTTGACTCTGGTCGTCATATTTTTCTAATGTCGGTTGAATGCCGTCTATGTTTACTATAAATGTATATAAGTCCTCTTTTCGTCCGTCAAAAGTGTTCAACTTTTCTATATATTTTAATTGGTCAAGAGTTAGGTAGCGTTAGAGACATTTTGTAATTTGTTTTTTTCTGACTATTTGTAATATTTTCACTTGTAAATTTTAAATTTGGTTCTATAATACTTTTATTTATTTGTATGTTTCTTAACTCTAAGTTAGACTAACAATATTCGGGTATTTGGGTGTTTCTTATTTTGTTGAGGTGTGAGTCTTCTTCTTCAGTAGATGACTCTGTGCCCGCATACATGGGTTATTATTCCTTATCTTTCTAAATTTGTTGATGAAGCTCATCGGTTGATTTTACAGAATTGTTGTTTTATTGTTGTTTTATTATTTGTTTCGTTTTTGTTTTTTATTTAAAAATCAGTTTCCTCTATGGAATTCGTAGTATTGTCATTTGCGTTGACGTGAACTACTAACTGAAATTATTCACTGAAGTATTTTGCAATATCGTTTAAGTCCGATTTTAAGTTATTAATTCCAAAGTTTTCTTTTTCGCAGAATTTTGGATATTAATTTCACTTTCCCACGGGTACAGGTTAATTTAAAATATTTTCTTTCTTTTTGTAGAAAATTGATTTTTATTTAACTATTAAGTACACTTGAACAATAGGGATAGGGATATACTTTGAATAAACCGTGTGTATATTTTATTGCGTATGCTCTTTTTCGTAGAGTCTTATACGAATACAAACAAATTTAAAAAATACGATGCTAATATTCCCTTTCATGGGTTGACCGTAATTTATAAACTTTTAGTAGGTTCTTATTTTCAAGGGATACACATATTATATTTTGCGTATCCTACCGACTGCGCCAATTTTAAACTAAATTCAAGAAAAGATCTTTTCAAAAAAGTTTAATTAAAGAGCGGAGCTCTTTATGTCTTTATTTGAATGGAGTATCTTAGAACTAACTAAGCTATCGCAGATAGCCAGTGTGTTTCGCGACAACCTCTTTGTCATCGTCTTATCTATTAATTCTTTTATTTTTCGTGACAAACACTTTGTCAGCATTTTATTTCTCTTTATGATATATCTTAATGACAATAACAGGAAATCGTATCAAATGAATTTTCAATAGTTGGATATGAATTTGATGCTATTTCTTTTGTTTACAAATAAAAATTGAGTTTAAAAAATTCTATGTGTACTTTCTGTGGTTATAACCTATGTTTACCGAAAAATTGTCTCATATATTTATATATTTATACTTGTACATATATTTTAAAAAAGTTAACACTTATATACCATTTTTTAAACGATTTTTAGGTGGATTTTCACGAAATTACGTTGGGCGCCAAAATGAACGATCATGGACCCCCAACCCGGGAGCTCTAATTTTGTTAATTTCAAACTTCAAGGAACGCTCCTGGTTGATAATTTTAGCGAAATTTTACTTTTAGGTAGAACTTTTTAGTTTAACAATTTTTTAAAACTTATAAGAACCGGCAAAGCTATAGCGAAATCGAGCGAAAACGACGAGTAAAAAACTAGAATTTCCCCTTAGGGTTTTAATACAAGAAAAAGAGGTTTATTTAAGATTTTAGCTTCTATTCTATTCTTTCGAGCATCTAAAACCACCATTTATAAGAAACCCATCATCCCGGTTCTCATTTATGGCGCCGAGGCCTGGACCCTGTCAAAGAAAGATGAAAGCGTCTTAGAATAATTTGAGAGAAAAATTCTTCGGGTGATTTATGGTCCCGTCTCCATTGATGGAGAATGGAGGAGAATATTTAACGACGGGCTGTACAGCGACACTGACTAGTTAACAGAATTAAAGTCCAACGATTTAGATGGCTGGGTCATGTAGAGCGGATGGACGTCAACGCTCCAGCCCGGAAGGTCTTCGAATCCAATCCCGAGGGACGACGCAGTAGAGGAAGACTGCGACTCAGGTGGCACACGTAGGTGGGTGAAGACCTCAACCAACTTGGCGTGCGAAACTGGAGACAGCTAGCTAAGGACCGAGCTGGCAGAAGACGAATGTTGGTTGAGGCCCAGGTCCGCCCCGGAGTATAGCGCCAACTTAAGTAATTAAGTAAGTAGCTTCTATTTATACATACATTTGTGAGAGAAATTACGTTAAATTTTTTGCAATTATTCTCAGGCGAATTCAAAATACAGTAAATTATGGCTGTGTCGAAAGACATTGGCAACACCAACAACTACAATATAATATTATATTATGTAAATAGGTATATAAGTCACACCATACTAACAGCACATTTTGTCAGTTATGAAATGAGAATAAATACAATTATTTCTGATGAGCAAGAGTATCCTTGTCAAGCAGTTAACTAGAATAACACATGGTGGCAGCGGTGCTTTTTTTTGTTTTAATCGCAACTAAAATCATTTTTTTTTGTTTGCCTTCTACTTTGATTCATATTTTTTCTCTATCCCTTTCTGTAGATAAGAAGAAAAACATTACTACCGCAGCAGTAGGAGCATCACCAGCTATTCCAACTTTTGGTCAATTTCAGGTACAGTGCCCTGAATCCTTCACATTTTCGACGCCTTCGGAGTGGCCAAAATGGAGAAGACGCTTTGAAAGATTTATGCGGGCATCTGGGTTGAGCGGCAAAACAGATGAAGAACAAGTCAACACGTTTATATACATGATGGGAAGCCAGGCAGAAGACATTCTACTTTCCTTTGGATTAACCGATGGTGACTCGAAAAAGCTTTTATTGGGTATGGAGGAGTTTGACAATTACTTTGTTATCCGCCGTAATGTCATTTATGAACGCGCCATGTTCAATTCAAGGAAACAAGAAGAAGGTGAGCTGGTGGACACATTTATCACTTCGCTTTATGCATTGGCCGAACACTGCAATTTCGGTGCACTACATGATGAACTAATACGCGACCGCATTGTAGTTGGAGTGAAAGACCACAAGCTATCTGAAAAACTGCAGATGGACAATGCTCTAACGCTCGAGAAAGCCGTTCAAAATGCGAGACAAAGCGAAGCCGTCAAGCGTCAGCTGCGTGACCTTGCGGGAGACTGTGAGGGAAAAGCTTTCGATTTTGTCGCATCAACATCTAAATCAAGCTACGATCGACATTCAAAAACAAGTTCCGGTGACAGTAAACGTCAAGAGATTTGTGCGTGGCGATGCAGGTGATGCGCAGGTAAGATAAGACACAAGAAGAATGATTGTCCAGCTAAAGGCGAAACCTGTAACAACTGCAACAAACAAGGTCATTTCGCCCGTGCTTGTCTCGCAACGAAAACAGATAAGCAAGTTATAGCCGAACCAGACAACAATGCGACAAACTTTCTCGGAGCTGTGTCAGCCAATGTAACATTCAACGATGCCAAAAATCGCAGCAAAAGATGGTCAGCTGAGGTAGCTGTGAATGAAGTTATGATTACGTGGAAGTTGGATCCTGGAGCTGACGTTACAACAATACCATTCGACATTTTTCAACAAAAATTCAAGATGACTTCACTCCTTCCTGCGGACCAAGTGCTTTGTGGTCCAAGTAAAAATAAACTTCAAACAAAGGGTATGTTCGGAGGTGAGTTAGTCTATTTACAGGAGCGAAAGTTTGAGACAATCTATGTGGTAAATGGCTTGGCACAGCCTCTTTTGGGTCTATCAGCGTGCGAAGACCTTTGGCTAGTCAGACGCATCAACCACGTGGAAAATCAAAACAAAATTGCAACCTAAACAAGAGTTCGACAAACTTTTCAGTGGACTGGGTACAATAAACGAGCCATACGACATCAAACTGGAAGATGGTGCCGTTCCATTCGCTATTCACACACCAAGGCGCGTTCCAATTCGTCTTCTAAGTAATCTGAAGAAGCAATTGGACGACATGGTGCTTCAAGGGGTCATCGAACCGGTAGATAAGCCAACCGACTGGTGCGCTCTGATGGTCATCACTTCCAAGAAGAATGGAGCCATCCGCGTCTGCGTTGACCTGACACGGCTCAATAAATTCTTTAAAAGGGAGTGTCATCCTATGCCTTCTATTAAGCACACCCTAGGATAGCTGACAGGAGAAAAAATTCTCAGCAAGCTAGATGCCAATAGTGGGTTTTGTCAAATAAAACTCACTGAAGAGTCAAAACTACTAACTACATTTATCACACCCTTCGGGAGGTTTTGTTACAACCGGCTTCCATTTGTTATAACTTCTGCTCCAGAACACTATCAGAAGAGAATGTCCAGCATAGTCCGAGGGTTGGAAGGAATCCTTTGTCAAATGGACGATATTCTTGTGTGGGGCAGCTCAGTTAACGAACACGACAAAAGACTTCGTCTAGTACTACAACGTCTTCAAACGTCAGGGGTCCACTCAATGATGCTAAATGTCAGTTTGGAGTTCAACGCATTAAGTTCCTCGGGCACATTCTCGATGAAGATGGCGTGCACCCAGATGGCGATCGTATTACAGATTTCATCATGGAACATGGAACTACCGAAAAACGTGCATGAAGTTCGCATTGTGATTGGACTTATTAATTATCTTGGAAAATTTATACCAAGACTATCGGACGTACTGCAACCTCTCAACGAACTGCTCAAGAAGGAACGAACATTCACTTGGGGGTTAAAGCAGGAGAAGGCGTTCGAGGAAGTGAAGAAAATCCTGACCAGCGAGCCCGTGCTTGCAATATATGACAGCAACATTCATTTCAGCTGACAGTTCGTCATATGGTATCGGTGCTGTCATTGGTCAACGGCAACTCGATGGTAAGTTAAAACCAATCTCTTATGCTTCCAGGACACTGACCGAGTGCGAGAAGCGCTACGCCTAAATCGAGAAAGAGGCCTTGGCTCTCCCGTGGGCTTGTGAGCGATTCCAGGACTTTGTTATTGGCATACGGTTTCATCTGGAGATCGACCACAAACCGCTTGTGCCAATCTTCACAACAAAGAATCTGGACGATTTAACACCACACTACAGAGTTTGAGAATGCGAATGATGCGCTATGATTTCTCAATCTTCTATACTCCAGGTAAGGATCTGATAGCAACAGATGCACTTACCCGTCAGCCTTTGCATGTGAAAGATAGCGAAAACAAGCAGGAAGAAGAAAATTTTGCACACGTAAACTTGGTGATCGCGCACATTCCTGCATCTGATTTGAAAATAGAAGAAATCTGGACCGAACAACAGCGCGATTTAACTCTTCGCAAAATCGCCTAGTACACATTGAATGGGTGGCCAGAAAATAACAAACTACCCAATATTTTGCAACCGTACTTTGCAGTTAGAGACGAAATTGCCAACGAGAACGGTTTGCTAATGCGTGGCTGCATGCCGTCTCATCATACTCAAGGAATAACAAAGTGTCGAGCAAGAGCTCGTGAATCTGTCTGGTGGACAGGCCTTTCTACAGACATTGATGAGATGATCAGCAGATGCAGTGTTTGCATCCAAGAGTTTGCAAGGAGTTCGAGAAAAATTGATGCCATCGGACTTTCCAACACGTCCATGGCAAAAGGTAGCTATGGATCTTTTCAAATGCCAAGGGCGTTGGTACTTGATCATTTCTTTTATAGATTTTTCGAGGTAGCGAAAGATTGACGGCTGGTGTGGTCATTAACCATTGCAAATCGAACTTTGCACGCTTTGGAGTACCCGAACTGATGAGAAGTGACAACGGAACCCAGTTTGAACCAGTTAACACCTCAGAGTTCTCTAAATTTGCAAGGGATTATGAATTTTGTGATGTCACATCCAGCCCCCACTTTGCACAAAGCAACGGGTTCATAGAGGCTGCAGTAAAAATTGCCAAACTCCAGCTCAAGAAAAACGCCGATCCATACTAAGCCTTGTTGGAATATCGTTCCAGCCCCTTATCCAACGGCTACAGCCCAGCAGAACTTTTGATGGGCCGCCGCATCAGATCAACACTACCTATGGTTCCAAAACGCTACGAGTCAAAAGCAGTCGATTATAATGACTTAAAAAGAAAGGAGGATAATATAATAGAAAAGCAAACACTAAACTTTAACCAAAGATATCGTGCCGTGCAGAAGCATGATCTTATTCCCGGAGAATTAGTATGGGTACAAGATAAACGAGTGTGGGCTACAGTTCGAGAGTAGACCAAGCACCCTCGTTCTTACATCATCGAAACTACGACAGGAAAACTACGTCGTAAAAGCTTTCATCTAACTCTAGCTCACCAAGCAGGAGAGATAATAGATGAAACAGAGAATGATATTCCAGATATCACAACTCCAATGACATTACCATGAGCTTCGTCGCCAGAGAAGACATCATCGCCATTTCCAATACCCTCTCCGTCACCTTCAAAATCATCAGTATCATCGTACGCGTCAGCATCGTCAACTCCATCGCCATTATCGTCCGCATCGATTCCTTCGTCTTCTGGGCGTACAAGTAGAAGTACCGATAACCAATGCTACCTGACTCGATACGGCCGGCTGGTGAAACCTGTCGATCGTTATCAATACTGAAAAAGGGGGATGTGTCCGAAGACATTGGCAACGCCAACAACTAGAATACAATATTATATTATGTAAATAGGTATATAAGTCACACCATACTAACAGCACATTTTGTCAGTTATGAAATGAGAATAAATACAATTATTTCTGATGAGCAAGAGTATTCTTGTCAAGCAGTTAACTAGAATAACGCAATGGCGATTTGTATAAATTAGGCGCAAAATATAAATTTGAAATTAAATCATATTTATATTCTATTTTAATTCAAATATAGTTAATTTGCCATAGATAAAAAATTAGATAGGTGTTAAAAATGATGAAATATGATGATATGCTCTAACAGATACATTATCGACACCTGCTGACTTTTTATTTTCAATATAATTAAAGATGACCTGGAGCACGATCTTCGTTACCAACAAGGGACTTGGTACTTGTTAATTGATAACCTGTAGTTATCCTTAATCAACAGGTTGATATTTTTTATTGACGACTTAGGTGTCCTAATCTCCAAGTCGTGCGCGTCTGTGAAACGTCTGTACAAGTTTTGGAGTCTTGTCAGTAAGCCACTCTTGTTGTTTAATATGATGGAGTTTCGATGTTCCAGCTAAATTTTTGAATAGTGAACTTTGTAAACTTTTTTTGAAACATTCAATTCTCTTAGAATGAATGTTATAAAAACGGTTCCAGATAACACAGCAGTATTCCAAGATTGGTCTTACATATGAGGTAAAAAGAGATTTGGGAGCAAAAGGGTCTTTGAAGTATATGCTATTTCGTTTGATATAACCTAGCATGAAATTTGCTTTGGATACACTTAATTCAATGTGCATAACAAAGTTTAGTTCACTCTCAAAAATTACAACAAGATCTTTCTTCTCCAGAACTTGGTTCTTTATTTTGAAGTCAAAGATGGTTTCAGAAAAGTTGCGAAAAAAGAAAAATATTGACAATATGCGATATTGAAAATCAATTGGGATAGTTTCGAAATATCGTCTTGTAAGAGAGGGCAGTCATAAATAGATTTAGGTTTAGTTAGGTTAATGTGGCTATCCGTGATGGAGTAGGACACGCTTAGGCCAGTTTAATGGCCCATTGTGATACCACATGAATCTTGAGGCTTTCTTCTTAGCTCAATGGATCATTTAGATCGTTATAGAAGAATTCTCCTAGGTTATTCTTGAAACTTTGAGCTAGTGCAGGGCATGTTCAGTGAAAAACTGTTTCCTCCTCTTCCTCATTCATAAAGTTTCTCCAAAAATTATTTGAGAATACGCCTAGCCGTGTGGCATGCTTTCCTATTAGACAGTGCCTGCTAAGAGATAGCAGGCACCTTGATCGCTTTAAATATAGTGTAGGCCAGATGTTTTTTGTGACCTGACTCGTTGTGATGTTATTCTACCGGTGATTTCCTTCTTCATAGCGTCCTGCATTAGTAATAGTTTACATGTAGTGATTGGTATGCCAGCATTTGCCAAACGTGGAAGAATGGGTTGTACTGTATTATTCCTGGCGAGTTCATCGGCCTTACAGTTTCCTTTAATGTCTCTATGGCCCGGTACCCAGCAAAGGTAAATATTAAACTGTTGTGCCATTTTGAGCTACAGAAGCTTTTTTGACTCTTTCTTGTACATTGCGTTTCCAATTTAGATTTTTGTCTAAAATAAGACCCAGGTACTTAGTCTCGTCTGATTGGATTCCTTTAATGCAGGGAGGGTTAACAAATGGAATTTTGAATTTCCTCGAAAATAGGACTAATTCGGTTTTGTGTGGGTTAACACCAAGTCCACACCGATTAGCCCAAGGTATTAGTCTGTCTAAGGCAATTTGTAAGAGTTCTTTTATTGTTTTATGCATCGAAAAAACTTTAAGTCATCGGCGAAAAGAAGTTGACTAAAATTGTGGAAAATACTAGGGAAATCATTTATAAAAATTAGGTAAAGAAAGGGTTCAAGATGGCTAACTTGGGGCACACCAGATGAAACCAACATTACTTATGAGATAACTTCATCAATGCAAACAAATTGAACTCGACCCAAGATGAGATTCCAACCATTTCAAAAATTTAGAACAAAAACCAAAGTTTTTTAATTTCTTAATTAAAATAGAGTGACTTACTCTATCAAATGCCTTTGAAAAATCGGTATAAATTGCATCAATTTGATGCCTTTCTTCGAAATTATTTAAAACAAAATGGGAAAAAATAGAAAGATTAGTCGTTGTTGAACTTCCTGCAATGAAACGAAACGGAGCGGTGAAATTTATTCGTAAACGTAAAATGTTAGTTTTTCATATAGCAATATCTCGAAGAGTTTTGGTAGTTGGATATATGCTGATTAGACTCTGATTTGTGAATGGGGTTTAATAATGATTTCTTCCATAAATAAAATAAATAAATTAGGTGGCGCAACAGTCCATGAAAAACCAGGGCCTAGTGACTTACAACTCTCAACCATTCCTGTGTGCGAGTAATGTTGTCAGAAATGGAAGGGACCTACAGTTTATATGCCGAATACGAACGGCTAATTTGAGAAAGCACCTTTCATGACAAGAATTACTCTTGGAGAATTTGTCAATTCCTCGCAAGAGGCAGTACCCGTGAAAAAAGTTAGGTGGCACAGGTAGGGATTGAACCCAAGACCCCTTGCATGACAGTCCAACGCACTAACCATCACGCTACGGGTACTACAATGATGGAAGAAATTTGCCGTTCTCTAAAGACATCTTAAAAATTAGGAAAAGCGGTTTAGCTAGAAAAGCAATTTTTTAAGAACAATAGGTGGACTTTTATCTGGACCTGGTTTATTGTCATCATTTAAACTCAAGAGACCATCTTACATTTCTGAAATATTTAATTCTAAACAACCGATCTACCCTATATTCGGCAGTCCATGCTGAACTTTCATTATAATTCGCGTAATTAAATTCAAAATAGTTTGCGAAGGAATCGCAAATAATTGATAAATTTGAAAATGTTGAACCAAGAACACCGAATTCTCGTTCCAATTAGATATAAATATTTTGCCGTTCATTTTTATTGTCTGCTATCCGTAAACGTTTATAAGCCTTGCTTTTTACTAAGCTTTTATTATTATTTATCTGCAGATATAGCTAGTTCTCTGTCTACAAAAACATGATCCGGAACACGATTTAAATTATTCATACAACAATTAATTTGGAGTAAGTCATAACTTGCAAAAGTATCAATTATTTCGAATTCAAAATCTGAATTTACATTAAATGACAAGATATGTAGTTCTTCGGGATCGAATTCTCATTCAATGTTTGACAGATTAAAATCTATAAGAATAATCAAATGTTCCGATTCAAGCTTTGATAGCTAGAATTCACAATTATTTACATGCACTTTATAAAGATGTAATGGGTTTTTAGTCGGAATGTAACATACAATAACAATCACATACCTATTTGACAAGTTTGTTTTTACAATGATTTGGTCTTTTTCATATGGAAAGATAGAAAAAGAACAAGGTAAATCTTAATTGTTAAACGTAGAAGACTTATGATTAGGTTGCAGACAAAAAGTTGAAGACATACGGTTTTTGTTATGGTTAAATATAAAATGCTATTAATGTATAGAACATGCATGTGGAATGAAATACCAATAAAGGATGATAAAATTTTGTTTTTAGTAGTTGTTAATTAAGGAACTTTTATTACTTATACTACATCATTTACACTACATAATTTAAATGACCACCACGCGAATTGTTGCAAGCATCGATTCTTTTGAGGGCGGTATCTCAACCATAACTTGACGAATGTTGGTTTTTAAGTGCTGAAGAGTTAAAGGTTTATCACCATAAACACGGTCTTTAGCGTAGTCCCACAAAAAAAGAATAGCGGTGTCAAATCGCATGATCTTGGTGGCCAGTCGATATCGCCACGACAAGAAAATGCGCGGACAGGAAATGTCTCTTGCAATAAAGCCATATTCGCTCGAGTTGTATGGCATGTGGCGCCGCCGTCTTGTTGAAACCACATATTCTCGAAGTCGTAGTCTTCAATATCAGGCAAACAAATTGGTTATCATAACGCTCCGAATTGACGGTGACAGTCGTTCCATCGTCGTTTTTTAAGAAGTAAAATCCAATCACACCTCTGGAGCAAAGAGCGCATTAGTGACTTCTTGTGGTTGTAATGACCTCTCTTCAATTACTTGAGGTTGCTCAGAAACCCAAATAAGACAATTTTGTTTATTAACATACCCACCGAGTGAGAAATGTGTTTCGTCGCTGAAGAAAATTTTGTTTGAAAAATCGCCGTCCACCTGTAGTGAATTTTTCCACCGATCGACCGATTGTATATAATAATTTATATAATTTAATCACTATTGGATTTCCGAATCCAATATTGATTACAATCGTACACGAATTAAATTCTTTACTTGAAATTATTTTGAATTAAACAAAATCAAAATTGAGCACCGCCGATGTGCCGCGAAAGTTATTATGACAAAAGAAACGTCAGTCGATATGACAAACAGATGAAAGAATTCACCACAGGTAGCAATAAAAGTATTGCCAGCACGGTAGCTCAGCTTAAGGGGGGGTTTCGATTTGTGAATATTTTATTAATCGAGGTGATTAATAAAATTGAAATAAAAGTGATATCAAAATGATACCAAAATACGAAGGGGTGAATTTCACCACGTCGTATTGATTACCATGGGCGCCAGGAAACTTTTTAATGGAAGTTTACCAAAACCAAGAGCTGAAAAATTAGTCTTCAAACAAATTATGAAATAAAAGAGTGCGTTTATTTTCCTGAAGGGAAATTAAAATTATCTTTTATTGCCTGGAAAACCTTGGCCGAAGCCGGGATTAAAAACCAGGATCTTTTATAAAAAAGGGAAAGATACAAATTGAATTATGGAGATTGACAGAAGGTCAATTCTCGATAAATATATTGCAAACAAAACGAAAGATTATTAACTGTTAAACAAAATTGGAAAACAAAAAGAAAAACCAAGAAAAATCACTTCAAGAAAATTTTCGAAACAAAACCAAACGGTTAAACACTTCGACTCGAAGGTCAAAAGGACGTATTCGAGACAAAAGAAAAAGGACACAAAGAAAAGCAAAATTCTTAGGAAACAAAGAAAACACTATACTTAGCTTTTCAACCTCCACAACAGCTATCGTAGTCCTTCCTCCAAAAAAAACTTTTCTCCAGAGTAGAACAAAAATCTTCAACTCAACACCAAAAAAAAATTTAAAAAAAAATTATCGTACACAAAATTACTTTACGTAAAATCCTTCACACAATTTTTTTTCTTCGTCTAATAGCTTTGGGCGCAATCCAAAAAGTGGCCATCACCATGGCGAGCTTAACCCTTCCGGCTACCTGCCCTTAGGCAATCCTCTCGGATCTTTTGCGTGGTGATCGATCTGTCTCGGTCCCGCAACTTCCTCCATCCATAAGATTGGGGTGTGCGACCGAGAAGCCAGGTATCTTTCATCGCACGCGATCTCTTTAAAAAGGTGATGCGATCACCCAGTAGCTCAATGAGTGAGTTCAGCTCTTCACTTTCCAACCCATTCCAGCCAAGACTTTCTGGAAAAATCATGTGGAATTCCTCGCATTACCGAGTATCTACACGCGCTAGTTTTTGGTTGAGGAAAGACTACTTATGTGGTGTTGCAGGAAGTCGGTAGCCAAGCCTATAATTAAAATAAAAGTTATTAAGATATTCTTGGAGTGATTTTTCTATCGTTAATATGTACTTTATGGTGGGCCCTCGGCCATACTACATTAAAGTTGGTGTGAATTTTCTACACACATTGTTGGGCATGGGTATCGTCTTCATGCCTTGACGATATTGTTTATCCACTATGTGGGCCAACCGTCGCCCAGTTCGTTGGTGTGGAATCCTTTCGCACACTTTGGTAGGACCTGTTAAATTTGCTTTCCCAAAATGCTAGAAGAGCAGGTCACTGGCTGATGGTCCAGGTTTCTACTAAACTCTTCCAGAATTTTGCGGCCGCAGTAAGAATTGTTAAGGGTGGTTAGCAAAAAGGGAGGTGAAACTTGTTGTGGTAAAATTTACCGCAACAAATCCCACCCTTACCTCCTAGGAAATGTGCTTACCGTTGGTTAACACCATAGGTAACACATTTCCAAAGTCGGCCCCAGAGAAATGAAAATAATTTCCATCAGAAAAAAAATCGTGAACTAAGAACAATTTAACAAAATCAAAGTGCAAAGTAATCAAAGCAAAAAAAAGTAAACTACGTTAATCATTAAAAACTTCGGATGCATTTGTAAACGGTTTTAAATCCTTAACATGCCAAGTTCCGCGTTCTTTACCATTACTATCTTTCAAGACGTATGTCCAAGGTGACAAACGCTTATCAATTACAAACGGACCGACAAATTTCGGTGCTAATTTGGCTACATAATAATTCGCGGCATCCGAAAGCGTGAAATTCCTGCGCCATACAAGTTCACCGGGGTGATATTGAACATCACGCCGTCGAAGATTGTAGGCTTCCGCAGAACGTTTAGAAGCTACTCTCAGCTTCTTAACAATATCGGCCCTAAGCCTTTGAAAGCGTTCCCTGATCCCCTCCGGATCCTGAACGTCTTCTGAATCATTCCCTACAGTTGGTACTTCTTTACCCGAAGTTACCATTTCCCTCCCGAAGTTCGCATAGTAGGGAGACACTCCCAAAACTTCATGTTGTGACGTGCGAATGGCGCACGCCACTTTACTCAGTTGAGTATCCCAAACCCGTTGATTTTCCCCAACATATGCCCTTAAGGTGGTTTTAAGGATCTGATTAATCCTCTCCGCAGGATTCGCCTGCGGGTGATAATGGGCTGTAAATTTTATTTGTGACGCGTACGCCTGGCAAAGCGTTTTCAATTCCTTCGATCGGAATTGGGGACCGTTGTCACAGACGGTCACCTTTGGTATGCCAAAAAGTAGGAAGACATTGTCTTCGAGTTCCCTACAGATAGCTTTTGCAGTAGCCGACCTCAACGCAAACAGTAGTGGAAACTTTGTGAAGTAATCCACCACTGTCAGAATGTATGTAAAACCCTACTAGATTTAGGAAGCGGCCCTACCAAATCTATACAAATCATCTCCCACGGTGATTTGATTCCTACCCTCTCCGTCATTAACCCAGCTGGTTTTTCATTAATAGGTTTCACCTGTTGGCAAACTTGACAACTCCTAACGTACTTGGTGATATCAGCCCTCATTTTTGGCCAGTAAAACTTTGCCGCTATCCTGGCAAAAGTTTTCCTAACTCCCATGTGACCCGCTAATGGGTTATCATGATTATCCTGTAAAATCCCTATCCTATCCTTTTTACCTATCACTCTCTTCCATTCTTGATTATCCTGATGAACTATAATATGCCTAGCCTTTACGAGCTTGAATAACTGTCCATGTTCAACCCTCCAGGCCGGAAACCTAAGTGGATTGGCATTCACTTGCGCAATCATTTTTACCACCCAAGGGTCTGAAACCTCTTCTGAGATATCACCCAACTGTGGCACTCCTCGAGACAGCATATCTGGAACCACATGCTCTTTCCCCTTGCGATGAACGATTTCGAAGTCAAACTGTTGTAACCTAATGGCCCAACGAGCCAACCTACCCTGTGGATCTTTCAAATTACTCAGCCATACCAAGGAATAATGATCGGTTACGACAGTAAATCGAACACCTTCGAGATACGGTCGCAACTTCTCAACAGTCCAAAGCACAGCCAAGCATTCCTTCTCTGTCGTACTATAATTCCTTTCGTTTCTATTCAAGGACCTGCTAAGGTAACAGACAACCTTTTCTCCCTCATCAAAGTTCTGTGAAAGAACTGCACCGATACCAAAATCTGACGCGTCTGTTTGAACGACAAAAGGTCATTTGAAATCTGGGCAAGTGAGTATAGGTGCTGTCACCAAACACTCTTTTGCCTTCCTAAAGCTATCCTCGCATTCTTGGGTCCAAGTGAACTTCCTATTCTTTTTTAATAAGTCTGATAACGGTCTAAGTAATTCCGCGAAATTTGGTACAAAACGACGGTACCATGAGACTGTCCCTATAAAACTCCTAACTTCTTTAACATTCCTCGGTGCTGGAATCCTAACCATACTGTCTACTTTTTCAGGATCGACATGCAACCCATTACGATCCACTATATATCCTAAAAATTTAAGCGAAGGCATGCAAAAGTTGCATTTTTCCTTGCTAACCTTTAATCCGGCATCGCTCAACCTTTTATCACTTCACTGAGAACTTCGAGATGTTTTTCAAAAGTTTCGCCAATGATAATGATGTCGTCTAAATAGACGAAAACGAATGGCTCAAGATCGGCACCCAATACCGTGTCGATAAATCTTTGCCAAGTCGCCGGTGAGTTATGAAGTCCGAAAGGCATTCTCCTAAACTGAAATAAACCTCGCCCAGGTACCGTAAAGGCAGTATAAGGCTTAGATTCCTCCTCCATAGGTATCTGCCAGTACGCTGACTTGATATCTAGTGAAGACAAGAACCTAGCACCACGAAGCCTATCTAAAATTGCACTAATATACGGTAAGGGATACGCATCCCTATCCGTATTCTTATTCAGCTTCCTATAGTCCACGCAGAATCTAAAGGAGCCATCTTTCTTTTTTACTAACAGTATTGGAGATGACCAAGCACTTGTCGATCTCTCAACAACTCCTGCCTCTAACATTTCATTAAGTTCCCTATCTATATGAACCTGCATTGCCGGGGAGACCGGATAGTACCGTTGTTTTATCGGCTCTGCCGACGTCCTCATTTTGTGCTCGACTAGTGTTGTACAACCTAAGCCCTCGGGCATTTTCCTAAACGAATCCTCCACTAAAGTTTCTAACGCTTTTATTTCCCTATCATCCAACTCTGATCGTGCTATAATAGAACATACCGAAACAGCAATGTTCTGTTCGGAAAAATTCCACTCTCGTGACCTGAGATCCGGGACAATGCCCGACAGCGCCCAAAAATCTGCGCCTAAAATCACGGTGTGCGGCAAAGTTGGTATAATTAAGCAATCAATAAGGATTGCCCTACCCTCAACTACTATCGGAAAGAGAGTGTCCCTAACACTTCGACACCTGACCCGTCTGCCAAACACACGCAGTGGACAGTGTCTTTCTTCACAGTAAACCCTAAATCACCAAGTATTTTCCAAGAGTCCCTACCTATTATGGTCCTGGAAGCTCCTGAATCTAGTAGTCCTACGAATTCAGAACCATAAATACTAACTTTTAAAAATGGTCTCCTATCATTCCCGTTTGCCTCCAAGGTAAACCCTAAATGAACCCTATTTACCAGCTGGTTTCCAGCAGGCAAAAACCCTAACGCTTCTGAACCCCTCGCCCTGCTGCCGCAGGAGTTCGCTGCCCATTTCCCGAGCATTTCCTACACTCAGATCTTTTGACCCCTAAAGTCCCACAACCGAAACAACGCCTAGGAGCGGAACACCTATCTGCATAATGGCCTGATCCATTACACTTAAAACACCGAATGCTCGAATTGGCTCGAGATTGGTTCGATGATTGGGCCTGACGATGAGTTTCGTTGTTCTCTGTAACAACCGAAACCGAGGGAGTATCGACACCTACATATGCTAGATCCGGTTCTAGCAAAGACCTATTCTGCCTAACACTTGGTGGTGGAACATACGCATCTACGTTGGCCCTAACGGCTTCTAGACTCCTACCTAACGTCACCAAATCTGACACACAAGTTGGTTTCGCCAAACCAAGTTGTGTTTGGTAAAAGGGTGTCAAGTTCCTTTGGATCATTGACAACCTTCTACTTTCAGTTATGGGTTCTGTCAATCTACCAAACAAATTCGACATCGTCGCGACATAGACACCGATGGATTCATCCTTGCCTTGAGTCCGACGCCTAATCTCCTCTAAAAGCTGATCGTCATAATTCGGTGGCAAGAATTCGAGTTTCAATTCTTTCACGAGTTCCTGCCACGAATTAACCGAAACCCTAACTGCCCTATACCAAATCAATGCTTTTCCGACGAAAAGCTCTACTGCTGACCTAAAAAGTTGGGTTTCAGAAACCCCCCTAGCCTGTCTCATTTCCTCAATCCTCTCTAGAAATGCATTCACAGAGGTACCGCAGCGTTCCCCAGTGAATTTGACCTCCCATTTGGCGATGTTGAGGAATCGGTCCGATTCCACATAAATCCTTCCTGGAACAAAATCCCCATTTTCAGTATTATTCCTCCTGTTGCCTGCTTCTCCTAAGCTTGTTGGTGTATCGACAGCCGTACCCATTGACACACTTCTTGTTGTTGCAGCCGGAAGCTGTTTATCCCTTTCCTTTTCCCTTACAACCTGTTCTTCCTCAATATCCTCCTCATCATCCCTCTCTAATACCGACATGGTCATAATCACCTTATTTTTCAAGGCAAGCTTTGATTTATCCTGACTTTCATTTTCAGGAATGCTCCTATCTAACCTACGCAAGCACCATTCTACTTTCGTTAAAATTTTTAGATATTCACCCGAAGTTTCCGACTTCGGGGGATTCTCTAAAAGTTTCTCGACTACTTTCTTTTCAACTGCCATCAAATCCTCCTCGAAAGTGAAAGGATATGATGCAGCTACAAAAGAATTCCTACCTTCTAACTTAAGCGTCGTCCTAAAAGACTTCCTCATATCTTCAACCGTACCGACAATCAAACCGCGACATTCTATTTCATAGGTAATCTCGTCCTGAGATAACCTATTAATCTGACTCACATCCATATTACAAAAACACTATTTTTCAAAATATCCCACGAAACAAATTTAACAATACGTAAAATAATCTTCAGCCAAAACAAAAGTTAAAAGAAAGGTTCAAAACTAGCTTTGATTGATACAAAAAAGAAAACAAGCAGACGCGAAAGAACCGAAAAGGAAGGTAACAGTCTCAAAATTACGAAGAAAATTTGTTTTCTTTATATTTAAAAACACTTTAATTAAACTGTATATAGGAACTAACGATTGCAAAAAACACATCCACGAAAACCCGTCGTTGACCAAGATTTTATTTTAACTTTAATTAACAATTTGACAAGAGAAGAGAGAAAAAAAATCTAAAAAAAATATTTCCCAAACAAATTCCGACAACCTAAAATGGCAACACTTGTTCAATTAATTTATTAATTATTAAATTTGATCGAATTAAAATATCGAAAGAAAAATAAAAAAAAACTATTAAAAAAATCAAAATAGTAAAATGGCAACACTTGAAAATTAAACAAAACTTCACTAAAATAAGCAATCTATTTTCACAAAAAGGTGCGAGAGAGAACACTATATTATCAATATCACAAAATGGATTCCTAAAGCAAAAAGAAATATCACTTTATATAAAAGTAAATTATATCCAAAATGAATGAAAAATTATATATGTATATTGTATATACTACGAATATGAAACAATGTATGCAACAACTAAAAAAGAATATTTCAAGGACTCACTTATTTTTTTTTCCAGCCAAAATCAAAAACAAACACCCCCGAACTCCCTTCTTTCCTTTTTAAGGTTATTTTCCAGGCAAAAATAAAAAACACTCCTGAATTCTTTTTTCCTTTTGTTGGTTATTTTCTTAGGCCTCCTGTGGCCGAAAATTCTCCAAGACAGCTCACCTAAATGAAAAAACAACACCACCAAGTAATTAAATGTTTTTTAAAAAAGTAAATCACAAAAAACAATTAACTTCCCTAAACACAGGACAAACCAAACAATCACAAGTAGGTATTCCAAAGGAAAAGAAAGAAAGCCCCACGTTGGGCGCCAAATTGTAGTGAATTTTTCCACCGACTGACCGATTGTATATAATAATTTATATAATTTAATCACTATTGGATTTCCGAATCCAATATTGATTACAATCGTACACGAATTAAATTCTTTACTTGAAATTATTTTGAATTAAACAAAATCAAAATTGAGCACCGCCGATGTGCCGCGAAAGTTATTATGACAAAAGAAACGTCAGTCGATATGACAAACAGATGAAAGAATTCACCACAGGTAGCAATAAAAGTATTGCCAGCACGGTAGCTCAGCTTAAGGGGGGGTTTCGATTTGTGAATATTTTATTAATCGAGGTGATTAATAAAATTGAAATAAAAGTGATATCAAAATGATACCAAAATACGAAGGGGTGAATTTCACCACGTCGTATTGATTACCATGGGCGCCAGGAAACTTTTTAATGGAAGTTTACCAAAACCAAGAGCTGAAAAATTAGTCTTCAAACAAATTATGAAATAAAAGAGTGTGTTTATTTTCCTGAAGGGAAATTAAAATTATCTTTTATTGCCTGGAAAACCTTGGCCGAAGCCGGGATTAAAAACCAGGATCTTTTATAAAAAAGGGAAAGATACAAATTGAATTATGGAGATTGACAGAAGGTCAATTCTCGATAAATGTATTGCAAACAAAACGAAAGATTATTAACTGTTAAACAAAATTGGAAAACAAAAAGAAAAACCAAGAAAAATCACTTCAAGAAAATTTTCGAAACAAAACCAAACGGTTAAACACTTCGACTCGAAGGTCAAAAGGACGTATTCGAGACAAAAGAAAACCTCCACAACAGCTATCGTAGTCCTTCCTCCAAAAAAAACTTTTCTCCAGAGTAGAACAAAAATCTTCAACTCAATACCAAAAAAAAATTAAAAAAAAAAATTATCGTACACAAAATTACTTTACGTAAAATCCTTCACACAATTTTTTTTCTTCGTCTAATAGCTTTGGGCGCAATCCAAAAAGTGGCCATCACCATGGCGAGCTTAACCCTTCCGGCTACCTGCCCTTAGGCAATCCTCTCGGATCTTTTGCGTGGTGATCGATCTGTCTCGGTCCCGCAACTTCCTCCATCCATAAGATTGGGGTGTGCGACCGAGAAGCCAGGTATCTTTCATCGTACGCGATCTCTTTAAAAAGGTGATGCGATCACCCAGTAGCTCAATGAGTGAGTTCAGCTCTTCACTTTCCAACCCATTCCAGCCAAGACTTTCTGGAAAAATCATGTGGAATTCCTCGCATTACCGAGTATCTACACGCGCTAGTTATTGGTTGAGGAAAGACTACTTATGTGGTGTTGCAGGAAGTCGGTAGCCAAGCCTATAATTAAAATAAAAGTTATTAAGATATTCTTGGAGTGATTTTTCTATCGTTAATATGTACTTTATGGTGGGCCCTCGACCATACTACATTAAAGTTGGTGTGAATTTTCTACACACATTGTTGGGCATGGGTATCGTCTTCATGCCTTGACGATATTGTTTATCCACTATGTGAGCCAACCGTCGCCCAGTTCGTTGGTGTGGAATTCTTTCGCACACTTTGGTAGGACCTGTTAAATTTGCTTTCCCAAAATGCTAGAAGAGCAGGTCACTGGCTGATGGTCCAGGTTTCTACTAAACTCTTCCAGAATTTTGCGGCCGCAGTAAGAATTGTTAAGGGTGGTTAGCAAAAAGGGAAGTGAAACTTGTTGTGGTAAAATTTACCGCAACACACCGCCTGTTGTTCTAGCACCCATTCGACGTATCTACGACGTGTGTATGGTCAGCTGGCTTCAGTTGTTGTGTGAGCTGGACTTTATTTGGATGTAGGTGTAGATCCAAATACAAAATTGGCCATGATGTACCGTAAGACAATCCTAATTCCTGAGAACGAAGAGGAATCGACACATTCGGGTCATCGGCAACACTTTCACTTACAGTAGCGATATTTTCAGTGGTACGAGCAAAACGATGATACATAGGCCTTACAATATCTCTAAACAATCCAGTCCCTTCAAATTTCTTCACAATTTTGCAAATTGCTTGCGTATTTGAACGTTTATAGTTTTAACAGTTTGTATGCGTTGTGTGATAGTTAAGCAATCCGTTTTCGTAAATGTCAAAACAAAAATGCACAAATATTCTATTTGTTAAATTTGTATGCTTGAGAAAAGTCCAATGAGAAGTATTTGAGATCTTTTTCGCTGATCTCTTCAAGAAAACCATCAATATCATCAGGTCAATCCAAGATTTAATGGACTCATATGAGGCTTCATAGGTTAGAAGATACTTGCTTGGTACTTGGTACAACACAACATCACGCCATCTAGCCCATCGGCACACACTTCTGAACAGTGTTCGCACATCTTTGTAGGAGCATTAATGTCTTCTGTGGAATTGTACACTTGCAGTTTCATAAGGAGCTGTTCCATAGGCAGGGCCGGCCCCAGCCAAACTTGCGCCCTGTGCAAGATTTGTAGAAAGCGCTCCTTTTTTATATTTTTTTTTACATATAAACTGATACACAAGCATAAGCCTTTCCCACATTACCCAGGAGGTAGACTTTCAACGCGTTTTTTTATTGAGGTATCCCCAGGAGGCCTAAAAAATTAAACTAAAACGCAGAGAAAAAATGAGTAGAAGGGAAACTTTTAAACTTGGAAACTTACTTTTCTGGCCTTACATTTTGCAAATTCAGAAATGAGATCATCAAAGTCTAAAGAATTTAATAACTTCTTTTCAATGGAAATTATAGATAAACCTACTTATCTCTCTTGAGACATGGTTGTCCTAAGATAATTTTTAATAATTTTAAGTTTAGAAAAACTACGTTCTCCTGAAGCTACCGTGACCGGGATTGTATTAAGGATTTGGAGAGCAGTTACTAAATTCGGAGCAAAATCTTCAAGGTTTGAACTAAAAATAAAATTAAACACATCTAAATTTGAGCTTTGTGGTGTAACAAGCTGGGATATTACGGTTAACTCTTGAAACAATTCTTCTCCATCTAAATCTTTAAAACTACTGTACATATGTTAAAACATTCTGCAAATTAAGGCATGAAGCACATACATTTTTATTTTTTAAACATTCGCTTATGTTACTTAAAAATGAAAAATTGATACTATATACGTATCAAACCTTTCAAGTATTAAAAAAAAAAATTCAACTTTAAATCTTTGTTTCTAGTCTAATATAGTTTCAGGACATTCATCAGCATAAAGTATTTTTCTCCGTTGAGATCGCAATGATGAAGCTACAGGAAACATATTTGGTATTCCTAGGGAACTAGCAATACGCTCGGTTAATTGAACATACCTACTCATAAAATGAGCACCGAGCAGCATCATTAACCATTAAATTTAAGGAATGCGAGCAACATGGAACGAAAAATGCTCTTGGTTCCAGGTTTCGAATTCGATTCTGAACACCCGCTTCTTTTCCTTTCATATTCGAACCATTATCATAACTTTGGCTTTGACAGTTACTTATTAAAATTTCATGTAATTCAAGCTTGTCTAAAATCAACTGAGTCAGTCACATTACGGTCTTGTCACGAAATACGTCACTGCTATTAAAAACTGATAGCTATTTATTTAATATTAATTAACCAACAAAGCGAAAAAACAATTGAAACAATCTGCATTCTGCACCAGACTAGATATACATACATACACTAAAAGTAGCCGTTACAACAGTTACTTTCAAAAAAAAAACACAAACTGCCTGCGCAAGAACAATTATTCGACTCCACATAGAATCATCCCTCTTTAATTTTTAAGCTCTATGCTCCTTTTCCATTCTATTAAAAATTTCATCTTCTGTAATCAGGCACTTAACTCTTACACAGTGTGCAATAAGAAAACCTGCACGTTCTAGTAGGAATAGGTGCACTAGTGGAGCGACCGTTACACAGTTGAGAATTTGAATATTTGAAATTTGAAAAAAGGTCAATGTAAGAGTGGGATCGTGTCTTGTATAAATAAATGATTTTATAAGTAAGTCAGAAAACCCGATGTACGATGTTGTTTATGGTTGTTTGTAAAGGATCGATGCGATACATGGTTGATGTAAAAGAAAAGCGGAAAGGGTCAAGACACAGGTAAAGGAATGTTTGATTGTTTGTAAAAAAAAGGGCAAATTATGATGACGATTGAAAGTGGTTTCTAGTAAATTTTATTGTTGACGATGCGAGTCATAAAACCCAATTTTCGAACTAATTTATGACTGCAAAAGATTGACGTCGTACACCTTCGTTGCCTCCTATTTGATAGGTATTGTATTGATGAACAAAATAATCAAATATTGATATCTACGGATAAATCAACAGAGGATTCTGAATACTAAATTGGTAGGGGAATGCTATATTTGTTTGAGAGGGAAAGGCAGGTCAAATAAATGCACTGAGTGTCAGGAGTGGTAATTCTTCGATTTTTTTTAAATTTCATATTAGGGGAAATGACCAAAATATTCGTCAGTCCATACTAATAAAAGCAATAGTTGCCTGAGTTTTTGATTCAGTTTTAGTTCTTCAGTGAAAACGCACATTCAATATGTCAAACTTTTTAAAAAAAATGAAATCTGCAGTGAGTGTACGCAAGGAGGAGCCGACAAGTTCAACCAGGAAACCACTTCTCTCTCTATCTAAATTGGTTTAGAAGAGGAAGTTTCCCATTACTTCTGCCAAAAGGATAGCAACCAAGTTTGGTCAACAAGAGCTAGACGAATATGTGGTATGTTTAAATTTTTCTTAATATTTTTTTTTAAAAGATTATAATAAACTTTTATTTTTAGGTATTCCTACCAAAAAGGTGTAATACCCAAATGGAAGAGGAGGACATCGCGGAGCTACACATGCCCTGTCTGGAAGTCGTGGAGCCTTTCGAACGCTCCTTTGTGATCGATTTCCACGATAAAGAGCAACCAGCACAGGTGCAACAAACTTATCAACATCAGTTGCATCAACAACAACAGCAACACCAACAGCAGGAGCAACACCAACAGCAGGAGCAACACAAACAGCAGGAACAACAACATCTACAAGGAATACAAGGACAACATCAACAGCAGCAACATCAACAGCAGCAACATGAACAACAGCAACATCAACAAGAACAGCAACAACACCAACAGAAGCTCCGAAGAGGGAGGAAGCAAAAAAATGAAATTTTAATTGAAGAGGTAGAACATATTTTGCCTACACTCTTCTTAAATACACAAAACGAATTACTTAATTCGCAAAAACACTTTTTTAAATAAAATAAAAATTTAAAAAAAAAATAATTTTTTCCTGTGTTTTTATTTTTAATTTCAGCGAATTCAAGTTTTGACAGATATTAACACCAGAATTAAACGGTTCAATTTAAATGGCCGGAAAATAGATTTTAAAATCAACCCTATTCCAAGGCATGAAGAACCAACTTCACGGATAAGAAAGGCGATTGAAGACATGGTACGATTTGCTGTGGATGGTCTGAAGGAATCAGACAAGGTGGGAATAACGTTTTCGGGGAAAAGTTTTGCTCATGAGCGAGGTAGTGGATGGATCAATTACAAAACCTGTTCAGAGCCCAGCATAAATGATGTTTGGGAGATGATTTCCAAAATATTCCAGAGTAATTCTGATGGCCTAAGCACTGATGATTTTACGTTATCCATAACATCAGTTCAAATGCCAGCTGGAGAAGGAAGAAAACCTACCTCCATGTTCAATTCGTTCAACGAAGAATGTGCCAATCGTTGAGGAATTATTTGTGTAAAAAACACAGATAAATTATGCTTGCCTCGAGCTCTGGTTATAGCAAAGGCATACACGGACAAGGAGTACAATTTTGATAGTATACGAAGAGATATAGGCAATATCCAAACTGAGAGAGCGCTGAAACTTCTGAGCGATACTGGAATCCAAATACCACCAGGAGGTTGTGGAATTGATGAGTTGAAATTATTTCAAACTCATTTAAGAAACTATAAAATTACTGTTTACGAACACAGAACAAAAGGCCGTAAATTAATTTACGAAGGAGTTTCAAATGACAGCAACGATAACAAAATATATTTATTATATTATAATAATCATTTTAATGTCATAAAATCTTTAACTGCCGCATTTTGCTGTTCTTTCTACTGTGAAATTTGCCATGTACCCTACAATACAAAGAGTAAACATTATGGATGTCTTGCATTTTGTTCGCAATGTCAGAGTTCTCCAATATGTAAGGAAACTCAGAATCAAATTGTATGCCCCGACTGCAACCGAAATTTTAAAGGAACAGGAATGTTATGACAACCACAAAATGAGCGCCCCTTCATCATCATCATCATCATCATCAGTACAACAACAATCTATATGTGAGCAAATTAAAAGATGTTTCGCTTGTTTAAAATCCTACGGAGGTAGTCGAGGGCACATTTGTGGAGAGTTCTTTTGTAAGAACTGTAAAAAACATGTACCCAAAGACCATATGTGTTTTATTTTGCCTGATACGAGAACGCCTAATTTGGAAAATTACATATACATATATATTTTATGATCTTGAAAGTCGGCAAGAAAAGGTAATTGGAGAGAAAATCTGGAATGATGATGCAGCAATATCAAAAGCTTTAATTAAAATACATGAACCAAATTTGTGCGTATTTCAAAACAAATGTAGTCACTGTATAGAACTTCCTGACTTGCATTTCTGTCAATATTGTGGATTGTCAATGAACGTTATAAAAGGAGAAGAAATTGTACCTAAATTTATTAAACATATACTTGAAATTCGGACAAAATTTAAAAAGGTGATTGTAGTTGCTCACAACGGTCAATCATACGATCATCAGTTCGTTTTAAACTATATTTTAGAAAAAACGCACCTATCCCCCGAATTAATAATGCGTGGTACAAAAATAATATTAATGGAAATAGGAAACATACAATTTATTGACTCCATAAACTATTTTCCTATGGCTTTATCGAAACTTCCAAAAGCATTCGATTTACCTTCTGCTTTAAAGAAAGGT
Organism: Eupeodes latifasciatus; assembly: GCA_920104205.1. Taxonomy (NCBI): domain Eukaryota; kingdom Metazoa; phylum Arthropoda; class Insecta; order Diptera; family Syrphidae; genus Eupeodes; species Eupeodes latifasciatus. Next base: position 235,063,715 of record OV049924.1, read on the forward strand.
TACTTTCCGTATCTCTTCAATACGAAAGAAAATGAGAGATACATTGGAACATTGCCACCAATGAAATATTATAGTGCAGATACTATGCGAACGGAGGAACGTGCAATTTTCTTAAAATGGTATTCGCAACATAAAATGATTATTTTGATATGGAGAACGAACTGGTAGAATACTGCAAAAGTGATGTCAAAATTTTGACAGGAGCATGCTTAGAGTTCCGAAAACTATTTCTGAGTCAATGTAACGTTGAGCCATTTATAGAATCGGTAACGATTGCTTCAGCATGCAATTTGTTATATAGACGGAACTTTCTGAAGCCAGACACTATCGGACTAATACCGAAAAACGGCTACAGATGTGTTGACAACCAATCACCAGAAGCCATCAAGTGGATGATTTTGGAAGAAAAAAAAAGAAAAATAATCATCAGACATTCGTATAAAGGAAAAGAGGTTTTAATCAACGGGGTAAAAGTTGATGGTTTTTGTCAAGAAACCAACCAAATTTTTGAGTACCACGGATGCTATTACCATGGCCACCCTCTCTGCTTGAAGCATAGACGGGATGATCCTCTGCACGAAAACGAGAATGACACGTTAAACCGAAGGTATGAGACAACAAAAGCGAGGACAGAAAGACTGAGGGATTTCGGTAATTGAAATGTGGTCTTATGTGTTTCGGAAGAATCTCAAGTCGTTTAAAAAAGAAGACAGAGATTTCTTAAACTCCCACCAATTTATTCAAAGTTCCCCTCTAAATCCTCGCGATGCTTTTTATGGCGGTCGAACCGGAAATGTCGTCGATTTTTATAAATGCAAAAAAGTCGAAAAGATAAAGTACATTGATATATGCTCTCTTTACCCGTGGGTGTGTAAGAATGGAAAATTCCCCACTGGACATCCTAAGATCCACATCACTGGTGATGCAGCCTGCTCAACTACGTCGAATTTGGAAGGAATGAATGGGCTCGTAAAATGTAAAATTTTACCTCCAGAAAACTTGCTTCATCCAATTTTACCGATCAAGCAAAATTCTAAGCTCATGTTTTCACTATGTCGAAGCTGTAGTGAGGAGAGAAATGTTAAACCATTGTGTTCTCATACTGATGAGCAAAGAGCATTGGTAGGGACTTGGGTAATTGACGAGGTTAATAAAGCAGTGGAAAAAGGATACATCATACTCAATATGTTTGAAATATGGGAATATAATGTAGTCCAGTATAACCCGGATAAAAATTTAGATGATGGGCTGTTCACATCTATGATGAATAAGTTTCTAAAAATAAAACAAGAAGCATCCGGCTGGCCAAGTGAGTGTTCGTCTCAGCAAAAAAAGGAAAAATATGTTTCTGATTTTCTTCAAAAAGAAAATATACAGCTGGAATTTTCAGAGATATGTAATAATCAAGGAAAGAGATCACTTGCAAAACTGATACTAAATTCGTTTTGGGGAAAGTTTGGACAACGCGAAAATCAACTTCAAACTATCGTTGTGAACAACCCTTCAACTTTCTTTCATTTGCTAACGCATTCATCTTTTGAAGTGCTTCACATTCTTCCTGTAAATGAAGAAAACGTCGTCGTTAACTTCGAGATGAAAGAAGAAGCTATCGACTCTTTATCCACAGTAAATGTCTGTGTTGCTGCTTACACAACAACTTTAGCTCGGCTTAAACTTTATAACTACCTGGAGAGCTTAGGAGAAAGAGTTTTGTATTACGATACTGATTCAGTTATTTACATAAGTCGTGAAGGGGAATCCGAACCTCCTACTGGACAATTCATCGGTGATATGACAGACGAATTGGAAACTTATGGAGTTGGAAGCTATATCACAGAATTCGTTAGTGGAGGACCTAAGAATTATTCGTATAAAGTGTTTAGTGCAAAAGACAATATGGAATACGTTGTCTGCAAAGTGATTTTTCTTAATTATGCAGCATCTCAACAAATTAATTTTGACTCAATTAAAGAATCTGTACTAAATTCATCTTCTTCAGGCAGTGAAAAAATTTTAATAAAATCAGAAAACATTCGACGAACGAAAGACCATCAGGTGATAACCATTCCAGAAATAAAAACCTACAGCGTTAAATCTGAAAAACGTCGTTTTCTTGAAGACCATAGTTCGCTACCATATGGATTTAAAAGACAACGATACAAGCCTGCTTAAAAATACATATAAAAACAAACAAACTAATTATGTCAAACACTGTAAAAATTATAATAAAATGTAAAAATGTATTAAAAACTTGTGCTGAAAAATTAACTAATAAAAAAAAAAATGTATGTTGTTTTTATTTCATAAATATTTTCGAAGCTCGATAGATCAATAACAAAAAATATCAAAACAACTAGCGCAACGGAAACAGCCCCAATGAGAACCTGAATTAACGTTTAAAGAAAAACAAACAAAATACTGTTTAAATTTATTTATTTTATTTAAACATGTTTACATTTTTCATTTCTGAATTCAAACAATTCTGTTGACTACTTGATCAAGTGGATTATATTCAATGATACGATCATGGAGCATAAGACAGTAAGCTGATGTGTTTGCTGGTATATTTTTCGATGTTCTCATCTCCAAGCGTATGTCGACAGGTCCTGTTTTTAAGGTTTCGTTTTGATGTCTGCAGTCTATAACAAAAATTGGGGAACGCGATTTAAATAGCTCCCAGGAAAGTAATGGTTCGGTGTTAGATTTATTATAGTATGTTTTCTGAAAATCGGTATACATTCTGTACAACAAACTATATCTGTTTCTTTCAAAAGATATATTTAGGTCTTCATGTGGGTAGACATCGGAGTTTAGATAAACTTTTAAGTCTGTTAGATCACAATGATCAAAAAATGTAGGGTCAGCAGATAATTTTTTATTTTTTTCAGTTTGTAGAGCAAGGATAATGTAACGAGGTTTCTCTATTTGTGTTGTTGTCTTCACGTTCCAGATATGATGGGTAGAAGTTGATAGCGTGGGGTATTCATAAAGATCCCAGTTTCGAAAAGCAATTTTCATAAAACTATTTTTGTTTATAGATTTGTATAGAGTTAATTTCATAGCATCTGATAAAGTCACATGCGGTATTTTCCATTGAACCTTGTGAAGTTTTATTTGAACATTTTCATCTGTTGGGGATATAAGTGCATTTTCATCAATTCTAGCCCGTGTAATAATTATATCATGTCGGGAATTTGGGATAATTTTTTTATAATCTTCGGCGAACCCCAAAAGTCTGTTCAGTGGAATACAATAATTAAAATGTAGTGGTTTCAAATTAATAGCTGAGTCGGGGGACCAAGATGCATTCAGTAGCATATCACTTTCATTTTTGGATAAAGATAAATAATTTTTAATCGTTGATGTTATTCCAACATTTCGATTACAGTCAATTTCTTTGCCATTCAGTTCATATCGTATTTCATCAAAGAGAAAAGCCATTGCATTATTTACAAGTTTTGTAGTGAGTATCTCTTTTCCATCTGCTTTTGAAATTGTTCCTTCAACATACAAAAAACTTTCTGAAGGAAGAACATTAAGATGTTGTATAGAAATCTGAATGATGTCATTGCGATCAAAATTGTTTTGATACGGTGAATAAGTATGATATTCGTATTTAGAAAAAATACTTTCATTGATCTCCGGCTCTTGAAAAATGTTTAGCATATTTCTTTTTTTTGTTTTTGTTTTTAATGTTTTAATGTGTATCCTAATGATAATACAAAGTCCCGATTATCTTTAGTAAGAAGAGATGTTACCGCAGTTGAGTTCGAAGATGGATTAAGTACCAAATTATTTTGTGTGTTGTTTTTATAAGAAATTGAATTTATTATATGTGCATATACAATCATGTTTCCGGCTTTAAATGTAATCGGACAGTTATTTTTTCTTCTCTGAAATTGATATCTTTTCCGTCTTGATCAACAAACTTTAAACACAGTGATTTTATCCGCTTGACGTTCACAGGTAAATAAATAACATTCCTCGGAGCTTCAATGATTTTATAGCCTGGACTTACTTTAACAGCAAATTCATGTAAGATGTGTGCTGTTTGGTTATTAATATACGTTTCTTCTATGATATTACATTCAATGCGGACAACATTTACTCTGTTAATATCAACATAAAGATCTGATTCATGATATAAATTTGCCTCAAGAATTTTTTTGCTAAACCCCAAAATAGCTCCAATAGAATTTGGTTTAGAGAAGTCAATGTCTTCTGAGCTAATTACTTCACATTTTAAAGTATTGTTATTTGCCTTGATTTTAATTTCACTCTTTTTTGAACCACTTTTCTTGTTTTTATTAATTTCAACAATCATAGGAACCAATAGGAAACGTTATAACGTTATCACCCACATGTAACAAGTTATTAAACTCATCTACATTTGGTATAGAGTTATATGTTTGAAAATCTATAAGCCCACATACATAATAATTAGACTTCAGTACAATTGGTGGGAAATACTCGGCATTCAGAGTTGATTCATTTCCACTCAAAGTAAGTGTTAACGACATCTCGATTAAAAGACAAATGATACAGTTTTGATTTTTCTACGTCATTTTATTCAATTCTCATTTAAGTTTTTACAAAATAATATTACAGTGTTCCAGTAAAAATCTTAAACATAAGTGACCACATATAAATGTATCGAAGTCTTGTTCTCGGATATAATTATAATTTATTTTACTACCAAGGTAGCTTATAACTTCAGTTGGTGGTCTCAAATTTCCAAAACTATCAAAATACTTAATAACATTTTTGTTTTTGTTTATAATATATGCTACCCAATGAGTACCCATCCCAGCTTCATCATCCAAATTTAAAACACCACATTCTTTATCGAATGATATCCTTGGTAATGAATCTCGCATGAAAACTCCTCTAAAATTCTTTAAGTGCTTCTTTCCAAAGTGATCAATTTCCAAATTGCTTAAAGGGTGGTTAGGTAGCAGGGTAATTAGTTTTTTGCATTTGGAGTTTTAAGAAAAAGGCCAAGACCATTTTTATATGGACGTAAGAATAATCCATTTCCTTGAATAGCAACCGATTCCATAGCCTGATTATGACGTTTATTTTCTTCAAATTGCCTTTTAGCAGCTCGTACGTCATTGATGGCTTTTACAACGCCAGCTGTTCCACCTGTCAAAGAACCCACAGCTGATAGACCAGCGAGAATAGGAGCTAGAAGTGGGAGAAAACCACCACTCTTTGGAAGTGGGATTATTCTCGGTGTGGTAATGTCCTGTTTTTTCTTATTTTTTAAGACATTTTTTGCAGCCTTAACAGCAATATTTGCTATAGAGGTTGTACCGCAACAATTGACATTGTTTTTAATAGCATTTCTTGCCTCACTTATAACCTTTTTAAAAATGCTTCTTTTGCAAGTCTTTTTGGGTTTAGTTTTTATAGTTTTTCTATTGACAGATCTAGCCTTTTTATTCCCCATACCAAATTTTGTCTTTGCTTTCATCATGTTGGTGACTAAAAGACCACTTAACTTTTTAGAGACTGAAGAGTCGCTTGCTTTGAATCTTTTCCAAGCCTGTTCTGTTAGAGCTTTGTCGGCAACGTGTCGATCTGAGAGAGAACTACTTTTAGAATATGCAATATCATGTAGTCGACAAGCCTCATCCAATTGATTAATTCCCTTATCTCCTCTACGTAATCGTTCTTCCAATTTCGTTCCTGGACCACAATAATTATAAGAGGGAATATTCGAATGGTAGTTTGTCAATAGCTTTATTTAAAAGCCCTTCTCCTTCAAATGATTTTCTTTTTTTATGTTCCTGCTTTTTAGTGTTGTGCTCAATCATATTATAATTATTAATATACCTTCTTAGTCGAGGGTTGAAACATATATGATTAGAAATATATAAAAACTAGATGTTTTATTTCAAAAGTTGTTAGTCATCATTATGCGGTTCGTTAAGCAGTTTGAAATTATAAAAGTAAAAAATTTTGATTGCAATGTAAAAACTAAAAAGAAGCATGGATCTTTGTTTCCAAACAGTATTCGAGGAATTATCGTAGGACCTTCAAATTGTGGGAAAACAAATGTAATGCTTAGCATTCTTCTTGACCCTAATGGATTGAAGTTTGAAAAAATTTATATTTATTCTAAATCTTTACAGCCAAAATATCAATATTTTAATAGTTTTTATTTAAATAAAACACATTAAATATTTCGAACTTATTCGATTTATTGATTCCAAGCGAATGATATTTTCATTTTATATTTTAATATACATACATGTTTCAAACTGGCAACTCAATTTATATATTACAGTAAAGTATATTTGTATAAATTAGATATGTTTAACAGTGGTCATAACTACTACAGCTCGGCTATCCTGACCCGTAATCGTCCCGATTACGCTTTTAATAAATTACTTAATAATTTTATGATATTTGTATATACATATATATATATTTCTTATTTTTTTATTTATGTTTGTTCTTGTAGCCACGGTTTTATATTCGCTGCTTCCCATAATAAATATCTATCATTTGACAAAACACGTATAACTTTAAATGGACCTTTAAATTTTGGAGACATTTTTTTACAAACTCCTGTTTGGCTTATGAAATTTTTGACTACGACATAGTCACCCTCTTTATATTCTCTAATAATTCGCCCACGATCTTTTACTTGTTTATTATAATTTTGAGATTTTAAGATTCGATTAGCAGCCTTAGATCTTAAAACATCCAAATTCCTTTCAGGTTCCTTTGAAGCATATTGTTCAAGACTTTCTTTTAAAATATCGATAATAATTCCTTTCTGATCAATCCCAAAAAGAAGTTGGCTTGGTGTTGTGGCTATACTACGGTGAATTGTGTTATTAAGTGCAAATTCAATCTCTACTAGGACCTTATCTAAACTAAACTGTGCGCCACCGCAAGTAAGTTTTGCTATCATTGGTCCTAAGCTTCTTTGACCCTTTCAGTTTGTCCATTTGCTTGTGGTGAGCCCGTTGCAATTTTGATTTGTTTAATATTATTTTCTCTCAAAAATGTTTCGAAATCCTTGGAAGTAAATGCACTTCCTCTATCAGAAACTAAGAAATTTGGACGACTATAGTTGTTAAAAAATTGTTTTAAGCAATGTATAACTTCTTTTGTTTTAGTGGTACGAACTGCGTATAGTTTAACAAATTTGGAAAATGAATCTATTAATAAAAACACAAACTTCTTTTTTGAATTTTTAAGTGTAATTGGGCCGAAATGATCGATGTGAATTGTTTGAAAAGGAATTTTGCCTTTGGGAATATTATGAAGAAATCCTTCGTGTGTTCCGAATTTTGGTGAAAAAGAAATACATTTTAAGCAATTTGAAATATAACTTTTAATTTTGTCTTTCATGTTAGGAAACCAATAAACTTTTTGTAAGGCATTCAAAACTTTATCACGTCCTAAATGACCCATATCGTCGTGATATATTCGTAAAACATTCCTTTCCATTTCCCTTGGTACATAAAATCTAATATCATTTCCAACTTTTCTATATACTAGTCCATTACACATTTCATATAATTTTTCATTTTGTTTCTCTAAACGTTTTCTAATATTGTTAATAACACTGTCTCTGTTCTGGCAAATTGACAAATTTTGTTCAAAAGTGTTTTCTTCTAAGACTAAAACACTTGATATTCTACTAAGTGCATCTACATGCTGCATTTTTGACCCTGCTCGATGTTCTAAAGTGTAATCATAATTTTGAAGTTCAAGAGCCCACCTGGCTATTCTGGGATTTATTTCTTTTTTATTTAGAGTAAGCGTCAACGAATTACAATCAGTAACAATTTTGAATTTTATTCCGTGTAAGTACATCCTGAATCTTTGCAAAGCGTAAATTATTGCCAAAGTTTCAAGCTCAAAGCTGTGGTATTTCATTTCTTGGTCCGTTGTTCGTTTGGAAAAATAAAACACGGGATGAAATTTTCCATCCACTTTCTTTTGAAGCAGTATTGCACCAAATCCTAATGAACTTGCGTCACAATGAAGTTCTGTGTCATCATGTGGATCGTATATTGCTAAAATTGGTGCATTAATCAATTTTTGTTTTAACTTTTCGAAACAAGCAAGTTCTTTTTCGCCAAAAGAAAACTTTACATTTTTTCTTATTAGGTTATATAACGGTTGAGCTTCAATTGAGAATCCTTCAATGAATCTTCGAAAATAAGAACATAAACCTAAGAAACTATGTACAGCCTTAGAATTTTGAGGAACTGGAAATTTTGAAATGGATTCAATGCCTTTAGAATTTGGACGAATACCATTTTTAGAAATTATATAACCTAAATATTCTATTTCGGATTCTAAAAATCTACATTTATCTAATCTTATTTCAAGGTTGTTTTCTACTAACCTTTGAAATACTTCCTTTAAAATTTCTAAGTGTTCATGTATAGTTTTTGTTGCTATGAGGATATCATCAATGTATATTCTAAGCTTACCAGCTCTTATGAGGTCTTCAAAAACTTCGTTAACGTACCGTTGAAATACTCCGGGAGCGTTTTTTAAGCCAAATGGCATTTTTAAAAATTCATATTGACCTAACCAAGTCACAAAAGAAGTGTATTTTATCGATTCTTCACTCATCTGAATATGATAGAATGCACTTTTCAGGTCAAGTAATGAAAAATACTGTTTATTAGCAAGGCCATCTAATAAATCTTCTATCAACGGCAATGGTTGATTGTCTTTTAAAGTATTTTTGTTAAGGATTCTATAATCTACGCAAAATCGAAGATCTCCCGTTTTTTTTCGAACTAGGACAATTGGTTATGAATATTCTGATACTCTTGCGAATTATACCCTTACTCAAAAGATCATCAATCAAAACTTGTACATTTTCTTTTTCATGAAAAGATAACCGTCTTGGCTTACAAGAAAACGGTTTTTCATTTGTTAACGTTAGGGTCATTTTACATTTAATTTTAGGCTCTTCGGGACGCTTACAGTTTACATAAAATTCGTTAAACAGGTTTTGAAATCTAATTTTTAAAGTAACATCTATGTTTTTATTTTTATCAAAATAGTCGTTTACATATGTATAATTTTTATTATTAATCTCGCTTATGTCAATTTGCATTAAATTAGAACATGTATTTTCAAAAGAACAACTTTTATTGTTTTTAGATTCATTTATAATTACTTTTAAATTTGCATTTTTTATGAAATCTCTTCCTAAAATAACTGAAAAATTCATTGTTTCATCAGAAACGACATGCAAATCAATTTCAATAATTTTATTTTCAAACGAAATCTTACTCCTAACAAAACCGTTAATTGAAAGTGGGCTTTTATTAATCCCAGTGTAGTTATTGCGTACATTTAATTTTGAATTTAGGATAAAGGGTATAAATTGTTGACGAACTAAGCTAATTGGGCTGCCAGTATCTATTAATGTTTTTAACGAAGTGTTATAACTAAAATTTGATTTAAGAAAAATAAAATTGAGATTCCTTACATAATCATCTTCATCTTCTTGGTTTACATTGTGCACTTGACGGGAATACCTTTTTGGACAAGTTTCTGCATAGTGTCCTGCTTCTCCACATTGGCTGCAACATCTGCCTTCATGTCTTGATTTTCGGCATTCACTTGCCATATGGCCAATCGAGTTGCACTTGAAGCATCTTATTTGTCTACTTGTTGTTGGACCTTCGTTGTGGTATCCTTTGTTGATGTTCATTGCTTTTGGAAGTCTTAAATCTTGAAAAGCTTTAAGTAATTCGTTTCTGTCTTCAAATCGATGCATTCTAGCTTGGGATTGAAGAGAATAATTTGGTATTCCTTCCAAGATATATTCAATCAATTCGTTATCTTCAATTGAAATCTTGTTGGCAAGAATAACTTTTTCGTAATAATATTCTTGGAAACTTTCAGTAGTTAGCCATTTTCTTGCTTCAAATTATCGTCTTAGTGTCAATAGATTGGATCTGTTTTGAAACATTGCTCCAAGACCATTGAGGAGCTCATCTACGGTTATAGTCATCACATCCGGTTTCGAATGAAGCCATTTTAATGCTTTTCCTTTGAGTTTTGATGAAATCAGAGCCCTCAAATTGTTGTCATCTAGTTCATAAGAATTTTTAAGACTTCTTAGTTGAGATTCCCACAGTTGAAAATTTTCACCATTTCCACTGAATTCGGATAAAAGCTCTTTTATTTCCGAAAAATTAATCTTGGGCTGCCTTGATCAGTACCGATCTGCATTCCACCCGCAGCGCACGCGTCTCTGTTTGTTTTTGTGAGAGTCGCGCCCCCAAGTTCTTGTTATTTCTTTTTTTTTTGTTGTTGTCCATTCTGTTACACAGTTTAAAACCGTACCCCATATACAAAAAAAAAAAAATATAGTCCATTCCCAAAGTCCATATAAACAAAAAAAAAAAAATAGTCCATTCCCAAACAATCAATCGAAATAATTAATTCCGTGTTATAAAAAAACAATTCCAAATAAAATTCATGTGCAGTGTCGTGCTGACAGAAAAAGTCATAAAAAAAATCAAAACCAAAAAAAACCTTGTACAGTGCGCCAATCTAAAGAAATGGCAAATAAAGAAAAAAAGAGAAATACAGTGCAATGGGTAACCCTTCTCTCCCTTCCCTCATCTTAACACAGTCATATTAGCTTAATTGTTGTAGACATTGCGTACGGTGTTTTCTATACCTATGTAGTATATACAACGATTGAGCTCATATGTTTTTGGATAGATTAGTATATGTGTTATCTAGTTAACCAGGGGCGGATCAGTACACAGATTTTCACTAAGGCATAACACTAGTGGAAATCTGTTATTGAAAAGTTCAAATTGGATTCTAGGTAGTACATATATTATAGTTAATTGTCCGAATTGTGTTTTGTTAATTTTGAGTATTGGAATGTTTGGTGATTTCAGAGTGGATTTTAGCAACATTCGTGGTCTTAGAAAGAATTTCTATGCGACATATGTTCACACTGAGACACACAGGCCAGCTGTTTTGGCATTAAGTGAAACTCAGATAGGTGAAGATTCTGATCATTTGGAATTTAATCTAAATGGGTATAGCTTAGTGCCATTATTCTTTTTCCACCATGGATTAGCCGTATATATAAGAAACGATGTTGCATACCAACTTCAGCCACAATATGGTTTGTGCTCAAACACAAACTTTAACTTCATGTGGTTAAAATTTACGGTAAATAAGCACATCATCCACACATGCTTTCTATATCGAAGTCCAAACCTGGACAGAAATTCAACTTTCAACGAATTTGATGCTCTGTCTGACTCCATCCAAAGAATTGTTGCCCATTATCCTCACACTGAAATCGTCATTGCGGGCGATTTCAATGTACACAATTCTTCTTGGCTTCGCTATTCTGGCCAGTCAACACCTGAAGGAAGGTATGTTGAAGTCTTTGCTGAGTTAAATCAGTTAACTCAGATTGTTGATGAGCCAACTCGAATCCCTGACGTTGCAGGTCAATCCGCCAACACCCTAGACTTGTTTCTTACCTCTGACCCTAATAAATACACAATCAGTGTATTACCGCCTCTAGGCACATCAGACCATTGTATCATATCTGCAAAATTCTCATGTCAAAAAACCCCAGTTAAAGAAAAAACTCCTATGAGAACCGTTTGGCAATATGAGAAAGCCAACTGGGACGGTCTCAATGAATTCTTCAGGAACTTTAACTGGTCACTATGCTTCCTCGATAGTGACGTGGATTCCAGCGCAGATATGGTAACAAATTTAATTCTTTGTGGAATGAGAAATTTTATCCCGAATAGGGTGAAATCTATCAAACCCAAAGAGAACTCATGGTTTGATTCGAGCTGTAAAGAGGTTATTAGGTTCAGAGATGTAAGTTTCCGTTGTTATAAAGCCAACCCTACTGAGGAAAACCGGAATAAGTTCAAACAAGCTAGAAAGACCTGTAATGGTCATATTCGACGAACCAAATTTTTGCATGATCAGAAATTAAGGCAAAAAATACTACAATGTCCCAAAGGTAGTAAAAATTTCTGGTCATTTGTAAAAAACGTACGAAACACCACGTCATCCTCGGTTCCAACGCTCGTCCACAATGACACTCCCTATGTGAGCTCGATCGATAAAGCCAATTTGCTTGCAGCACAGTTTGCTGTTAATTCGACGCTACCGGAAAGTGTCATGAGTCCTCCTGTTCTTGAGAGCGTACATGATTCTATGGGACGAATCTTCTTTCGCACTCGTGCAGTTGCAAGAGTACTTAAAGACCTTGACATACACAAATCCGCTGGCCCGGATAGTATCTCCCCAATCGTTCTGAAGAGGTGTTCTTCAACGCTGGCAAAACCACTGCGTAAACTTTTCCATCTTTCCTACTCTACAGGTCTCTTTCCGAGTGGATGGAAAATAGCATTTGTCCAGCCGGTCCCTAAAAAAGGCGAATCGTCCTCTCCCTCTAACTATCGTCCAATAGCACTTACGTCCCTTCTTTCCAAGGTCATGGAAACGCTGATTAATTATCAGCTTAAGAAATATCTTGAAGAACGAAAGCTTCTTAATGACCGGCAGTATGGCTTTCGTAGCAATAGGTCCACTGGTGATCTCATGGTTTATCTCACCGAACAGTGGAACAAATCTTTACATCGTTTTGGAGAAAGTAAGATTATTGCACTTGATATTTCAAAAGCATTTGATAGAGTTTGGCACCAAGCTCTCTTATCGAAAATGCGTGCGTTTGGTATTGATGAATCACTTCTTCGTTGGATTAGAAATTACCTTTCGAACCGTTCAATACAAGTTGTATTGGATGGTTTCAAGTCTGAAATTCATAAAATAAATGCTGGTGTCCCCCAGGGCTCCGTTTTGTCTCCGACTCTCTTCCTTATATTCATAAATGATCTTTTGTCTGCCACTTCTAATCCATTAAAATGTTTCGCCGACGACAGTACCCTCAGCTTTTCATATTCGTTTTTAGATTCACATCCTTGTCCTTCGGATGTGGAACTTCAACGGCAGCGTATGATAAGCTCATTAAATTCTGATCTTGACAGCATTGTCCAATGGGGAATCAAAAACCGTGTAGAATTTAATGCTTCGAAAACCCAATGCTGTCTCCTGTCGTTAAAGCGTAACATACCCCCGATGCCGCTATCTATGAGTGGCACTTGCATCCAGGAAACTAATCAACTGTCAGTACTCGGTATGTGTATCACAGATCACCTTTTATGGAATGATCACATATTTGATATTGCCAAAAATGCTGCCAGGTGCTTAGGATTTCTCCGACGGTGTAAGAAATTTTTCACCCCTTCTGATCTGGCTGTAATTTACAAAGCCTTCATTCGTCCAAAACTTGAATATAACTCGCATATTTGGGCAGGTGCCCCTAAAACAAGTTTGAGCCTTTTAGATAGGATACAAAAAAGAGCTTTGAAAATGATCGGCGATAGAACTATAACCGAAACATTTACATCTCTCGAACACCGGCGTAATGTTTCATGCCTTTCGTTGTTTTACAGATACTTTTACAAACAATGTTCTGTCGAATTAGCCAGTTGCATTCCCCCCCTCAAACAATTCAGCCGTAATACTCGCACTTCCAGGAATGCTCATCAGTTTACCCTCGAGCTCAATTTCGGACGTACTGTTAAGTATAGAGATTCTTTTTTTAGCCGCTCATCGAGAATGTGGAATGCTTTACCCAACTCTGTGTTCCCCTCTCATTTCAATATTCAAAATTTTAAGACCAATGTGCACCGGTATCTCCTCTTAAATCCTTTCCTATTTTCCTAATACTCGCACTGTGTTTAACCGTAAACGTGTTAAGGGTATTAATATCCCCTTGAGTGCCTGTACTTTATATAAAAAAAAAAAAAAAAAAAAAAAAAAGAATTAAATTATTTTCATTTGGTCTAGTTCTTGAATTTTCTCTCCGCAATAGCTCCATTTCTTTTTTGAGTAACTCATTTTCTCTTCCCAACAACAGTTTTTCCTTACGTAAGATTTCCAATTCTCTTTTCATAAAGTCTGTCTCTTCAGGTTGTTTTTCAGTTTCTGCATTTCCTGGTCCTTCTTGAGAGTCAGAAAAAACGTCTTCATTTTCTTCTTCATCGTCATCACGATCTTCAACTGGATTCTTAAATTGTTTGGTAGGATATTCCCCTCGTATTTCCAAAGGAATAGATTGAAGTCGAGAAATCAATTCAATCTTATTTCCTGTTGTTTTCTCTCCCAATGAATTGAGCCAATATTTTAATTGAGCAATGGTGTGATTATTTCCAATGGATGCCATATCCCACTTCTGAATTTTTAATGGTTTTTCTTTAAATAAAACACATTAAATTTTTCGAACTTATTCGATTTATTGATTCCAAGCGAATGATATTTTCATTTTATATTTTAATATACATACATGTTTCAAACTGGCAACTCAATTTATATATTACAGTAAAGTATATTTGTATAAATTAGATATGTTTAACAGTGGTCATAACTACTACAATATCTAAAAACGCTAATAACATCTATAAAAGGAATGGAATACAATGAATTTTCAAACAATTGTGAAATAATGACACCATCAGAAGCTAAAAGTAATTGTATTGTATTGTATATATCAAAATCAAAACCCATTATATCCACTTTTGAAAAAAAATTACTTAGGTATGAGGTTTTGTTGCTATCATTCAAACACATACGATGGGCCAAAGTTTGAATCCCAAAACCCATTTTTTGCCATAGAAATCAGACCATAAAATCAGTAGTTAATTTCAAAACCCATTTTATCCAGTTGAGTTTTTGTTTCAAAATCCATTATATTCTATTTTTTTGTTCGCATCAAAATCCATTCCATCCATTCAAAATATATTTTTAATTATCAGATAGCAACTCAAAAAACCTTTTATCCATGGTATGACGTTAGATGGAAATATCCAAAGAGTTGTAAGAAATATTGAAAAATTATTCCGAAATAGGCTTTCTTAATTTTTTTTAAATGTATTGAGCTTACAGAACGAATCAAACACGAAAAGAATGAAAATACAAAAAGAAAGCTCATGGTTGAGAAGCTGATCCATAAGAGAAAAGCCAAAGCTTTCTTTACTATATTCAAGGAAAAAAAGGATGACCTTGTTACCATCTCATTTGACTGCCAAAAAAACATGGTTTTGCCAAAGGTAGCAAATCAAGCTGCTTACTATTCTCGGCAATTTTACATTTACATTTTTGGTGTTGTTGTCGGAAGTTCCAAAGCTTCCTTGAGTAAAGAAAATGTGTTTTTCATTACATGGACCGAAAATGAGTTTGCAAAAGGATCTAATCAGATAGCTTCCGCTGTTTTCAACCGTTTGTGCAGCCTTAATGTGAGCCATGCTAAGACAGTGCGCTTAGTCTGTGATGGATGCGGTGGCCAAAACAAAAACTCTACCATGATTGGTATGACTTCTTATTGGCTTTTTAAAAAAGCTCCACAAAATATAGAAAGCCTAGAAATAATTTTTCCTGTACTTGGACATTCGTATATTCCACCCGACCGGGCTTTTGCCGTTGTTTGTTTTTTTTAAATGTTTTTGAAATTGGTATATATTTTAAGGTCAAACATAAGCAGACAATCATTACGCCACAAGAATATCGGAAAATTCATGCAGAGTGCGCCACGGTTATTCATTTAGGAGATGAAAGCTGTCCCGTATTTGACTGGAAAGGTTCTACGATGGATAATATTCGCCCAACTGGTACCTGTCACTTCAAGTTCCATGAATTTAATAGATTCATTTTTACTAAAAGCAAAAGTGGGGCCATTTTAGTCCGCGGTGAACCATACTACTTGTCCGGAGCTCCGAGATCTGTTTAAAAAAAAAAAAAAACAGATTTCAAGGATGTAGCCACCGATAATAGATAGAAAAGGGAGTAAATATTAAAGCGGAAAAGTTGAAAGATGTCTTCAATTTGTTAACTAAACACTATGGAGAAGACTGGAGGTCTATCGAAGAGCTTAAGTTCTATAAAAATATAGAAGACGTTAATGATTTAGGGCTCATAGTAGAAAATGGCTACCCTTTATGTGAGCCTCAACCAGTTTTCGACGAAATTCGTGTTTGAAAAATTTAATAATATTTGCATTCCAACCCACATTGCCTCTCACCAGTCTTTTTAGTATTGGTACTTAAACAAAAAAATAAAAATGAAGTTTTACCTTCATGAAATTAAGTTTTTATTTGCAACAATTTTGTATTTAAGATTTAAATGCAAAGGTAATTTTCAAAACCCATTTAACCATATTTCTTTTTAGTACCACTCGAAAACTAAAACCCTCAGATCACGATTTCTAAATATAAACTGTGGAGGATCCCAATTCGAACAGTCCTGCAAACAAAAAAGATATAAAAAATGTTTCGTTTAGGAGATATAAGTTTTTCTTGATTTACTCGAAATCACTAAAAGTGGATAAAATGGGTTTTGATTTTGATCAACACAATTCAGTTTTCATATTCGATGATGTTGCATGTCAGAAACAAAACAACATAAGAGACTATTTTTGTATGGGACGGCATAACGGGGTTGACAGCTTTTACTTATGTCAGTCATATACTCATATACCAAAACATTTGATCAGAGACAATGCTAACTTTATCATTCTTTTCAAACAAGATGAGTTGAATTTGAAGCATGTTTACAAAGATCATATTAATTCAGATATGACATTTAATCAATTTAAGGAGTTGTGTTTTCACTGCTGGGCTGATAATTTTGGATTCCTGGTTATAGACAAGGAAAGCAGTATTATAAAAGGTCGCTACAAAAATAGTTTCAATAAAATTGCATTGCTATAAATACACTATTATCATTTAAAATCCAAACATTCTGACAACACCACTGTTTGAGACAGTTTGCTTGTTGAAGGAAAATAATTTTTACATAAATCATAAAAATGGATGAAAACATGTTAAAAGATCTAGTGAAAACTAAAAATGTGCTTAAAAATAAATATTTACAACTTAAAACTGGTCAAAATATGAGAGAAACTCAATTGGAAAACACATTCAAACCTATTGTTGAGCCGTTGAAAAAATTGATTGAGAATGAAAGGAAAGACAACTTTCAGCAAGAGAAACTTAAAAATCGTAAACTTCTATTCAAATCGTTTGATGAAAAGAACGAAACAGATCATGAACAAACAAGTCCACTAACACAGGAATTGGAAAGCATAGACGATTCTCTTATTTTCAGCACCCCAAAAAATATAACAGGTTCTAACAGGATGCCTTTCTTAACAAAAAGTATGAACGAGCCTGACAAAACATCTTCTTTCACCCAAAAATATTATCAGAATCGAATCGTGATATAAATTATGGCCCATATTTTGAAATGAATATGATGCTAATGACTTAGAAGATTATGGAAAAATTTTACAAAAAACCAACGCACATAGAATAAATCATGACAGTTCTTCACGAATGAAGGGTAACAGAGGTACAAAATATACTCAAATAATTAAAAAACTTGTTGTAGGACTTAAAGCTGAAAGTGAAAAAACCGGAGGATCTTATTCTGATACTACTGAAATGAAATACACAAACAAAAATATGGAATATGTGTTCTGGAATGATCCTAATGAACTTGTCAATAGACTTAGACTTTTAACAGCATCAAAAAATTCTGGCAATAATTACCATCAGAATGAAATCAATTCTATAATTGAAGATCTAAAAGAACCAAATATCATATATGAAGATTAATTTAAACCATAATAATTGCATATACAAGATGAACGTTGACAAGTTCGGTAGGAGCTCCAAGCCTTTTCGGATTTAAAATCCTACCATCGGGTGACTTTGATATGGGGCATAGATATTTAAACAACATAGGAAAAAAACCTAGATTTCCACACCAAGCTGTCTGCAGAGGATATGTTGATGATCTAATAAATTTTAAGGAAACAAGCATTATAAACCACATAAATTCTTCTTTAATGGAAGTTTTATCCTCTTTTAATAAGGAAATTCAAATGCTAAAAACCCACATAGACTCTTCGATAAAGGAAACGATAAAAAATATGGAACAAGAAAACATGGCATCGCAACCAATTTCTCAAAAACTTAAAGGCTCCATAGAAGAAGAAAAGTATGTTGAGGAGAAAATAAGAAACAATATTGAACATATTATGAAGACGATATTTCCTAATGTACCCTTTACACCCATTAGATGAAAATAAGTAAAAAATGTTGTTATATTTGTATTAGTTTTATATATCTGTATCTTATATATATATATATATATTATATATATATATATATATATATATATTATATATATATATATATATATATATATACATATAAGTGAAAGTGAAGATGAGATTTTCATCAATAAAATAAAATTTGTTAGTTAGCATTCAAAACTTAAACAAGTTTAAGTTCTATATCTTTTCTTAAAAGATTCGAAAACGGGTTTTACCTCAATTCATGGTCACCATTACTCCAATTGCTGTTGGTCATCAAACCAGTGTCAACAAGGACCGGATACATGTGCTTGCTACATGATAGAAAATCGATTAGTTAGAATTAAGAAATTAATGTTATTTTATAAAAAATTAGAATAAAGTAAATAAAAAATAATACATACATACTATATAATATACCTATAAAAGACTTCTTTTTTGTTTTGCTGAATTCACTCCTTACAAATATGAGTAAACGACAGGTTGTGGAAGAGTTGCATAAGCCTGCACGTAGAAATTTCAAACGACGTCATGTTATCATTCAAGGTTATGATGATTTATGGCAGGCTGATCTTGTTGAAATGATTCCCTATAGTTCTCAAAACATGGGGTTTAATTATTTAATGACAGTCATCGATACTTTTTCGAAATTCGCATGGGCCATCCCAATGAAAAACAAAAAAGGAATCACTATTGCAAAACGAATGGAACAAATATTTATGGATTCTTCTAGAACCCCCAAAAATTTGCAAACGGACGATGAAAAGGAATTTTTCAACAAAACGTTTAATAGCTTAATGAGACAATATAAAATTAACCATTACTCTACTTTTAGTTCATTAAAGGCCTCTATGGTTGAAAGATTCAATAGAACTTTAAAAGAAAAAATGTGGAAAAAATTTAGTTTCAATGGCAGCTATAAATGGATAAATATTTATAAGAAATTACTACATGATTACAATCATTCTTTTCACAAAACCATTAAATGTTATCCTGCAGATGTAACGAAGAAAAATTCAAAATCTATATCGCCACTTTTCAAAAGCAAGAAAAGAGAAATAACTAAACAAAAATTTAAGGTCGGTGATAAAGTAAGAATTAGCAAATATAAACATGTATTTGAAAAGGGATACACCCCGAACTGGACAACTGAGATCTTTAAAATAAGAAAAATCCAAGAAACTAACCCTATAACATATCTTCCTGAAGATTTTGAAGGAAAACCCGTACAAGGCGGTTTCTATGATGCAGAATTAATGAAATCAAAAAGTGAAGATGTATTTCTGGTAGAAAAAGTTCTACAAACAAGAGGCAATAAAGTTTTTGTTAAGTGGTTGGGATTTCCAACAGAACATAACTCCTGGATAAATAAAAACGAAATCCTATAAAATATGTATGGAATAAAATGAAAGAAATAAATTTAAAAAATCGAATTGACAGAACTTTCTATATTCTTTTATTTTTACATGAACAAACACACATTGTTGTTGTTGCTGTTGTAGTTGATGTTGTTGCTGTTGCTGTTGCTGTTGTTGTTCTTGTTGTTGTTGCTGTTGTTGCTGCTGTAGTTGTTGTTGTTGTTGTTGTTGTTGTTGTCGTTGTTGTTGTTCTTGTTGTTGTTGTTGTTGTTGTTGTTGTTGTTATTGTTGTTGTTGTTGTTGTTGTTGTTGTTGTTTTTGTTGTTGTTAGTGTTGGTGTTGTTGCTGTTGTTGTCATTTCCCCTACGTAGATATCAATATTTGATTATTTAGTTCATCAATGCAATATCTATCAAATAGGAGGCGACGATTGATCCTTTGCAGTCATAAATTATTTCGTAAATTAGGTTTTGTGACTCACATCGTCAACAATAAAATTTACTAGAAACCACTTTCAATCGTCATCATAATTTACCAACCCCCTTTTTTTTATTTACAAACAATCCAACATTTCTTTACCTGTAACTTGACCCTTTCCACTTTCCTTTTTAAACAAATCTTACATAGCAGTTTTATATTCGGAATCCTCTGTTGGTTTATCCGTCAATAAGAATATTCTTATTTAGGTACATCAATGCAATACCTATCAAAAGACGACACCGTGTGTCGCATCGTTACAAACAACCATAAACAACATCGTACATTGGGTTTAGAGCCTTACTCATAAAATCATTTATTTATACAACACACCTTCGCACATCTTACATTGACCTTTTTTTATTTCAAATATTCAGATATGTATTCAACCGTTTAACGGACGCTATGTTTGACTCTGTAACATTGACCTTTTTTTAAATTTTAAATATTCAAATATGTACAACCGTTTAACGGACGCTCTGTGTGACTCAAGTGCACCTATTTGACCTGCCTTTCCCCCTCAAACAAATATAGTATTCCCTTACCAGTTTTATATTCAGAATCCTCTGTTGATTTATCCGTAGATATCAATATTTGATTATTTTGTTCATCAATACAAATCCTTAAAAACAACCATAAACAACATCGTACATTGGGTTTTGTGACTTGCTAATAAAATCATTTATTCATACAAGACACGTTCCCATCTCTTTCATTGACTTTTTTTAAATTTTCAAATTTTCAACCGTTTAACGATCGGTTGGTCTAATGGACAGAGTCATAAACAACATCGCACTATATCTTCCTATTGAAAAGTTAACATGATTTATCCGTAGATATCAATATTTGATTATTTTGTTCGTCAATACAATACCTATCAAATAGGAGGCAACGAAGGTGTACGACGTCGATCCTTTGCAGTCATAAATTAGTTCGAAAATTAGGTTTTATGACTCGCATCGTCAACAATAAAATTTACTAGAAACCACTTTCCATCTTCATCATAATTTGCCCTTTTTTTTACAAATAATCAAACATTCCTTTACTTGTATCTTGACCCTTTCCGCTTTTCTTTTACATCAACCGTGTATCGCATCGATCCTTTACAAACAATCATAAACAACATCGTACATCGGGTTTTCTGACTTACTTATAAAATCATTTATTTATACAAGACACGATCCCATCTCTTACATTGACCTTTTTTCAAATTTCAAATATTCAAATTCTCAACTGTGTAACGGTCGCTCCACTAGTGCACCTATTCCTACTCGTTCTAACCCATATGATTCCGTACAAATACGTTTTTTTTTTTTAATATTTCCCATGTTAGTTTCGATACTCAGTTTGCAAAAAAGAAAACTTGCACATCCATTGACCATTTGTAGCAAAGACACCTACCTACCTAATTTCCAAATATTTCACCCTGTTCATACAAGAGAAAAAATCTCAACACAAAAAAGTTTCATGCAAGAGAAAAAAAGAAAAAATCTCAACACAAGAAATTTCCATGCCACCTCATATGTGCAAGATTTATTTCATGCACACCGAGTCCCAAAATTAACATAGAGAGTATGACAAAGCAAAATACTTATTCATATTGAATCGTATGGGCTAGTACGTTCAGGTTTTGTATCACGCACCGTACCTGAATGTGAGTTGAGTGGGTTGTACTGCTTAAGATGGTGTCGAAACTTAGTGGGAACTGTTTGCTCGTCCACTGCAAACTGTTCTTCCTTTGGCATAAGAAGAAGTCGTTCCCTTATATTATTTAGTAGTGGTCTGACTTTGAAAAGCTTGTCGTGTCCAGGCTGGCCAAACATTACAAATGTATCATTGTCAGCGAAATGCAGATATCTTTTTATTTCCTCCCACCACCTACACGGCATGGTCTCGTAAACAAAAGATTTTCCTAATTGAGAATTCCTATAAGCTATCCTTTTGGATTCTTCAATAATCATATCAAACAATTTGGACTCAATCACCGGGATTATCACAAAATCTTTTCCCGTAGAAAGAATTTGACGAGATCATTGTTTTTTTACTTTTTTTTTTTTTTTTTTTTTTTTTCGCAGGAAGGTGAGAAATCTTCAGAGACACTATAAGCCCGATGCTTATAGTAGTGTCAGATTTTTACTGACTAAAACTCACCTCCCTTATCTTCTATATTATTACTACAACTAAGTCCAGCTTAACAAGTAGTTTTAGCGTCATTTTGTTCGCGTTTTGTCAGGAAGCTCCCCAACGAGAGGACCTGAAGATTCCACAAAATTCGAGTGGAGAGATTAATTTGTTTGCGCTAGATCAGAAGGTCTTGTTCGGTGCAGACGCCGAAAAACGAACGCCTCGCTAACAGATTGTTGGATTAAGTTATTACTATGATTTCTAAGTCGTGATCTTAGCTCTGTAGCAAATTTTTTAATTTCGTTTTCTACATATTTTATATTTAAATCTCTATGTAAGTCGCTATTTCTTGCATACCATGGAGCATTTACTATTATTTTAAGTACTTTGTTTTGGTATGTTTGCAAAATTTGTATATTTCTTTCGTTGGTATAACCCCAAAGTTGTATACCGTACGTCCAAATTGGTTTCAGTACTTGCTTATAAATAAGAAGCTTGTTATAAACGCTTAGATTGGAATATCTTCCAATAAGCCATGTCAATTCGCGGAGTTTATTTTCGAGTTCATCGCGTTTCTTTTTTACATGAACTTTCCATTTAAGTTTCGCGTCAAGAGTCATGCCTAGATACTTCACTTCATTAGCGTATGGAATTTGCACAGAATTTATATAAATAGGTAAGTTATATACTTTTTTATACGTAAAATTTGTGTGCGTCGATTTCGTTTCATTAAGAGCAATTCGCCATTTCTTTGTCCAATCTGAAATGCTATTTAATGCCTTTTGAAGCTTAGAGGTTGCCGTTTCTATTGAATCCGATATTGCGAGTACAGCTGTATCATCGGCAAAAGTGCCTAAAGTTGTGCCTTCTGTTTGGGGTATATCTCGGGTATAAAGAACAAACAAAATCGGTCCAAGGACGCTACCCTGGGGAACCCCAGCGTTTATTTCTTTAAACTCCGAATACTCCGTTCCTTGCTTAACTCGAAAGAATCTATTTTCTAGGTACGATTCAAGAATGTTATATATTTGCTCTGGAAAGACTTTTAATTTATATTTTAGCCCGTCATGCCAAACTTTGTCAAAAGCTTGAGAAACGTCAAGAAATGCAGTTGAGCAAATCTTTTTTTCTTCAAATGCTTTTTCAATTTCGTTAGTTATTCGGTAAACCTGATCAATTGTCGAGTGATTATTCCGGAAACGGAATTGGTGGTCGGGAATTAAACGTTTTTCTTCAATAATTGGTAGCATTCGTTTAAGAAGCAATTTTTCAAATATTTTAGATATAATTGGTAAGAGATAAATTGGTCTATACGATTTTTTCTCATTCGGTGGCTTACCCGGTTTGGGGATCATTATTACTTCGGCGACTTTCCATTGCGTGGGTACGTAAGCAAGTCTTAAAGCAACGTTAGTGAGCTGTAAGAGCTTAACCATTGCTTTTTTAGGCAACTCTTTGAGGACACGACCGTTAATCAGGTCGTAGCCAGGAGCTTTATTATTTTTCTGCCGTTTTATTTCCTGGACAAGTTCAGTCAAAGTAATATTCCTGATAGAAAAATTGTCCGGCGCTGGTTGGAGCTCTCCGTCATTAGTCAGAAGCTCTTGACCATCGAAAGGTTTGAACGTTTCCTCAAGGTGCTTAGCAAATAAATCCGCCTTTTCCTTATCAGTTTTTGCCCATTCAGAATTATTTTTTCGAATAGGTGCCGACATTATTTGAGGCTTTTTAATACCTTTTATCGTCTTCCAAAGAGAATAATTCGTTTTTTTGTCTGCTGTTAGGCTTTCAAGATAGGCAGAATTCTCGCTGTTTTTAAAATCTCGTAACAAATTTTTAATCTTGTTTGATAAAAAGTTGACGACACTTTTATGCTGAGGAGCACGTGATTGCAGCCATACTTTTCGAGCTTTTCGTTTTTCGCGTATCAATTCTTTTATATCTTCTGGAATTTTTTCTTCGTATTGCCTTGACTTTTTACTACAGATCGGAGTATTATTCCAAGCTGCTTCTTGAACAATATTTATAAATTTTTCTGTTTCATCTTCTAACTCAAACGGAGTTTGCAAAGAGACGTTCAGTATAATTCTATTTTCGCAATCTTCTTTGAATTTATCCCAATTTGTGTTATTATTTGTTAAAATTAGGGGCTTTTCTTTTTCGATTACGTTACTGTTTATTGTTAAGATAACGGCCGAGTGATCCGTAGAAAAATCGAAGTTATCATCTACTGTCATATATTTTCTGTTCATTCCTCTTGCGATGAAAAAGTCAACAAGATCGGGTGTTTTCGCTGTATCGGTTGGCCAATACGTTGGTTTTCCTGACGAGAAAAATTCAACGTTACATTCAATACCCGCTTTGTAGAGTTGTCTACCCTTCGTCGAAATGCAACGTGATCCCCAAAATGAATGTTTCGAATTGAAGTCGCCGCCAATAATAAATTTTGGACCTAAAGCGTTGAAAAGATCTTTAAAATTGTTTTTGTCTATCTTGGACCGAGGAGGACAGTAAATAGACGCAATATTAAAAAATACGTGTCTAACTTTTATGCTAACGGAAGTAACTTGCATTGTATCGAGCTCGATATTTATCTCAAACGAATGATTGATATTTTCTCTGATAAATACGGAAGAACCACCCCTTGCTCTTTCGGATGGATGGCATGCGTGGTAAGCCGAATAACCTTTAATACTTAAATTTGAGTCTTTTTTCAAATGAGTTTCAGAGATCAAACAAATATCTATTCTTTCGTTAAGTAGAACCGTTTCTAGTTCTTCGATTTTTGCGGTAAGTCCGTTCGCGTTCCATGTTATTATTTTGAGTTGTTGGGACAACTGATCCATGTTTACGGTAAATTTGGTGTTTTAAGAGCCGCCGACTCAAATTTGTCCAATTTCTCAAGAATAATTGTGTTAATTCTCCCTTGTTCTTCTAATCGTTCAAGTATAAGGGAAAATACATTTTGAACGGAGTCAGGTTTAATAGTTTTAGGTTTTTCGGGCGCCGTGACTTGAGCGTACGTGTTCGTCTTTTTTGTTTTTATGTTTTCTGAGGGTAAAACGTTTTCATTATTTTTCCCGTCCGTTTTACTCGACGCTTGAGTATTAGTCTTGGTTTTTAATTTTAATTCTTTGTTTTGCTTTGAGGTATTTTTTTTAGTTTTCTTACTAAATTCTACGCGCCTCTTTAACATTTCCTTTGCGACCTCACAGCCACGGTAATTTGCCGGATGATTACCTTTTCAATTCGCGCATGTAGCCGGAGTTTCTTTTTTAAGACGGCATACATCAGTCATGTGCTTTCCCGCGCATTTAACGCAAACGGGGTCCTTCTGACAATAAGCTGCTGTATGGTTAAAACCTTGACATCGCTTGCACTGAGGAATAAGGCGTTTGTTCTTTCTTAGTGGTTCGATTTTTACAACAATATTCATTATAGTTTTAATATTATAAACATTGTCTACATTTTCATTTTTATCGAAACTTAGAATAAAAAGCGGAAGAGCGCGTTTTATATAAGCGGTTTCGATTCCTTTTTCTCGCTTCAAAAGATTTGTTGCGTCAAGAATCTTAAATCCTTTGGTTTTTAAGTCCGAAAGGATGTCTTCTTTTGAACAAGAGGGATGAAGTCCTCTAGCAACTACACGTAGAGGTCTTTCTTCTTTAATTGAATAACTATACCATTCAATTTTTTCATCGCTGAGTTTTTTCGACAGTTTTCTATAAGAATCTGAATCATTTACGTTAATTTTCCACGTATTATTGTGAGTGGATGTAGCTTTGAAATTCTTTTGCGCCGTTTCTTTTAGAATAGGAAGAATTTTGTTATAATCCGCTTGACCAACGATGTTTATCGGTGGAGGAAGTTTCTTATTCGCAGAAAACTGATCTTTCCGTGTAATTTTATTTGGTTTTAGCTGATTTTGAAACTTAGGCGAATTTTCAGCCTTCCGTTTTTTACTAGGTCTACTTTTTTCAGTTTCCCGAGCAAGTTCATCTTCATCAGTTTCATATTCGTGCCGATCTCGATGTTGTGGACTTAGAGTATTTACTTTCATGTTTTCAGAAGTTTTTAACATCTTGTTCTCTTCACGAAGACTTTCGACTTCTTTTTTAAGCTCTTCGTAGAGTCTTATCATTTCGTTCAGCTTCTTTTGCAGTTCACAATTGTCCTGCTCAAGACTGTTTGTTTTCGGTGAGTCGCTTTTAGTGCCTTTTGGCACAACCGGTGGACTCTTTCTGCCGGTAACTCTCGGTACAGATGGAGGTGATCGAGGGACCTTATGCGCTTTCGCGAAAGGATTTATCAAATGCAATAAATGGCTCTCCCCAGAATCCGTAGAGCCTGCCTCCGAAGAGGATGGATTTGCCAGAGAAACTGGCTTTCCACCTGGGGTAATTAATCTATTTGTTTTTTCCATTGCATATTTTGTATACTTATGTAGTTCTCAGTATACGGAGATTGGATTTTAGTCGCCTTTTACGACAAGCATACCTTACTTCGGGTAAGTTCTTAACCCCTACCCGAAGGCGTTTTTTTACTGCAACAAAAAACGAAAATTTCATATATACATTTCTTTGTGAGTGCACAATTAGCCATATATGTATGACATCGTTTAAAAAATTGAATATTGTTGTGAATGGATAAGGAGCCATACATGGACGTTGTCAAAAACGCGTTTTGGCTTGATTTTTACACATATAATTGAATATTTGTTGCTAAAACTTCACTTAACAGTATTCAATCTCGCAGAAAAAAATGAAACAGGCTTCAAATTCTTCTTTAGCCAATAAAAAAAATTACTTTTTGTTCTACACTTTTTCTCTACACACACGCTGCGCGCACTGTTAAATGTGACTGCCAAAAACACTCTATATGAAGATATAAATCCTTCGTACGTATCACCCTCCAAAACCCATTTGTTTACATTGTTGTATTTGTAATGTGGACGAATTCAACGAGAAAAATTACCGTGTTTTCACGCATACATAGAATGAACTACTAAGTTTTTTGGGAAATTTCATAAATTAGAGGAGAAATGACACGCACACTAAGAATAAGTTTATGAGGCTGATTTCCGGTTTAGCTTTTAGGCAAACCAAAATGTCTACCGAGGATTTATATCTTCATATAGAGTGTTTTTGGTGACTGCAGTTATTTGCGCTTGTTCAAAGAAAGGGAAAACCAAATGCACAAATCCACATAAACAAAGATCAATTCTAAATTCTTGTGCAGTAAAGCATCTTGCACATGAGCTACGAACTACGAACTGCGAACTGTGGATATTCGCATATTTTGACTTTTCTTTCACATGAGCTTTATTTCTATTCGCAGACAGCGACGAATTGTCAATTTATAATTACCCTTTTCTCCATATTTTCCTCAGTCATGATCTTTCACACAAAAACAAACCAAGAGTGGTATAATTTTGAGGTTAAGTTGAGCGCGAACAATTTATTCGTTGCAGTGTGGATGGTATGTGGAACGCGAATAGAGTTTGACAGTTCGTAGCAACCTCACTGCAATTCGTTACTACCAAATTGTTTTTACAAAATTTTCTTGTTTTAGAGAACAAAATGCAAATTTTATTATCCTAATATTAGTGTCAATTGGTTTCTTATAATTTAAATGTGTTTTTGTTTGGAATTGACTTTTTGCAATGTGTAAAATCACGTTTGTTCGTCCATTCGTTCATTCGTTGTTCGCTCTCATGTGCAAGGCCCTTAAAGGGTTAAAAAGTGTAGGTATGTTTACAATTTGGAATATTGGTACCGCCATTTTCTTTTGGGCGTGGAAGGCGCTTGAAAGTTCTATATTTTCGAATTGCGCCTGCACCTGCTACAGATTGGGGATGATTTTGCCTTCACCCATTTCTTTGTAGTTTCCAGCGTTAGCAAATACTCCACGTGCATATACTAGAAATGCCTTTTAGTCCGGTCAAATTAGACCAAAAAATCAGTAAACCCACGACAAATTCAGGGGAAGCTGAAAATTCTTAAAATTGTTTAAATTATAATTATAAACATTGTCTTAAAAGTCCCAACCGATCCCATGTAAGAAAAAAATTTTAGCGGGGTAATAAGGTCCAAAAAATGAGTTTTTCGCGATTTTCTTGAAAACGGTAAGTTTTATCGCAAAATTACCCCAGACATAATTTGTAGATCAGGGAATTTCCTATAAAAAAGGTATCAATAATTTTTTCCCTAAAAGCCACCGCTTCTGAGATATAACGATGC
The DNA here is from genome assembly GCA_920104205.1 of Eupeodes latifasciatus. Classification (NCBI taxonomy): domain Eukaryota; kingdom Metazoa; phylum Arthropoda; class Insecta; order Diptera; family Syrphidae; genus Eupeodes; species Eupeodes latifasciatus. The sequence continues at coordinate 235,092,121 of OV049924.1, forward strand.
AAAAAATTGCGAGCGTCATAATATGCCTAAGTACCTCACCCATATACTTTCTGTAGCTGTAATGTAAGTAAGAATATGTTTCTGTCGGTGATTTTAAGTTACATTTAAAATATAAAATACTCATGAGTATTATTCTGAGAATATCAGGTATAATGAAACTCGATCCCTTAATACATACAATAGTGTAACCTTGAGGCAACATCTGTCTCTCTGTTCAGTTGTGTGCGTGGCTACGGAGTCAGGTTTAATAGTTTTAGGTTTTTCGGGCGCCGTGACTTGAGCGTACGTGTTCGTCTTTTTTGTTTTTATGTTTTCTGAGGGTAAAACGTTTTCATTATTTTTCCCGTCCGTTTTACTCGACGCTTGAGTATTAGTCTTGGTTTTTAATTTTAATTCTTTGTTTTGCTTTGAGGTATTTTTTTTAGTTTTCTTACTAAATTCTACGCGCCTCTTTAACATTTCCTTTGCGACCTCACAGCCACGGTAATTTGCCGGATGATTACCTTTGCAATTCGCGCATGTAGCCGGAGTTTCTTTTTTAAGACGGCATACATCAGTCATGTGCTTTCCCGCGCATTTAACGCAAACGGGGTCCTTCTGACAATAAGCTGCTGTATGGTTAAAACCTTGACATCGCTTGCACTGAGGAATAAGGCGTTTGTTCTTTCTTAGTGGTTCGATTTTTACAACAATATTCATTATAGTTTTAATATTATAAACATTGTCTACATTTTCATTTTTATCGAAACTTAGAATAAAAAGCGGAAGAGCGCGTTTTATATAAGCGGTTTCGATTCCTTTTTCTCGCTTCAAAAGATTTGTTGCGTCAAGAATCTTAAATCCTTTGGTTTTTAAGTCCGAAAGGATGTCTTCTTTTGAACAAGAGGGATGAAGTCCTCTAGCAACTACACGTAGAGGTCTTTCTTCTTTAATTGAATAACTATACCATTCAATTTTTTCATCGCTGAGTTTTTTCGACAGTTTTCTATAAGAATCTGAATCATTTACGTTAATTTTCCACGTATTATTGTGAGTGGATGTAGCTTTGAAATTCTTTTGCGCCGTTTCTTTTAGAATAGGAAGAATTTTGTTATAATCCGCTTGACCAACGATGTTTATCGGTGGAGGAAGTTTCTTATTCGCAGAAAACTGATCTTTCCGTGTAATTTTATTTGGTTTTAGCTGATTTTGAAACTTAGGCGAATTTTCAGCCTTCCGTTTTTTACTAGGTCTACTTTTTTCAGTTTCCCGAGCAAGTTCATCTTCATCAGTTTCATATTCGTGCCGATCTCGATGTTGTGGACTTAGAGTATTTACTTTCATGTTTTCAGAAGTTTTTAACATCTTGTTCTCTTCACGAAGACTTTCGACTTCTTTTTTAAGCTCTTCGTAGAGTCTTATCATTTCGTTCAGCTTCTTTTGCAGTTCACAATTGTCCTGCTCAAGACTGTTTGTTTTCGGTGAGTCGCTTTTAGTGCCTTTTGGCACAACCGGTGGACTCTTTCTGCCGGTAACTCTCGGTACAGATGGAGGTGATCGAGGGACCTTATGCGCTTTCGCGAAAGGATTTATCAAATGCAATAAATGGCTCTCCCCAGAATCCGTAGAGCCTGCCTCCGAAGAGGATGGATTTGCCAGAGAAACTGGCTTTCCACCTGGGGTAATTAATCTATTTGTTTTTTCCATTGCATATTTTGTATACTTATGTAGTTCTCAGTATACGGAGATTGGATTTTAGTCGCCTTTTACGACAAGCATACCTTACTTCGGGTAAGTTCTTAACCCCTACCCGAAGGCGTTTTTTTACTGCAACAAAAAACGAAAATTTCATATATACATTTCTTTGTGAGTGCACAATTAGCCATATATGTATGACATCGTTTAAAAAATTGAATATTGTTGTGAATGGATAAGGAGCCATACATGGACGTTGTCAAAAACGCGTTTTGGCTTGATTTTTACACATATAATTGAATATTTGTTGCTAAAACTTCACTTAACAGTATTCAATCTCGCAGAAAAAAATGAAACAGGCTTCAAATTCTTCTTTAGCCAATAAAAAAAATTACTTTCTGTTCTACACTTTTTCTCTACACACACGCTGCGCGCACTGTTAAATGTGACTGCCAAAAACACTCTATATGAAGATATAAATCCTTCGTACGTATCACCCTCCAAAACCCATTTGTTTACATTGTTGTATTTGTAATGTGGACGAATTCAACGAGAAAAATTACCGTGTTTTCACGCATACATAGAATGAACTACTAAGTTTTTTGGGAAATTTCATAAATTAGAGGAGAAATGACACGCACACTAAGAATAAGTTTATGAGGCTGATTTCCGGTTTAGCTTTTAGGCAAACCAAAATGTCTACCGAGGATTTATATCTTCATATAGAGTGTTTTTGGTGACTGCAGTTATTTGCGCTTGTTCAAAGAAAGGGAAAACCAAATGCACAAATCCACATAAACAAAGATCAATTCTAAATTCTTGTGCAGTAAAGCATCTTGCACATGAGCTACGAACTACGAACTGCGAACTGTGGATATTCGCATATTTTGACTTTTCTTTCACATGAGCTTTATTTCTATTCGCAGACAGCGACGAATTGTCAATTTATAATTACCCTTTTCTCCATATTTTCCTCAGTCATGATCTTTCACACAAAAACAAACCAAGAGTGGTATAATTTTGAGGTTAAGTTGAGCGCGAACAATTTATTCGTTGCAGTGTGGATGGTATGTGGAACGCGAATAGAGTTTGACAGTTCGTAGCAACCTCACTGCAATTCGTTACTACCAAATTGTTTTTACAAAATTTTCTTGTTTTAGAGAACAAAATGCAAATTTTATTATCCTAATATTAGTGTCAATTGGTTTCTTATAATTTAAATGTGTTTTTGTTTGGAATTGACTTTTTGCAATGTGTAAAATCACGTTTGTTCGTCCATTCGTTCATTCGTTGTTCGCTCTCATGTGCAAGGCCCTTAAAGGGTTAAAAAGTGTAGGTATGTTTACAATTTGGAATATTGGTACCGCCATTTTCTTTTGGGCGTGGAAGGCGCTTGAAAGTTCTATATTTTCGAATTGCGCCTGCACCTGCTACAGATTGGGGATGATTTTGCCTTCACCCATTTCTTTGTAGTTTCCAGCGTTAGCAAATACTCCACGTGCATATACTAGAAATGCCTTTTAGTCCGGTCAAATTAGACCAAAAAATCAGTAAACCCACGACAAATTCAGGGGAAGCTGAAAATTCTTAAAATTGTTTAAATTATAATTATAAACATTGTCTTAAAAGTCCCAACCGATCCCATGTAAGAAAAAAATTTTAGCGGGGTAATAAGGTCCAAAAAATGAGTTTTTCGCGATTTTCTTGAAAACGGTAAGTTTTATCGCAAAATTACCCCAGACATAATTTGTAGGTCAGGGAATTTCCTATAAAAAAGGTATCAATAATTTTTTCCCTAAAAGCCACCGCTTCTGAGATATAACGATGCAAAAAATTGCAAGCGTCATAAACGCACACGTTTCCACGCCACCTCTGAGGTAGTGTACTTAGCGCGTTTTTTTTAACGTGGTTTCCCCAATAGGCCTATTCCACGGGTCTGTTGTGATTAGATTTAGAAATTAATAGTTTATTCGTCGGATTCGGAATCGTCAATCACTTCTTCTTCTTCCTCTTCTTCTTCTTCTTCTTCTTCTTCATCCTGACTATAGGTGAATTGTGTTAAAAGTGAAGCATCACATGTTTCTTCGTCAGTATTAAATGAATCCTCTGTTGTTGGTGATTCTACATTAGAACAAGACTGGCCTTGACAATTCGTACAAGCCAGAGAACAAAACAGCCCAACTTTTTTGCAACCACATTTAGCATTGCATCCTTTTTTACAGTTACAAAAGATAGTGTTGAGCAATTTTTCCGGCGCAGGTTGAAGCAAAGTCTGAATTGGTTCTAATATATTATCGACCAACTTCCAACCCCAATCTGTTAGGTTTAGTTGATAACCAAGCCACACTTGAACTTGGTAGTATTCCCGAAGAAGATGTTGATGAGCAGAGACTGAGGTTGGAGGAAGACAAGCTAATTGTACTTGTTTCTTATTTCGAGTATTTTTGAAAAAAGATGCATATCGAAACTTGTCTAAGCAGGTAGTTTTTTTAGGAGCTCCGTACATACGAAGAAGAAAGTGAATTCCGTTGGTAATAACTTCTTCTGGAGTTGAATTACATTTTTTAAAAACTTCAGCAGTTGCAAGTAAGTCTTGCTTTTCAAACATTTTGAATACAGTTGTTTTACCCCTCCTGTAAAATGCAGATGTCGTATCACAGCCAGTTATGGCGTGTAAAAATAGTATGTGATTTCGACACTTTGCAAAAGTCGACAAACTTTTTGATGAATAAAACTCTGATTGATTTTGAGATTTTCCTGGTTTTAAGAAGAAAATAGTTTTTTCAGCTGGACTTCGAGCAGTGAGTAACACGAGTAAATCTACATCTTCACCCACAACAATCGTTATATTTGTCATGTTAACTTGTTCTATTGCTGTTTCGATAATCAGTACATCGGCGTCGTTATGAGCTTGTTTAACCAGTATATTCTCAGCAGTAAACTTTTCTTTTAACATTGAAATAAATCGAGACTTGTTGTGAGTATTTGCCAAAAATTTCTGTTGACTAGTAGGAACTGTCATAAATTCATCAAATAAAATGTCGGAAGATGAAGATGTTGCCAAAGTTCGACGACGCTGTTCTGCTGCTTTAATATTTGTCGTGCAATCATTATAGCCATCAAATACGACAGTAGCTCTGGGACCAAAATGTCGACGTACATACTGAACGTACTTATCAAAAATAACACTGAATGTTTCTTCAGTATCCCAAACAACACGGTGCAGTAAATATCCACCATCAATAATGTACGTCGCATTATCGTTGTTAATATCAATGTTTACTTTTTCGAAACAACCGTAAATGGCAGACTTCTGTGTTTTACGCATCCCGATATCATCAAACAACGATAAAGGGTACGGAGCTAATTCATATTCGAAATAGGTTAGAATGAACACGTGTTTTCACTTCAGAGTGACGCTCAAGACTAACATTATTTTATGTATTGAGTATTTAGACAAAACAGGTATACGACCGTAGCCACGCACACAACTGAACAGAGAGACAGATGTTGCCTCAAGGTTACACTATTGTATGTATTAAGGGATCGAGTTTCATTATACCTGATATTCTCAGAATAATACTCATGAGTATTTTATATTTTAAATGTAACTTAAAATCACCGACAGAAACATATTCTTACTTACATTACAGCTACAGAAAGTATATGGGTGAGGTACTTAGGCATATTATGACGCTCGCAATTTTTTGCATCGTTATATCTCAGAAGCGGTGGCTTTTAGGGAAAAAATTATTGATACCTTTTTTATAGGAAATTCCCTGATCTACAAATTATGTCTGGGGTAATTTTGCGATAAAACTTACCGTTTTCAAGAAAATCGCGAAAAACTCATTTTTTGGACCTTATTACCCCGCTAAAATTTTTTCCTTACATGGGATCGGTTGGGACTTTTAAGACAATGTTTATAATTATAATTTAAACAATTTTAAGAATTTTCAGCTTCCCCTGAATTTGTCGTGGGTCAAATGTCTAAATTGACCGGACTATTTTTATATAAAAGAGAATCAAATGATCTTATTTTTTACATAGTTTTAGGTGAGGTGTAACTCATCTTGCAATTGAAGGCGTTTTGCCTTTTGCAGATACCATACCCATTTTCTGAATGATATCAATTAACTGAAAAAATATAGAATAAGATTTAGAATCAAAACTAAAAGTATTCCAGAACTTTCTTGTAAGGGGTATAGCCTAATCGTCCTGTGTAGTATATGGTCATTTGATGACACCAAAGTCTGTGTTCACGGGGAATGGCTTTGCTTAATTTTTGAGATCGATTTTTGAGTGCATTTGCGTGTTTGCAGCTAAAATTTTAAAAATTTTAATATTTGCAGTACTCCATAGTAGCCCAAGCGAACAACCAATTAATCTTCCTTCTTGAGATATGCCCTGCAAAAATGTATTCTTAGAAATATACAAGAAAACAGTTTTTCATTCTTCTCGGTGGGATAATAAAAACAAAGTTTTGGCCCAGCAGTGGTGATCAAATTTATTTTATCAACTTTGGGGGTTAAATGTGCAATCTTTTCTATTTCGCCCTTCAGCAGATCAACAAAACTGTCCACGTCTTTTGTTTTACCTCCTCTTTGCAATCCCTTCATCATTCGAGTTACAGAACCGCCATTCTAATTTGTTGTAGATAAATAGTTTAATTTTCTATTTGGGCGGTTAACAGTGTGTTTTGCTTTCTTAATGTAACAAACTTCAATAAACCTAAACCTAAAAAAAAATAAAAAAGTGGCATCCACAACCACAACCAATATCTACATCAAATAAATATTACCAAACTAAGAAAGAGGATAACCAAATTTAAATAAACTTTCAAATAATAACATATTTTTCCTTAACCTACTGATGTGGTAGTCTCGTTAAGGCATATGTATATGAAGCAACTCGAAGTTGACTACTGGCAGTCCATATTTAGTACGACAGTGATAAAACAATCTAGTTTTCAGTTTTTGATTAAGAACTAGAAGAATTATCAAATAATTACAGTCAATTTAAAAAATAATGTCACAATTCCGAATATTTCAAAAATTATTACCATATTCAACATACATTTTAGATTATTGAACTGACTTCTGGCTTGTTGTTCTGTAATATTTTATTTTTTCAATTTTAGTCATTTTTTCTAGAACACTTTCTCAAGGGGGAGAAACAGAACAACAATTCATAGCAAAAAATGCTTGTTTTTTACCCCTCTATAAAATACCGTTATCAATATTTGGGCCTCAGTTATCGTACGTAATATACCGTTATTAATTTTTGGGCCTCAGTTATCGTACCTTTGCCCAACAAACTTCACCATCGGTTCCTAGCTTGATGTCTTCATTGTGCAACCCTAGCAAGCTTTTGACGATGGTCTATCCGTTCACATATTATGACAGCGAAGATTTTGAATGCGATGTCAAGGGGACTGAGCGCTCTATAGTTAGTGCAGTTTAGATTGTCTGCTTTTTCAGTATCAGGAATAATTCCATTCATCGGGCATTTAAGCCATCTTATCCAGTGGCTTTGTAGACCTCAGCTTATAAATGGGATGTTTTACTTCGTCTAAGTCTTGAGGACGGGGTTCTTGGCTTTCATTGTCTATATTAAATGGATCATCCTGTCTTTCAGCGGAATTCGGTTCGTCGTCCCTATTATACTGTCTGCAGAAGTGGTTCTTCCATATCCTCAGCATTGACTGTGGTTTAACTATGTTTCCACTTTTGTCTTTGCTATCCTGTTATTTGGCTACATTCCTCGTAATATGCTGGTTTTAAGAAAATGATTTTTTTATAGTGGCCGTCATAATATAACCACCTGCTGTAGGTTCAGATGATGATTCACCTTGGCTGAACTTTCCTTTGATGGCGCACAAATTTTAACACGGGGATACTTTTATTTCATAGACTTATGACTAAAACTTACAAATTTCGGTTTTAAAGTGAGTAAACTTTTATTTATTTTTTAAATTCATTTCTAAAAATTGAAATTTGTATACAAAATGTATGTGATCGACGGCATCGAAGATCTGTTTTTTTTTTCTTTAGACAATTCTTTACTATTTGTGAATATATATGGGTGATTATACAAAAGTTGGGTAACTCGATGTCATCAACCAATATATACAAAGTCTGATTATATTTTATTGAGATTGCTATTTATTTTAAAACAATGGAATGACCTTTATTTAGTCACCCAATTTCAGTTCTTCATTTTGAATACAAGTTATTAAAAAAACACAATTAGTTCTTAAAACGTCAGTCCTCTGGCATGTCACAACCCTGAAAACCAACCATTAAGTGACTGTCTATTAAACATTATCATTGATTTGAGAAAACTTATTAATTTAACACAATCTGTGATGTATATAGTTTAATATATACTACAACTTTCATAATGCAGTGTTCTCCACTTTATTTAAAAAAATAAGAAAGTTTGTGTTCAGTTTTATTCGTCAGTTTCTTGTGTGTTATTTAAATTTAAAATTCGTGCGAAATATCGCCGACTTACTGTCAAATCCCATTTTGAATTTTAATGTTGCTAATGAAGTTAGTTGCGGGTTGCACAATTTGACGGCCATCATATCTGTAAAAGAGTTTGGGTTATGTTTGTTGTCTATACACGTGCTTAGCCAGTCAACACGTCATTTTTATGGTGAGTTGTTATTTTTTTTGTTAATATAAAGTTTATTTTTATTTATTCGTATTATACTTTGATTTGTTAAAATGTAGTTTGTTGATATTTGAAATTAAAAAAAAAAACATTAGTCCAGATTATAATCTCAAATTTCGTCTTTTTCGTCATTTTTGTGGCGTCATTCCTGTGTCATTTATTTCGCCAGAGGACTGACATGTTTCCATATTACTGATGTTTTTTTGTTTTATGACACTTTTATCTTAATTGCACCGAGTATAATCATTTCTATTTGATATTTAAGGTTAAAACATCATGCGGCACACTAAAAAGAAATTGACTAGGGAAGAATTACTAAAAAAAAAAGAAAGAAGCCGAAAAAGCTCGCTTGGTCAGAATTAAAAGCGACCCTATTAAATTAGCGGAATACAAGGAAAAACAAAAACTTCGTTACTTAAAAAATAAAGAGAAAGGGCAAATAAAAAATATTGAAGACATGACACCACGAGAGCAACGAATTACTAGAAAAAAATGGAAAAATTATTCATCAAACTACAGGCGAAGACAACAGTTAATGAAACAATCCGCAAATAATTTAATACGCCAGAATGCTCCTCCACCAACTCACGGCGAAATGCAACCCAAAATCAATGAAGAAATAAGACCTTCTATTAAAGAAGACCAAAGAGCAAAAGAAGCTAAAATAAGGAGTGAAAGACAGAGAAAATCTAGAAATATGGAAATAAAAAAGATGAAGGCTTTAGTTTCAAGACTTAAAATTAAACTAAATACTTAGCGTCAAAAATATAAACGAGTCAAAAAACAGCTAAAACAAGTAATAAAATCTGTTGAAAGAACGGCAAAGACTAAGATACAGGACATGAGTGAAGATATAACTAAAAAGAAAGAATTAGTGAAGAAGGCCTTTTTTGGGGAAGTTATTAAAACACAACTGGAAGAAAACTACACTAAATTAAAGACTTATGAAGAAAGAACAAAATTTAAACAAGCTAGATATATCTGGAAATATAGTTGACAAATACAAACTATGGAGATTAAAAAACAAAGCACTGACCTTTAAAAAAACTGGACATAACCTGACAAATAAAAAAATAAATAAAAGCAAAATTAGAAAGCGAGGGATAGTGCAGACATTTTTCGAAGACGATTCTAACAGCCGTCAAGCTGCAGGTAAGAAAGAATTTGTGACTCGTAAACAAGTTAAAAAACAGAAGAGATATTTACTTGATACCATCAAAAATCTTCATAAGAAATTTTTGAAAACCACTCCATATAATATTAGTTATTGCCTATTTGCCCGACTTCGACCATTTTGGGTGGTGCCCCCAAAATTGTCAAACCGTGAAACTTGTAGTTGCACTATTCACGAAAACATGGACCTTCAACTTGCTGCTCTATAGAAGGCATGTATACTGACAACAGTGAGTAATCATCAAAATTTGTTGGAACTGCTATGTTGTGATCGATACTCCGAAAGATGTCTAGAGAAAACATGTGATAACTGTTGCTCAAAAACTCTGACTTATACAGAATTCGATAACTCAAAACCCATATTGATAAAACAGTGGGTGAGTAAGAAAGAGTCAATAACAGATCTGAAAACGAAAAAAGAACGATTTGTGATGAAATGTAAAATAGAAACACAGGAAATGTCACCTAGAAACGCCATTAAAAAACTTGAAAATGATATGGTTAAATTTTTTCAGCATTCTTTTAACATTTTACACCAGTACAATGCTATTAAGCAATTGAAAAAGTCTTTATCTGAATTCGATGCCATTGTACATATGGATTTTTCTGAAAATTTTTGTACTAAATACAACCAAGAAATTCAATCCTTCCATTTCGGTGGTTCTCGAACCCAAATTTCATTACATACTGTTGTCGTTTATCTAAAAAATTCCGTTGTTTCACACTGCACTATTTCAACTAATTTGTCTCACAACGCTGGAGCAATTTGGGCCCATCTAAAACCTGTACTGGCAACACTGCCATCAAATATTGAAAACATTCACTTTCTCAGTGATGGTCCTGTAACGCAATACAGAAACAAATCTATGTTTTATGTATTGGTCTGTAAACTGCAAGACATTGTCCCTAAAATTATAAAATATACCTGGAACTATCATGAATCTGGACATGGGAAGGGGGCACCGGATGGTGTTGGGGCCACTTGTAAACGAACAGCAGACCAAGTGATTGCTACAGGAGGAGATATAACTAACCTAAATGAGTTCGCTACTGTCATTCGTGAAAGATGCCCAGGTATAAAAATTGATGTGATCGAAGAGTGTGAAATTGAGCACATGAACACCATTATTAATGATAAGTTGTCTGAAATGGTCGCATTTAAAGGGACGCTATTGGTGCATCAGGTGACTGGCTCAGTTTATATTCCCAACAAGCTTACAATGAAGTCATTAAGTTGTTTTTGTGATACCGAAGGATGTAATCATTACAAGCTAGGATCTATTAATTATCAGACTGAATTCTACGAAAAAAAAATAAACGTCTAAGTGTGTCTACCGCATTCTCAGACTCTGAAGATGATGTACCACTATCTACATACGTTAAAAACAATGACGATCGCTCTAAATTGGACAACAATCGATCGGCACCAGGAACTAGCGGTTATTAGATACCTTTTATTGTTACTTAATGATTGAAATACTTTTAAAAAACGTGTGCCAATATTAATCCTAAGAGATTGTTACTAATTGCTATTAAAGTTCATTATAATACTTACAAAACTGTGTATTTTATCAGTTCTATGTTACCTCGTCAGTCTCCTGGTAGTCAAATTCTGAAATTTTTGAATATCTTACAATGTACTCAAAAAAGTGACTGGCCCGATTGGGAACAATATATTAATTAGATTAGCTATCATATACACCCGAATTTATAGAAGTTTGATTTAAAAACTATCGTAAACAAAATATCCTCAAAAGTTACCCAACTTTTGTATAATCACCCATATGTATAATATCTTTCTAATTGCTATCAAAAGTTTAAGAAGATGTGGATTTTGTTAGGGTTGTTTTCCAAAATGTATTTGTTTTCGTTGAATTCAAGAAAAATTCTATGTTCTTTTTCGGGCAGTTAACATTCTTTCTAGTGTTCTAAGTTTTTAGAACGTAAAAAAACTGTTTATTACTTTTTATTCGATATTTAGACGGTTAAAAAAGCGGACATTTGTACAAAGTTACATTGCGTTTATTATTTTTGTACAAGTCATAATGGCGATAACTTACCGTTTGTAAAACATTGGAACATTTTAACGGAAGAAATAAGAAATTTGTGGTAAGTTTAAGAATGATATAAATGTCCTTTATGATTACTTTTATTAAGAGTTATATTAATAAGAATTTAGTAAAATTGTATGGCAGTCAGCGATGAGCCTTTGGGTCATTGAAGGTCCTTGTAGAGGTAAACCAACGTGCTTCAAACATTTGGTTTGAGCAAGCTCGAATATTGTTGCTAGGAATTTTTCAAAATTCGAATATACAAAAAAGATGAGGCTATCGCAGATAGCGGGCCTCCAGCAACACTCGAGATATACTCGAGGTTGGTAGGTCTGGGACGTCGTCTTCCCTCCCACCAGAGGTTGACGATGCACCCATGACCTCTCCGATCATGACTCGACCTTCTAAAAAAGTCGACAACAGTCATACCTTAATGGAGACTGAGGACAACTTAAACATGGTTCTTCTGAGCGAAGACGAACTCTTGGGTTCATCCTCACACTCAGAAGATAAAAACAAGACCGTTGTGGAGGTTGATCTGCCTAATTGTAACCAAAATGCTGCAGTTAGTACAGATTAATCTCCAACACTCCATATAGGCCTCGACCTCACTTCTTGTTCGTCTGGCAAGAAACGGGGAAGACATTGTCCTGATCCAAAAGCCATGGATTGTGAGATCCGTTGTTCGAGGACTCAAGACTCCTGGGTACTACACACTGTATGAGACAGATAAAGGTGAACCTAGATCTTGCATATTAGTAAAAAGTAACATTAATGTATTTTTACTCCATAATTTCAGTGGTAGAGATACCACCGTAGCTAAGCTGGAACAACCAAAGGAATTTTCTGGCTAGTGTCGGCGTATCTTGGCCATGACCACCTTGGCCATCTCCCGGCAGAACGGCAGAAGATCCGCCTAATTATTGGGAGTGATGTTAACGCTCATCACACGGTATGTTAGAGTACGAATATCAACGACAGAGGTGAGTCTATTTTTGATTATATTCTTGGTACTAACCTCTTAGTAAACAAGGGCGGATCCAGACTTTTAATCAGGAGGGGGTGGTCACACACTTAAAAGTTCTTTAATGTGCTGTAAAGGATGCTGACAAATTTAAAATAACATAATGTGCATTTACACTATAGTTATAAAATTATTTTAGAACACTGTTGTCCAGCAAGGTTTGGTCTAACTATTTAATTTAGACGACTCCCTACATGAAAGCATTACAAGATTCTATCAGTTTTCTAAATATGCCATATTTAAGAGCTTAAACAGAATAGTTTAAATGGTTTTTGGTGCATTTCACGCAGAAATGTAAGAAATTGTCTTGGACCGAAGCTTTTTCCAAAAATAATATATACTTTTCTATTTCCTATTTCTATTAATGCGAAGAACGCTACAAAAATTCAAAAACTCAGAAAATGAGAGAGAATCTGATATGAAGAATTTTCGGGCTTTTTTGACGTAGTTTTTTTGAACTCAGTTTCCGGGAGTCTATTATTACTATCGCTATCAGTCTGCTTACTCGTAGATTGGAGCTGATGCTAAATAATATTTTGATCTTAAAGGAGTCAGCAAACTTAAAAATTGAAGAGAGAAAAATGTTTGGTTCTTGAATTTAAGGAAATAGGTGCATTTAAGTACATAATTTCTCTGAATATAAAATAAAAACAAATTAAAGTAAACAAATACGTTGGGAAGAAACTTTTATGTGGCAGTCACAAAGCACACGTTTCGGAATCTCTTTTCACTTCGGTTCTCAAGAGACTCAAAGCTTTTATATAAATAGATATGAAACGTGCATTGTGGTTTTCAATTAGCCATTAGTTTAACAAAAGTGTCACTTTTGCTATTTTTGGGGCATTTATATTCTTGAAATTCGTGTTTAAATCTCAGTTCTAGAGCAAATTCACTTCAAAAAGTAGATTTATTTTATTTTTAAAGATCTTACAACTTTTTGTATTCAACAGAAAATCAATTTTGAAAGAAATAAAATGCCCGAGTGCGTCGCTAGAACCTGCTAATGTCTTCCAAAAAGTCTGTTTAAGAATATTTATTATATTTTAAGATTTAAAAATGTATCTGCAAAATAAGTTTTGGTCATTAATTCAAATGGCATTTAATTTCTCAAAAAACCTAGATTAACTCATTTTTTTTTGGAAAATCTATAGAGAGGTTTTTTTTTTAATTGATTTTAACATACAAAAATTTTTAAATTTTATCTGCAGTTGTTAAGTGCTTATAAATATACATTTTACATAGTGAGATATCGAGTTTTGTAAACAAAAATCAATATATTTTTAAAAATAAAAACAAAAATATAATGACATTCTTGAGAAAACTTAAAAATAAATAACGGTTTTATGAAGGGTACTCTTCTGAATCAATACCGAAATATGTTTTTCTTGTAGAAAGAAGCCAAATTAAGAAAATAAATTAGAAAGTTGTAAGAAAAATTATCGGTTAATTTTTGAAAAAAAATGTTCGTATTAAAAAAAATGAAAAAAACGCCTTATGGTAATCGGCTTAAAACCATAATTTCCCAGTTTGACCTCAATTGAAACATGTAGAGTCCAGGACAAACAGACAGACGGACGGAATCAGAGGATCCAATTTTTTCGACTTTTCTACCATCGTTATGTCATGCTTGATTAAAAGCTCGAGTTTAAAATTCTTTACGAATTAAGAATTTTTAAGACGTAATTGAAGGCGAGGTTCAGGAACTTAAAGGCTACTTAATATCAATTTGACGATCTTTTATTCAAGGTTTCTTCTTAAGAACCTAAATATTTGTTCTTTTTTTTTAAAACAAATTTTATGAAAATAATTTAAAGCATTACTAAAGTTTTTCCAAATTCAAAATTGCGTGAAACAAAAATTTTAGTTGTTTTTGGCAGCAAACCACTTTTTGGAAAATGTCGTTAAATTACTAACAAATCTTTAATTATACAACTTAACTGTATAAGCTTTTTGGTTCATATGATCCCCCTGGATCATCAATTGGTCAAAAGTTGATGAATTTGTGCCGCGTTTTTGGAAAAGGGCTGAATTTCCGATTCATATTATGTTCTTGGTCCAGTCCTCAGCTAAAAACTCGACAAGAAGTCCTAGACATAACTCTTGTCTCCGATAATATTCACCATATAATCTTGGACTGGAAAGTATCCAAAGAACACTCGTTCTCTGATCATAGATATATCCAGTTCAATATCAAAGTGGATGAAAACCCTAGTCCATTGACTTTTCGAAATTATCGGAAAACTGACTGGGCTACATACAGGAACTTATTAAAAAGTTTACTAAAACCTGGACTATGTAGTCCTTCCTCTAACGCTAGCGAACTCAACAACAAAGTCTATGACCTTACCTCAGCTATGAATAGATTGCTAGATCTCATAAGAGGAAAGAGGAAACCACAATGGTGAGCCTCAGAGCTTGACTCGAATGTAGAAAACTCTTAAACCGAGCCAAAGCCACAAGACTATCCTCTCACTGGGATTCTTAGAAAGAATCCCTAAGAATTAAGAAGAAGGCAGTAAGGAAATCTAAGCAATCTTCCTGGCGATCCTTCTGTGGCACGATAGAGATCTATCGATAAACATCTACGACCTTTAAGTTTATTTATTTATTTTATTTTATTTCAATTTCGAAAACTTATACACATTAAGATAAGATATCTTATAAGCTAGTGATAAGTGTAGTATTAAACAAAAATATGGAACTATATATAGGGTGTCCCATAAGTAATGGTCCAAACTGTATATCATGAATGGTTAAGTCATGACCTACCAGAATTTGGTAAACTGTCTATACCGCATCCCAACGGTTTTCGAGTAACGGTTGTTTTAATGAACTTTTCAAAAACACCTACTTTTAGTCGGTTTTTCAATCACCCTGTCCACAAATGATTTTTGTTTTTACTATATGTTAATATTTTACAATTTTGAATAAACATTCAATATTTTTGCATTAAAAAAATTTCAATTTTCGGCACTATTTTGCTAAATATTAATAGTTAAAACCATATTCTTATCAAACTTAATTTTTTACATCGAACTTTAAAACAATTTTATTAGAAAAAATCATATTACGCAATACTTATTATCATTTTCAAAAACTTGCTTGATTTTTTAGCTTTTCAAAAAAGGATAAAACATCACAAAGCTAGCTTTCGTTCAAAAGTTATAAGCATTTCAATTTAATAAGTCACGATTTAAAAAACAAATATAAAAAGAAAAAAATGTGTTTCTGTTAGAATTTTTTATTACATCACCAGAGACATCTTGTTTCCAATTCATTGAATTAGGCTCATCATGTGAGTACCCCCAAACTAATTTTTTGTTTAGCTTAGTACAAGCAGCAATGGCGATCTTTTTCCTTATCAAGTAGCGCTTCTTAACGACTACTACTACGTCTAGTACTTGTACTAACGCTTTTATAATTTGTTGTGAACACCTGAAAGATTAAATAAAACAGCTTTATACCTATGTATAAAACTTTACCTTACTGTAGAAATCCTCGTGATCTGCTGCCAATGCCTCCGAACCTTCTCGGATTGGTTTGTTTCCTAAATATGCAAACAAGAAAAAGAATATACGAATTAAATTCAAATTAAAAGATTTTTCAAAATACTTATCTGAATAATCCAGAAATAAAAATGTATACACTGCAAATTCCGCGCAGCTAGTTTTCTTGTTTGTTTGTTTCCTTTAATTTTGTTGAGACTTGACCGTTGATGCCTATTATAGCTTATCTCTTTTCTCTCGTTACGCATGAGCGGTGATCTTACTCTGTCCAAATCCATGATGGCCACTTAGAATGGAAAGCGCTCAGAAATTCGGCAAATCCAACCAATGGAAGATATATCATCAAATAACATATGTCGCTGATGTTTGTCTAAATGCTCTGCTTGCCAAAGTTGCTAGCAATTTTCATCTTTTGAAGAGAAATCGTTAGAGAATTATTGATTCTAACAATCCTAAAACAGTATTATGATGAAGAATTATATAGAAGTAATCATTCTATAAAATTGTTAATCAATTTATCGATAACTTCCTTCCTTTCAACCGGTTATTTTCGGAGAACTGAGCGCGTTCAATGTCTGGTGTTTGAGCGGTAGGAATAAGAATTATGTACTTCGGTGATTGGAAGATTTCATAGGATGATTTAACCGCTTTGGCAAATAAACGGAACTGGGGAGAAATGAAAAAAAAGGGGTACCTAAGCCAAAAAAAAATTAAAAAGTTGCCGATTCATAGTGCGCCAACCAGTCGAACCGACAAAGTTAAAACTTAGTACTTCCGTTTCTTTTCTTTTTTTTAATTCAATTTAAATAAAAAAAATTTGTTTGCTTTGCTCAAAATAAAAGGCAGTTATCTTAAGCCAAGATATCTAAGAAACTGAGTGTAAGTCAATAAAGTGGGGGGCGCACGACGGTGGTTCCAGTTGGCGAAATCAACCATATCCAGAAATATAAGGATTAAGAGATAGATAAAACCAAACACAAAACAAAAGAGGGACAAGATTACTTAAGTTAAAAAAAAAATGTTTACTTTTATATCTTCTCATTTTTTAATTTTCAATCAATCGTCTTGTTTTCTTTCAAAGTTTTGTGACCTGTAGTTGGTGACGTAATGTCGCACAGTAGCACAAATACTTTTTTTCTCTTTTTGTGTGTGTGTTTATCTAGTTGTATTATGTCTTCTATTTAAGGTCACAGGCCATTATAGAATTGCGAATACAATTGGATAGCAACGAACATTTTTGTCTCTCGTTTCTATTTTATGTTCCTATTTACCACTAAGAGGGAAAATCTTCAACATTTGTCCGTCCGACAGTCTTCGCAAATCTCATATTACCACCGTCGTCGTTTCAGCTCACCGTATCCGACAAAAACTTTCACCACCGAATCAGTTACCTGAAGCATCCCCGAAATGACATATGAAATCACATCCAATTAAAAAAAAACAACATTTTCAAAAGCATTTTTTTATTTATTAAAGTAAATAAGATTACTTAATAATAACATTTTTTTTTTGAGTACTTTTTCATACATTTGGTCTAAATTATATTTATGGGCTCACCATGTAGATCATAGAGAAATATATTTACCAAGAGAACCGACCGGTACCCGTCTTGCCTGAAACACCCTTAAATTTTATTTGAGGTGAACTCTTTCAAATTCGAGTTGAACTCTCTCAAATCCGCTATCGGTGAATACATGTGAGTGGTGAAAAAAAAGCAAAATGGGGGATTGGGCTAAAAAACAACTTATGGAATTTTTGTGACCTGTCAAAAATGACAATTCCACAATTTCAATTTTGCAAAACAAAACAATGTGTTTCGGATTTTAAGAGTAAGTTTTTCTTAAATGTTTCGATATTTAAAACATAATTTGATATTTTTCAGAGCAAAAACCTTTATAATGAAGAAAATACGAGGTTACTTCAATGAATAAAAAGTAAGTCAAATTGCAATGAAGGCGGTGTAACAATTATAGATTTATTTTAAAGTCTGTGTTTCCATTTTAGATGCTGCCCATTACATACCATAATGCAGGAAGCAACTTCCATCAAAAAATCTGGAAGACAAAGCAAACAAGGCGCTGATTTGCAGGCAAGTTTTTTGTATATTATATTTCTCTTAACAAAATAATATCAATGTTTTTAACGACAGATACTGCCCATTGTTTTTGAATGTACTTCTCAACGGCCATAGCTGCCGCAGGGTTGACGGCGGAGGTGTCACCATCTCTACCAATAGTCAAACGCATTCAATGCAACAAAACCATCGGCAACAACACCACCAAGTCAATGATGCAAGTGGAAGTTTCTCTCGCTTAATCTTTATCTTCTAGGTGTAAAGAGTACTACCAGTCGGTAGTTCTGCAAGAGAAGCAAGAAAAACAAGAATATAATCGCAGGAAGACTCCAAAAAATTTCCAACCTTGACTGTAAATTAAGTGAGTTCAAATATTAAATCTAAAACGAATCCATTCATTTTGCTCCTAAGGATCGCACTGGCAATCATTCGGAGGCAAATGGGCTGGCCCGACAAGAATCCCCAAAAGGCCAAACAGATTCAGATCAGTCCCTCGGCAGCTACTGACGATGTCGGCGATTTGAATCCATCGATTTTCACACAGAAAATCAACATCAAAAACAGTAAGTCAACTTCCATTTGAGATTTCCTTATATAATGAAAATTAATTTCTTTATAGTCACGACAATTCAGCAGCGTCATGGCCAACCTGCCGATCAACCATTCACAGTGAAAAACCTGCGTTGTCGACAATGCGAACACAATGTCATCAAGCTAACTACCTGCCAACCGAGGAAGAGGAACGGCGAATAATCGATTTCGAACAACAGGCGACCGTGCCTGCAGCAACATCGACTCCATCAAATGCGAGTCTATCGAGGCAGACATCACTGACCGAGGAACCACGTTGTGTTAAAAGTCCCACCAACGCCATTCTAGACGTGTTGGATTCTTCGTTTGTACTAAATCAACGCGACGATTCAACGGAATTCGACGAAGAAGTTCAAGTTCAACGAGAGAAACCAAAGTAAATAACAGAAAAATGTAATTGGAAATTCCTATTCTGTTGTTTCTCAATTTTTTTTATAGATTCATCACTTGGAGAAAGCCCAATAAAGTAACAATCAAATTGAACTCTACACCTGAAGAAGGACTCAAACCAGGCGATGATGGTACTCTTGGTTTCTTGATGGAATATACTTATGTGAATACAGTCACAAAGACGCCCGAAAAGAAAGAACCTCAGAAACACGTATTATCATCGAAAGTTGTAAAGTTGTAATTTTTTTTTTCAAAATTGTATGTAATTTAGTATAATTTTTGTTTTTAAAATTCAATGCTTTTATTTATTTTGAATAACAAAACAGAAAACTAGATGTTAAAATGTATCTTAGCTTATGAGTAATTACAAAAAATATTAAATATTTCCCAAAAAAACACTTCTTTTTGGTTTTCCTAAATTTTATCTTACTTACTTACTTAAGGTGGCGCTACAGCCCTGTGTGAACTAGGGCCTCACCCAACAAACTTCTCCATCTAGCTCGGTCCCTAGCTAGATGTCTCCAGTTTCGCGCTCCGAGTTGGGTGAGGTCACCTTCCACTTGTGGGCGCCACCTGATTCGCGGTCTTCCTCTACTGCGCTGTCCTATGGGTGTGGATTCGAAGACTTTCCGGGCCGGAGCATTGGTTTCCATGCGCTCTACGTGACCCAGCCATCTTAGTCGTTGGACTTTTACCCTTCTGGCTAAGTCTACGTCGCTGTACAGCCCGTACAGCTCGTCGTTCCATCTTCTCCTCCACTCCCCTTCGATGCATACGATTCACACGAAGAATCTTTCTCTCGAAACGACCTAAGGTGCTTTCATCCGCTTTTGTCATAGTCCATGCTTCTGCACCGTATAGCAGGACGGGGATGATAAGGGTCTTATATAGCGACACTTTGGTCCTTCGAGAGAGGATTTTTCCACTCAATTGCTTTCTTAACCCAAAGAAACAGCGGTTAGCAAGAGTTATTCTTCGTTTGATCTCAGCGCTGGTGTTGTTTTCTGCGTTTAAAGCGGAGCCTAGGTAGACGAAGTCCTTGACTACCTCAAAGTTACGTCTGTCGATGGTGACGTTTTGACCAAGACGTCGGTGTTGTAGGTCCTTTCTTGATGACAGCATGTACTTTGTTTTGCCCTCATTAACCGTTAAACCCATTTTTGCCGCCTCTGCCTCAATACTCACAAAAGCCCCATTGACATCACGCTGAGTTCTTCCGATTATGTCAATGTCATCAGCATATGCTAGTAATTGGACAGACTTTTGAAAGATAGTGCCTCTAGTGTTGACGTGTGAGCTTTGCACTATTCTTTCAAGTACGATGTTAAAAAAATCACATGACAGCGCATCACCTTGTCTAAAACCTTTTTTGACATCGAAAGGTTCTGTTAAGTTGTTCCCAACCTTTATGGAGCAGCGTGAATTCTCCATGGTCATCCTGCACAAACAGTGGTACCCGTGGCATGATGGTTAGTGCGTTGGACTGTCATGCGAAAGGTATTGGGTTCGATCCCTGCCTGTGACACCTAAAGTTTTTTTCACGGGTACTGCCTCTTGCGAGGAATTGACAAATTCTCCAAGAGTAATTCTTGTCATGAAAAGTGCTTTCTCAATCTAGCCTTTCGGATTCGGCATATAAACTGTAGGTCCTCTCCATTCCTGCAATTACTCGCACACAGGAATGGTTGAGAGTTGTAAGTCACTAGGCCATGGTTCTTTACGGACTGTTGCGCCACCTAATTTATTTATTATCCTGCACAAACGGACGAGTTTGGCAGGGATGCCAAAACTAGACATGGCTCTATACAGTTCGTCCCTGTAGATACTGTCATATGCGGCCTTGAAATCGATGAAAAGATGGTGGGTGTCGATTTGGTGTTCTTGGGTTTTTTCCAGGATCTGCCTAATGTGAATATTTGATCGACTGTGGACTTTTCTGGTCTAAAACCACACTGATAAGGACCTATCAGGTTGTTGACGATGGGCTTTAGACGTTCACATATTACGGCAGAGAAGATTTTATAAGCGATGTTAAGTAGACTGATTCCTCTACAATTGGTGCAGTTTAGAGGGTCTTCTTTTTTCAGGATCGGGCAAACAATACTGAGGTTCCATTCATCGGGCATGCTTTCTTCCGACCATATCTTACAGATAAGTTGGTGCATGTTCCTAACCAACTTATCTCCAGCTGCTTTAAAGAGCTCGGCATTCAAGCCATCCGCTCCAGCAGCTTTGTTAGACTTCAGCTTAGATATAGCAATCTTTACTTCGTCTAAGTCGGGAGGACGGGATTGTTGGCTTTCGTCATCTATGTTGAATGGATCATCCTGCCTGACAGCGGAATTCGGTTCGTCGTCGCCGTTATACAGTCTGCAGAAGTGGTCCTTCCATATCCTCAGCATTGACTGCGGTTCCACTATGATGTTTCCACTTTCGTCTTTGCAGCCTTCGGTTCTAGGTTTATGTACTTGTGAATTTCGTTTCGCCTGTTCATAAAACTTTCGAACTTCATTCCTGCTTTTAAACCTCTCAACATCTTCGACCGCACGCTTCTCATGCTCTCTCTTTTTCCTTCTGAGAAGTCGGTGTTCCTCTCGCCTCTTCTGCTCATAGAGCTCATGAGCAGCTCTCGTCCTTTTATGCAGCACCGCTTTGCGTGCCTGTTGTTTGGCTGCATTTGCCTGCCGACATTCCTCATCAAACCAGGGGTTCCTTGTTGATGGTTGCTTGAAACCCAGTACGTCAGAGGCGGCTTCTCTGAGTGCGTCTTGGCAATGTTGCCAATGGTTTTCTATACATTGTGTTGGCGGCACAGAACTTCGAGAGAGGTTACTTGTAACTCGGTCGGAGAAGGAGTTGGCGATCTCTTGCGATTGTAGCCGTTCGACGACCTTCTCCCAGCATCTCCCTGTTTTGCCTTGGGCCTGGAAACCCGAAATGCTACCTTCGCTACAACAAGGTAGTGGTCCGAGTCGATGTTAGCTCCTCGGAAAGTTCGGACATCCATGATGCTGGAAGCGTGTCTGGCGTCGATCGCATTATGGTCAATCTGGTTGACGGTAGATTGATCTGTAGATCTCCAAGTTCCTTTTTGGATGTTGAGGTGTGGAAAACGCGTACTGGCTACCATGACGTTTCGCCCCGCAGCAAAATCTATGAGCCTGAATCCGTTGTCGGAAGTGTTGTCGTGCAGGCTGTTTTTCCCGATTATTCCACCAAAGATGTCTTCCCTTCCTAGCTTGGCATTAAAATCGCCCAGGACAATTTTAATATCGTAGCTAGGACACTGCTCGTATGTTTTGTCTAAAAGCTCGAAGAACATATCTTTGGTGTTGTCATCCTTCTCATCTGTGGGGGCGTGCGCGCATATCAGTCTAATGTTGCCGAATTTAGCCTTGATGCGGATGGTCATGAGGCGCTCGTTGATGCACCTATAGCTCAAGACTTGTTGCCTAAGTCTGGCTCCAATGACAAAGCCGCATCCAAATAAGCGCTGTTGGTTTTCTTGGTAGCAGTCACCATAGTAAATATCGCAGTTTTTTATCCTCTTTTTGCCCGGCCCATCCCATCGTATTTCATGGATGGCGGTGATGTCTGCTTTATAGCACTCTAGGGCCTCCGCTAATTCTTCGGCTGCACGTGGTCTGTAAAGGGACCTAACATTCCACGTGCATATCCGAAGTTCGTTGTCCTTAATTCGTTTGCTTCGTTTGCTTGACTTTTATCTACTCAAGTCAAATATTAAATTAGTCAATTATAAATTTTTATTTGTGCTGAATTTTTGGCAAGTAATAAATAAAAACGTAAAACTGTATTAAGTTTATATTTTTTTTATTGAGGCATATGTTCAATTCAACAAAATTGAAAACATAATATTTGTATTTCTTATTCCTCTTATGTTTTGGTTCATCGTGTGTTCGCGATTTCATGTGGTCAACAGACTCATGAGTCTTCATTTGACTATACCTTGAAAACCTTGATTGTAATCCTTCTATGGTTTTAAATAGTTAGTTTAAGAGTTTATTTTTTTTCAATGCTGATTACGAATCCGAACTTCGATTTTAGCTACATATGCTGAAACTGATAAAGACGATTATTGAAAATTATTTTTGTATTTTTTCAATATGTGATGTTAAAACTCTGCTTATTATGTGTTTTTTGGGCTGCTTTTATACTGTCTGGAATATATGAACGTGACTTATCTCTTATATGCCATAAAAGATAAGTATTTCCTGTGATTGTTGGTGTCGGGTGCAAACTGCTTAATTTGTTGGTGTTGTGCGCAACATGCGAACATGATGTTTCTTTCTATATTTGGATAAGTGACTTCATCTGTTGTTGATTATGCCATAAAAGATAAGTATTTCCTGTGATTGTTGGTGTCGGGTGCAAACTGCTTAATTTGTTGGTGTTGTGCGCAACATGCGAACGTGATGTTTTTGGTTATCGATTTTTCTTTCTATATTTGGATAAGTGACTTCATCTGTTGTCGATTCATCTGTTTGTTGGTTTTGTATTACTTAAGTGGTTTATGGGGAGAATACTCCTTTAGTATTTTTTGGGTTTAGCGGTATCATAACCCCTCCCGGGTAAGATTCGGCTACGGGGTTTACTGTAGTAGTTGACATCTTAAGGATTGTTTGCCGTTTTCTTAATATTAACAATATTATGACTATGATTACTAAGGGTGATTTTTTAAGAGCTTGAGAACTTTTTTTTAAAAAAAATTTGCAAAATCTCATCGATTCTTTATTTGAAACGTTAGATTGGTCCATGACATTTACTTTATGAAGATAATTTCATTTAAATGTTGACCGCGGCTGCGTCTTAGGTGGTCCATTCGGAAAGTCCAATTTTGGGTAACTTTTTCGAGCATTTCGGCCGGAATAGCCCGAATTTCTTCGGAAATGTTGTCTTCCAAAGCTGGAATAGTTGCTGGCTTATTTGTGTAGACTTTAGACTTGACGTAGCCCCACAAAAAATAGTCTAAAGGCGTCAAATCGCATGATCTTGGTGGCCAACTTACCGGTCCATTCCTTGAGATGAATTGTTCTCCGAAGTTTTCCCTCAAAATGGCCATATAATCGCGAGCTGTGTGGCATGTAGCGCCATCTTGTTGAAACCACATGTCAACCAAGTTCAGTTCTTCCATTTTTGGCAACAAAAAGTTTGTTAGCATTGAACGATAGCGATCGCCATTCACCGTAACGTTGCGTCCAACAGCATCTTTGAAAAAATACGGTCCAATGATTCCACCAGCGTACAAACCACACCAAACAGTGCATTTTTCGGGATGCATGGGCAGTTCTTGAACGGCTTCTGGTTGCTCTTCACTCCAAATGCGGCAATTTTGCTTATTTACGTAGCCATTCAACCAGAAATGAGCCTCATCGCTGAACAAAATTTGTCGATAACACATTTCGAACCGAACACTGATTTTGGTAATAAAATTCAATGATTTACAAGCGTTGCTCGTTAGTAAGTCTATTCATGATGAAATGTCAAAGCATACTGAGCATCTTTCTTTTTGACACCATGTCTGAAATCCCGCGTGATCTGTCAAATACTAATGCATGAAAATCCTAACCTCAAAAAAATCACCCGATACAATAAGTATAATGCTGCTTATTCCATAAGTTACATTTTTTTGTGAGACTGAAAATTCTACTTTTTCTAAGTTATCAATGTCTCTTATTTGTAATTCATTTATATTATTTATGTGAACTTCATGTTCTGGGATATTTAACATTTTTAGGTTATTTTCATAAATTTTGAAACTATAAGTATTATTAAATAAGTTTAGAGTACAATTTTCTAATTTTATAATATAATTTCCGTTAAGTACATATTTTAATGTGTTACAATCTTGTGTTAGTGTTTGATTTTTTATATTTTTGATAATCAATACATTTTGGATTAGGTATACAATATTTTCTTGATTGAAATTTTCATATGAACAATTGAGCTTTGTATTTGATAAGAGTAAATTATTTAAACAATTGTCTTGTAAAACTTGTTTATTAGTTATTATTTCAAAGTATGGAAATATTTTTTCTTCTTGTTGTATAAATAGTTTTTCTTTAAGTTTAATGATTTTGTTTTCTTTTGGGAAGTTTTCTAACATGATGATATGAAAACACGTCTTTTAATTTTGACTGCTTTATTAGTTCTGAATGAACATGATAATTATTTGTCTACATGCGGCTATGCCGCTTACATAAAAATGTTCCCACACTAATGGAGCGTGGTTTCCAATGACGAGCAAATAAGTTGCTCGTGGACTGACTCAGCAGAATGGTCAGCGTCGTTTCTAACGAACAACTTAGTTGCCCGTGGGATTGGAATGTGTTATAAATATAGCAAGCACTACACCTCTCTTTTTCAGAGGAATGAATTTATTTTACATAAATTTATTCTTAAATTCTAAATTAATTTTTTTTTTTTTATAAATTCTTAACTTCTAAATTAAATTGTTTTTTTTTTTTTTTTTTTTTTTTTTATAAATTTATTCTTAAGTTCTAAATTATTTTTTTTTTTGTTTTTGTTTTGTGTGTCAAACATTTTGATCTTTAATAAACAGTGAGTTTATATTTATTTTTATGATTTTTGTTTTGATTAATTATTTTTTTTTTTTCGTTGTAATGTCTGAGTCGGTCTTTGTGCACAATTGTCGTCTTGTCGTTGTCGTCTTTTAAGACTACATTGTTTCTATTTTCTATGCTCACTACTTTAAATGGTCCCTTATAAATATTATCTAACTTATGTCCTACTTGTTTCACTAGAACTAAATCTCCTACTGCTGTATCTAAACTATTAGTATATCTGTCGTATAAGACTTTTTCCTTATCTTTCTTGTTTTTTATGACTTCCACAGCCCTTTTATGAGCCGATTGAAGTCGAAATTTTATTTCCTTTTCATACGCGTCCACATTATAAATGGGGTCTACCTTAGCATTCAAAAGAAATTCGTAATTATTTGGAGATTTACCAAACACTAACTCAAATGGGCAATAATCATGCACCACTGATGGCGTAGTATTGTAGCAATACGTGAAGTATTTTAGCCACTCGTCCCAGTCTGTTTTTTCTATCGAAATGTATGACCGAACATACTCATTAAATGTCCTGTGGTTTCTTTCCACAGTTCCTAACGTTTGGTGATGGTATGCCGTTGAAGTGACATTTTCTACTTTCAGCAGTTTACATATTTCATTAAATGTTTGATTTTTATACTCGGTGCCCATGTCTGTGATTAATTTTTTCATTGGACCGTAAACTAGTATAAAATGGTCAAAGATTGCTTTCGCAATTGTTTTTGCACTTTTATCGGCAATTGGTATTGATACCAGATATTTGGTTAAATCACATATTATTGTGACTGCATACGCATTGCCATTTTCTGATCTTGGTAACGGTCCAATGGTATCTATCAGTACTACATCAAATGCGGTTGTTGGTGTATCAGTTATAATCATTGGTTCTTTTACGTTTTTCTGAGACTTATTTCGTTGACATTTGTCACATCCCTTAACGTATTTTATAATATCTCTAGTCATATTTTTCCAAAAATATTTGTGTTGTATCTTTTTTAAGGTACGAGTGATCCCTGAGTGGCCACCACAGATGGGATCATCATGGTACTTTTGCATAATCATTTTTCTTTTGTCATCATTTAATATTTTTATAATTGAAGGCGTTAGTGCAATTCGAAGGTTTGTTAGAGCTCTATTTCCTTGTTCTTTATATTCATTGATCCGGATCTTTTCAAAAATATCGTCACTTAGTGACTGCTGCAGCTTTTTTAATCCGTTATCACTTGCTATTTTTTCAAGCAGTAGAAATAATTGATGCAAGTCAATTTTTCCATTAGTAATAAGGTTATTTATTTCTATAGTGATCACTTTTTTATTCTTAATAATTTTTAAACAGTCGCCATTAATAGCTAGCCGGGCGCTGTTTTTTTTACTTCTGCTCCTAAACGCTTCATATATATTTATCTTAGCAGATGACTTTTCTATTTTGTCGGATGCTGATTCGACGTGGTTTTTATTAGACTGCAGTCTAGTTGTGACTTTTAATATTTTGTTGGCTGAAGTTCTTATACTTTGAATTTCTTTAAAATCTATGCGGGACAATGCGTCCGCTGCATAGTTATCTTTTCCCCTCAAGTACTCTACAGTAAAATCGTATTCCTCGAGATCTAGTCTCATGCGTGTTAATTTAGAGGAAGGGTTTTTCATAGCAAATAGATACGATAGTGGTCTATGGTCGCTTTTAACCAAGAATTTAGTACCATATATGTAGGGTCTAAATTGCTTAATTGCCCAATGAATAGCAGCTAGTTCTTGTTCAATAGTGGATTTGTTACTTTCACCTTTGGTGAACGATTTTGAAGCATATGCTACTGGGAGTTGGTATCCATCATACTCTTGACTTAGTACAGCACCGCATGCGTATTTGCTTGCATCGGTTGTTATGCAGAATTGCTTCTGAAAGTCTGGATACTGGAGAATGTTAGGGCTTAATAGTGACTGTTTTAAGTATTGGAATGCACTGTCACATTCTATTGTCCATTCAAAAGGGATATTTTTCTTACAGAGTCTCGTTAAGAGCCTTGAATGTTCAGCAAAATTTGGAACAAATCGTCTTTAATAGTTGCAGAATGCAACGAATCGCTTTACCTCATCGGCATTTTTGGGAATTGGATAGTCTAATATAATCTGAAATTTGCTATCATCTGGAAGAATGCCTTGGTCCGTGCATTTATGACCTAAGTATGTCACTTCGTGACTGAAAAATGTGCACTTATCAGGATGTAGTTTTAGATTGTATTTTCGACACGTTTTGAATACGTCGGTTAAATTTTTCAACATATGCGATTCTGAACGGCCCAATACAACTAAATCATCCATATATAAGAATGCTTGTGTCGGGGATAAACCAGAGAACGCAATAGTCATCATTCTTTGAAATGAGTTTGGTGCTATCTTTAGGCCATAGGGAAGACGCTTGAATCGGTATGAACCTTTGTCAGTTGAGAATGACGTAATGTCTCTCGAATTTTCATCTAATTCGATTTGATGAAATCCTGACGTTAAATCGAGGCAAGAGAAATATTTAGTTTTGCCTAGTTGGTCAAGAATATCGTCTATTCTTGGCAACGGAAATTTATCTGCAATTAGTTTTTTGTTTATACTTCTATAATCCACTACTAATCTCCACCGTTTTTGGTGATTACCCGGTAAAGATTTTTTCGGTACCAACAGTATTGGACTGTTGTACTCAGATGCGGATGGTTCCACTATATCGTCTTGTATCAATTTTTCAACCTGTTTTGTAATCTCACTTTTATGAGCGTGCGGTATTCTATAGTTTTTAACATAAGTTGGCTCGTCGGTTTTTAAACGAAGCTTTTGTTTATAAAAGTTATTAAACGTTATTTTATCTGTTTCAAGCGCAAATATATCAATATACTCCGAGCAGAGTTTATGTAAATCAGGCTTTATGAAGGCCGGAAAATTTTTTGACAATTTTTGTAATTTAACGTCATTGTTTTGGAAGCTTTGTATTGATAAGTTTTCATAGTCGTTTAGACTTTCTGTTTTCAATTTAACGTCGTGTATTAATATATCTTCACTTGTTGTGTTTATTACACGGATAAATGCTCTAGTGCATTTTGTAATTGTATTTGCCACATATATACCCTCTTTAAGTTGTTGTTGTGGTATAAGCACTTCTTCTTCCTTGCATTCGATGTTTACCTGTCTGATAACTTCAGATCTTGCTGGTATTGCTATTGCATTATTGATTGGTGAGCAGGACATTGATATTTCAATTTCGTTAAAATTATCTGGTTTTAGTACTAGGAAATCTTGGTTTTTGTCATAGTTAAGTGTACAATTATATCTCTTGACAAAATCAAGTCCAATTATTCCATCGGATGGAATTGGAAAATCATCACTAACGACATGAAATTCATGACCTATTAGTAGGTTTCTGAATTTTAAATCGATGTGAACCTTTCCTAGTGTATTAGTTGTTCCCTTACCAATGCCGTGTAGGCTTGTCGTTTTATATGTGTTAATGGTATTGAATTGATCAATTTGTCCTTTCTTTACTATAGAAATATCCGCGCCCGTATCTACTATAAATGATGTTATATCATTATTTGCTGAAGTCTCTAATCCTACGAATGATGTTAAGTTTAGCCTAATATTATAGATTTTACTGCTTCTTTTCGTGTTTTCGAATTAGTACTTAGGGCTGGTTCGTTTTCCGTAACCTGTTGTGTCATTCTAACGTTTCTATTGCTGTTGTTTGCAATGTCATTGTTATTTCTGGACTGGTTATAATAATTTCTATTATAGCGGTTATTATAATTTCCGCGTCTAAATCCACGACCTCGTCCGCGTTCACGAAAGTTATTATTTTGATTATTATTATTATAATAACTGTTTCTATCTCGATTGTTTTTTAAGTGCAGTATTGCATTTGGCTGGCCATAAGCTGTTGTGGACGCCTGTCCAGGAACTGCATCCTCAATTCTATGTAAATAAGAAAATAAAAGAATAAACAAATTAAAATTTATATCGAGAAACTAAATTTCAGACTTACCCAAATGTTGTTGTGTTGTTTATGTTATGTTTAGTAATTCTGAGTTTTGTGGCTGTCATTCGCCTTGTTGTTGTTCTCAATGGAATTTTTCCATTGGGAAGCAATATGTCTGTTCGTAAAAGTGAGTTCTGTTTTGTGGTCTGTATCTGAAGTTGGGTGACGGGTTAAGTTGCATGTGAATGAAAGTTTGTTTTATGTCCATGTTTAGTTTTCGTTGTCATTGCTGTGGTTAGGTGACTTTCATTTAGGTGATTAGTTAGGTGATTGTTATTTATATATTGTGTTGTTACTTTGTAATTATGTGTACGGATTTTTGTAAGGTTCTGGTCGCATGAGGGTCTGTTCTTCAGGTCTCCCCTTGGTAAACAGTGGAACACCTCCTTGATTTTTGGGACACTGAGACCCCTATTTTATTGGAAGTGTACCAATACCTACGTAGGGTCCCACTATTTGAGTGTGATGATGTTGGTGGAGATATACACTGTGTGGATGGGTGGATCGGATGATGTGTTCCTGTTAGAGGTACAAATACATCATCCGAATACTTTTTTTGGCTGTGTTGGTTGATGATAATTTCAGCTTACCCACATTTGTTCGGTTACCTCATAGTAGGGTGGAGGTACAATAAGAATTTAAATTTAAATTGAAAAAAAAAAATTTAAGAAACCGTTGAAAATCGGATTTGTGGTAAATACTTATTTTTCGTGTTGTTTATTTGTTTTAAATAAAGAAAAATTAAATTATTTTTAGAAGAAAAGGTGTTTATGTAAAGATGTTATAAAGATAACTGAAAAATAAAGTGTGTGGCGGAATACCATTGACATAAAGGAAAAAAAAAACAAACTAAGAACAGGAAAAGGTGGTGAGTGTCTTAAAATTTGTTTAAGCCTAGAAAGATATTTATAGCTTTATTTTTTTTTTTGGATGCCAGTATATTTCTCGGCGGCCCGAGTTGATTCGCAGAGAGCGGGGCCGCCGCTACCTAAAAATAAAAATTTAAGTAAACTTAAAAAAAATTGAAATTTAAGGAAAATTAAAAATAAAAATTTTGAAATTAAAGAAAAAAATAAAAATAAAAAAATTGAAAATAAAGGAAATTTAATAAAAATTGGAATTTAAGGAAACTTAAAGAATTGAAATAAAAGAAATTTAAAAAAGTGAAATTAAAGGAAATTTAAAAATAAAAATTTGAAATAGAAGGAAATTTAAAAGAAAGATTTGAATGGAAAAAAAAGGAAATTTTAAAAATAAGAAAAATTGAAGAAAAAAAAAAGGAAGTTGAACAAATTAAAGAACAGAAAAAAAAAGGAAGCGACAGCGGAAATAACGATTGATAATAGATGCGCTAAAACATCTTTATCTGATATATATATATAACCATCTTATAACCCTGTGGATCTTTTTGTGTTTGTGATTGTCCTATATTTAAGTTTTTTTGAAATCTTTAATTTACTTTGTTAATTAATTTAATAACATAGTCCCGGCGTGGAAGTGTTTCTTTTTTTTGTTTATTTAAATAATTTTGTGTCATATTTTCTTATGTGAGGTATCGAAAAAAGAACGGTTGGAAGTGGCGCGTTCGGTTCCTTGAGTTTTATTTTATAGGGTCCTAAGAGATACCTCCTGAGAGCTCTTTAGGGGTAGGAAATTAGGGCTCCGTCTATCGATCTAAAAAGAAAAAAAAAAATACCGCAAAGGGTAAATCAATATTTGTAATAAGAGAATAGGATTACTGACCAGATTTTTTTTGTTACCGTTTTTGTTTTTTTTTCCACTTATAATTTATTATTATAATTTAAATTTGTTATAATGTGAATAAACTTCCAAAAAAAACGCCTACTAAAGGAAGAAAAGTTTTTTTGTTTTGGTTGTTTCGCAACGGCGAAGCAATGTCGTTCTAATTTTTTTTCAGGGGTGTCGAGGGTAGCGGAGCTGACGTGTACATGAGATGACCTGAAGCCGACCACCAACCAACAATTTTGGGGGTGTCCAACACTGGCCGCGGACACCTAAAGGTAGGGTGGGTAATGGCCTCACTGCACTAACATCCGCAGTGCCCTGATGTGCCATAGTCTGTCCGTTTATGTTTCCTTCCCTTTCCTCCTTCCTTGGCCTGATATATGTTTTTGTCTGCAGGCGAGGTTAAGTTTCGGGGGAAAGATCCCCCCCCCCCGTCCGACGAGCTAACGCCGTGCACCGCAAGCAGGCCGCGTCCCCCGGAGCTTGACATTCCAACCTACCCTTTCCAAACTCTTCCTATGACTTTTTCCTACCTCATCCTTATCCTACCCTTCCACTTCACCCACCTCCTAACCTCCTCTTGCCTCGCAACAAATTGGCGCCCAACGTCGTTAAAGGGTGTTCCAACCCAGTTGGAACATTTTTTTTTGGCGAATTAGTTTATGTTGTACTAGTTTCAGTTTTTTCTATGTTGTATTGTCTTAACCAAACTGGCTGTGGATTTTTAAACCTCGTATGTCTGCGTCAGGAAGGCCACAGGCGTACCTAGTCGTATCGCGACGAGTGTTTGAAAATTCACAGTGACCGCGGTTAATGAGTGTAATGTTCTTTCTGAAATTACTGGAGTTTTTGCAAAGGGCGTATGTCTGCACCAGGAAGGCCACAGGCGAACCTAGGTGTATCGCGACGTTCCTTTGCGAAAGCTTGAGTAAGGTCAGTCAGTACATTTTCGTTTTGTCTTTTACCTATTCCCATCCTAACTTTTTACTTTTCTATTTTTTCTAATTTTTCAATTTTCTTTTCCTAGTTTCGTCTTTTTCTACTTGGACGATTGAATGTGCGAGACGTGTAGTCCGACATCATCGTTCCAAAATTTGTGTAAGTTTTATCCTACCGTTTCATGTCTTCTAGCAAGGTCCCTAGAGACTGTCTAGAATTGCGGGAACGGTAAGGAAAGACTTTGTAACGTAATTTGTTTGTGTTCTTAGTAGTTTCCTATCCTGTTATGGTCACATCAGGGGAAGTTTATTCTGTCCGTCTGATGTCCTTTTTTTTTTGCAGCGATGTCGTCAGTAGGGTCGTACCATGTCGCTCATAAGCTACCTGAAGCACCCCGTCTGTTTATGGAAAACCGAAATTAAATTTTCATTTGTAAGTGAAGAAATTACATAAATCTTTTTGTTTCAATTATTAAATTACCATATATTTTTCTTTGATTTAATTTTTTTTACATTGGTGAGTTATTTTTCATAAAGTTATTTTCTTATATTTTTTTGTTTGAGTTTCGTTAATTTTTTTCTCGTTATTTATTTCTATTTACGTTCATTACGAAAGTGTTGAAATTTAATATTTTTTCTTAATTTTGTTGCTTTTGTTTTCTTAGTTTGATAAGTTTGTTTGATAAGTTTTCTTACTACTTAGAATTAATTTGTTTTCCTTATAGAAGACTAATTTAATTTTGGTAAGATAACAAAATTTAAAGATAACCTTACAAAGTTTTCTAAAATAGTTCTTTAGAATTACATTTGTTAAAAGGCTATCTATTGTTTTTCGTTTTTCGTTTTTCTACTATAATTACTATTCTTTTCTTAATCGTTTCTTAATATTTTTGGGAATAATTTAATTTGAGTTAATTCTTTATCATTTTGTTTTTTGGTTAGATGAAATCAAGTTTTTGAACTTTCAAAGTTAATAGTTAACTTTCAAGTTTTTTGAGTTTTTTTATTTACATTTATATATATAGTTACAGTTTTTTTTAGTTTAAGTACAGTTTTTGAGAAAGTCGTTATTTATTTACAATATTTTTCTTTAAGTTATTTTTGTTTCCATTATTTAGTTACGTTTTTTTTCGCTATTTTTAAACCTTTCTTTTGTTATTTATTATTTTTTTGGTTATTTATTAATTTTTTTTGTTAGTTATATATCTTTTTGTTACAATATAATATTTTTGTTTTGTTTTTTTTTTGGTTTGATTCGTACATATATATATACATTATATTAAGTTAATTTCAATTAAGTTTTTTATTTATATAAAATTCTGATATTGAAGAATACTTTTCGAAAATTTAAACAATTTCATTTATAGTTTTTAAGGTCTTAGTTTTTTTTCCGAAGAAAAATTACTGTAAGATTCATAAAAAAAAAAATTGAACGCTGTCTTACGTTTATTTGTTAACTTAGTTATTCATTTGTTTTGTTGTTTGCGGTTAGTTTTGTTAATTTTTTTCTGCAAGAGTTAAAACAGGAATTAGATTATTTATAGCTATATACTTTTTAGGGTAAGATACAAGTTTAAAACGATACGTTTTCAAATATTTACATTTAAATTACGGTGTTAAGTAAGTACATTTTTTCTTCGATTTTCAAAATTGATTATTTACAATCCCGTTTTCGGAATTATTTATCATATTTTTCGTTCAGTTTTGTTTTCTTTTGATAATTACATAGATCATTGTTTTTTTGTTATTTATTCATTTTTTTTGTTAGTTATTTACCTTTTTGATTATTTATTAATTTTTCTGTTACAATATAGTATACATTTTTTTTGGATCAAGTTTATAGTTTACAGTTTTTTTGGTTATCTTATTTATTTATTTATTATTTGGTGTACAGGTTTCAATTAAGTTACATTTGTTTTTTTGTGATTAATTTATTTATCTTAAATTAGGTTTTTCAATTTATCTTTTTCATTTTTCTTACTCTACTTTCGTTAATCTTATTTTGTTTCGTCATTACATTATTTATTCATTTTTTGTATTTTTTTTGACATTTTCGTTTTCGTAAGTTAAGTGTGTTCATTTTTTGTTACAAATAGGTGTTTTTCTAAATAGTTATTTTTTTTGTATTAGTAAAGAAATTAGGTTGCTTAGCTAAAATAATAATTTTTTTTTGGGCACTCACCACACACTTCTTTTTTGTTGTTTTCGTATTTCTATTTTCGTGGTTGATTGTTGATCAAATTAAGATTTGTACCCGGACAGGAAATATGTATAAAGAATTTCATTTTAAGCGATGCTACGAAATGCTTATCCGCAAAACTATCGCGGAAATTCATAAAATTTAGAATCGTTTAACAAGTTGGAAACAACATGTACGAACTTGAGAATCTTAGCGGCAAAAAGATGGGTATATTTCGTGCAAAAGATCTGAAACAATAATAAATTCACGACACGAAACTGATCACATGAAAACCGATAAACTAATTCGTAAACCGAAACGTCCGTCGATGAAAAAAAAAAAAACTAAGCATATTGTCCGTTTATCAGGGACTTCCTTAAATGTTTTTTTTTGATTCACTTAGTACCCGACTGAATCACTTTTAGTTTATTTATTTTTATGAAATTATTCCTCTAAAACTCGGCACGCATTTCTATTCTTATAAAGAAAAACAAATTTTTAAAAGAAAAACTATAGCCACCTTGTACCTGAAAACATCCTACTTATTAAAAAAACAGATTGGTAAATTGTTAGTAATCATTTATTTATTGCATGGATTTCCCTACTTATCTAGTCTATTCATGTATATTATTTATTAGAATATTTTCGTCTATTGTTATTATTTGAATATATGTTATTATTGTTTATATAAGGATACACTTAGTCAATACAATCTGTGATATTTACATTAATTACTGATTTTATTAACTTAAGTACTATTTAGTTATTTATTTATATCTTAACTTATTTTATCAAACATCTGTGATAAAACGGTTTAACCATTCCACCTGTGATATTTTACTAACTTTATTAATCCTACTAAGACTGATAGCTTTAAATTTTTTCATCTGTGATATTTATATTTTCTTTTAATTTAGTTTAAGTAACTTATCTTTTAAAACCTGTGATACTTAAATTACTAATTTTTTTTTTATCTTAGTTACTTTTTATTTATGTATTTATTAATTCCATCCGCAATGATTAAAAACTACGACCTGTGATACTTAATTTACTAATTTTATTAACTTAGAGACTATCCGCAATGATTAAAAACTACGATCTTTTATATTTACTAAATTACTAATTTTATTAATTTATTTACTATTTATTTATTTATCTACTTATTTATTTATTTATAATTTTTTTTATCTATAACCTAATCACTTAAAATAAAGTTCTAAAAAAGATCACTCACCCATAAATAATTGCATGGTATATGGATGCTTTAGCGTAGAAATTTGTAGTGGTGGCGGCTGGAGATGACGGGATGATGACACTTGTTGACTGCTTCCATTGGACGATTTCTGAAAAAAAAATACAGGAAAATTATTAGGTACTGCATAGTAAATATAGTTTTTTTTGTATGCACTGTATACTTCACATGATATACCAGCTTGGTTCTGGCTTATCAATCTCTAGCAGGCACCTCCGATCCACATATCCAAATAGGTGTACCTCCCAGCATCCTAATCCTTGGTAAACAGGTCGCTCCAGCAGGTGGGGGTCTCGGCAGTCTCGGAACAAATCCTGAAAAAATTAATGTTGATTGTTAAATGTATAAATAATTAGGTATATATGTGTTAATTACCCGTGTCTAGTTGTTTAATTACTATATTTGTAATTAAAATGTGAATCGCTCCTCCTATCACTAACGTTGAGGTAGGTCGGTGATATTATCAGGGTCATTGACCTTCATAATGGATTACTGTAAAGGAAAAATAAGAGTAAAAACAAAATGGAAGCCGACTTAGTTATATGTTAATATACTTACTTTTACTGAATTGTAGGACAAAATTTTGCCCGGCTTAAATCGTGGGTTTTTCCCCACAGTTTTCCACACACTCATGTAATCTAGAAAAGGAAAAAACAAACAAATAATTTCAAAGAAAACAAATGGCAATGTTCAAAAAACTCACCTATCTCAGCGTCCCTTTGCACCTCCCGTTCATTAACTTCATCCACACCCAATTCCCAGGCATCCAGATTTCGAGTTTTTGCTATTTATTGAGAGTATATCTCAATAAACAGCAAATTTTGTTGTGGACGCCTGTCCAGGAACTGCATCCTCAATTCTATGTAAATAAGAAAATAAAAGAATAAACAAATTAAAATTTATATCGAGAAACTAAATTTCAGACTTACCCAAATGTTGTTGTGTTGTTTATGTTATGTTTAGTAATTCTGAGTTTTGTGGCTGTCATTCGCCTTGTTGTTGTTCTCAATGGAATTTTTCCATTGGGAAGCAATATGTCTGTTCGTAAAAGTGAGTTCTGTTTTGTGGTCTGTATCTGAAGTTGGGTGACGGGTTAAGTTGCATGTGAATGAAAGTTTGTTTTATGTCCATGTTTAGTTTTCGTTGTCATTGCTGTGGTTAGGTGACTTTCATTTAGGTGATTAGTTAGGTGATTGTTATTTATATATTGTGTTGTTACTTTGTAATTATGTGTACGGATTTTTGTAAGGTTCTGGTCGCATGAGGGTCTGTTCTTCAGGTCTCCCCTTGGTAAACAGTGGAACACCTCCTTGATTTTTGGGACACTGAGACCCCTATTTTATTGGAAGTGTACCAATACCTACGTAGGGTCCCACTATTTGAGTGTGATGATGTTGGTGGAGATATACACTGTGTGGATGGGTGGATCGGATGATGTGTTCCTGTTAGAGGTACAAATACATCATCCGAATACTTTTTTTGCCTGTGTTGGTTGATGATAATTTCATCCGACATTTGTTCGGTTACCTCATAGTAGGGTGGAGGTACAATAAGAATTTAAATTTAAATTGAAAAAAAAAAATTTAAGAAACCGTTGAAAATCGGATTTGTGGTAAATACTTATTTTTCGTGTTGTTTATTTGTTTTAAATAAAGAAAAATTAAATTATTTTTAGAAGAAAAGGTGTTTATGTAAAGATGTTATAAAGATAACTGAAAAATAAAGTGTGTGGCGGAATACCATTGACATAAAGGAAAAAAAAAAAACAAACTAAGAACAGGAAAAGGTGGTGAGTGTCTTAAAATTTGTTTAAGCCTAGAAAGATATTTATAGCTTTATTTTTTTTTTGGATGCCAGTATATTTCTCGGCGGCCCGAGTTGATTCGCAGAGAGCGGGGCCGCCGCTACCTAAAAATAAAAATTTAAGTAAACTTAAAAAAAATTGAAATTTAAGGAAAATTAAAAATAAAAATTTTGAAATTAAAGAAAAAAATAAAAATAAAAAAATTGAAAATAAAGGAAATTTAATAAAAATTGGAATTTAAGGAAACTTAAAGAATTGAAATAAAAGAAATTTAAAAAAGTGAAATTAAAGGAAATTTAAAAATAAAAATTTGAAATAGAAGGAAATTTAAAAGAAAGATTTGAATGGAAAAAAAAGGAAATTTTAAAAATAAGAAAAATTGAAGAAAAAAAAAGGAAGTTGAACAAATTAAAGAACAGAAAAAAAAAAAGGAAGCGACAGCGGAAATAACGATTGATAATAGATGCGCTAAAACATCTTTATCTGATATATATATATAACCATCTTATAACCCTGTGGATCTTTTTGTGTTTGTGATTGTCCTATATTTAAGTTTTTTTGAAATCTTTAATTTACTTTGTTAATTAATTTAATAACATAGTCCCGGCGTGGAAGTGTTTCTTTTTTTTGTTTATTTAAATAATTTTGTGTCATATTTTCTTATGTGAGGTATCGAAAAAAGAACGGTTGGAAGTGGCGCGTTCGGTTCCTTGAGTTTTATTTTATAGGGTCCTAAGAGATACCTCCTGAGAGCTCTTTAGGGGTAGGAAATTAGGGCTCCGTCTATCGATCTAAAAAGAAAAAAAAAATACCGCAAAGGGTAAATCAATATTTGTAATAAGAGAATAGGATTACTGACCAGATTTTTTTTGTTACCATTTTTGTTTTTTTTTCCACTTATAATTTATTATTATAATTTAAATTTGTTATAATGTGAATAAACTTCCAAAAAAAAACGCCTACTAAAGGAAGAAAAGTTTTTTTGTTTTGGTTGTTTCGCAACGGCGCACAGTGGCCCGTTTATGCAAAACTGCTTGCAATATTCATTTTTCGAGTGGGTCTATAATGCAAAACTTTTTAGTTCACTGGACTCACAAATATTTGGAGCTTGAGTAATCGAAAAAAATATTCAATTTGGGTTATTGGTGTGCCTTATAGAGCAGGCCAAAGTTGAACATTTTTTATGATGATCATTTTTTTTATTTTTTTATTTTTTTTTCTTAACTTTGAATGAAAAAACTAGAAAAAGGGCTTCCAAACGCTTTTCGTTTTTGTTTTTATGATATGCTTTGCCATTATTTAGATTGGTAGTTAAAACAAAAAAAAAACAAAAAAATTTTTTTAATTGTTTAATTTAATTTTTTTGGTAACACTACTTTTTGCACACTTTTTCGACTTCAAATTGGATAGAAAAAAAAGGTTCAACGAGTGGTGCTAAGATCTCAACTGATTCAGAATCCTTATATATTCCTTTACATAAATCCAAAAGATCAACTGCGTCATTTTGCATCGAACTGAGCTAGGGAGATTTGAAGTGATGAAGTCAGTCATTTTTTTCCCCTCTTTTTTATGGAAATTTTTTTTTATGGTTTTCTTTGTTTTGTGTGTGGTGGATTTACAAAAGATGATTTTATTTTAAAAAGGTAAATCATTTTTATTTTTTGTTACATAAGATTTTCAAGAGTTTTAGAACTAATTTTTTTAATCCTGTTATAAAATTTTAAATAACGCATTTGTTTTCGGGTACGATTGAATTTTGATCAGGTACTTTTATTGATAAGGATTAAGATTAAGAATTTATTGATAAGATTTAAGGATAAAACGATTTTGGAATATGTTAGTATACAGGTAGACAGACAGGTAGTTTTATTGGGGTGTCTTTAAATATAATTAATATAAGGATTAAAGCGACTTGAGTGCAGGTATTTACTCTAAGGTATAAAAAGATGAAACATTTGACTAAAATAATCATTTAGAATTCAAACGAGCGTTCGAGCAGTTGCTTTTATTTTTCAAAACAATTTAAAATGGATATTCCGAATAAGGATTTGTTTGAACTTTTTGTCAATGTTACCACTTGCAATGAGTTTATATCTGCCGTGGAAATTGAATACCAACTACCAGATGCAAATGCAATCAAACAGATATTAAAACAATTCTATTACAACCTTGATAGAAAATGGATAGCAGCCAAAAGATCGAGAAATAACTTTAAAAAGAATGCAGAATGGCTTTCCTTATCTCTGCATATCAATACCGGACAAACAGAAGAAGCGGGTGATCTCCCAACTACATCGAGAGGAAGACCAAGAAAGACAGTCAATGAGTGCGCAACATTTACTAAAAAACAAAAAATAATCAAAGCTACAAAGGAGATATGTACAGAACATCTCTCTGAAGCTTTGAGTATAAGATACAATAAGGCCCATGAAAAGGGGAAGAGTGATATAATTCAGGCAATATCTTCTGCAAGTCCACTTCGTGTCAAAAGAGTCAAGGAAAGCATTCACACTCCCCAACACAATCCCATAAAATACACCAATGAGAACGCATTAGCTTTGTTTATGGATTTGGGACTTTCAAAAGAAAAATATAAAATCCTGAGAACTTCGTTAAGACATCACAACATAGATGTCTTGCCATCCTACAATATGATTACAGTTGCGAAAAAAGAAGCAGTTCCCGACAACTGCGAAGTCACGGAAATATTAGCTAGAGTGAAACTTCAAAGCATGATGGATCATACAGCAATGCGGCTAATAGAAAGCAAAACGGAGAGTCAAATAATTGCACTTCCAAGAAGTCTAACGTTACAGAGTAAATGGGGCTGCGATGGATCATCTGGACAAAGTGCCTACAAGCAAAAAATAAATACAACAGATGGTGAAACAGACGCACACATGTTCATGGCATCAGTTGTCCCACTTCGACTCAATAGTACAAATGGTGAACATTGGAGGAACCCTCGCCCATCATCAGTTCATTTCTGTCGGCCCATTATGTTCCAATATGTTAAAGAGACTAGTGACATCATAAATACCACAGTCAATAATATTAAAAGTCAAATAGCAGATATTCAACCAACAATATATAAAGTTAATGAAGAAACAACTATAACTGTGAATCACGAGTTCTTTTTAACTATGATAGACGGAAGAGTATTAAACGAATTAACGGAAACAAAGTCTACGCGGTCATGTCCGATATGCAAAAGGACACAAAAGAATTTCAATAAAGATGAATCAATTGAGGACGAACATAATTACGAATATGGAATCTCTCCACTGCACGCTAGAATCAGATGCATGGAATTTATTTTGAAGCTTGCGTATACTCTTCGACAAGAAGGAGAAGGTACTGATGAATCGGTTGGGACCAAGGAGGCGGAAAAAAGAAGAAAACAAGAGATCCAAAGGCGTTTTCGCGATGAGCTTGGCCTTGATGTAGATAAACCAAAGCAAGGGTTTGGAAACACTAATGACGGAAACACTGCAAGAAGATTTTTTGAACAGTCAGATGCAACCGCTCGAATAACTGGAGTCAATGGAGAAGTTATAATGAGGCTCAAAGTAATATTGAACGTTTTAAATTGCAGAGAAGTAGTGAATGCAGTTAAATTTGGGGAGTATACAAAAAAAACTGCAGAGCTTTTAAAACAAAAGTATCCTGAAAAATTACTCACACCTACACTACACAAATAATTGGTTCATAGTCAAAATATCATTGAATATCAATCACTACCACTTGGAGAACTGTCAGAAGAAGCCCAGGAATGCAAAAATAAAGACTACAAGAAATATCGATATCAGAATACGTGTAAAGTTTCAAGGATTCGGCAGAATGAGGACCTATTTAACATGCTTGCAACCTCTTCGGATCCACTTATTTCTTCATTAAGGCATGTGAGAAGCCAAAAAGATCTGAAAGAACGATACTCTTCAGAAATGATGAGTTTATTACACATTTCCCCGGACTTAGATGACAGTTTTCAAGAAATTTAGTGTTTATATATTAATTTGTTTTGTCTTTATTTCTTTTTACACTGACTTTTGATATATGTATAACCAAAATACATTATGTACTCTTGAATACTGGAAAATAAAAAAAAATGCCTTAAAATTAAAAAAAAAAAATACTTTTTTCCCCACTGTTTCACTCGAATTGGTTCTTTTTCTCTTTGCTCCACTGTTTCAATTCACTAAATTACTTAAAAAATTGATTTTGATGATTGCATATTAAAATACCGCTACGTTTATCACCTTTGTTAAAACTTTTAATTTTAACACAAACGATTGCATATTAAAATAACGCTATGTTTATGACCTTTGTTAAAACTTCTTATTTTAACACAAATTTCTGAAACACCCTGTAAACAGTTTTTTTTTTTGCTCTACTGTTTCAATTATTCACTCAGATTACTTAAAAAAAATGATTTTGACGATTGCATATTAAAATACCGCTATGTTTATGACCTTTGCTAAAACTTCTTATTTTAACACAAATTTCTGAAACACCCTGTGAACAGTTTTTTTTGAAAGTCACAATTTTTATAGCCTTAGAAATTTCCTTCAAGATAAAAAAAAATTAAAGCAATATCTTTATTCGTTTAGGAGATATGATTTTTGCAACCAAAAAAGTCAAAACGGGCCACTGTGCGGCGAAGCAATGTCGTTCTAATTTTTTTTCAGGGGTGTCGAGGGTAGCGGAGCTGACGTGTACATGAGATGACCTGAAGCCGACCACCAACCAACAATTTTGGGGGTGTCCAACACTGGCCGCGGACACCTAAAGGTAGGGTGGGTAATGGCCTCACTGCACTAACATCCGCAGTGCCCTGATGTGCCATAGTCTGTCCGTTTATGTTTCCTTCCCTTTCCTCCTTCCTTGGCCTGATATATGTTTTTGTCTGCAGGCGAGGTTAAGTTTCGGGGCAAGATCCCCCCCCCCCCCCGTCCGACGAGCTAACGCCGTGCACCGCAAGCAGGCCGCGTCCCCCGGAGCTTGACATTCCAACCTACCCTTTCCAAACTCTTCCTATGACTTTTTCCTACCTCATCCTTATCCTACCCTTCCACTTCACCCACCTCCTAACCTCCTCTTGCCTCGCAACAAAGCTTCAGTGCAACAGTTCACGAATTTTGCCACGGCTTCATTCATGTTGTTGAATTGACCGGACTCCATAATAAGTTTAACCTTATCATTGCTAGAGTTCTTGATCATTGCTTTTATGGCTGCCTTGGTGGAGTATGTCTCAGCTAATTGAGGCATTAGTCCGTCAGAAATATAAGCGCTTTGTAATTTTCTTGTGAGGTCTTCAACCTCTTTTGCATATGCATTCGCTGGCTTGGAACTTTGGCGGACGTTCATCAACTTTGCAGTAATTACGTCTACTGATTCGCCTTTTACCGTAGTTTTTAATTTTTGAATTACTTCTGTTACTGTTCTTTCTGAACCAGATATCAAATTTATAGCGGTTCCTTTTAGCTTTGTTTTTATTAGATTAATAGCAACGATGTCGTTGCCATCGTTAATGCTTTTAACCAATTCTAACGCAGCTAAGAAGCTTTGAAGGTCGTCTGCATTACCAGAGATGGTTAGTGCGTTGGACTGTCATGCGAAAGGTATTGGGTTCGATCCCTGCCTGTGACACCTAAAGTTTTTTTCACGGGTACTGCCTCTTGCGAGGAATTGACAAATTCTCCAAGAGTAATTCTTGTCATGAAAAGTGCTTTCTCAATCTAGCCTTTCGGATTCGGCATATAAACTGTAGGTCCTCTCCATTCCTGCAATTACTCGCACACAGGAATGGTTGAGAGTTGTAAGTCACTAGGCCCTGGTTCTTTACGGACTGTTGCGCCACCTAATTTATTTATGATCCTGCACAAACGGACGAGTTTGGCAGGGATGCCAAAACTAGACATGGCTCTATACAGTTCGTCCCTGTAGATACTGTCATATGCGGCCTTGAAATCGATGAAAAGATGGTGGGTGTCGATTTGGTGTTCTTGGGTTTTTTCCAGGATCTGCCTAATGTGAATATTTGATCGACTGTGGACTTTCCTGGTCTAAAACCACACTGATAAGGACCTATCAGGTTGTTGACGATGGGCTTTAGACGTTCACATATTACGGCAGAGAAGATTTTATAAGCGACGTTAAGTAGACTGATTCCTCTACAATTGGTGCAGTTTAGAGGGTCTTCTTTTTTCAGGATCGGGCAAACAATACTGAGGTTCCATTCATCGGGCATTTTTTCTTCCGACCATATCTTACAGATAAGTTGGTGCATGTTCCTAACCAACTTATCTCCAGCTGCTTTAAAGAGCTCGGCATTCAAGCCATCCGCTCCAGCGGCTTTGTTAGACTTCAGCTTAGATATAGCAATCTTTACTTCGTCTAAGTCGGGAGGACGGGATTGTTGGCTTTCGTCATCTATGTTGAATGGATCATCCTGCCTGACAGCGGAATTCGGTTCGTCGTCGCCGTTATACAGTCTGCAGAAGTGGTCCTTCCATATCCTCAGCATTGACTGCGGTTCCACTATGATGTTTCCACTTTCGTCTTTGCAGCCTTCGGTTCTAGGTTTATGTACTATTGAATTTCGTTTCACCTGTTCATAAAACTTTCGAACTTCATTCCTGCTTTTAAACCTCTCAACATCTTCGACCGCACGCTTCTCATGCTCTCTCTTTTTCCTTCTGAGAAGTCGGTGTTCCTCTCGCCTATCTGCTCATAGACCTCATGAGCAGCTCTCGTCCTTTTATGCAGCACCGCTTTGCGTGCCTGTTGTCTGGCTGCATTTGCCTGCCGACATTCCTCATCAAACCAGGGGTTCCTTGTTGATGGTTGCTTGAAACCCAGTACGTCAGAGGCGGCTTCTCTGAGTGC
Organism: Eupeodes latifasciatus; assembly: GCA_920104205.1. Taxonomy (NCBI): domain Eukaryota; kingdom Metazoa; phylum Arthropoda; class Insecta; order Diptera; family Syrphidae; genus Eupeodes; species Eupeodes latifasciatus. The sequence goes on from OV049924.1 coordinate 235,136,697, forward strand.
GTCTTGGCAATGTTGCCAATGGTTTTCTATACATTGTGTTGGCGGCACAGAACTTCGAGAGAGGTTACTTGTAACTCGGTCGGAGAAGGAGTTGGCGATCTCTTGCGATTGTAGCCGTTCGACGACCTTCTCCCAGCATCTCCCTGTTTTGCCTTGGGCCTGGAAACCCGAAGTGCTACCTTCGCTACAACAAGGTAGTGGTCCGAGTCGATGTTAGCTCCTCGGAAAGTTCGGACATCCATGATGCTGGAAGCGTGTCTGGCGTCGATCACATTATGGTCAATCTGGTTGACGGTAGATTGATATATAGATCTCCAAGTTCCTTTTTGGATGTTGAGGTGTGGAAAACGCGTACTGGCTACCATGACGTTTCGCCCCGCAGCAAAATCTATGAGCCTGAATCCGTTGTCGGAAGTGTTGTCGTGCAGGCTGTTTTTCCCGATTATTCCACCAAAGATGTCTTCCCTTCCTAGCTTGGCATTAAAATCGCCCAGGACAATTTTAATATCGTAGCTAGGACACTGCTCGTATGTTTTGTCTAAAAGCTCGAAGAACATATCTTTGGTGTTGTCATCCTTCTCATCTGTGGGGGCGTGCGCGCATATCAGTCTAATGTTGCCGAATTTAGCCTTGATGCGGATGGTCATGAGGCGCTCGTTGATGCACCTATAGCTCAAGACTTGTTGCCTAAGTCTGGCTCCAATGACAAAGCCGCATCCAAATAAGCGCTGTTGGTTTTCTTGGTAGCAGTCACCATAGTAAATATCGCAGTTTTTTATCCTCTTTTTGCCCGGCCCATCCCATCGTATTTCATGGATGGCGGTGATGTCTGCTTTATAGCACTCTAGGGCCTCCGCTAATTCTTCGGCTGCACGTGGTCTGTAAAGGGACCTAACATTCCACGTGCATATCCGAAGTTCGTTGTCCTTAATTCGTTTGCTTCGTTTGCTTGACTTTTATCTACTCAAGTCAAATATTAAATTAGTCAATTATAAATTTTTATTTGTGCTGAATTTTTGGCAAGTAATAAATAAAAACGTAAAACTGTATTAAGTTTATATTTTTTTATTGAGGCATATGTTCAATTCAACAAAATTGAAAACATAATATTTGTATTTCTTATTCCTCTTATGTTTTGGTTCATCGTGTGTTCGCGATTTCATGTGGTCAACAGACTCATGAGTCTTCATTTGACTATACCTTGAAAACCTTGATTGTAATCCTTCTATGGTTTTAAATAGTTAGTTTAAGAGTTTATTTTTTTTCAATGCTGGGGTGGAATCGGCTAAGGTGATAGTTGACTATCATTTTTTTGATAGTCAAATTGACTATCACTTTTATTCCGTCTGTGTAAGATGATTCAACTCAATTCAATTCGATTGAACAATTTCAGATTCAAATTGTCAAAATTCGTTGTTGCCTTGGTGAAGTTTTAAATTGTTTCTTATAAAATATCTAAACAAAAGTATCAAAATGGCTGATTTTGAATAAAATTCTTACTTTTCTTGCTTTTTTCGAATGTCGTAAGCTTTGTCGGTCACAGGAATGTGTTTTTTTAAAGAAACAGAGTAAACTAAGAAAATTTTCCAGTCGTTTGTGTAAGCGTCTGGTAGCTCTATTCGGAATAAACATATTTGTTTGAAATTGACTATCACATTTTTTTGTGACAGCTTTTTAGGTATCAATTTGACTATCACCTTACGTAGTTCAAATTCGATAATTTTGATTGTCATTTATCAACAATCACCTTAGCCGATTCCACCCCTGATTACGAATCCGAACTTCGATTTTAGCTACATATGCTGAAACTGATAAAGACGATTATTGAAAATTATTTTTGTATTTTTTCAATATGTGATGTTAAAACTCTGCTTATTATGTGTTTTTTGGGCTGCTTTTATACTGTCTGGAATATATGAACGTGACTTATCTCTTATATGCCATAAAAGATAAGTATTTCCTGTGATTGTTGGTGTCGGGTGCAAACTGCTTAATTTGTTGGTGTTGTGCGCAACATGCGAACATGATGTTTCTTTCTATATTTGGATAAGTGACTTCATCTGTTGTTGATTATGCCATAAAAGATAAGTATTTCCTGTGATTGTTGGTGTCGGGTGCAAACTGCTTAATTTGTTGGTGTTGTGCGCAACATGCGAACGTGATGTTTTTGGTTATCGATTTTTCTTTCTATATTTGGATAAGTGACTTCATCTGTTGTCGATTCATCTGTTTGTTGGTTTTGTATTACTTAAGTGGTTTATGGGGAGAATACTCCTTTAGTATTTTTTGGGTTTAGCGGTATCATAACCCCTCCCGGGTAAGATTCGGCTACGGGGTTTACTGTAGTAGTTGACATCTTAAGGATTGTTTGCCGTTTTCTTAATATTAACAATATTATGACTATGATTACTAAGGGTGATTTTTTAAGAGCTTGAGAACTTTTTTTTAAAAAAAATTTGCAAAATCTCATCGATTCTTTATTTGAAACGTTAGATTGGTCCATGACATTTACTTTATGAAGATAATTTCATTTAAATGTTGACCGCGGCTGCGTCTTAGGTGGTCCATTCGGAAAGTCCAATTTTGGGTAACTTTTTCGAGCATTTCGGCCGGAATAGCCCGAATTTCTTCGGAAATGTTGTCTTCCAAAGCTGGAATAGTTGCTGGCTTATTTGTGTAGACTTTAGACTTGACGTAGCCCCACAAAAAATAGTCTAAAGGCGTCAAATCGCATGATCTTGGTGGCCAACTTACCGGTCCATTCCTTGAGATGAATTGTTCTCCGAAGTTTTCCCTCAAAATGGCCATATAATCGCGAGCTGTGTGGCATGTAGCGCCATCTTGTTGAAACCACATGTCAACCAAGTTCAGTTCTTCCATTTTTGGCAACAAAAAGTTTGTTAGCATTGAACGATAGCGATCGCCATTCACCGTAACGTTGCGTCCAACAGCATCTTTGAAAAAATACGGTCCAATGATTCCACCAGCGTACAAACCACACCAAACAGTGCATTTTTCGGGATGCATGGGCAGTTCTTGAACGGCTTCTGGTTGCTCTTCACTCCAAATGCGGCAATTTTGCTTATTTACGTAGCCATTCAACCAGAAATGAGCCTCATCGCTGAACAAAATTTGTCGATAACACATTTCGAACCGAACACTGATTTTGGTAATAAAATTCAATGATTTGCAAGCGTTGCTCGTTAGTAAGTCTATTCATGATGAAATGTCAAAGCATACTGAGCATCTTTCTTTTTGACACCATGTCTGAAATCCCGCGTGATCTGTCAAATACTAATGCATGAAAATCCTAACCTCAAAAAAATCACCCGATACAATAAGTATAATGCTGCTTATTCCATAAGTTACATTTTTTTGTGAGACTGAAAATTCTACTTTTTCTAAGTTATCAATGTCTCTTATTTGTAATTCATTTATATTATTTATGTGAACTTCATGTTCTGGGATATTTAACATTTTTAGGTTATTTTCATAAATTTTGAAACTATAAGTATTATTAAATAAGTTTAGAGTACAATTTTCTAATTTTATAATATAATTTCCGTTAAGTACATATTTTAATGTGTTACAATCTTGTGTTAGTGTTTGATTTTTTATATTTTTGATAATCAATACATTTTGGATTAGGTATACAATATTTTCTTGATTGAAATTTTCATATGAACAATTGAGCTTTGTATTTGATAAGAGTAAATTATTTAAACAATTGTCTTGTAAAACTTGTTTATTAGTTATTATTTCAAAGTATGGAAATATTTTTTCTTCTTGTTGTATAAATAGTTTTTCTTTAAGTTTAATGATTTTGTTTTCTTTTGGGAAGTTTTCTAACATGATGATATGAAAACACGTCTTTTAATTTTGACTGCTCTATTAGTTCTGAATGAACATGATAATTATTTGTCTACATGCGGCTATGCCGCTTACATAAAAATGTTCCCACACTAATGGAGCGTGGTTTCCAATGACGAGCAAATAAGTTGCTCGTGGACTGACTCAGCAGAATGGTCAGCGTCGTTTCTAACGAACAACTTAGTTGCCCGTGGGATTGGAATGTGTTATAAATATAGCAAGCACTACACCTCTCTTTTTCAGAGGAATGAATTTATTTTACATAAATTTATTCTTAAATTCTAAATTAATTTTTTTTTTTTTTTATAAATTCTTAACTTCTAAATTAAATTTTTTTTTTTTTTTTTTTTTTTTTTTTATAAATTTATTCTTAAGTTCTAAATTTTTTTTTTTTGTTTTTGTTTTGTGTGTCAAACATTTTGATCTTTAATAAACAGTGAGTTTATATTTATTTTTATGATTTTTGTTTTGATTAATTATTTTTTTTTTTCGTTGTAATGTCTGAGTCGGTCTTTGTGCACAATTGTCGTCTTGTCGTTGTCGTCTTTTAAGACTACATTGTTTCTATTTTCTATGCTCACTACTTTAAATGGTCCCTTATAAATATTATCTAACTTATGTCCTACTTGTTTCACTAGAACTAAATCTCCTACTGCTGTATCTAAACTATTAGTATATCTGTCGTATAAGACTTTTTCCTTATCTTTCTTGTTTTTTATGACTTCCACAGCCCTTTTATGAGCCGATTGAAGTCGAAATTTTATTTCCTTTTCATACGCGTCCACATTATAAATGGGGTCTACCTTAGCATTCAAAAGAAATTCGTAATTATTTGGAGATTTACCAAACACTAACTCAAATGGGCAATAATCATGCACCACTGATGGCGTAGTATTGTAGCAATACGTGAAGTATTTTAGCCACTCGTCCCAGTCTGTTTTTTCTATCGAAATGTATGACCGAACATACTCATTAAATGTCCTGTGGTTTCTTTCCACAGTTCCTAACGTTTGGTGATGGTATGCCGTTGAAGTGACATTTTCTACTTTCAGCAGTTTACATATTTCATTAAATGTTTGATTTTTATACTCGGTGCCCATGTCTGTGATTAATTTTTTCATTGGACCGTAAACTAGTATAAAATGGTCAAAGATTGCTTTCGCAATTGTTTTTGCACTTTTATCGGCAATTGGTATTGATACCAATTGGTTAAATCACATATTATTGTGACTGCATACGCATTGCCATTTTCTGATCTTGGTAACGGTCCAATGGTATCTATCAGTACTACATCAAATGCGGTTGTTGGTGTATCAGTTATAATCATTGGTTCTTTTACGTTTTTCTGAGACTTATTTCGTTGACATTTGTCACATCCCTTAACGTATTTTATAATATCTCTAGTCATATTTTTCCAAAAATATTTGTGTTGTATCTTTTTTAAGGTACGAGTGATCCCTGAGTGGCCACCACAGATGGGATCATCATGGTACTTTTGCATAATCATTTTTCTTTTGTCATCATTTAATATTTTTATAATTGAAGGCGTTAGTGCAATTCGAAGGTTTGTTAGAGCTCTATTTCCTTGTTCTTTATATTCATTGATCCGGATCTTTTCAAAAATATCGTCACTTAGTGACTGCTGCAGCTTTTTTAATCCGTTATCACTTGCTATTTTTTCAAGCAGTAGAAATAATTGATGCAAGTCAATTTTTCCATTAATAATAAGGTTATTTATTTCTATAGTGATCACTTTTTTATTCTTAATAATTTTTAAACAGTCGCCATTAATAGCTAGCCGGGCGCTGTTTTTTTTACTTCTGCTCCTAAACGCTTCATATATATTTATCTTAGCAGATGACTTTTCTATTTTGTCGGATGCTGATTCGACGTGGTTTTTATTAGACTGCAGTCTAGTTGTGACTTTTAATATTTTGTTGGCTGAAGTTCTTATACTTTGAATTTCTTTAAAATCTATGCGGGACAATGCGTCCGCTGCATAGTTATCTTTTCCCCTCAAGTACTCTACAGTAAAATCGTATTCCTCGAGATCTAGTCTCATGCGTGTTAATTTAGAGGAAGGGTTTTTCATAGCAAATAGATACGATAGTGGTCTATGGTCGCTTTTAACCAAGAATTTAGTACCATATATGTAGGGTCTAAATTGCTTAATTGCCCAATGAATAGCAGCTAGTTCTTGTTCAATAGTGGATTTGTTACTTTCACCTTTGGTGAACGATTTTGAAGCATATGCTACTGGGAGTTGGTATCCATCATACTCTTGACTTAGTACAGCACCGCATGCGTATTTGCTTGCATCGGTTGTTATGCAGAATTGCTTCTGAAAGTCTGGATACTGGAGAATGTTAGAGCTTAATAGTGACTGTTTTAAGTATTGGAATGCACTGTCACATTCTATTGTCCATTCAAAAGGGATATTTTTCTTACAGAGTCTCGTTAAGAGCCTTGAATGTTCAGCAAAATTTGGAACAAATCGTCTTTAATAGTTGCAGAATGCAACGAATCGCTTTACCTCATCGGCATTTTTGGGAATTGGATAGTCTAATATAATCTGAAATTTGCTATCATCTGGAAGAATGCCTTGGTCTGTGCATTTATGACCTAAGTATGTCACTTCGTGACTGAAAAATGTGCACTTATCAGGATGTAGTTTTAGATTGTATTTTCGACACGTTTTGAATACGTCGGTTAAATTTTTCAACATATGCGATTCTGAACGGCCCAATACAACTAAATCATCCATATATAAGAATGCTTGTGTCGGGGATAAACCAGAGAACGCAATAGTCATCATTCTTTGAAATGAGTTTGGTGCTATCTTTAGGCCATAGGGAAGACGCTTGAATCGGTATGAACCTTTGTCAGTTGAGAATGACGTAATGTCTCTCGAATTTTCATCTAATTCGATTTGATGAAATCCTTACGTTAAATCGAGGCAAGAGAAATATTTAGTTTTGCCTAGTTGGTCAAGAATATCGTCTATTCTTGGCAACGGAAATTTATCTGCAATTAGTTTTTTGTTTATACTTCTATAATCCACTACTAATCTCCACCGTTTTTGGTGATTACCCGGTAAAGATTTTTTCGGTATCAACAGTATTGGACTGTTGTACTCAGATGCGGATGGTTCCACTATATCGTCTTGTATCAATTTTTCAACCTGTTTTGTGATCTCACTTTTATGAGCGTGCGGTATTCTATAGTTTTTAACATAAGTTAGCTCGTCGGTTTTTAAACGAAGCTTTTGTTTATAAAAGTTATTAAACGTTATTTTATCTGTTTCAAGCGCAAATATATCAATATACTCCGAGCAGAGTTTATGTAAATCAGGCTTTATGAAGGCCGGAAAATTTTTTGACAATTTTTGTAATTTAACGTCATTGTTTTGGAAGCTTTGTATTGATAAGTTTTCATAGTCGTTTAGACTTTCTGTTTTCAATTTAACGTCGTGTATTAATATATCTTCACTTGTTGTGTTTATTACACGGATAAATGCTCTAGTGCATTTTGTAATTGTATTTGCCACATATATACCCTCTTTAAGTTGTTGTTGTGGTATAAGCACTTCTTCTTCCTTGCATTCGATGTTTACCTGTCTGATAACTTCAGATCTTGCTGGTATTGCTATTGCATTATTGATTGGTGAGCAGGACATTGATATTTCAATTTCGTTAAAATTATCTGGTCTTAGTACTAGGAAATCTTGGTTTTTGTCATAGTTAAGTGTACAATTATATCTCTTGACAAAATCAAGTCCAATTATTCCATCGGATGGAATTGGAAAATCATCACTAACGACATTAAATTCATGACCTATTAGTAGGTTTTTGAATTTTAAATCGATGTGAACCTTTCCTAGTGTATTAGTTGTTCCCTTACCAATGCCGTGTAGGCTTGTCGTTTTATATGTGTTAATGGTATTGAATTGATCAATTTGTCCTTTCTTTACTATAGAAATATCCGCGCCCGTATCTACTATAAATGATGTTATATCATTATTTGCTGAAGTCTTTAATCCTACGAATGATGTTAAGTTTAGCCTAATATTATAGATTTTACTGCTTCTTTTCGTGTTTTCTAATTAGTACTTAGGGCTGGTTCGTTTTCCGTAACCTGTTGTGTCATTCTAACGTTTCTATTGCTGTTGTTTGCAATGTCATTGTTATTTCTGGACTGGTTATAATAATTTCTATTATAGCGGTTATTATAATTTCCGCGTCTAAATCCACGACCTCGTCCGCGTTCACGAAAGTTATTATTTTGATTATTATTATTATAATAACTGTTTCTATCTCGATTGTTTTTTAAGTGCAGTATTGCATTTGGCTGGCCATAAGCTTCAGTGCAACAGTTCACGAATTTTGCCACGGCTTCATTCATGTTGTTGAATTGACCGGACTCCATAATAAGTTTAACCTTATCATTGCTAGAGTTCTTGATCATTGCTTTTATGGCTGTCTTGGTGGAGTATGTCTCAGCTAATTGAGGCATTAGTCCGTCAGAAATATAAGCGCTTTGTAATTTTTTTGTGAGGTCTTCAACCTCTTTTGCATATGCATTCGCTGGCTTGGAGCTTTGGCGGACGTTCATCTTTGCAGTAATTACGTCTACTGATTCGCCTTTTACCGTAGTTTTTAATTTTTGAATTACTTCTGTTACTGTTCTTTCTGAACCAGATATCAAATTTATAGCGGTTCCTTTTAGCTTTGTTTTTATTAGATTAATAGCAACGATGTCGTTGCCATCGTTAATGCTTTTAACCAATTCTAACGCAGCTAAGAAGCTTTGAAGGTCGTCTGCATTACCAGAGAAATCCGGAAGGATTTTTGATGCAATATTTAAAAATTCTAAAGGTGTTTGTGGCATTTTGTTTGAATTTAAAATATTGGTATTGCTACTAGTATTTGGTTCGTTCTTATAATTTATATTTTTAGTAGTGGAGTCTATATCTATTGATACTTTTTCATGGAGCGAAACAGGTATTTTAATGTCTATTGAATGTCGCGATGCTGCTCTAGAGACTTTGTCTCTACAGTCATTAAAAATTTCATGAGCTTTGTCTTTATGTTGATTGGTAAGCCTTGAGTAATTAACGTTTAGTATTACTCGAATATTTTCTAGGCTGGTTACCAACACATCTAAATGTTTATTTAATTTTTCTCTACCTATAGGTCTATCTTGGTTAATGCATTTGTAAGATTTGTAGAGTAATTCTTTATTTTTTCTTACTTTATCGACAATATTTAGCCATTCCATTTAATTTGGCCCTGATCTTAATGTGAAAAATTGGAATAAGTAAAATGAAGAGATTTTCAAATAATAAAATCAAATTATAAAGTAGTATGAAATAGTAGTAAAGTATTGCTATACTGTATTTTCATTGTTTAATGTCATTAAAGTCGTATTTTATTTAATTTTTGTATGAATATTTTCTTCAAATTAAATTTGTGCAAGAGACTGTGCTCTTCTCATGTAGGTTTTTTTTAGAGACTTTTTATGCATTGAATACAGTTTTATTGCTAAATGAGCAGCCAACAATACAATTATTATTATTAGGTACATTTCGCTATTCGATTTTTGCTCGATTACTTCTACCTCATTAATTACGTTTGCATTTGGCTTCTCTATTTTGGACTGTTGCTTGCCCATTGTTGATATAAATGAAATGTTCTTTGAAGTTGTTTTTCAACACGCTATGGTTCACACTGGCAATGGCAATTTACATTTTTATTCTACTTAACATTAATTTTACACCATTACGTATTGAATACTACATACATTATTTTCATATTTTTTTTTTTTCTCTATAACTATTCTAAAATCTCTAGCGCACCCAGCGTAAACGCAATTAAAGTGCATACAAAAAAAAAATTCCACTGCAAATTAATGCACCGTTATTTGTTCTTACGTTTCCTATGCAGCAGGTTGTTGATGTTACGCAGTTCTTCTCGAAGTCTCAGTTCATCTGCAACTTGTTGTCCTTCTTTAAGTAAAGATATGATTATTGTTCGTCGTCTTTGGTAGCGGGCTCTTACGCCGCCGCGTCTCTTCGGTGGTCGACCTGACTCTGGAATTCTTGTTAGTTCTTTTTCCTTGGCTCGCTGTTGGCGAGCATGGTATGTCTCTATTGTAATTGCTTTCGGTCCAGCTGTCTTTTTTTGAAGTTCAATTTTATTGATGTCTATCTGTTTTGTTGACATCCCGGTAGGTTTTACTTATGGCAGACGAATATCTCTGTCATTTTTCCGACTAATATATAATTTGAGATTACGATGATTATTATAAAAGTAAATGGGACTACTAATCTATACCACATTTCTTATCACTTCAGTTCATAATTTTAATTTAATTTCAACTTGTGAGAGGCAAATTATATCCGAATATTTTATTATTATTTTCGAACAATTATACTAGCCACGCTGGCAGGATCGCCATGATATGAAAACACATCTTTTAAGTTTGACTGCTTTATTAGTTCTGAATCAACATGATAATTATTTGTCTACATGCGGCTATGCCGCTTACATAAAAATGTTCCCACACTAATGGAGCGTGGTTTCCAATGACGAGCAAATAAGTTGCTCGTGGACTGACTCAGCAGAATGGTCAGCGTCGTTTCTAACGAACAACTTAGTTGCCCGTGGGATTGGAATGTGTTATAAATATAGCAAGCACTACAATGACTTCATTATATGTTATTTTGGAAAATTTTGGTATATTCATTATTATTAACAAATTATTTTTGTAAGTAGCTAATGTGATTTTTATTTGTCTTAATTTTTCAAGATTTAACTCATAATCTTTTATTTCTTTGATTGTTATAAGATCTTGGGTCAACATTCCAGATCTACTAGTTAAAATTACATCATTTATCTTTTCTAACATTTTTTGTAAATTTAATATGTTTTTATTTAATTCCATTTCTTTTCTTAATTCTAAGATATCATCAGTAATAGCATTATAATGATTATTCAGAACATTGTTTCTTTCAAAGATATTTTTTAGTTGCTTGAATTGCTGATTGAACTGGTCATTTATTTCTATTTGTTTATTATTATTTCGGACGATGGTTTTAGTTACATCTTCTAAGTTGTCTAACTTTTCTTTAATTATTCTTCCATCTTCACTATCTAGGTTTCCGAAAATTGTTTTTATACCTGTTTCTACAATGTTTATCCATCCTCTTTTTACTATGATATGATGGGGTATTATAGTTTCTAATTTTATTTTTATTGTCTTTATTTCCTCTCTAACTGTATTTTCTACATGGGTTGTTTTCTCAATTGTATTTTCTAATTGTTCCACTAAATTCTGAAACTTGGTTAAATTTATTAAATGGAGTAAAATATCATAATTTTCTATGATTTTGATTGGCTTAGAATTTATTATTACTAATTCCTGATTTATTTTATTTATTTCTATCGATTGACAAGCTATCATTGGTAGAATTACTAATATTATTAATGATAGGATCCTTATTTGTGTTTTGACTAACATATTTTTTTAGTTTCAAAAATTGGTCCTTGTGCAAAGTTTGTTTTTCTCTATTTGGTTGTATAGTAACCTTTTTATTTTTTATTTCTAACACTTTTACTTTTTTGTGTTTTGTTTTTAATTTATTAAATTGTGCTGGATCATTCACTTTTGTATAGTTTGGATTTATTTGAACATTAGTTCTATTTGAATTCTTTTTACTATTAATTTTTTCTTTTACTTTTTCAATTCTGTCAAAGATCACTTTATTCTCTGTTTTTCCTAGGTGAACGTCAATAGGTTTTTCTTTTGTGGTCAAGTGTATGGTTTTGTTATAAATTTCTAATGCTTTTATTGGGGAATCTTTGTGAAATATGTTTTTATCAAATATTCTAATGTGTTCATTAAGAGTACTGTGTAATCTTTCAATATCACTGTTTCCTGTATGCCGATACGGAGTACAAAAATGTGTTTCTATTTTCCTTTCTTTAAAAATTTGTTCAACTGTATAAGTTTTAAAGGTTGGGTCGTTGTCTAAAGTCAACTTTTCTGGGACTGGTAAATAAGTAAATATTTTTTGTAGTGCGCGTGCTACGTCTGTTTGATTTTTCGATCTTAACTCTTCGATTGCTGCGAACTTACTAAATTTGTCGATACAAGTCAGATATCGTACATGCTTTGGGAGAATCCAAATGTCTATATGGTAGTGTTTGTGTGATTCTGAGGGTGTTGCTGTTTTTTCATATGGAATCTTTATCGGGTTTCTCTCTATCTTGAGATTACACGTTTCACAATTGTTTGTGTATTTCGTTATTTCTTTTCTCATTTTTGGGTAGTATATTTCCCTTTTGAGTTCTAAATATAGTTTTTCGATGCCAATGTGGTTGAATTCTATATGCTTCTTATGTATTTGATCGTTGAGATCATCGATATTTTGGATATCTTTCACTAAAGTAAATGCTCTAAAGATTTTTATTTTGGATTTGTTATTTATTTTCCAATATTCTTGGAAGAGATTGAACGTTTTATCGTCTGTTAGCAACGCATTGCTTTTTTCTAGATTTAGTTCTAAGAGAATATTTTTGAAATCAAGTTCACTAAATTTCCTTTTTATTTTGTGAATACGTTTATTCTTGTGTGGGTAAGTAAGTTTGTCTGATTCTTTTTCTCCTATTTCTAGAATAATTTGATTTTTAAAGTAATTAATTGGTTGTTCTGTTATGTAAATAAGATTGTGACTGCTTAACTCTGCTGAGTGTTTTGTAGAAATTATTTATTTCGGGTATTTTTACTCGTGAAAGGGCGTCGGCCACTTTATTTTCTTTACCTTGTAGGTATTCTATTTTAAAATCGAACTCCTCAAGTTTTATGTTCCATCGTTGAAGTTTCGAGTTAGGTTCTTTTAAATTGTGAAGCCAAACTAATGGCCTATGGTCTGTGAGTATTTTAAAATGTCTTTCGTACAAGTAATGTCGAAATTGTTTGGTAGCCCATACTATGGCTAAAAGTTCTTTTTCGATTGTACTATAGTTGCATTCATGCACGTTTAGAGTACGTGATGCAAAGCATAATGGTCCGTGTGATTGACTTAACACAGCACCAATAGCGAAATTTGAAGCGTCTGTAGTGAGTATGAAAGGCTTACTGAAGTCTGGGTGTCGATTGATGAGATCATCAGACATTGCTATTTTTAGCTTGTTTACTGCTTCTATATACTCTTTATCGGAAGTGTTTATTATTGCGTCTTTTTTCAAGCATTTTGTGAGTGGTTTGATAATTTTAGCATAGTCGAGAATGAATTTGCGATAATAACCAGTGAGTCCAAGGAAAGATTGAATTTCTTTCACTGTTTTTGGTATTGGGAATTTCTGGATTGTTTCAATTTTATTAGGGTTTGGTTTTATTCCATCCGGGGTGACTATGTGTCCTAAAAATTCACTATATTTTTTGAGAAAATCGCATTTATTTAATGAAACTTTTAAGTTTACTGAGTGTAGGGTTTTTAATATTTTGTCTAAAGAATTCATGTGTTCTTGTAAACTTGTTGAAAAAATAACAACATCATCTAAATAAACAAAACAAATTTTCCCTATGTATTCCTTGAGTACTTCGTTCATCATGCGTTGAAATGTCGCAGGAGCATTTTTGAGACCAAACGGCATTCGTAACCACTCGTAATGTCCAGTTAGAGTAGAAAATGCTGTTTTTTCTCGATCTTCTTTAGCGATTTCAATCTGATGGAAACCTTTGGTTAAATCCAAAGTTGAGAAGTAGTTGGCTTTACCTAGTTTATCTAGTATATCGTCTATCAATGGGATAGGATATTTGTCCTCTTTAGTAATGTTATTAAGTTTTCGGTAATCAATGATAATACGCCATTCTTTATTACCTTCTTTGTCTTCTTTTTTAGGTACAACCCAAATTGGGGCGTTGTACGGAGAAGAGCTTGGTTGAATTATTTTTTGTTCTAATAATTCGTTTATTTGTCGATCTACTTCTTTTTTATGGATTTCAGGGTATCTATAGATTCGTGTAAAAATCGGTTCATCGTTTGAAGTAGTAATCGAATGCTTTACGTGATTTGTAAAGGTTAAATCTTGTCATTTTTTGTAAAAGACTTCTTTGTGTGCGTGCAGCAATTTTTGCAATTCCTTGTATTCTTCCGAATTTAGATGTTCTAATCTCTGTGGATCAATTATTTCATTATGATTTATTTCATGATAGTCTAATAGGTTGAATTGATTTATTTCTTGTTCGTACATTTGTTCGTCCTCGAGGGAATAGTACAGGGGAACTGTGAAGTTATTTATAGACAACGTCTTTGTTTTTGTGTTTAATATTGTATCATTCTGATATAATATATTGTTTCCTAATAAACCGTCATAGTCGTCATGAAATTTGTATACTTGGAATATACAATCGTTTTTTATTGGGATGAAGAATTTTTCTTTTGGTATCACCAATTCTTCTTTTATGTAGATAGGGTTTTGTAATGTTTTTACATAATTTTTTGGAGCTTTATTGGGGTTTATTAAACTACTAGTTGCTCCGGTATCAATTAGTAATCTAATTGTTTCATTATTTTTTGTTAATTTAATAAAGGGGAGATGTTGTCCGAGGCTACTAATGAAAAATCCTCTTTTGGTTTATCGTTGTGATGAATTTGTGCTCGTCTGAGTTGAGAGGAAGTGGGATCAACTTCCATTGGAGTTGGTCGAAGATTTCTAGAGGGTGGTTTATAATTCGGATCATAGTTTCTACCTTTATAGTTTGTATTAAAATTGTTATTGTTTCTTTGGAAATTGTTATTTTGATGTGGTTTTGTGTTTTGGTTTTGTTGGTTATTTGATTTTTGTGAATTATGTTGAGGTTTTGAATAATTTCTGTCATAATCTCCTCTACTTGGATTATGTTTGTCTATGAATCTGGCTTGAGTTAGCCCGTGTAGAGCTTCTTGTAAGCTACTGGGTTTTAGTGAGAAAAGAACTGTTCTCATATAAATTGGTAGTTCTTCTTTAAAGATTTCTAACGCTGTTTGATTATTGTTCGCTATTTCGTGATGCTTATTTTCCTGAATAGTTTTCTGATTTAATTCACATAAATTTTTTTGTACCTCATTGTAAAATTCTATTACGTTATTTTTATATGGAGTTTGTCTTAATTGATCATACAACTGTAGTGATGATTTAAAACCTCCGAAATTAGCAATCAACAAATTTTTTATATCAATCCATTTGATTAAATGGGCATGGATTTCTATACATCTTTTAGCCTTTCCAATAAATTTAGATTTTAGTAAATTCATACACATAAGCTGACTATTTGGGTCATATTTGTCGAGTGTCGGTATTATACCGTCGACATTCGCTAAAAATGTGTACAAATCTTCGCGTCTTCCATCAAAGCTAGGAAGTTTTTCAATATATTTTAACGGGTTCAACGTTAAGGTTAATAATTGTTGTTCTGGGTGTGCCATTATAATGTTATCACTTCTTAAGCTAGTATAACTTATTGCACTATTCTTTCTTAAATTAATAGTTTCACTATTCTTACCTATTTCTTCGGTTTCACTGCTGCTGCCGTCAGTGTTGTTCCTTCTGTATGGATGATTGTTCACTTTTTTCTTCGCAAAGATATTTATCATTTGGGGTTTTCGTTGGTTGAGCTGATACTACTGCGTTCGCCTTTCCTCTACGGAATTTTTCATCATTACCAATGGTTGGAGTGGGATGATAGACTGCTTGCTGTAGTTCCGTTGTAAAGTTATAAACTATCGAATAACTTTCTGTTGGGGCTCCTCTTCATGGAGTTTGTAGGTTGTTATTTGCGGATACTGATATTGTTGGAATAAATCTTGAGTTTCCTTGATGTTGCTTCAATATGAATTTGTATGGTTCGTATATTCGGATTCGGTTCTCTAAAGTTCTCAATTGTTTGTTCGTCTTGAACAGGTTCTTGATTGTTATAGATTGTTGATCGTTGTATACCTCGTATATAAATTCATCAGCTTCGTCTGGAATTAATAATTTATTCGTTGTTATCGGTATCCTACCGACTGCGCCAATTTTAAGATTGTTCCTGTTTTATGGTTGTCAAATAGCGTATTTCTGATATTCAATCAGAAGAGCTAATTCCTTCTTTACTTGATCTGATCTTGAATGCAGTCAAGTATTTTCCTTAAGTGGATTTTGAAGAAAACAACTGAATACTATTTAAACTGTTAACTTTATTAAACTATCGAAATAAACTTAGAACAATATTAAAAGTATCTCTTATTAAACTGGAAGCACTTTTTAGTTAGAACTCTCTTGTTTGAGTGTGATGTTAAAACTCTGCTTATTATGTGTTTTTTGGGCTGCTTTTATACTGTCTGGAATATATGAACGTGACTTATCTCTTATATGCCATAAAAGATAAGTATTTCCTGTGATTGTTGGTGTCGGGTGCAAACTGCTTGATTTGTTGGTGTTGTGCGCAATATGCGAACGTGGTGTTTTTGGTTATCGATGTTTCTTTCTATATTTGGATAAGTGACTTCATCTGTTGTTGATTCATCTGTTTGTTGGTTTTGTATTACTTAAGTGGTTTATGGGGAGAGTACTACTTTAGTATTTTTTGGGTTTAGCGGTATCATAACCTGTATATATGAGTGCCGAATAGAATTTAAAAACATATTTTTATTAATTTTATTTTATTTTAAAAACAAATAATCATGGTTAACAAACCAAGAAGTCTACGTATCTAACGATTAAAATAATTCTTTATCAAAAAAAAAAGAATACAATATTATTGTTAAGGACTTTTAACTAATGTAGTTTAACTAATGTAAGCTAAACAAATTGTTTTCATTTATATACTCATCCTTGCGAACAAAAATGAGATATTTCACATTTTTAACGGATCGATTCCAACGTTTATTAGCTATTTTATCAGCTGTACATATACATTTTATTGGAGTAGTTCCTTTTGACTGTGACGAGATGGGGATGACGATGTATCTGAACCACAACCACTTGATTTTGAAGATCCTGAAGATGCAAAAAGTTATACTTGAGATAAATTTAAAAATAGAATCTCTCACCTCAACCGGAACTAATTTTAACACAATGCTTTCTCTTCGTGTTATCGGTTCCAGATTTTTTCGATGTTGGGGAAGCTCTTTCCTTTCTGTTGGGCTGTAGGCTCTTCTTTTTTATGGAATAGGAGAAGGATTGTCCACGCCGCCGCTTTGCAACTGATGAACGTAAAAAACTTATGATTAGGTTGGAGACAAAAAGTTAAAGACAAACGGTTTTTGTTATGATTATCAATTAAATGGTATTAAAATATGGAACATGCATGTGGAAAGAAATACCAATAAAAGATGGTAGTTTTGTTATTATTAATTGTTAATTTATGAGCTTTTATTATATATGTATATACAAATACACTGTATCAAAAAATTGCACGTACATCTGACTGTTTAGTGAAAAAATGCACATACTTTAACAAAAATACTTATGATATATTTATTTTTTCATTAATTATTTTCTTTATTATGATAGAAGTAAAAACAAAATAAAATTCAGTTACATAGACTTCATAGAAATAAAAAAACAATAACAAAAAGGGAAGAAACTAAAATTAACATAAAAAAATTGCACATACACTTTAAAGTTTAATAGTTAATTGCTTCGTTTAGTACCTAGTATGGTAACCTTTTGCCTTAATTACATTCTTTAAACGGTTTTGCATGGACAGGACTAGTTTTGAAGTCACTTCCGGTGGAATTTTGTTCCATTCTTCAATTAAAACGGCTTTCAGTTGATTTTTGTTTCTTATTTCTGATTCTCGGATTTCCTTTTCCAAATAATCCCAAAAATGTTCGATGGGATTTAGATCTGGAGATTGAGGAGGATGAGGCAACTGCGATTTCACATTATACAACAGCCATTCTTTCACAAGCCTTGAGGAATGCTTAAGTTCGTTGTCTTGTACTAATGCAAAGTCCTCGCTTAAGGCCATTTTATTGGCGCTGGCTTTTAAGTTGTCTTTTAGTATTTGCAGATAAACCATTTTATCCATCGTCCATTCAACAAATATTAAATTTCCCACCCCGCTAGCCCCCACCGCTCCCCAGACCATGACATTTCCGCCTCCATGCTTCACTGTTGGCTGCATATTTTTTGTCTCCAAGGCCGTGTTTGGTTGCCGCCACACAAACCTTCTTCCATCCGACCCAAAAATGTTGAACTTACTCTCATCAAGGAATAACAAGTTCTTCCAGAAATCATCCGGCTTCGAAACATACGCATTTGCATAGTCCAAACGCTTTTGCACATTTGTCTTTGAAATATAAGGCTTTTTTCTTATTGCACGTCCTTTATAACCCTTTGAATGCAATACGTTCCGAACTGTTTGTGGGTTTAGTGATATTCCATGACTTACTGTGATTTCTGCAGCTATCTTAGAAGCACTTATTTTTGGTTCAACCTTCACCATTCTTACTATTTTGCGTTCCATTTTGTCATTTAAAATTTTTTTCGACCTCTTCCTGGGGCCATTTCGAAGCTTTTGTTTTTTTCATAATTTTTTATCACGCATTGAATAGTTGAACTTGATCACTTAACAATGGATGATATTTCAGAATAACTTTTTCCATCCTTTTTGAGATCCACAATTTGTTTTTTTATTTCAATAGGAACTTTTTTATGTGATGATTCCATAACTAAAAAACATTTTTTTTAAACGCCAAAAAAAAAACACTTTCAGCCAGATCAATTTAACATAACAGACTGAATAGGAGATTCATCCTCATAATCGTACGAGTTTTTGGCTTGGAAAAGAACCGTTATTTCATTTTTGTAGAAAAAAACAACCGTGTACGTACATTTGTTTGGTGTATGTGCAATTTTTTTATACTTATAGAAACATATGTTTATGAAAAAAAAGTTATAAGAAGAGAGGTCGAAATTTGTGTTACCTATTAATACTGTACTTACATCTATGTATCATTTTTTGTTCAAAATAAAGTCAATCGGTACGTGGATTAAGTTATAAGTAAATTAAATATAATAAATTTGTTTGAATTCGATTGATGTACGTGCAATTTTTTGATGCAGTGTATATATGTGATACAATAGCAACATAAATAAAAGTACATTTTAAATAAAAATAATAACCACAATAAAATTAAAATTCAACTTACTTGGAGGACTCCTGGTCCTGGGACTTGGTGATTTAAGACGACCGCCAGTTCGAAAATGTCGTTTAGGTGATGGACTTTTGTGTAAACTGCTATTGTAGCGACGTCTGTGCTCTGGACTTGGAGATCGACTCAATTCAGAACTTAAATCTGATTTTGAACTTGATGAACTGGAATAAAGTGAATTACTGCTACAGCTTTGTACGTCTATCGCGGCGACTTTTGCCGCTTCTCTCACGATCCGAAAGCGCATAAAACCACCAGGGAACTTGGAATGCATCAAAGAATGATCCTTTGATGCATTCACCACCCCAGCCTGGGAGTTTAACTTTTTGTACAATCACTTCACATGTTGGACGCAAACCTGTCTCGTCCTCATAATGAGACGTCATATGTGCTGGCAGTTCTCTGTATCTAGCACTGCGGTCATAAGGATCTAAATCTTCGTAGATTGGAAGTGGTGGTCCTAGGGCAAACGAGGCGGAATCAGACCGCTTGGTTCTTGATAATTCTGATGTCTTGGATATTGGATATTATGGAACAACCTTTAAATAAGTAATTCAATCAATTCAAATTCGTTTTGGATCTTAAATTTACTTACTTCTGGTGGTGTACGTGTAGCTGGTCTTGATATAGTAGTTGTATTTTTCAAAATCGGACTTCTTAGCATCTTCCTCCATCTTCTTGGCATCTTCGAGATTCATCTTTGCATTGCACAGGTGGTGAAACATGACCTGCCTATGCTATTTTTACCAAATGCTTCAATTTATTCAGCTTTTATTTGAACCATTTGGCTTAGCTATGAATGGCTAGGAAAAGTGTCAACAAATAGAGCGATCCCTCAACTTCATAGCCACATTTACGACATGTTTATCCTTCTCGACAAATAAAGCATGTCAGACCGGTTTCGGAATAGAGCGATTTGATTGTTAGGAACAAAATCTTGTCGTGAAGTGTAATTTATACTAAAAAACAAAAGAATATTCATATAATTTGATTTTAAAATGAATGTGACGAATACACTTACCTTGAACTTGTACCTCTTCGTGGCCGATAATTTTTCGATCCAGAGTAGACATGTTGGCGTTGTAACTTCCTTCAGGGAATTCGACTTCTTCTGTTGCAACATTCTCCATGATTTCTTCTTCATCTGAGGACTAAATTAAGTGCAAATTCAATATATATTTTATTTAAATAACAAATTAATATTTTGGATTTAAATTGTTTTACCTTCATTTGCTTTACTGGGAATGAATTTTGTTTTGTTTACATTTTGTTGAGTTGTCAAAATTCTCACCTCGTTGTTAATCTGTCAAAACTGAGCCGAACTCAAATTGGGCCACGTTCTCATTACAGTTCTAGGGCGCGCCTATACTTTCTTCATTATTTTTTCTGTTTTTAGCGAAACTTTTCATAAAAATAATAGAATTTGTATGCCAAAAGTAGTCAAATGTTATTTTTAGCAAAGTTTTCACCGAAAAGAAGTATCACAATTTATTTTTCTTCAAATATTGAATTAATTTTTCAATTTTTGAATTCAACGGATCTCTTTTTTGAACGGCTGAGTTCACCTCACATTGTTTTCCCCCTAACTGTGCATACTGAGCCCCAAAAGCCCATAACAACTACATAGAATCTGGATTTTTCCATAAGAAATGCACGGATCAACTAACACATGCTTATGCTAATGGGCAAAATGTGCTCAGGAGAGCTTGTAGGTCGAAAGAGAGCAAACCCCATAAGTCGGTTCTCTAAGTAGATATATTTCTCTATGATATAGGTATAGCTGATCTTTATTTATTGTTGTCTTGTTTTTTTTTTTTTTTTAAATCGAGCATTCGAAAACATTCGAAAAACTTTATTTTTTTTAGAAAATATTTTTTTTCTCTACTATTTGATTCATTATTATTATTGTTTGTACAATAAAGTTTAGGACATAACAGATGAACAATAATTTTAGATTATTGCCTTGTTTTTCTTTACTTAAACTTTCTTTATTTTTTTTGTTATTTTTTGTTTTGATTTTGACATTGTATTCGAAAACATAAAATCTTTGTTTTTTTTGAAAACAAATATCTTTTTATTTTGCTTTTCGATTGTTTGTTATTATATAGTATTGATATATGGGTGATTATACAAAAGTTGGGTAACTTTTGAGGATATTTTGTTTACGATAGTTTTTAAATCAAACTTCTATAAATTCGGGTGTATATGATAGCTAATCTAATTTATATATTGTTCCCAATCGGGCCAGTCACTTTTTTGAGTACATTGTAAGATATTTAAAAATTTCAGAATTTGACTGCCAGAGGACTGACGAGTATACACAGTTTTGAAAGTATTATAATGAAATTTAATACAAATTAGTAAAAATCTCTTAGGATTTAATAATGATCACTTAAAATCACTTAGTAACAATTAAAAATAATTATTAATATGTAATAGGTACTACATCAGTTTTCAAAACAGACTTTTGACATTTAACGTAACGTTATTCACTTATCTTTTACTACTTTCACATAGTTTTACTAAATATTTCAAAGTAATCAACAAACAAAATCTAAAGCGGCATATACATTGTTCAAATGCTTGTCAAGCATGTGAGAGTGTATTAGTACATTTTGTTTGACGTGTCATATACACACATCATGCATAAGCTTTCAATCATTTATATTTATTTTAATTTTGAGGTGAATAGACGTGCGGTTGTTTTATCGGGAAAAATATTTTTTGCGAATTTGATCGTTTCATTTCATTTTAAAAATAAGCTTGCTTGATCAAGCAATCAATTTCGAATATACATTATGTCAATGCTGTCTATCTGATTGAAGAAAAATCAAAACATTTTGATTTTGCTTCCAGCATACACACATTGTATACGTGTTTCATTTTAACTAATACTCTCTCACATGCTTGACAAGCATTTGAACAATGTATATGCCGCATAACAATATTCATCTTAAAAGTACTAATGATCAAGAAATGAAGAACAATAACAATTTACCTGACACAGAACTGACGCCACACTACTGACGAAAAAGACGAAATTTGAGATTATAATCTGGACTAATGTTTTTTTTTTTTATTTCAAATATCAACAAACTACATTTTAACAAATCAAAGTCTAATACGAATAAATAAAAATAAACTTTAGATTAACAAAAAAATAACGACTCACCATAAAACTGATGTGTTGACTGGCTAAGCACGTGTATAGACAACAAACATAACCCAAACTCTGGTACAGTTATGGTGGCCGTCAAATTGTGCGACCCGCAACTAACTTTATTACCAACATTAAAATTCAAAGTGGGATTTGACGTTGAGTCGGCGATATTTCGCACGAATTTTAAATTTAAATAACACACAAGAAACTGACGAATAAAACTGAACACAAAATTTCTTATTTTTTTAAATAAAGTGGAGAACACTGCATTATGAAAGTTGTAGTATATATTAAATTATATACATCGCAGATTGTATTAATTTAATAAGTTTTCTCAAATAAATGATAATGTTTAATAGACAGTCACTTAATGGTTGGTTTTCAGGGTTGTGACATGCCAGAGGACTGACGTTTTAAGAACTAATTGTGTTTTTTTAATAACTTGTATTCAAAATGAAGAACTGAAATTGGGTAACTAAATAAAGGTCTTTCCATTGTTTAAAAATAAATTGCAATCTCAATAAAATATAATCAGACTTTGTATATATTGGTTGATGACATCGAGTTACCCAACTTTTGTATAATCACCCATATGTAAAAACAGATTATACAATTATCTCAGATTGTTACTTAGTTTTTTTTCTATTTTAAATAATTTTTTTTTTTGAACAATTTTCTTTTCATTTCGTTATTTCTTCGTTTGGTTTGATTATTTATTTAAATATTATATTTCTTTTGTTTTATATTTTTCTTTGGTTGTCATTAATTAATTTATTATTTCTTTTAAAACTTTATAATTCTTGGTTATTTACAACATCTTCGTTACATTTTCATATTTTTGTTTCATTACATCTGTTTCGTTAATTCGAAATCAATTTTTTTTATTTTTCAAATTTATAATATTTACGTTATAAATTTTTAAATTTGTTTGTAATTTAGTACAGTCTAGTACAATTTACTGAAATTCGTTATAAAATCATCACACAAAAACAATTGATTTTAAAATAAACATACATATATATATAAACATACATTTCGAATTTTAACAACTATACAACAAATTTCTTCTAAAACTGGTACAATCAAAAAGAAAGGTACTAGAGAATCGGCTAGGTTAAACCCAAGCGGTCAAGAACTGTTACTTACTGGACTAAGTCCGAGAGTTCCGCTCAACACATCTGTTCCAAGTGTTAGCAATAACAACAATAGCGCAAGCCGAAGTGAGTTAGGTCGTCTTCAATCTACCGAAGTACCCTTCCTTACAGCCGCTCAAGCCACCAGTCAA
This sequence comes from Eupeodes latifasciatus, assembly GCA_920104205.1. Taxonomy (NCBI): domain Eukaryota; kingdom Metazoa; phylum Arthropoda; class Insecta; order Diptera; family Syrphidae; genus Eupeodes; species Eupeodes latifasciatus. The sequence goes on from OV049924.1 coordinate 235,160,196, forward strand.
AATCCAGGTTTGGTTGACATGGATGGTGCTTTACATTCATGCCCGCTCATTGCTCGAACACCACAAGCAAGCGTTAGTCAAGTGGAAAATCCAGTTCAAAATATGGAACCATTGCTAGAACAATCACAACCACGAGATATAGATGATAATCTCTTAAATGATACGTCCGGTATTGGACCGCTAAATACCTCATCGGAGTCAAATTCAGTAAGAGCTCCTACCTATAGTAGTTTAAGCGGCTTAGGTGCAGATTTCGTAGAGTCGGATCATAGTATCCAAACGATTCGAAATACTCATATTCCCGAAAAAGGGAACACAAATTCAAATACTGAGACTGTAGAATTTAGCTCAGTGCCTAGTGATTTAAAAGCGTACACTAATTATACTCTAGTGAATGCTTTCGAGTCTTATTCGCGAACGATAAGTTCGAGCATTTCCGAAAGTGTCCAGAAAAGTGTTAAATCTGATTTTTTAGAATTTCTAAGCGATATCAATTAGGCAACTCTTCCTTTAAGAAGAGAAGAACCCCCTAATAAGACCTTCCAAAACAACCCCATCAAAATATTGCAAATTCGAATAGCCAACAACAAGTTTATCAAAATAATCCCTTCCAACAACAAATATTCCAGAATCTCAATAATCCCCATCAACAAAATTACATTAATACGCAACAACCAAATTACAATAACGATCAATTCCAGAAAAATCACCTTCAAAATCAACAATTCCAACAACAGCAATCCAGCAATAGTTTCCCACCTCAACAATTTCATAATCCTGCATTAAAACCACCTCCACCTCCACCTACTATTTCTCCGATACAACAGCAACAATTTCCTCAAAATCCTAGTTACCCTCAACAACAGAGTCAGATACCGACTCAAAATGTTCAGCTCACCAACATTCCGGCGGTTTCGCAAACATCCTTCGCATTCAAGCCTATTCAAGGTTTAATACCCAATCCCGAAGTGCAACCTCAAGTTCAATTCCCATCATATAAGCCTGAAGTCGGAAATCTGATCAGTTCTCAACAAAGTCCTATGGTACCGAACAATAACTATTATAATAGAAGCTATAAAGATGTTATAAAAATTGATGGATGGAATTTGAAGTTTGATGGTACACCAGAGAACTTGTCTGTTGAATACTTTATCTTCCGGCTTGAGACATTGCGAAAACAATATAATTGTCCTTGGTCTGAAATTTTTAAACAACTTCATCTCACACTTACAGGCGATTCCGCAACCTGGTATTATCAATTTCATAAAACCAATCACCAACCAGATTGGCCATCAATGCGTGAAGCATTATTGCTTCAATATAGAAGTTGTAAGTCAGATTACCAAATATTAAAACAATTGTCGGATAGAAAACAAGGTTTATCTGAATGTTGTGATAAGTATTTTGCTGCTATTATGAAAATAAAATAACAATTAAAAATATCGTTACCAGATAGTGAATTGATCAAGATGGTAAAAAGTAATCTCAATGATAGGATTGGTCCTTTGGTTTACCCAATGTCAATTTTCTCTCTCGATCAACTTAGGTTTGTGTGTAAGGAAGCAGAAAATACTTTCCCTATACACAGTTCTCATTCAAATAGACAATTTAGGCCAGCTCCTAGAGTACACTATCCCAAAACCCCAATTTGGTAAAAACTTCCAGGTATCCATTCCATCCAGGGATGAATGGGAAGACAAAAAACTCCTAGATGACAAAAGCATCCATTTTTACACAGATGGATCCAAGACAAATGAGGGAGTTGGTAGTGGTGTGTACTCAGAAAAGCTTAATCTAAGCATCTCATTCCGCCTCCCTAATCATTGTAGCGTCTTCCAAGCGGAAATTTTAGCGATCAAAGAGGTTCTCTCCTGGCTAAGAGAAAACGTGATATCAACTTCTGATATACGCATCTTCTCTGACAGTCAGGCTGCTATCAAGTCTCTTGACGGCGTCTCAACCATATCTCTAACGGCCCTCGATTGTCGATCGTCTCTTATGGAGATGGCGCAGCAATTTAACATTCACCTATGCTGGGTGCCGGCCACAGAGACATCGCAAGAAATTGTAGAGCCGATGAACTCGCTAAAAATGGAACCGTCATACCTATTTCACCTGAAAGGGAGAAGATAGGTATACCGATAGCTGCATGTAAACTTCTGCTAAAAGAAAAAGCTTTCGAGATAGCAAACTCTAGGTAGTACAATTTACCAACATGCGCAGCCACAAAACTAATATGGCCTTCATTGGACCTAAAGCGCTCTAAAGACTTGTTATCCCAAAGCAGACTTCATATTAGCTCCCTAATAGGTGTCCTTACGGGACACTGTCTTATAGGCAGACACGCAATACGACTTGGTGTAGCCTCAAATGACTTCTGAAGGAGCTGCATGGACGAGGAAGAAGAAGAAACAATCTCTCACCTCCTCTGCACCTGCCCTGCTCTTTCACGAAGACGCAAACTTCATCTGGGAGAATACTCTTTTGATGATCCCAGTGAACTAGCTAAAAAGGATATCGAATATCTCCTTCGCTTTATAAAAAGCTCAAAATGGTTCGACTAGTGGGAAGTAATTCTCTAGATTCATGTGGTATCACAATGGGCCTTTTCTTCTGGCCTACGTGTGTGGTTTTTGTATCCGCAGCCACATTAACCTAACCTAACCTAGAGTACATGCCAACGAAATATTATATGATGACAATGTTCAGATACACTATGAAGATAATATCGCACCTATGCAATATATTAACAACAATCGGCCTAGACCACCTAATAAAGTTCTTACATGTTGGAACTGTAAGGTAGCGGGACATTTATATTGGGAATGCCCATCTCCGAACCAAAATATCTTCTGCTTTAAGTGTGGAGAAGAAAATTTTATAGTTGCGAATTGTCCTAAGTGTAAACAGAAAAACGGGCAGAAGAACGTGATTCCAACGGGGGAATCGCGTTCGAAACAACAACCCGAATTATCGAATCCCCAAATTTAGTAGAAAACGAATCAAAGAAAGATAGTAATGAAAAGAGAGTTACTATTTTGGAGAGAACTGCAAAAGAAGCAGATGAAGACTTTAGTAATAATAAGAATAATAATAAGTTTAGCTATGTAAAACCCTTACATATTAGGATTAGAGAATATAACGAAGCTAAAGAAAGAATTTTCAGAGGCAAAGTTAAAAATAAAACACTTAAAATTAGACTTAGATATAAATTAAGGAAACAAATAAAAAGCAATTTATTATCTTCTATAATAGATGTCTCTGGTGATCCCAGGCCTTATGCTAAAGTAAAAATAGCTTATAAGGAAATTTTAGGTCTACTTGATAGTGGAGCAAGTGTTAGTATACTTGGAAAAGGATGCAAACATTTAGTTAACGAACTTAAGGTTCAAATTATACCATTTATGTCTAATGTTAAAACAGCCGATGGCAAGGCGCAATCAATAATTGGGAAAATAAACTTAGAAGTAGAATATAAAAACTTAGAACGAATCATAACCTTTTTCTTAGTACCTAGTCTGGATCAAGAACTTTATCTTGGCGTCGATTTCTGGAGGGTATTCAATCTTGCACCTGGAATTATAAGCGAAATTAAAATAACAGATGCAAAGGCTACTTCAGATACTCACCAATTGTCTCCGAAGCAAGAATCCAGATTGGACGCAGTCAGACAGAAGTTCTGGTGTTATACCAGGTACGGTCTCGGAAAAACGACCCTTGTCGAGCACGTCATCGAGACCGGTTCCAGTGAAGCAGCGTCACTACCCTGTCTCCCCAGCGATACAAACCCTGATGTATGCCGAGATAGACAGGATATTGAGCCTTGGAGTTATTGAGGAGAGCGAAAGCCCATGGAGTTCGCCAGTGGTCGTTGTACAGAAGCCCGGCAAAAATCGTCTGTGACTGGACTCACGAAAGCTGAATCAAAAAAAAAAATAAATTGGGTGGCGCAACAGCCCCTTGAGAACTAGGGCTTACAACTCTCAACCATTCCTGTGTGCGAGTACTGTTGTCAGGGATGGAAGGGACCTACAGTTTTAAGCCGAATCCGAACGGCAAATTTGAGAAAGCACTTTTCATGACAAGCATTACTCTTGGAGGAATTATCAATTCCTCGCAAGAGGCAGTACCCGTGAAAAAAACTTTAAATGGCATAGGCAGGGATCGAACCCAAGACCTCTGGCATGACAGTCCAACGCACTAACCATCGTGCCACGGGTACACGAAAGCTGAATGTCCTCACGAAAAAAAAATGCGTATCCTCTCCCCAATCTCGAAGGCATCTTTAGTCGTCTTCGTGATACTATTTTTATAAGTAGTATCGATCTCAAAGACGCATTTTGGCAAATACCGCTGGAAGAGCGGAGTAGAAAAAAAACTGCTTTCACAATACCGGGTCGGCCCTTGTACCATTTTACGGTCATGCCTTTTGGTCTGTGCAATGCAGCCCAGAGGTTATGTCAGTTAATGGACAAGGTCATTCCCTCAAGGTTACGGGATCGTGTCTTTATCTGTGTACCGTAGGATTATCCGTGAATTTTCGACCCTGACGGCTCCAAGCACGGATACACTGAAAAAAAGTAATACAAAATTTAAAATGACAGATGAAGCTCTGGAGGCATTTGGAGAGTTGAAGAAAGCTTTGGCAGCTGCACCGGCTTTAACACACCCTAATTTCGAAAAAAGATTTTACATCCAATGCGATGCGTCAAATACAGGTGAAGGAGCGGTACTCTACCAGTTAAACGATGCGGATGAAGAAACACCTCTTTCATTCTTTTCTCAAAAATTGAATAAGTGTCAAAAAAATTATAGCGTGACTGAGAAAGAATGCCTGGCAGCGGTACTAGCTATTCAAAAATTTAGGCCATACGTCGAAGGAATGACATTTACAGTCATCACTGACTATTCCAGCCTTAAATGGCTTATGAGCTTAAAAGACTGGAGTTTACAGCTCCAAGGTTTTTCGTTTGATATTGAACATCGTAAAGGTAGTTTAAATGTTGTCCCTGATGTGTTGTCTAGAATGTATATGGATGTCGAGAGTATAGACTTTAAAAATATAGCACCACTGATAGATCTTCAATCACCAGAATTCAAATCTGAAGAATATGCTTCTTTAATTAAGACCATTCAGGAAAACCGAGAGCGTTTACCTGATTTAAAAATTGAAGACAACTATGTATATAAGCGAGCGTTTCCATCAAATCAAGTTGCTACTGCAGTCCAACATAATTAGCGGTTATGGGTACCTTCAGGCATTACTAATAATGTTATTGAGCGTGCACATAATCCACCTCAAGTCGCTCATGGTGGAGTAGTGAAAACGCTTCAAAGAATTCGCGAATATTTTCACTGGCCGAACATGACAGTCCAAATACGCGAATATATTTCCAAATGTGATATCTGTACTCAGTGTAATTAAATCTTACGTCCACCTATGTCTAGCGAGTTTAGCGTCGATCGTCCGTTTTAAAAGTTGTATAGGTATAGACTTTTTAGGTCCGTATCCACGTTCTAAGTCTGGTAACTGTTTTGTTTTTGTCGTCCTCGGCCATTTGTCTAAATTTGTTTTCTTAAAGTCCATGAAAAATGCCAATTATTCAAACGTTATTAAGTTTTTACAGGAAAATGTTTTCCACATGTTTGGTGTTCCTCAAATTATACACTCTGACAATGGCAAACATTTTTTGTCAAAGGATTTCCAAAATCTTATGAAGTCCTATGGAATTCAAAACTGCGAATTACTCACCACAGTCGAATGCGTCAGAGAGAGTGAATCGCACACTTCTAGCTGCCATTCGGTCCTATCTTAAAGATGACCAGCGCGAATGGGATCTTCATTTAAGCGAAATATCTTGTGCTCTTAGGAGTGCCGTACACTCTTCAACTGGTGTGACTCCATATTTTGCACTCTTCGGCGTAAATATGATGACCCATGGTAGTTGTTACGAGTTAGCTCAAAAACTGAACTCAGTCGAAGATGGTGTAGTCATAACTCTCTCAAGACAGGTCAAATTACGGAGTTTGCGAAATAAAATCAAAGAAAGTATCGCTAAAGAAGGAGAGAAAAGTGCGCAAAAATATAACACACGAACTCGCAATGTACGATTTGTACCAGGTCAGGAGGTATTCCGAAGGAATTTTGTCCTTAGCGATAGCTCAAAATATTTGAGTGCTAAACTGTGTCCTAAATTTGTTAAGTGTAGAGTCGTTAAACCCGTTGGCAAAAATTTATATGAGTTAGAGAACTTATCAGGAAAATCAATCGGTATTTTCCACGCTAAAGACATCAAACAGTGAAACGAATGATAACCTTGTACTCGTTTGCTCAACTCTCAACCTGTAGCTACTTTCATGTTTTATAAGTATAAATGATGATTACATAAATTATATTTCTTATTTCAACCTATGATATTTCTATTATCCATTATATACTATTAGTTATCTGTTTAATTGTTAACATTTTATTTTGTATGTTAATTTATTCATCAAAACAGTGAAGTCCTTCAGACCCTGTGATATTTATGTTAATTTATTATTAGGTTAAGATTGCAATATTAGGTTTAGTTTATTATAGTATTTATTTATTATGTCCAAATTTATTAATTTATTCAGTTTTAGGTCATTTACTAAGTTATTTATTTTATATGTCCTCTTAAATCATTTATTTATCTGTTATTTTATTTTTATGTTAAATTATTTATCTGTTAATTTATTTATTTATCTGTTTTTGTTAATTTATTTATATGTTAATTTATTTATATGTTAATTTATTTATTTGTTAATTTACTAACTCGTTAGTGTATTTATTTATTTATTTAATTATATGTTAATTTATTTATTTATTCTAATTATTTGTATACTGATTTGCCTATTAATTTATTTATTTAATAATTTATTTATTTGTTGAGTTAGTTATTAAACAGTTTATTCTAGTGATTCATTTATTTATTTGTTCAGCTTTGAAATTAACCATCATTTGTGTACACGTATTGTAGGTACGTTTCTGATACCATTCGTTCCACTGTATGATGTCACAAATGATAAACGAAAAAAAAAAATTAATAATGCCCGGCTTTTGTGGGATTCTTCACCAAGTCTGAACAAACATCTCTAAAGAAACACAGAATCAGCATTTTCAAGCTTCATTTCACATTAAAATCAATAAGACATTAGATTAATCATGCAGTATTAAATCAAGATTTGGTTTATTGATACTAAAGTTCCTACTTCCTACTTGAGAACATTTTAGTTTTAATAAACTTAATCTGAGCGACTCACCTAATACATAAATAGGGAAATTTAAAATACTTTGATGAAAAATACAGTCTTGTGTGTTCGGTTGTTCACTGTCCATGTCCTCGGGTAAACTTGCCATGTCCAATGTTTTGTTGTGAACACCTGAAAGATTAAATAAAACAGTTTTATAAAGGAAATAATTTCATACCTACATACATATGTATAAAACTTTACCTTACTGTAGAAATCCTCGTGATCTGCTGCCAATGCCTCCGAACCTTCTCGGATTGGATTGTTTCCTAAATATGCAAACAAGAAAAAGAATATACGAATTAAATTCAAATTAAAAGATTTTTCAAAATACTTATCTGAATAATCCAGAAATAAAAATGTATACACTTCAAATTCCGCGCAGCTAGTTTTCTTGTTTGTTTGTTTACTTTAATTTTGTTGAGACTTGACCATTGATGCCTATTATAGCTTATCTCTTTTTTCTCGTTACGCATGAGCGGTGGTCTTACTCTGTCCAAATCTATGATGGCCACTTAGAATGAAAAGCGCTCAGAAATTCGACAAATCCAACCATTGGAAGATATATCATCAAATACCAGATGTCGCTGATGTTTGTATAATGTGGCGACACTGTAGCGATGGTGGCACCTCTACCTGTTCATAAATAATTTAAAATAGAAAATTCCAGAACAGAACAATTTTTGACTTTAAGTGTACAAAAACAAACTGCCAAAAGTGAGCAGATACAATTTGAATATTTTAAAACTACTTTACTTTCAATTCCTTTTGAGTTCGGTCTGGTTCTTGCTTATGTCCCACCGCACAGTCTCTTAAATTAATTTAATTAATATAATTTTAGCTTAATCATTAAATTATTATTGTTATTTCTAGTTTCTAGTATTAAATTTGTCAAACTAAACATCAGTGTTTTATTTCTTTGTTTCACTTGTTTTTGTGGTGAATTTCGCTTTCGTTTAGTTGGTGTCAATAAGAGACACCACAATTGGTGACCCCGACGTGATTCAACTGAGTTCCAACCATCACAAAACAATAACAGCAAACACAACAATAAGAAAATAACCAGAACACGTAAGTCATTGTATCTTTCTATATTTTAAAATGATTGCCCGAACGCCAACAAAAGATTTGGAGTCAGAAGGAACGGCTGAAGAAGACAAGACCCCAGCCGGTGAAAACTTAAATCAAATCTTACTTGACTTAGACAGTGATCCATTTCTTAAAAACTTCAACCACGCATTTTCTGGTAGTGGTCCTTTGCATCCTCCGTTGTCTGGTGCCACATATAACGGGTCTCGTCAAAACTCCGACCCTAAACCAGTAATACCGCCTGGTGCAATGTTTATGCCTCAATACCAAAACCACGTGCAGCAAGAGTATGTGTACGCCGTCAATCTGCATCTTCCGCAATTTTCGCCGGAGACCCCAGAACTTTGGTTCGCCATAGCAGAAGCTGACTTCACGGCAAACCGAATAAGCAGCGACGCTCAAAAATATAATCAGCTCCTTAAAGCCTTACCACTACATATCGCCAGCCAGCTGATCGATATTGTAAACAACACTCCAGCGCACGACAAGTACAAGACACTCAAAACTGCAATCCTCGAGCGTTTCTCTGAATCACGCCAAAAGCAAATACAAAAGCTACTCCGAGAGAAGGTCTTCGGCAACAAAAAACCTTCTCAGCTTCTCAGAGAAATGCGAGAGTTGGCAAAAAATGCAGTGAGTGATGAAGTGCTACATCAGCTTTGGACAGAACGGCTGCCGGAAAAAATTCGTCCTTTGCTCGTCATCTCAGACAATTTGAGTGACCTTAAAGCCCTAGCGGAGACTGCTGATCGCATCATGGATGCATTGGGTGGTGCTCCGATCATGGCTGTAAGTTCAAGAGACATCATGCCTTCGCCAACAACACGAACATCAAGTTCACATGATGTCCTTCGACTGGAACGACAAATTCAAGACCTAACCATCACGGTCAAATCGTTCCAGAACGAACTTCAAGGTTTACACCTGGCGCATCAACAGACCCAAAACCAGCTCCTGGAGATGCTACTTCGGCAACAACAGCCATCGTCCAGTGGAGCGCTGCCACAACGACAACACACGCAGCAAGGTCAGTACGCGCAGAGAAATCGTTCGAGAGGCAGGTCCGTTACACCCAACCGCAATGGTATTTGCTACTACCACAACAGGTGGGGTAACGAGGCTCGACAATGTACTCAGCCATGTAGATATACTCCTAGTTCGTCCAAGCAGGAAAACTAGAAATGCTGTCACTAATTGGAGCAGTTGGTGACAGCATAGCTACCTCACCTTTACACGAAATCCGTCTGCATATCCACGACCACTCAACCCAACGAAAATTTCTCATCGACTCAGGCTCGGTGGTATCCATTATTCCATCCAACTTCCTCAACAATAGACCGGAACAAGAACAGCTCACCCTCTTTGCAGCGAATTCAACCCCTATAACCACTTACGGCTGCAAAACACTCAAACTTGACCTAAACCTCAGAAGAAGTTTTTCTTGGCCGTTCATAATTGCGGACATACCAACTGCAATTATTGGCGCCGACTTCTTGAGAAACTTCAACCTGCTCGTCGACCTCAAGAACCAACGGCTGATCGACCCACTCACTTCGTTCTCAACCAGAGGTGAAACACTTGAGACGTCAACTTATAATATTTCAACTATCGACGGATCACTTCCTGAACAATACGCCAGGCTCCTCAAGGAATACGTTGACATCACCAAACCTATCAATAGCCCAAATCTCACCAATGTACAGTACGCTCATCGCATTATAACAACAGGTCCTCCAGTATCTTCACGTGCTTACAAGCTTGCAGGAGAAAAAGCAGCAGCCGCAAAGACACAAATCTCCGAGATGCTGGAAGAAGGCATCATTAGAGCATCAAGAAGTCCTTACGCGAGTCCTATCCATCTCACCAGAAAGAAAAACAATGATTGGCGACTCTGCGGGGACTACAGACAGCTTAACACCAACACCGAAGCCGAGAAGTATGCGCCTCCACTTGTGCAAGACCTCTTCCTTCGCCTCCATGGAAACCACGTCTTCACAAAACTGGATCTGGACAGAGCCTACCATCAAGTTCCTATGCATCCAGAAGACATCCACAAAACGGCAATCATCACACCATGGGGTCTTTATGAGTATCTGGTGATGCCATTCGGTCTCAGAAACGCAACTCAAACGTTTCAAAGATTCATGGACTCCATCTTCCGTGACCTCGATTTCGTCTTTGTCTACATTGACGATATTCTCGTAATGTCCAAAGACGAAAATCAACACATCGACCACCTCCGGACAGTCTTTGAACGTTTGAAAGCCTTCTCACTGAGCATCAACATCAAAAAGTGCATGTTTGGTCAAACTGAAATCAACTTCCTGAGCTATAACATCAACGCTCAGGGATATGCACCATCAAGCGATCGAGTAGATGCAATATTGAAGTTCAAAAAACCCGAGACAATACAAGAACTTAGACGATTCCTTGGAGTGACAAATTACTACCGACGTTGCATTCCTAATGCTGCACAATCACAACTTCCGCTCAACGCATACCTCCAACGTTCAATAAAGAACGACAAAACAAAGATTCAATGGACTGAGGAGGCAACAAAGGCCTTCGAAGAATGCAAAGAGAAGATAGCAAATGTCACACTCCTCGCTCATCCCACAACAAATTCTGCTTTGACACTCACCACCGATGCATCATCTTCTGCTATTGGAGCCAAACTTGAGCAGCAGAATGGAAACACCTGGGAGCCACTTGGATTCTTCTCCAGAAAACTCAGTCCCTGTGAGCAGAAGTATTGCACATATGACCGTGAGCTGCTAGCCATCTTTGCTGCAATACAATTTTTCTACCACATGTTGGAGTGTCGCACCTTCAAAATCAGAACAGACCACAAACCTCTGATTTATGTTTTCAAACAGAAGCATGAGAAAGCACCTGAGCGCAGAATCCGACAACTTGACTACATCTCACAATTTACAACGGACATAGTCTACGTAAAGGGTGAAGACAACGTAGTTGCAGACGCTTTGTCTCGGATCAACACTATTAACATGCCAACAATACTTTCTCCACAAACAATTAGAGACGAACAACGCAACGACGAACATCTTCGTGATCTAGTTACAAGTTCATCAACTCTACATCTCCATGAACTGCAAGCAGAAACAGACGTCAAAATATACTGCGACATTTCTACTGGCATAGTGAGACCATACATCCCTCTGTCACTTCGAAGAACAGCGTTCGAGATCATCCACAACACCGTCCATCCCAGTGGAAGAACAACATCACGTCTGCTGAGAGAAAAATTCATTTGGCCTGGAATACGAAAAGATGCTTTACAATGGTCTCGAGAATGCATAGCATGTCAGAGATCTAAAGTACATCGTTACAACAAAGTTCAACCTGACCACATCGTTGTTCCAGACTCCAGATTCAATCATCTTCACATCGATATAATTTTTCTCCCAGTGGTCCAAGAGTTCCAGTACTGCCTCACCATGATAGACCGTTTTTCGAGGTGGCCAGTAGCAGTTCCCATCAAGGACATGACCGCAGATACTGTCGCAACGAATTTATTCACCCACTGGATTGCTCACTATGGTTCTCCTGTAACTATAACAACGGATCAAGGATCACAGTTCGAGTCAGCTCTCTTTCAAGCTCTTACCAATCTCATTGGAAGCAAGAAAACACGATCTACACCATACCATCCACAATCCAACGGAATGGTCGAGCGAATGCACATAACATTGAAGGCAGCTTTAATGTGCTCACCAAAACCTTGGATCGACATACTGCCAACAGTCTTACTTGGTTTGAGGACATTATTCAAGGAAGACATCCAATCCACTCCAGCAGAAATGCTATATGGAACGTGTTTGAGGATACCTGGTGAATTCTTCGTGTCATCAGATCTACTACCAGACTCGTCAACATTCATACTAAAACACCGCGAGTATATGAGTGGAATTCGACCAACTCCGACAGCTCATCACACCAAATCAAGAATGTTCATCTTGAAAGATCTGAACACCTGTTCACATGTTTGGTTGCGGTGCGATCATGTCAAAGCGCCACTGGAACCACCGTACCAAGATCCTTACAAGATCCTTGAGCGAACTTCGGACAGAATCTATAAGATACTTGTTAATAATCAAGAACAACATGTATCTATAGACCGACTCAAACCTTGCTACATAAGCAAAACCGACAGCGAATACTCTGAAAACTCACCTGCATCCAGCCAACAACCAACAAGTCAACAAATCCAACCACATCTTTGGGGTTCAATCATGGATCCACCTCAACGCACGTACCAGCAAAATTCAAAACGATCCGTGCATTTTCAACCATCCCGATGAAACCCACTCGGGGGGGAGTGACTGTGGCGACACTGTAGCGATGGTGGCACCTCTACCTGTTCATAAATAATTTAAAATAGAAAATTCCAGAACAGAACAATTTTTGACTTTAAGTGTACAAAAACAAACTGCCAAAAGTGAGCAGATACAATTTGAATATTTTAAAACTACTTTACTTTCAATTCCTTTTGAGTTCGGTCTGGTTCTTGCTTATGTCCCACCGCACAGTCTCTTAAATTAATTTAATTAATATAATTTTAGCTTAATCATTAAATTATTATTGTTATTTCTAGTTTCTAGTATTAAATTTGTCAAACTAAACATCAGTGTTTTATTTCTTTGTTTTACTTCTTTTTGTGGTGAATTTCGCTTTCGTTTAGTTGGTGTCAATAAGAGACACCACAATAAATGCTCTGCTTGCCAAAGTTGCTAGCAATTTTCATCTTTTGAAGAGAAATCGTTAGAGAATTATTGATTCTAACAATCCTAAAACAATATTATGATGAAGAATTATATAAAAGTAATCATTCTATAAAATTGTTTATCAATTTATCGATAACTTCCTTCCTTTCAACCGGTTATTTTCGGAGAACTGAGCGCGTTCAATGTCTGGTGTTTGAGCGGTAGGAATAAGAATTATGTACTTCGGTGATTGGAAGATTTCATAGGATGATTTAACCGCTTTGGCAAATAAACGGAACTGGGGAGAAATGAAAAAAAAGGGTAAGCCAAAAAAAATTAAAAAGTTGCCGATTCAAAGTGCGCCAACCAGTCGAACCGACAAAGTTAAAACTTAGTACTTCCGTTTCTTTTCTTTTTATTAATTCAATTTAAATAAAAAAAATTTGTTTGCTTTGCTCAAAATAAAGGGTAGTTATCTCAAGCCAAGAGTGTAAGCCAATATAGTGGGGGCGCACGACGGTGGTACCAGTTGGCGAATTCAACCATATCCAGAAATATAAGGATTAAGAGATAGGAACACAAAACAAAAGAGGGACAAAATTATTTAAAAAAAAAAAAAAACAAGATAATTAATCGGTGAGTCCTACAATATAAGATAGAATAAGTGTGTAAAATATATTGTGCCTATATAAGTATATCTATGTACTCAGTGTAAAGTGTTCGATTTAACACCGCCTTTTGTTTGTCTATAGGAACTTATTCTTCAGGCGATCACCAAGTCGGTTTGCAACGACCTGCTACTGTCAAGAGATAGTGGTGATCGCCGATTCGATTTATTTTTCTTCATTCAATGAATCTCGGATATTCCCGACAGAGGAAACCTGAGTCAAGATAAAATATTAAATTCAAAGGTCACCAGAAGGTTAACCACAACCACTATTCCTCCATCTACCTAAATCAATTAGGTTCAGTGTTTGTTTTTTTGTTGTTTCTTTCGTATATAATTGTTAATCTAATATGTAAAACTCCTGGTTTTGAGAAATTGATTAAAATGTAAATAATTACGTCTAACGAGTTTGAGGTGAAATAAAGTTTATTTCTCTTTTATAATATATTCTTAAAATAGGATCTCGGGATCGGATTCCTTCTCGCCAAAAGTGAGCTCATTTTAGGTAGGGTAGCCAGTCCACCCTTTGAGTGTTCCTAGGTCGGTAAAGGGAGAGAAAAAGAAAACATAACAAAAAGAAAAGGGAAGGGAAGCAAAATAAATAATACCTAGAAATAAAGAAGTTATACATATAAAAATATATATATTATATATATATATATACATATAAAGAGAATATTTTTGTTGTGTAAGTTGTTGATTTCTATAACAACTAGTTATAATTCCTCGCCGCTAGGCGTTATTAATTGGTCACTATATTTATGTTTAAATTTTATAATTCAAAATAAAAAACTATGAATGAACCTAATTTTGAAACCATACTTTAATAAAGTTTATTTGTAAACATTGTACAATGAATAAGACTTTCTGTATTATTGGTCAAGCGAACCGCTTGATGGCCTGCTAGTCATTTATTTTCAGGGGATGCTGACGGTGACGTGAAGATTCGGTAAGCGAGCGGTAAACGAGGTGAGGCTTTTGTAAAGGGGGAGTCAAACTACGGCCGACGACTTCCAAGTTAGGGTGGGATAGGCCAAGCCGAAAAACACCGTGGCACCCTCTAGTGGTAATGTCCGTCCGATTTATTACTTTTCTTTTTTTTGATGAAATCTTATTTTGGCATGATATATGTTTAAATGTGATGAGTTGCGATTTATGCTTGTGGGCAAGATCCTACACCGTTTCGGGCGAGCTAACGGCCGTGCATAGACTAGCATGCCAGCCCGCAGGCATAGAACAAAAAAACTCTTAATAGAAAAATCATCTCGTTACAAATTTTAACCGCAAATAATATGGCTGTTTGTATTATCGCCGTTTTTAAACCAATGAAGTTGTTAAGCTATAATAGAGCGGTACTTTATTTATTTCATAAAGAAGAAATAATTTAAGAAAATAACTAAAAATGTCTTACACGTCACGTGAATATGCTATGATGCATTATATTTATGGCGAATGTGGCGGAAATGCAAGAGCAGCAACAAGGAAGTATGCAGAAAGATATCCAAATGCTTCAAGTCCTGACCATCGGGTATAATACCTGGCAGTGGAAGGATTGGAAGGCCCCAACACCATCTCAATGACGAAGTTGTGTTGAGGGAAATTGAAAATAATCCAAGTAACTGTACTAGAGCCATTGAGAGAGCAACTGGGATACCCAAGTCTACTTTTCAGAGGATTCTGAAGCAGAACAACCTGCACCCTTTTCACCTGCAGCGTTTCCAGGCCTTATTACCAAGGGATTACCCTAAAAGAGTTGAGTTCTGCCAAATTATGATCGATAAAATCCGAGAAGATCCTGTGTTGTGTATCCACCCAAAAATAAAAGAAAACAAAACAAAAACAATAATTCATTCATATGCACTGCGACCTACATCTGGTTCATACAAATTATGTCGGTCACAACAAAGTGAAAATATCGTTTGTAGAACTGATAATGACATCGATACCGTCCAAGCCCAATCTGATGAGCAAATTTGACGTCAGCGATCCTTCTTAGCGATCCTACCAAACTGATGTCTAATGTCTACAATAGAAGAAATCAACTGCATCTTCGAAAAGTGGGAAAAATGTTCGGAATACGCTCCTGAGGAAGTGCCAGCAGACACACCGAAATACGTGCCAAGTTCCAAATGCGTGGAGAATACAATCCATCGTTAAAGCCGAAACGGAAAAAGAAGGACAAAGAGAAGCTGATCAAAACGAAAGAAAAACTGTTTGACTGGCGCCCAGAAAAAATGAGAGGAGAACTCTCAAGGCACGAACGAACTGTCATCATAAAGAACTTATTCACACCGGAACTCTTCGACAAGGAAGTGCAATTGATAATTGAGTATCAGAATGATTTGAGAGAAAAATGCTCGAAATGCGGAACTATAAGGAAAGTGGTTATCTATGACAGACATGCAGAAGGCGTTGCTCAAGTCAATATGGCTGATCCTGAACAAGCTGATTTGGTCATTCAAATGATGAATGGTCGTTTCTTTGGTCAACGAAAACTGACTGCGGAAACATGGGATGAAAAAACAAAATACAAGGTTGCGGAAACGGAAGAAGAAATCCAAGCCCGAATCAATAAGTGGGATAAGTACTTAGAAAAAGGCGAAGGTAATGAAAAAGACGATGACGAGGACGAAACAGAAGACGATGAAAGGCAAAATGAATACAAATGCCGACGCGTTATCTAGGTTAAAGATACATAAGTTCAGAAGAATTAAAAGAAATGATACCTCAACAAAGTATAAATGTCCTAACAAGAAGAATGAAAGAAATTTATAAAGAAAACACTAGTGAAAAACAAAGAATCCAGAAACTATACCTTCAGTGGAGATTGATCACCTTCATATATTGGAATGTATATCTATGTATTTCGGATACTAGAAACATTAAGAAGTTGCTACTTGAAAATATAAATAATTTAATGGGCTCACCAAAAGAATTAATATATGCAGTTAAAGATAAAATTCATGTTAGATACAAAAACGAATCTTTATCAGAGTTAAAATTGATTTTGAAGAAATTGTTATCTTATACAAAACATGAAAGAATAAAGAAGCTAGCGTTAGAAAAGAATAATGAAATATTTAAAACAATATCTGTGCACAAATTTAAAGAGATTTTATGCAACCCACCAAAAAGAATAACACATTTGAATGAAATGAACAAATTAATTAAAGAGTATCATGACAGCAAGTTAGGAGGACATATAGGTATTAGAAGATGTATAGCAAAACTTAAGCAAAAATATGTATGGAAGAATATGAGTAAAATGGTTAGAAAATACATAAATAATTGTAGAAATTGTAATGAAGTAAAAATTACTAAATATACTAAGGAACAATTCATGAAAACAGACACACCTAGCACATCATTTGAAGTAATAACAATAGATACAGTAGGACAACTTAGCCCATCAAACGGTTATAGGTATATTCTCACTATTCAATGTGAATTAAAAAAATTTATTGAAGCATTTCCATTGGTCACAAAAGACGCCATCACAGTAGCAAAACTTTTAATAAATATCTGTAAATTATTAAAAATCGAAAAAACAACGTCAACACCATTTCATCATGAAACTTTAGGCTCAATTGAACGAAACCATAGAGTACTCAATGACTTTTTAATGACTTTGAACGGAAAAGACGACTGGGAAGAACTTTTACCTTATTATACTTACACTTACATACAATACAACACCACACAGTATAATACAATATACACCATTTGAACTAGTTTATGGAAAATTATGTGCTTTACCTTGTGAAATCATGATAAACAAAGAAAATATTTACAATATTGAAAATTATATTAATGAATTCAAAATAAAATTAAAATATGCTCATGAAAAAGCTAAAGAATACTTAGAACAAAATAAAATTAATACTCGTAAAAATCAATCTTATGTACATAAATCAAATTTTAAAGTAGGAGATTATGTTTATATAAAAGTAGGAAATAAGAAAAAATAAGAAAACAAGAAAAAAAGAAAACAAAACAAAAACAATAATTCATTCATATGCACTGCGACCTACATCTGGTTCATACAAATTATGTCGGTCACAACAAAGTGAGAACTGATCACATTACATATCGCCACAGTCGGTCGCTATGCATAAAATATGTATCATGGATTGTTTTGTTTATGAATGCAATTTGAGTCCAAATATTATGTCACGATTCTTTCCTCAAGTGGATTTCAAATCGATAATATTTGGGTGTCAATAACTGAGGTCATAGACATAGATAGTTTATGACATAGAAAAATCTATGAAAAATTAAAATAGAAAATTGTATAAATAAGAAAATTTTTGTAAATAAAATTCAGTCTTAATCTAGAATTCATTCTTGTTGTTTTGACTCACACTATCGGCTGGAGAGCTAGGTTAGGTTAGGTTGGAGTGGCTGGACCTCAAGGGTCCATTGTGATACCACTAATAAGGTTACTCATGGGAGAGTAATGAAAATTAAACAAACCATTTTGTGCTTTTAATAAAGTTAGAGAGACACTTTGTGTCAGTCATTGCCAGTTCACTGGTATTGTCGAAGAAGGGATTACCGAGAAAGTTATTCCTTCTAGTGGAGAGTGCTGGACATGTACATAGCAGGTGTTGGACTGTTTCCTCTTCCTCCTCGTCCATGCACCTTCTACAGAAGTCATTTGTGTAGACTCCTAGCCTCAGAGCATGTCTTCCTATGAGGCAGTGTCCTGTTATTACTCCAATTGTAGAGCTTATATTTTGTCTGCTCAAGGATATCAAGCCTTTTGACCGATTTAAGTCTATGCTTGGCCATATTTGCTTGGTTGTTAGGCAGGTGGTGCTCTGTGACCATCTAGCATTTGTTGCTTCTAGAGCATATTGTTTGAGAAGATATTTGCATGTAGCAAGTGGTGTTCCTATGTTATGTTTTTGTCTAACTTTTGGCAGAAGTGTTCCGTTTTTGGCGAGCTCATCGGCTTTGCAATTTCCCGGAATGTCTCTGTGGCCCGGCACCCAAATGAGGTGAATATTAAACTGTTCTGTCATCTCATTCAGAGATGATCGACAGTCGTGGACTAATTGAGAGTTTGTAGAGACAGACGCGAGAGATTTAAGAGCGGCTTGGCTGTCCGAGAAAATTCGTATATCTTTGCAAGATATAACGTTTTCTTTGAGCCAGGATAGTGCCTCTTTAATCGCCATTACTTCTGCCTGGAAAACACTACATTGATTGGGAAGTCTATATGATATACTTAGATTCAGTTGTTCCGAATAGATACCACTTCCAACTCCGTAATCGGTCTTTGAACCGTCTGTATAGAAGTGTATCGCATTGTCTTCCAGGGGTCTCTCTTCTTCCCAGGAGGATCTTGAAGGGATGGACACATGGAAGCTTTTACCGAATACCATTTTAGGGGTGGTATAGTCTAGGCGATCTGGGATAGATCTAAAATTATCTAGGATAGTAGTATGTCCAGTATTGTTACTGTTCCATTGAGAGGTGGCTCTAAGCCTCACACATGAGTTAGCTGCCACCGTTTTGGAGAAGATGTCAAGAGGTGTTAGGCTTAAAAGCACTTCCAGGGCTGCGGTTGGTGTTGAGCGAAGTGCTCCTGTGATGCACATACCTGCTGACCGCTGGACTTTGATGAACTTATTTAGATTTACCATCTTGTCCAGTGCGGTCCACCATACGACAACTCCATAAATGAGTATCGGTCTAATTACCGAAGTGTATAGCCAGTGGGTTATTTTTGGGGAGAAGCCCCATTTTGATCCTATGGCCTTTTTACAAGTAAAAAGCGCTACAGTAGCCTTTTTTACCCTTTCATCAATATTTGCCTTCCAATTTAGTTTTTTGTCTAGAATGAGGCCTAAATATTTAGCTTGGTCGGAAAACCTTAATGGTATTCCTTTAATCTTGGGTGGGCTGAGCTGAGGAATTTTGTACCTTCTTGAAAAGAGTACTAGTTCTGTTTTATGTGGATTGACGTCCAGGCCACATTGCTTAGCCCATTTTGTTAGCCTATTCAAGGCATTTTGTAGGAGTTCCGCGAGAACTTGGGAGTGTTTTCCAGATACAGATATTGCAACGTCGTCAGCATAGGCAATCACCCTGAAACCCTCTGCTTCTAATGATGTTAGAAGGTCGTTTACTACCATGTTCCATAAGAGAGGCGAAAGGACCCCTCCTTGGGGGGTACCTTGATGCACCGATCTGGTGGTAGTAAAGCTTCTCATGCTTGAAGTTATTGTCCTGCTTTTGAGCATGAGACTAATAAAATCTATGAGTGGTTTCTTTAATTGCAGCTTTTCCATTGCTGTCGTGATCGCCTGGTAACTGACGTTGTTGAAAGCTCCTTCAATATCTAGGAAAGCTACTAGGTTATATTCTTTGTATTCGAGGGAGTATTCAATACTGCGAACCAGCGAATGAAGTGCTGTTTCTACTGATTTTCCCTTAGAGTAAGCATGTTGAGCTGTGGAAATGAGACATGGTCTTAGGTTATGTCTGATGTAAATTTCAATCAATCTTTCCAAGGTTTTAAGAAGGAAGGATGATAGGCTGATTGGTCGTAGATCTTTAGGGTTAACGTGGGAGGGTTTCCCTGCTTTAGGAATAAAGACTACTTTTGCCATTCTCCAGGCTTTGGGAATATATCTCAGCCTTAAACAGCTTGTCAGAATGATTTCCAATGGTGGAATGATCAAGTCTGAGCATTTTTGTAGTTCGGCCGGGATGATTCCGTCTGGTCCTGGAGATTTATATGGATCAAAGCTATCTATGGCCCATTGCAGTTTTTCCCGCGTTATTAGATCAACTAAATCGCCTGTAGAAGCTTGAGACTCTGATGTTAAGTCGTTAAGTATGTTAGAGCTACCTGGAAAGTGGGTGTCTAATAGCAGATTAAGAGATTCTTCATCTGTGGTAGTCCATGTGCCTGCATCTGTCTTTAAAGCACTGGGTATTGTTGGACTTTTTGAGAGAATTTTTCTGAGTCTTGAGGCTTCTGAAGTATTTTCTATTTTGCCACAGAAGTTTCTCCAAGAAGACCTCTTACTCTTCCTTAATTCTTTTTTATATTGCTTTAGAGCTTGTTTGTATAAGTCCCAGTCAGAAGGAGATCTAGTGTATTTAGATCTATTGAAGAGTTTGCGACAACTCTTCCTGAATGGTTCTAGTTCTTTACGCCACCAATGAGGTTTCTTTTTTCCCTTTAAAATGGTTACAGGGCATGAAATTCTCATTGATTCATTGAAGGCTTCAGTGAGATGATTCACAGAAAGATCTAGTTCATCTTTACTGGAGGAGCTTTTAAGAAGGTTGTGATCAAGTAATTGTGTTAGTACCTCCCTATATCGTTCCCAGTTTGTATTACGGTAATTTCGAAAACCCGTAGATATATTTGCCACATCTCTGAGCTCAAACTGAATGTATTTGTGGTCAGAGAAGGAATTCTCTTTTGAGACATGCCAGTTTGAAATCAGATTGTGGATCGAGTCAGAGGTAAGTGTAATATCAAGTACCTCTTTCCTATTCTTGGTTACAAAAGTGGGTTCATTACCAATATTACTTATGAGTAGGTTAGTGCTTAGTAAGTAATCAAATAAGGACTCACCTCTCTCATTTATGTCCGAGCTACCCCATACCGTGTGATGAGCGTTAGCGTCCGATCCAATTAGGAGACCAACTTTTTTCGACTGCGCGTCCGCAATTGCCTTCCTCAAGGTGTCACCTGGATTTGGGCTGTCGTGGCCAAGATAGGAGGATATGAGCCAGTAGGTGGCTTTATCCGTTGTTAAGACAGCGGTGGTTGTGTCCTTGTCGCTGTAATTGGGGAGTAAAAATACATTTAAGTCATTTTTTACTAACATACATGACCTTGGTTCACCTTTCTCCGATGCATGCAGTAGCTTATAACCAGGAGTCCGGAGGCCTCTGATGATGGAGTTTGAGACCCACGGCTCCTGTATCAAGACGATGTCATCCTTGTTCGCGTGCAGTCGGAGTATGAGGTTATTTGCGGCCATGATGGCGTGATGGAGATTAATCTGTACTAATTGCAGCATTGCTACTATTAGTCAGATTAACCTCCACCACTGTATTATCGGCGTTTTCATCGTCTGAGGAGGAATGAAGTAGGTCTTCCTCACTCAGAGTGATGCCTAAGGTGGCGTCTTCAGTCTCCATGTCGGAGTTACTGTCGACTGTAAGTTTTGCCTCCACGTCGGATGGCTTGTTTGGGGCTGTGGAGGTCGATGGTTCCACTTTTGGTATTTCATCGACCTCCATTATTGGTGGTAGTGAAGCGTTTCCTTCCGCTGAAGGGGCTTCTGTGGGGGGCGTGTTAAGCGAATCTTCGTCTTTCTTGTAGATACGGATCACGATTTCATCGAAACCATACCTAATCACGCCTTTGGTCGCGGCCAGTGGAGCCAGTGATTCCCTATTGATCAACACGAGAGCTGATCTATAGTGACCCACCGTCTCCTTCTCAACCTTTGGGACTTTTCAGTTGTGCGTAGGCAGGTTCGGATTACTTGCTTTGATCAATTTCATGATCATATCCGGGCAGTTGTGTAGAGCCGGGACCATTATGCGTGCTCTTGGCCGGCAAGGAATATCCTCCCTTGTAACAACCTCGAGCTTGGCACCCGGCCAGACTTCTGGCAAGCCATTGACAGCAGCCCTGTACAGATCGAAAGATCTCTGATCACCACAGGCGATGAGTTTGATACGATTTTGGTACCATCCTGCATCGGCTGTGTCTGGGAGAGGTCCCGGATTCTCCTCGATGACAGATAAAAATCTGAAACCGAGGTGAGCCTTGACGCTTGCCCATTGATCATGAGAGATGTTACCATCCACATGACCCCTGTCAATGACCGCTGCTATGATCTTACCTTTTAGCGCGTCGCTAAAGGAAAGATCCTTATTGAAGGCTGTTGTGCTGTTTGAATGCACCTTCTGCCTTTTTGGTTCGGGCTTGTCGCCCTCGAAAGACCTATTGCGCTTTGATGTTGAGTCGCTGCAGGTCTGTTTGGTGATATTGCTAAGAAAGCCACTAGCCCACTCGAGTTTTCGTGTTTGCTCCGGGGTTCTTTCCGCCGCCGGTATGACACCGACTGCGGCTAGAATCCTCTCAGCATTGCGTTGGTCTCGTTTGGCTAGTGACTTCCTGGACTTCTTGCTGGCCGACCCAGAGCTATGTCCGTGTGACACAGTTGTGGGTCCACCATCAGAATTCGTCGCTGCCGATACCAATCGGGGTGTGCCCTCACCTTTTGAGACAATTCCACATGTCGCAGATTTTGTCTCTCCGGATGGGGTGTCCCTTCTTGGGGTCGCTTGCGACGTCCTTGCAGGAGCGGGGAGGGGGTGGTGTGTGGAATTACCGCCCTTGGGACAGCCGAGCGTCACAGCTGTTCCACTGACGGGTACTTCCTTCAAGTATAGGTTGCGGCTAGTAGAGGGAGAAGAACTCCCGCTACTAGTGGCAACCACAGGGTTGCCAACACGTTCACACCTCTGAGTAGGCTCGACAGCCTTTCCAGTGGATGTGACCGCATTGGCAGCCATGGCGCGATTTTTGTTATTGTTGGCTGGAGAGCTAAGACAATACTCATAATCGTGCGAGAGATTGCTCGGAAATTATAAGCGGCTCTAACGAGCTAAGAGTGTAAAAGATAAAACCCTATCCACTTCCATTCCATATTTTTGACAACAAACATTACACCTGATTTCGTTGACAAAATTTTATGGAGTGATGAATCATCCTTTAAACAAGATGGATATTTGAATATGCACAATATTCACAATTGACAGGAAGAAAATCCACATTTATTACGAGAAGGAAGATCTCAATACCAATTAAAAATTAATTTGTGGTGTGGAATTTTAAATGGGCAAATCATAGGACTCTTTGAATTGCCCGACACAATAAATAGTGAAAATTATTTAGAATTTTTGGAAAACAGAATCTGTGTATTATTAGATGATATTCCTCTCGCCCTGCTCCAGACCATAATAACATGGCCCCCAGGTCACCGGACTTGAATCCAATAAATTTTTTTTATTGGGGTTGCCTAACAGAGAAAGTGTTTGCCCAGCCCAAAAGCAGTTTTACTGAACTTAGGCAGAAAATTGAAACTGCGGAAACAGTTTTTAAAACGTTGTCGAGCATGTTTAAATGCAGGAGGAGGGCATTTCGAACAATTGCTATAAACAAATATGCGTGGAGAATCTCTACTAGAGATATACCTTTTTTTTACTTCCGAACAAAATTAAACACCTTCCTACCTTTTATGATCATGCTATTCTGAAATTCTGGCCTCTAACAAATTTCAAATCCCTGTTTTCAAAATGAAACAAATAATTTCAAAAATTGCATTCAACCATTTCTGTGTGCGAGTAATGTTCTCAGGGATGGAGGCAACCTTCAGTTTTAAGCCGAATTCGAACAGCTAGTTTGAAAAAGAACTTTTCATGTCTAAAGTTAGGTACTCTTTGAGGATTTGTCAATTCCCCGCAAAAGGCAGTACCCGTGAAAAAAAAATAGGTGACCTAGGTAAGGGTTTGAACCCAGACCACGGGTACTACAATAGTTTTCATTGCAAAACTGATATTGATAAATTTTTGAGTGAGCCCTATAGAAAGAACTTGGTTAAATATCTTAGTAAGTATTACTTTTGTAAATACCAAATAGAAATCCGAATCTTTTACATACGCTCCTTCGTGACGTGTAAGACATTTTTAGTTATTTTCTTAAATTATTTCTTCTTTATGAAATAAATAATGTACCGCACTATTATAGCTTGACAACTTCATTGGTTTAAAAACGGCGATAATACAAACAGCCATATTATTTGCGGTTCAAATTATAAAAGCGCTAGTACAAGTACTAGACGTAGTAGTAGTCGTTAAGAAGCGCTACTTGATAAGGAAAAAGATCGCCATTGCTGCTTGTACTAAGCTAAACAAAAAATTAGTTTGGGGGTACTCACATGATGAGGCTAATTCAATGAATTGGGAACAAGATGTCTCTGGTGATGTAATAAAAAATTCTAACAGAAACACATTTTTTTCTTTTTATATTTGTTTTTTAAATCGTGACTTATTAAATTGAAATGCTTATAACTTTTGAACGAAAGCTAGCTTTGTGATGTTTTATACATTTTTGAAAAGCTAAGCAAGTTTTTGAAAATGATAACTAGTATTGTGTAATATGATTTTTTCTAATAAAATTGTTTTAAAGTTCGATGTAAAAAATTAAGTTTGATAAGAATATGGTTTTAACTATTAATATTTTGCAAAATAGTGCCGAAAATTGAAATTTTTTTAATGCAAAAATATTGAATGTTTATTCAAAATTGTAAAATATTAACATATAGTAAAAACAAAAATCATTTGTGGACAGGGTGATTGAAAAACCGACTAAAAGTAGGTGTTTTTGAAAAGTTCATTAAAACAACCGTTACTCCAAAACCGTTGGGATGCGGTATAGACAAGTTACCACATTCTGGTAGGTCATGGCTTGACCATTCATGATATACAGTTTGGACCATTACTTATGGGACACCCTGTATAAAAGGTACTACATTTTACAAAAGTATTAAATTTTAATTAGAACAATAGTTTTTAATTGTAATAAAATAGTATACAAATTTATATACATTATGTACATACATATTTACAAATTTGAGTTTAATGATTCATTTGTTGTACATTTCATTTCAACTAATTAGATATATGTATAAAATTACGATTTTGACAAGTATTTTTTGATTTCGAGTTTTGCCTTGACAGCATCACGTATTTCCCTTATTGATCTTGGCAAGGCATTCCAAAGCCGAATGCTATTAACATAAAATTGACGTTCAGAAGTAAGAGAAGAGTAACGTGGGCTGATAAGTTGTAATGATCTGACAGATGAGGTTCGTCGTATTCTGTCGAAGAGGTAGCGAGGTGTCTGTGAAAGTAGGATATCAGAAAGCAAAGACAATGTCCGAAAATTGATCATGTTTTCAAATGACATGTTTAGAATATGATTTAAAACTTCTGAGATGTGATCATATCTTCGAAGTCCAAAAATATAGCGGGCAGTATTTTTGAATGCGACTCTAAGTTTTCGTTTACTTTGGTAACTACAAAAAGATCAAATTTCGCATCTATAAGTAAGAATTGGTATTATTAAGGTTTTAGCAAGTAAAAGACGCTTTCTTATGGGAGTATAATGCTGGGCCACAAACAATGGACGCATTGCTCCATAAGTCTTACCAACTATGGTGTTAATGTGGTTGTCCCATGTTAAAAACGATTAAATATTATTTCTAAATTTTTAGCCGTCTCAACGAATTCTATCGGAATATGGTTCATGAAAATACGAGGAAAGTAAGACAGATCAAAAGGTGTTCGGGAAATAACTATACATTTAGTCTTTAAAGGATTTAGTTGAAGCCTATTTGCTGTGGACCAATTCTGAATCCTTTCAAGATCCTCATTTAAGCATTCAATGTAGTGTTCAATTAAACCGAGGGGACAATTTAAGTAAAACTGCACATCATCGGCGTACAAAGCTAAGGAACAAAATTTCATTGAGTTTGGAATTGAATTAATGTACATTGAAAACAACAATGAACCAAGAATGGAGCCTTGCGGAACACCATTTAAATTCGGAAGGAAATTTGATAGCGACCCATTTATTTCCACAGCTTGTGATCTACCTGTAAGGTATGAAAAAATTAAGTTTGCTGCCGCAGAAGAAAAATTAAATTTATTAATAAGTTTACTGCGTAATAATGTGTGGTCAACTGAATCGAAAGCTTTCGAAAAATCTAAGAGGACTAAAAATGACACATGATCTTTATCCATTGACATCCTAAATTCTTTAATAACATTGATTAGGGCAGTGGTACAACTATGTTTCTTCCGGAAACCAGATTGCATAGGAGTAATTAGATTGTTGGCATTAAGAAAATTATTTAATAGTTTCTGAATGAGTCTTTCAAAGAATTTAGACAAAACGGACAAAATAGCAATTGGCCTCAACTCTATCCCTTTGGAATTTTTTGGTATAGGTAAGATTTTTGCTAGCTTCCATTACATAGGATAGTGACCAGACATGATGATGAAGTTAAAAATATGGGTTAAGTATGGTAGAAGAATAGGCAGTAAAATTTTGAGAAATGATGGATGTATATCGTCAATGCCAACGGCTTTTGATTTAATTGAGAGAATTGATTCAACAACATCGGCGGAGTCGACGGAGGAAAAACCGAAACCAGAGATGGCAATTGGCAACTTCATGGTAATGAGAATTCGAAGCACTTGAGGTTTCAACAAAAGAACTAACAAATTTTTCGTTCAGCATATTTTTATCTATTTCAGAGCTGAGGCACAATTTACTCTTGCATAAACCAAAGTTTCGCAGACTTGCCCATAATTTTCGACCTCCTTGCGAATGGCTTAGGTAATTTGAAAACTACGCCTTTTGGCATTTCTTATTTCTTATTTGTTACGTAGCGAGCAGTAAGTGCGCCTTAGTTCTAATAGTCGATATCGTACCCAAACCTTATATGCAAGATCGCAATTTATCATAAGGGAACGGATATACAACGTTAACCAAGGTTGATTTGCCGCTTCTACGACTTTTGATCGTACCTGAACAAAGTTATCATACAACCTGAACGATCAAAAGACTTGACCGTCAAACCGGAGATCTCTATTACTCCCTTTATCGAAAGGATAGGTAGATCCTGGTTTATGCGTTGATCGATTATCAACGGTAGCGAAAAAAGCAACTTTCTTTAATTTGACCTTACTGACTTTGTCTTAATACAACGAGGACTTTGAATGGCTTTCGAATAAAGACCATCAAAGCGAGCGAAATACAACGACGAGATTTGTTAAAAGAAAAAAGACAGTGATTTTCCCCTAAGAGTTGTACAATGAGAGTTGGTTTTGACCTTGCCGGTATTATATTCCAAATTCCAAATAAAAGAAAGAATTAAATTTACGTTATAATTATTTATTGTTAACTCTTAATACTTTGAATATTCTCGAACGAATGAATATGAAAGATGACCTTTTAAATCAATCAAGGTTAAGAATGAAGAATTTGACATTTGTGTACTAAATTTATAATTGACATGAATGTCATATTGGGCTACAAATTACGTTAATTCACAATAGCAATTTATAATAGTATTTTTAGTATGTAATTTAAAAATAAAAAATATATACATTTATTGATAAATAAATGATGTCATAAACATTCTCCCCCGCCGTGAACTATGTTCGCAAAAAATGGAGCCGGCCCTGGCAGAATCGTCATATTTTGTTCTCTTTGCTGTACCATGGTTTGTTCGCACGTATGTAAAGCGGCATATACACGCATCAAAATCTCATCAAGCATGTAAGAGTGTGTTTGTGAAATTGAAACACGTATAGAGTGTGTGTATGCTTGACGTGAAATCAAAATGTTTTGATTTTTCTTCAATCAGGGGTCTATGCTTGACAAGTGATTAAAGAGTGTGTATTCGTGATTGATTGCTTGATCAAGCATCATTCTTGTTTTTGCGTTGCTAGAGTGACGACATCATTCCGAAGGATATTTTTAAATGTGCATGATGGAGGATAAAAATTTGTTGTTAGAAATAATTGAAGTGTACCGTTCATTGCCAGCGTTGTGGAATATTAAGTCGAAGGAGTACAGCAACCGGTATTTGAAAAATGAGCAGTACGAAATGCTCCTTCTAAAATACAAAGAGAAGTATCCCGAAGCGACCAAAAAGGATGTGACGCAAAAAATGAATGTTCTGCGGACGAACTATAGAAGGGAGCTGAAAAGGATATTGGCCCTGGAAAAAAGCGGAGCAGGAAGAAGTGAAGAAAATGATCCAACTCTTTTCTATTTTGAGGTAATGGATTTCATACGCGACAACGAGAAATCCTGCGCATCAAGGAGCAGTTTATCTGGTCAAAATGAAACAGAGGTGAGATTTTTTTTTTAACTTTATTGAAATAGATTTTTTCAAAATTCTTAAAAACGAAATATGGTTTTAACCATTGTTAAATAATTTATTTTGCCAAGAGACCTGACCTTCATTATTGAAGTAGTCGCAGAAGGTGTCTCTTACCGTTTTTGAGCTACACGTGGAATTTCGACTAAATGATTTTTCTAAACCGGTTAGTTCGGCTTCGCTTCTCCACGATCCTTGAACTATAGTTCCATCACATAACATCTCTTGGTCAACAGAACCCGGTGGAATATACTGCTTTGGTGCTCTCGCCCGCAAGAAGTTGTGTAAATAGCAACACGCAAGTCCGATGGTTTGAACTTTTTTTGGTGAAAGTGCTATTGTTCTTTGAAGCACTCCGAATCGTGAAACCAATATACCGAAAGCATTTTCTACTATTCGACGGGAGCGGCTTAATCGGTAGTTAAAAATACGTTGCTGTTTTGTAAGCCCTGCTTGTGCATATGGTTTCATTAAATGGTCCAAGAGCTGAAACGCATCATCTGCAACGAAAACATATGGTAGCTCCTTGTTGCTTGTAGGCAGCAGACAAGGGTCTGGAAAATTTAAATCGTTTTCCAAAAACGCCTTTCCAAATTTTGTGTAACCGAATACACCTCCATCGGATATTCTGCCGTTGACGCCTATATCAACCATAATAAATTCGTAATTCGCGTTGACGACTGCCATAAGCACGATACTGAAAAATTTTTTGTAATTGAAATAAAATGAGCCAGAGTCGGGAGGCTTTCTGATTGCAATATGTTTTCCGTCTATTGCTCCCAGACAATTTGGGAAATTCCAACGAAAAAAAAACTCGTCCGCAATATTTTTCCACTCTTCCTTTGTTGTAGGCATCTGCAAAAATAAAAAGAAAATAGTTTTAATTACTTCAAAGATAAATTTGAAATTTATATTATTTTTTTTTTCAGGAAGTCGAAACGCCAAGAAAAAGAAAGAACTCGGATTCCAGTGACGAACTAATAGCGCTAGCAACCAAGCGATTAGCACAACCAAGGGATGAATTCCAGAGTATGGCTGATACATGGGCATTCAAATTAAAAAAATTGGATGAAACCCAACGAATTTTTGCTGAAAAATTCATAAATGAAATTCTGTTTGAGGGTCAAATGGGTACATTGCACAGGAATGCAATGCATCTCAATGTAGAGAGTAGGCGAAGCACATCGTATCAAGCCAGCTATTCCAGATCCGCCCCAGGAAGTTCGTCTTTGTTAGAAATGCCAATATCTCCCAATATACAGAGTTCAGCATCCGAATTTTCATATGCTGATGAAAACTTGGGTTCGGTATCGCCACAAAACATTATCGAAGTATGGGAATCAGCGTCAGAGCTGGCAGAGGAGGCAGTGGAGTTTTCTCCCCAAAATACTGAAGTTTCACGGCATTTTTCATCATTTAAATAGTTATATTTCTAATTTTGATTTAAAATACAGAGAAAATAATACAATTAAAAAATATTTACATTGAAAAAATAATGTTTTATTTACTTTGATATGATCGTTTAGGACTTCAATAATAGCTTCGCACGTTTCCATGACAATACGACCAATAGACTGTTCAGAAATAGCACTGATGAATGTTAAGTCTGCAAATGTATTGCCTGTAGCCAGAAACCGAAGAGTTATTGACAGACGTTGACTAACAGGTATAGCTTCTCGCATTTCGGTATCTTTTCTGATAATTTTGGGCGTTATCATTTCCAGAAGTTGGTTGTATGTTTCCTCGTTCATGCGAACGAAATTTTTGAAGTCACTTGGCGAACTTAATTTCAGTTCATTCAAAAGATTTTCATGTGTAAACTGCTTTCGTTTTTTCAGCCACTCTTTCATCCAGATCCGTTTTTTCCGCAAATTTTTCCTCTTCATTTTTAACGCCATCGCTAGTCCCAGAGCTATGCAACAATCGTCCGTGTCACTCATATTTTTCTAACAAAGAATCCGCACATCCATTCACATCCAAAATCTACGAAAAAATGATGATTGATGACTCATACTTGATGTGTGTATATTCAACACGAAAAAGAATTTACAAACACACTCTCACATGCTTGATGAGATTTTGATGCGTGTATATGCCGCTTAACTCACATGAAAAGAAAAGAAACTTTAATAAGAGTGCATATGTAAGAACAAAATAAATTTCAAGGTCAACACTACTTTAACAGTTAAAGCCATACATAAAAACATCTGCATGGTGTTCTCGTAGCATAGGTTCATTGAGAGAGCTTTTGATACTGTTATCAATTCTTCCATATGTAATGTTCTTGTTGTTGTTAACAATTGGAACTCATTGATGATCGCGTTAATTGTTTCGCAGATTTCATTGATATCGGTTCGCGGTCGTAACTCGTAATGTGATTCGGTGGTGTTTTTTTTTTTTTATTTCGGGCGACTGTTTTAATTTGTTTCTTTTAATTAAATTCCTTTTACAAAATTGGTAGTGCGGTTATCAATTAAATGATAATATTTAATAAAAAATTAAAAATAATTTTGAATTGTGTTTTAACCAGTGTTGTGTTTGTGTAGTGTGTGTGTTTTGTTGTTGCTGATGGGGCTGCTGTGGCTGTTGGTGTTGCCGCTGAAGCTGCCGACGATGCTGCTGTTGATCCCGTAGACTAAAGCGCGGGCCGGATTTGGTTTGGTTGTTTTTGTTTTAATTTTGTTTTATTGAATTTAATTTTTAAATTTATTATTTATTCTTTATTTATTTTAAATTTTACATTTTGTTTCTTTTTTTTTGTTTGTTAATTGATTAATTTTTTGCATTTGTGTATGTGTGGTTGTGCTTGTGCTTATTGATTTTCGGTTCGGTTTCGCGTTTTTACGAATCGATTTATGTATGAATGTGTGTGTGATTGTAGTTCTTTGCAAATATGTAAATGCAAATGGCTGCCATTATTTTCGTTCGACATTTATTGAGTTCTTTTTTTTGAGTTCTTTTTCGTATCGAGTTTTTATTGAGTTATTTTAGACTTGATTCAATAATTACTTAACAATTTTCATAATTGAGTGGTTTCTGTTTTTAAATTCTGTGAAAATTGAAAAGTGTTATAAATTATATTTACGATGTGTTGTATAACAGTGTTGAATTTATACATTTGTGAACTATGATTTGCCGACGGCAATTTGATGCAGTGGACAAATTGTGTTTTACCGTCGGGATTTGCATTAGTACTGCAAACAGAAAAAAAATTAAGATTGTGTTGTGTTGTTGATTTTAATCATTTTATAATTTAATATTTTTTTTTAAATTTTATTTGAATATATTGTGTAGTGATTATAAATTAATATAAATAAAATTAAATTTTAAATATATCGATTATTATTACATATTTTGTATATTGTTTTTATATAATTTTTTTGAATTGTGTTGTAATTAAGAATTAATTTGAATAAATTATCAAATATTTCAATTATATTCTGATTTTATTATTTTATATAATTTTTATTTAATTATTATTCGATTTTATTTATTTCTACATATGTATATACATTTTTTATTTAATTATTATTCGATTTTATATATTTCTATATAAATTTTATTTAATTATAGTTCGATTTTGTTTAAAAAGTGGACTGTATTTTATTGAATATTCTTGATGTTGTGTTGTATTGAAATGAGTTTTAGGGTTTGTCATTTTCGAATAATTTTCTGAAATTGTGTGATTTGGTGTGGTGTGTTGTGTAGGGTTGAAATTGTGTGTTGTGGGGTGTTGTGTTGTGTAGGGTTGAAGCTGTATGCTATGTTATGGGGTGCATTCAATTCTCTGTTTTTTTTTTTACATTTTATTTTGTTTTGTTT
Organism: Eupeodes latifasciatus; assembly: GCA_920104205.1. Lineage (NCBI taxonomy): Eukaryota > Metazoa > Arthropoda > Insecta > Diptera > Syrphidae > Eupeodes > Eupeodes latifasciatus. The sequence goes on from OV049924.1 coordinate 235,192,769, forward strand.
ATATTTTAAATAAGTGTTTCAACATCGGTGGATTTATTACTTGGAAGGTAACATATTTTGAAAATAGGGCGTTTTATTATTCCACTCTTTGTTTTTAGTGTTACGACTCGGATTAACCCATCAGATCCGGGATGTGTTTCGGTGATTCTGGCTAGTAACCATTGGGATGGTGGTAGCCTTTCATCTTTAATTAAAACCAGGCCTCCAATTTTAGGTACGGCTTCTTTTCTGGTCCATTTGGGTCGTTGTTGTAACCGAGAAAGATATTCTCCGTTCCATTTCTGCCAGAACAAGTCGACGAATGCTTGAGTTCTTGTAAACCTGTCGAGGTAACTCATCTTCTCTGGGTTCGATATGTGCCCTTGCGGAATGCTGAGCAGGCGTTCTCCAATCAGAAAATGTCCTGGAGTTAACACATCAAGATCATCTATGTTATCCGATAGAGGACATAGAGGTCTGGAATTCAAGCAGGCTTTTATCTGCGTAAGAAGTGTGTAGAGTTTCTCAAATGTTAACCTCTCATCTCTCACGGTCCGTTTCAACTGATGTTTTACAGATTTCACTCCAGCTTCCCAGAGGCCACCAAAGTGAGGAGAAGCTGGAGGAATAAAATTCCAGTTCGTTCCTGAATTGGCTACAACGCTTGCGATTTCCTTCCAGTCGTGTTTACCCTTTTCAAGCATGTTAGCTAATTCTTTATTAGCTCCCACAAAGTTTGTGCCGCAGTCACTATAAATTTGAGTACAAAGTTCTCGTCTTGCAGTGAAGCGACGAAGAGCTGCCAAAAATCCTTGGGTTGTAAGGTCTGATACCGTTTCCAGGTGAATGGCCTTTGTGGATAGGCAAATGAAAATTGCAAAGTATCCCTTGAGGGTCTTGGCTCCCCGTCCTTTCCACGCCTTAATTTCAATAGGACCTGCATAGGCCACTCCAGTATGGGAGAATGGTCTCGACATTCATACTCTAGGTGCTGGAAGGCTTCCCATGAGATGCTGTAAATTTGTTCTGGTGTGTCTGAAGCATATTGGGCATTCGTGGATATAGCTTTTAACTCTTTGTTTAATACTTATGATCCAATAGGTCATACGGATATAAGCCATAGTCTGATGGTTTCCACCGTGTAATGTTTTTTGTGAGCATTTTTTATCACAAGTTCAGTGAAATGGTAACTGGGTTTCAGAATGATGGGATGCTGTTGGTTGTATGTCAAAATAGTATTTTGCAGTCGACCACCAACTCGAAGAATCCCATTACCATCGACGAAGGCATTAAGTGATAATAATGATTTAGGTATTGTGTTTTTTGTGTCGTATTCATGGAGTTCTTGACTAAACATAAGTCGCAGTATAGCTTTGTTCACCAATATGGTTGCATTTTCTAGCTCTTCACAGTTAAGGTCTCCTGATACCTTAGATATTTTCCTCCTTTTTGCGAGGCAGTTCCATCTAAAACGGCAACAGAAGGCAATTGCTCTAATAGTCTGCGATAATCTTGAACATCTTAGTATACTTAAATTGATGTCGTCACTTGTTGGATCGGAGCTCGTGTAAGTGCACTGTTTTTTCAAAGGCCGTTTCTCTTGGTCAGTGTCAAAAGCAGATGGTTGTTCAGGAATTTTGAAATTCCATTTGTCTCGCAAAAACGAAGGTCCTGTCCACCAAAGATCTTGTGCTGCCAACAAAGAGGGAGATATGCCAGATCAGCTGGATTGTGATCTGTTGGTATGTGTTTCCACATGTCGCAGCTTGTAAGTCTTTGGATTTCTGCGACTCTATTGCTGAAAAATGTTGTCCATTTAGATGGTTGTTCTCTAATCCATGCCAACGTGATCATTGAGTCTGACCAGGTATACAGTTTTGCATCGGTGTTGTCAAGTACTCCTTTGGTGTAGTGTAGCAGAGATGCTAGAAGTACAGCTCCACACAGTTCAAGTTGCGGCAAACTGACTGTTCTCAATGGAGCAACTTTTGTTTTAGATATAAGTAAATGCATGTGGATATTTCCAGAGCTGTCAAGGACACGCATGAAAACTGTTGCACCATAAGCCTTTTCAGACGCGTCACTGAAGCCATGCAATTCCATTGATTTTTGCGTGTTGTTTGTTTTAATCCATCTTGGGATTTTTATGTGTTGTATGGCAGGTAATTCTTTTCGAAAAACTTGCCATTCTTCTCTGAGATCTGATGGAACTGGATCGTCCCAATCAGTTCCTCTGCGCCAAAGTTTTTGCATCATAATTTTGGCCTTGATAACACATGGTGCAATCCAGCCGAGTGGATCAAACAGTTTGGCGATCGCTGATAGCATTGTCCTCTTGGTTACTTCTTCAGAATCATCGTGAATGTTTTTGAAGCAAAAAATATCTTCGTCTGGCTGCCATCTTATGCCTAAAGTTTTGACATGATCGATGGATTCAAAAGGCAGTTCAAAGTTTATTTCACAATCTTCTTTTGGTAAGTCTTTTAGAAGATTTTTACAATTGGACGTCCATTTTCGCAGCTTGAGTCCTGCCGCGGCCAGAAGATTACGAGATTCATCTCGTTTGGTTCTAGTTTCCTCGATGGAATCGCCTCCACTTATGAGATCATCCACATACATCTCCTCCTTGATTGCACGAGCTCCATTTGGGTAATTTTGAAGTCTATCTTCAGCGATTTTGTGCAAAACCCGGATGGCTAAGTAGGGTGCACAGGCTGTTCCAAAAGTAACCGTATTGAGTTTAAATATCTTGAGCGGTTTATCAGGGCTATTTCTCCAAGTATCAGCTGAAAATAGCTATCCAAGCCTTGTACAAAAACTTGGCGATACATCTTTTCAATGTCAGCTGTGATAGTGTATTGATACATTCGCCATTTTAAAATTATATCCACTATGTTTTTTTGTAATTTAGGACCCGTCATTAAATGTTGGTTCAATGATGTCCCATCAAGCGTTTTTGTGGCTGCGTCAAAGACCACTCTTAGCTTCGTGGTTGTACTTGACTCTTTGAATACTGCGTGATGCGGAAGAAAAAAGTGAAAGGGTGAATTTAGCACTGGATCCCTTTCTTTCACTTCTTCCATGTGTTGTAAGATGAGGTACTCCATAATGCATTTGCTGTAACTCGATTGCAGAGTTGGTTCCTTTTCAAATCGTCGCTCCAGAGACAAAAACCGCATTACTGCAATGTCTTTGCTGGGTCCGAGTTCGGGATGAGATCCTTCTTTGAACGGAAGGCTGACTTCGTACCGTCCATCTGACAGCCGTCTAGTCGTCTCTGAAAAATACTTTTCACATGCGATGTCTTCTTCCGATGGTTCAGTTACGAAGGGAGTTTCTTCAATCTCCCAAAATTTTCTGATTTGCTTGTCGATATTTATGTGCTGAAAAAAGCTTTTAACGTTGTTTGGAATTACCTCAGGAGTTTTGCCTAAAATAATCCATCCCAGCTGTGTATTTTGAGCTATGGGTGCAGTTCCATGCTCATTGCGGATAATTTCTGGAAGTACAATGTCGGGATATACATCGCAACCAAAAAGAATGTCGATCAAGGCTGGAACGTGGAACTTAGGGTCTGCTAATGGTAAATCCGTGAGGTGGTCCCAAGTGTTTCGTATCATTTTGTGGGCCGGAAGGAGGCCAGTCAACGACTTGAGGACGAATGCCTTGGTAGCAACTGTAAACTCCGAATGTTTTGAAGAGAACATTAAGTCAACGTAGCTTTGACTAGTGCCGTTGCTGACCTTCCCCAACCCTGATACGTTTATTTGTGTTGGTTTTTTAACAAGGTTTAGAGACCTGGCTGCAGATTCTGAAATGAAAGTTGCTTCTGAGCCTGGATCAATGAGCGCTCGTAAATCTAAAAACTTGCCATCTCTCGACTTTACTCTTACAATTGCAGTTGCTAATAAAATTTGCGATTCTTGGGTTTGTGATGCATAAAAATTGTGTCGGGTACTGCTACTTGCAGTGTTGTCAGCCTGTGGCTGGAAAACAGGAGCATTTGGGTTTGCCGCTGCCTGTTGATTTCCGGTGTGGGCGACTTGTTTATAAGAATGTGTTGTAGCATTCAAAGATGAATTTTGTGTAGTGTTGGGATTGGAATTTGTATTGTATTTGTGTGAATTATCATGCAAGAGTGAGTGATGTTTTTGGTTGCAGAATTACATGTCCGGTTACTTAAACAAAATCGTGTTTGGTGGCTGTATGCAAGACAGTTTGCACATACCCCAGCCTTAAGCACAGCTTGTTGTTTTTGGGCCGCATCCATGCCCAAGAAGCTTTGACGCCTCGTCAAAGAATGTTGTCCTTGGCGGCATACTTGACACTGGTATTGTTGTACAGCCTTAAACGGTTTAAACGACTGTTTTTGTTGCGTTTTTGCATGAAATGCCTTATCTGTAGGTTGCGGTTTTATAACTGGCTTTGGCTCTGTGGTTGAACTACTCTGCTCTACAATGGATTCTAGTGTCCTAAAACGGGCCTTTAAAAAAGTAGTAAACTCAGAAAAAGTCGGGAGACATCTTTCATTACCGAGCTTTTCTTCCCATAATTGTTGGGTTTTAGAGGGTAATTTTTAAAACATAATATAAATTAACATTGTATCCCAATGTTCTACTGGCAATTTTAAATTTTTTAGGCCATGAACAACTTCGGTTGTTGTGTCCAACAAACTTTTCAGATTCTCTGACGACTCCTTACTCTGAGCAGTTTGACTGAAAAGAACCTTTAAATACGAATTGACCAATACTCTCTTATGGTCGTACCTTTCAATAAGTAACTCCCATGCCTTTTCATAATTCCCGATGCTCAAGTCTAAATGATGCAACAAACGTTCAGCATCTCCAGTTAAACTCTCCTTCAAAATATGCATTTTTTGAATCTCATTTAGCCCTGGGTTATTATGCACCAAAGAAATAAAAATGTCATGGTATGACCGCCATTTTGTGTAAGACCCCGAAAATGTTGGAGGTTTTATGGGAGGAAGCTTAAGCAAATTTGATGGTGTTGCTTGTGATGACGGTGGTGTAGGAGCGGTTGCAAGAGTAGGTGTATGAGGAGTAGTTGGAGTGACACGATCTAACGCATCCAACAATTCGCACCTATATTCCAGATAAGTGTCGTTTATCTGATCAAACACGGATATCATCTCTTCCTTTTTTAAACCCTCTTCTAGCTTCCCCTCGCTAACGATTTCCTCATGATATCTTCTAGCGTTATTTAAATGACCCCCTAATAACTCTAAACGAGTTTTTAAGTAATTACTCGTTCTATGACCTTGCCCCATTTTCTTAAAATTTGTATAATCGCGTTCTAATTGCGACAAAACCTGCTTCTGAAGCTCCCCGAACGACATGTGGATTTTTGTTTATGAAATGTATTAAAAAAAGAACCAAAAAAACAAATACTTTAAAAAATGAGGACTTACTTTGTATGCCTTTCTTGGTGTAGTGTTGTGTGGAGTTTGATTGCCCGTCGCGGGAGCCTGATTAGCACAGCACAAAAATGTTTTTAGTTAATTAATTGTTCAATTGTTTCTTCAACAAAATTATTTTATTTTATTTTAAAGAGTTTATATAAAAAAACTGTTTATTAATACATGATATTTATTATATTATATACATATGTCTATATGTACATATATTTGTACTTGAAGTGACTTTCAAATGGACTTGAATTCACACATAATTGTTTTTGTAATGGCTCGAAGGACCAATGGTTTTGACCTTGCCGGTATTATATTCCAAATTTCAAATAAAAGAAAGAAAGAATTAAATTTACGTTATAATTATTTATTGTTAACTCTTAATACTTTGAATATTCTCGAACGAATGAATATGAAAGATGACCTTTTAAATCAATCAAGGTTAAGAATGAAGAATTTGACATTTGCGTACTAAATTTATAATTGACATGAATGTCATATTGGGCTACAAATTACGTTAATTCACAATAGCAATTTATAATAGTATTTTTAGTATGTAATTTAAAAATAAAAATATATACATTTATTGATAAATAAATGATGTCATAAATAAGAGTCCAAAAGATTTTATTTCGCTAACAGGTATTTATACAAAAATTCATGTAATTTCGAAAGAGAGATTACGTTACATTTTCAGTTAAAGTTTTAAGGCGAATTTATAAATATAAAAAAGATGGCGATTGGTATAATTTGAGTGCCAGATTTGAATTTAAAAAGTAAATTGTGACAGTTACAGAATTTGAATTTAAATCCAAGATATTTAAGAATTATTTACAACATTTAAAAATAAAAGTTAATGATGATTAGTAGTAATATTTTCTGCTTCAACATTCCGCCTCCTTTGAAAGGACTTCCTTTCAAGATGGAATCGCTGCGAGTTTGCAAATGGGTCGCCTGAATTCTCCTCTTGACGTTTTTATATCGGCGACTGTGACTCGACCATCTGGACCTTCGATGATTTTCGTGACTCTCCCCAAGAGCCACTTTTGAGGGGGTAGGTTGTCCTCGTGAATAATGACGAGGCTACCAAGTGTGATGTTTGGGCTGGACGACGCCCACTTTGCACAATGGGGACACTTTCTTACTACCCTTCGTGCTACCTCTCGAACATTTATTACCCAAAATCTTTGTCTGGTGAATGCGACAAGAGCTTTTGGACCAGCATGGTAGTTCGAATAATGAAGATGTTCGACTAGTGTCTTGCTGAAGATGCAATCTTTGGGCAGTAACAATGGATGCTTACTTTCCGCGGGCATATTTGCATGCTTCAATCGCCCGCCCATTTTCAACAAAAGAAGCCCATTCCTATTCTCGACGAAGGGACTTAGAGAATTTATGGATCCTTTAAGCGGTGCGTTTGATTGTATAGCTTCAATTTCCTTAGCAAAGTACTTCATTTGAATCACGTTAACGATGATTTATAGTGAATATTCAAGTTCATTGGCTGTCAGAAATTCACTAGGAAACGGGATTCTCCATACACGCAAATTGAGGTACCTTGCAACAAACGCAAAGATTCTGATGAGTTTTTTATACGAACTCACTCTCTCTATTGTTTCCAAATAATAGTTTTTGTCTAGTTGTTGACAATTTTAAGCCGTTCTTCGTTTTTCCAACGAAAGGTCGTCTGGAGAAGGAAAGATATCTACCGCGGATGGCCAATTTTCCTCCTGTTCAACTAAAAATGCTCTACCCTTAAACCATATCGAGCTCTTCTACGGAGCATCCTCGGGAATCTGCAGGATTATGGGCTGTTGGAACATGTTTCCAAACCACCTGCTTCGTTGTCTAATGAATTTCTGCTACCCTATTTCCAACAAATGTGTTGAGTCTTGATGAGTGTGTGGATATCCCGTGCAAAACAATTGCCGAATCAGTCCAAAATAATGCTTCCGAGAAGTTTTTGTCGATCACTCTTTGAATTTTTACCCAGAGTTTGGATAAAAGATGTGCTGCACAAAGCTCTAAGCGCGGAAGTTGTTTCTTCTTAGCTGGCGCAACTCTAGATTTGGCGACTAAAAGCTTCACTTCTACTGACCGGAAAGTATCTATACTTCTCAGATATATACATGTATTTGGTAGCATGTTTTATTTTCTACGAACACGAATCGAGGAACAGAGAGATTTTGAATAGAGTGAAGATCGATCATAAATTGACGCCACTCAGTGTCGATGTTTTGTGGAATTGTTGCATCCCAGCCAACTTTATCAATCCAAAGCTGTTGTAGCAGGATCTTAGCTCGAATAATGATGGGGCTGAGCAAACCCATTGGATCGAAAAGGGACGAAGAAAGAGATAAAATGGATCTCTTAGTGTATTTTGTATACGTTCGATTCGGCTTGTAAGAAAAACTGAATTCGTCAGCCACAGGATTCCAAGCTATGCCTAACGTGCTCGTGAGATTGGATTCAGTTAATCTTATTTCTTTTTGTTTTGTTTCCTCAATAAAGAAAAAATGATTGCTATTCCATTTTGAAAGCTCTAATCCAGCTGAATTCAAAATGGAAACGACTTCGTTTCGTTTTGGGTTAGAGTTTCTAGGTCGTCTGCTCCAGTCAACATATCGTCCACGTAAAAATCAGACTTTATAACAGAAGCACCTAGACTTAAATGCTCTTCATTTTTATCGGCCAAATACTGAAGACAACGAATTGCCAAAAACGGTGCTGATGACGTACCATATGTTATGGTGTTAAGCTGGTATGTTTTAATAGGAGTGTGTGCAACTTCTCTCCATAAGATAAACTGCAACCTCCTATGCGATGGATGTACTAAGATTTGTCGATACATCTTGACAATGTCGGCTGTTAGAGCATATCGATAAAGTCTAAATCGAAGTAAAATTATAACAAGTTCGTCCTATATCGTAGAACCGACCATAAGTATTCCATTCAAGGATATTTGTGACGATGTTCGGCAATATGCGCGTAGGCAATTCAATTTTGTACACACGCTTTCAGGCTTAATTACACATTGATGTGGCAAGTAATAGTGAGCGATTTTGAGATTGGGATTGTGTACGACTGACATGTGACCTAAAGATTCATATTGTTTCATGAAATCTACGTACTCCGTTTTCAAAGATGAGTTTTTAGATAACCTACGCTCTAGAGAAATCTTCTGAAGGCTATATCATAGGAAGCTCCAAGACAGTTGGGATCTCGTTTGATAGGTAGGTGAACCATTAGCCGACCGCTGGGTAGAACTTCGATGTTATCCTTGAAGTGTTCCTCACATGTAGTTTGCTCTTCAGACCACCTCGACTGTTGACCTTGAATCTCTTCAAGTTCTCAAAATGTTTCTAAATATTTATCCAAAGAACTATCTTTTGAATTGACGAAGCACGATCTATTCAATTCAATTACTTTTGATTTGTATCTACCAGATACTATCCAACCTAAAGCAGTTTTTTGCAAGTGTGGAAGTCCTTCACCTAATTTGACTTGACCTGTTTCCAGCAAATCAAAGAATGCTTCAGCATCTAGCAACATATCTATCTGAGATGGCTGATTAAAGCTCTCATCTGCCAAGTCCAAATTCTTAGGAAGATTCCAGTTGTTTATGTTAAGTGCTGCTTCCGGTTGATACCCTGTAATGGAGGGTGCGACTAAAAATTCTAAACAAATTTCGAAATTGTTGTATCTAGAGCGAATTGTCGATTGAGTTAGATACTTTGTTTGTGTTTCTGTATGTCCTATTCCCACTATATCGACGTTCCTTCTTTGTTTTTTAAGACAGAGCGAATTTGCAAACTTCTCATTAACAAAGTTAACTTGAGAACCAGAATCCAGTAAAATTCTACCCAACTGAAAACTATGAGTCCTTGACGAGAACTAAGGCGGTTGCCAAAATAACTTGATTGAGAACACGCTCCTTCTCCAATGCGGAGTGTGCTGCAGCTGTTGTATTCGATGAACCTTGTGAAACTTCAACACTAGAACTATTATGTGTAGCTTGGGGCCTGTGCAGAAGACTATTATGTGATTGTTTGCAACTTTTGCATTTATAAGTCGACGCACATTTCGAAACATTGTGACCTTTTCCTAAACAATTTAAGCAAAGCCCTAATTTTGTAGCTTTAAAATAACGATCCATTACTGAAAGCTCAGCGAAACCTTTACAGCCTGTAATTGAATGAGTATGGTCCCGACAAAAGATACAAGAATGTTGATTAGCAGCAAGTGAAGTTTGAGGACGACGATGGTTGACAAAAGTAGGTTTTGGTTTGTTGAATGATTTGTGAGTGGAATCCGATCGTAGCTGCTTGCTATCTCTAGCTTCCATGAACTGGCATCGTTTGTTGAGAATGGCTGCACACTCTTTCCATTCAGGTAACTTGCTACAGTCCAGCTGGTCATCCTATTTCTGGATCGACCTTCGACATGGCAATGTGTATTATTATCGCGTTACAAATATTTTGAAACGACCCTATCGAAAGAAGAGAACTAAATAAAGCAGAGATATTATCGACTAAAGTCCTTAATGAAGCAGGAGATGATTTGGTAACCTTTGGTAGTTCAATTAATTCGGATATATTTTCCAAAAATATTAGGCAATCATTGTCATAGCGCTCCTTCAAACTAAGAAGTGCCTTTGTGTAGTTGGCTTCCGTGACTTGAAAAGCCTTTACTGTACCAAGTGCTTGATCAGTTAAATACGAAAGCAAATAATTAAATTTTTCTATTTTAGTTAAGCTTGAATCAGTTTCGACTAAATTGTTGAATGAGTTTATAAAATTTTTATAATCGGAGTATTTTCCACTAAACCTAGGTAGACGTTGTTTTGGAAGACGACTAGTTGAAGTTGGGCCACTACTTAGTGTTATATCTGCAACACTGCATCGCCTACCAGATCCCAAAAGCGAAATAATTTTTGATTTAGCAGTGATATACAAATCTTCGATTTCACCTCGACAAGTATTGGTCGGGGCTAAGGCTTCTATTTGGGTTTGGTAAACTAAAATTTGTTTGAGGTAAGATTCCAAAATTCCTAGGCGACACTCAAGTTCAGTTGGCGTTAATGTATTGGTAGTTGATTCCACTATATTTTTTATACGAGTTATGCTTCCTTTAGTAGAAGACAAGACCGTTGTTGTTTTAATTCATCAAGAGTAGGTTTAGTTGCCATTGTAGAATTAATACCAAAAAATCAAAAAATGTTTTCAAACAGCAACGATAACATCGAAAGAAATTTAACCCAATTTCTTAACTAAAAAGCTTATTTTAATTTTTATTCGAATTAAAATTAAAATACCAGTAGGCAACCCTATTCCAAATGAACTAGTTTTAAGCAGGAACTATGTTTATTTTATTTTCTTTCCCACGGTAGGTAGCGGCGAATTAAGTTATAGTAGATATAAGCAGAAGTATATAATTATCGATGTAATATATACCTACGACGACGATAAGGCGATGTTATTTTATTTAAATTATGTGTTGTAATTTAAATAGCGAATGTAGAATAATTCTAATCAAAGTTGTTTACTTTTGGTATGTGACGACGAAAATTCAATCAACCAAAAAGCTTTCCTTCAGTGCATGGATCATGCAGCAAGATCTCCCGCGACGACGACGACGAAAACAAGCTCATATGAGCTTTGAGCGAATGATGTGTGGGCGAAATGAGGATCTATGCACTGAAGGCAGTGTATATTGATTTTGATTTGAATTTTAGGTATTCTGCAACCAAATGCAAGAAGCGAGCGAGAGTACGAGTAAACGAGCAGAATGAGGCGAAAAACGACGAACTAAGCAATGGTGTGGTGGTGGCGGGGCGGCAAAAAGTAGTTTAGAGCGAAAGCTTCTAATTATTTTAAATATTGTGCGTGGGTGTGTATATTGGACACACAAGTGGATCGTAAGTATACTCTTTGTGGATTGTATATGGTTTTTTCCAGCGAAAACAATATGCTATAAGCGGAAGATCGATAGACAATTTGTATGAAGAGTATTTTTTGTATAAATTCGTAGGTTTAAATTTATTTAAATTTTAGTGTTTTATTTTGTTTAAACGGCAAAAATCGAAATTTTCAATGTTCAATTATATAAATATATTATTTATGAGCAATATAATTAATTTATAGGATCTGTTTTATATCCAAAGTGCGTTTTAAATTGAATTTAATTTATTATTGCGTTATTTTTAACTTCCCATAGGAAGTTATTGTAATGGGTCCGATTTGTCGAATTGAAAATTTTGACATTTCTCGACGTTTCAAGGTCCCTAGAGTCGAAATAAAAGATTTTTAGAAAGATGTCTGTGCGTGCGTGTATACGTACGTCCGTACGTCTGTACGTTCGCGACGTTTTTATCGTCGTCCATAGCTCAAGAACCAGAAGAGGTATCGACTTCAAATAAATTTTGTTATGTATGTAGATAATAAGGCAGAAAGATGCAGAAAGGGCTCTCAAGAAAATTGCGTGGGTGGTTTTTTTACTATAGCAGTTTAAAAAAAAGGTGAAAATTTTTGTTAAACCTAAATATCTCATGAACCAATGACGCTAGAGACTTGAATTAAATTATATATTATATATTGTAACGTGATACAAAACAAGTATATTTTTGGAAAAAATCCAATTAACGGTTTTTTTTCTTATAAATCAAAAAAAACTGACAAAAATAATTTGTCATCTCGAAAATTTTACGACTAAAATATGATTTCATCTCCAAAACAATTTTGTGCAACGAAGAATAATGTTTTTGACATCTGATAAAATTTTGAGAAAAATCTAATTGACAGTTTTTTTTATAAAAAATAAAAACCTAAAAAAAACATTACTCAAAGTTGGTAAAAATTGAATTTCGACTCAAATATCTTTTCAAAACTTTGAGATATTGGCTTTAAACTCATTTTAGCTTATAAGAAATATTGTTTTCAACATTCTGAAAAATGTTAAGAAAAATCGAATTGTCAATTTTTTTTTACTAACAGTTTTTTTACTAAAAAATAAAAACCTAAAAAAAATTAATAAAAGTTGGTAAAAATTGATTTTCGACTCAAATATCTTTTCAAAACTTTGAGATATTGGCTTTAAACTCATTTTAGCTTATAAGAAATATTATTTTCAACATTAGGAAAAACTTTGAGATAAATCGAATTGACAGTTTTTTTTACAAAAAAATAAAAACCTAAAAAAAAATTTATAAAAGGTGGTAAAAATTGATTTTCGACTTAAATATCTTTTCGAAAATTTTAGATTATGGCTTCCAACTAATTTTATCTTATAACAAATATTGTTTTCAACATTCGGTAAAATTTTGAGAAAAATCGAATTGACAGTTTTTTTTTACAAAAAATAAAAACCTAAAAAAAAAAACAATACTTATTATTCATGCTTTATTCACTCTTAAAAGTATACATTTTTTTTTTTTTTAATTTTGGCAACCATATGTCAAGACTGGAAGAACCGTCGAGTCGAAAACACATTTTGTTGTTTGGGTTGAGATATTATGATCCAGCAGATTCTTCACATTCCAAAATTGTCTCCAAGCGCTTGCTATTCTATGGTTAACATTTTTAACGTCTTTATCGATGAATGATATAGTTTGACCCAAATAATTGTAGTCTTCTACGTGTAGTCTAGAGCGATATCATCAATTTTTATTATGGAATGGTTGCCATTTGACATTATTTTGGTTTTTTGTCGATTAGTGGATAAACCGACTTTTTTGCATTCTATACAAAGCTCGTTTAGCATAGTTTGTAATTCATGTTTTGACGTGGCGATTAAAACAATATCATCTGCAAATCTAATCAATCAATCCCTTGTTTTCCCATTCCAAGTTATGAAAAATCTCTTCCAAAGTTGCGGAAAAAAGTGCTGGTGAAAGTGGATCACCTTGCCGTATTCCACGTGTCGTCTGAAATATTGGTCCAGTACTTTCCGTTTTAATGCGCGCAACATTATCCTTGTACATGTTTTGAAGAACACGAACAATTTTCGGTTCCACACCTTGTTTAATTAGCGCTTGCCAGATAAATATTTGCTCAACTGTATCGAACGCTTTGGCGAAATCAATAAATGCAATATATGGCGTTATATTATATTCCTTGCTCTTTTCTATGATTTGGCTCATTATTTGAAGATGGTCCATTATTGAGAATCCAGATCTGAACCCAGCTTGCTCAAAAGGTTGATTGAATTCTAGGCTTGTTTTCATTCTATTGAAAAGGCATTCGGCAAATACTTTATAAACGCAAGATATTATACTAATGGGCCTATAGTTGTTTATGTCGTACGTCTTGCCTTTTTTGTGGATGAGGATTATTTCGGATTTCTTCCATTGTTCTGGGATTTCCTCGGTGACCAAAACCTGATTGAAAATAAAAAAAAACAATACTAAAACTTCGTAAAAATTTACTTTCGACTCAAGTAGCTTTTTAAAAATTACAAATATTGGCTTCAATTTTATTCTATTTCACAGAAAATATTGTTTTCGATATTCAGTAATTTTTTTATAAAAATCCAACAGTCCGTTTTTTCATAAAAAAATAAAATCTACAATAAATAGTACGCAAATTTGGTAAAAATTGATACATATAGACAAACTTTTAAGCAAGACAAATCGACAGACGGGATGGGAAGTTATCAGTGTGGGTCGCATCCCAGCCTCTTTTTTGTTTTGTTTTTAATTTAGATTGGAAAAAGCAACGCACATTAGAGTAAAACATAGACCACACATACCTTGGTGAGAGATATACTTATCTCCCACAATTTTTCTCTGGTGTTCTGTAGGATGGTTCAAATTGCTCTTGGATGGGCGGTTGATATTTTCGGGACATCAACTGGGTTCTCTCCTGGTGTTGTCTTTCCTTCCTCTCGAGGTTTTTAGCACTTCACCCACACCATGCACTCACGAAACCGAAAAGAACCGAAACGCGGCGAGAAAAATGTATATACAAGGTAATAGAGTGTTCAATGTTTTTGCACTATTATATTTCTTTGTGCACAATTTTTTCGCGAATAGTTCTAATGATTTTAATGATTTTACCATAAGTTTTAATGTCTATTACCACTTTTTGCACTTTGGTTGGGCTCAAATTTAGCAACTTGTACATTGTTTAACACGTGGAGTACTAAAAGAAATCTTTTATACACTGTTTTTGATGAAAAGTTAACCACTTTTAACCACGTTAGTCAACAAAACCGACCTTTTTTATAGTATTTTTACGTTGGGCGCCAAAAAATGGACGATCAAAAGAGTTGACCATCAACCCGGAGATCTCTATTACTCCCTTTATCGAAAGGATAGGTAGATCCTGGTTTATGCGTTGATCGATTATCAACGGTAGCGAAAAAAGCAACTTTCTTTAATTTGACCTTACTGACTTTGTCTTAATACAACGAGGACTTTGAATGGCTTTCGAATAAAGACCATCAAAGCGAGCGAAATACAACGACGAGATTTGTTAAAAGAAAAAAGACAGCGATTTTCCCCTAAGGGTTGTATCGGGTGATTTTTTAAGAGCTTGAGAACTTTTTTTTAAATAAAAACGCATAAAATTTGCAAAATCTCATCGATTCTTTATTTGAAACGTTAGATTGGTCCATGACATTTACTTTTTGAAGATAATTTCATTTAAATGTTGACCGCGGCTGCGTCTTAGGTGGTCCATTCGGAAAGTCCAATTTTGGGTAACTTTTTCGAGCATTTCGGCCGGAATAGCCCGAATTTCTTCGGAAATGTTGTCTTCCAAAGCTGGAATAGTTGCTGGCTTATTTGTGTAGACTTTAGACTTGACGTAGCCCCACAAAAAATAGTCTAAAGGCGTCAAATCGCATGATCTTGGTGGCCAACTTACCGGTCCATTCCTTGAGATGAATTGTTCTCCGAAGTTTTCCCTCAAAATGGCCATAGAATCGCGAGCTGTGTGGCATGTAGCGCCATCTTGTTGAAACCACATGTCAACCAAGTTCAGTTCTTCCATTTTTGGCAACAAAAAGTTTGTTAGCATTGAACGATAGCGATCGCCATTCACCGTAACGTTGCGTCCAACAGCATCTTTGAAAAAATACGGTCCAATGATTCCACCAGCGTACAAACCACACCAAACAGTGCATTTTTCGGGATGCATGGGCAGTTCTTGAACGGCTTCTGGTTGCTCTTCACTCCAAATGCGGCAATTTTGCTTATTTACGTAGCCATTCAACCAGAAATGAGCCTCATCGCTGTAGACCATAAATCGGACGTAAAGCGCGAAACACATTTCGAACCGAACACTGATTTTGGTAATAAAATTCAATGATTTGCAAGCGTTGCTCGTTAGTAAGTCTATTCATGATGAAATGTCAAAGCATACTGAGCATCTTTCTCTTTGACACCATGTCTGAAATCCCGCGTGATCTGTCAAATACTAATGCATGAAAATCCTAACCTCAAAAAAATCACCCATTACAATGAGAGTCCAAAAGATTTTATTTCGGTAACAGTTATTTATACAAAAATTCATGTAATTTCGAAAGAGAGATTACGTTACATTTTCAGTTAAAGTTTTAAGGCGAATTTATATATATAAAAAAGATGGCGATTGGTATAATTTGAGTGCCAGATTTGAATTTAAAAAGTAAATTTTGACAGTTACAGAATTTGAATTTAAATCCAAGATATTTAAGAATTATTTACAACATTTAAAAATAAAAGTTAATGATGATTAGTAGTAATATTTTCTGCTTCAACACAACCACTTAACATTTTTGTTGAGAAAATCGACTTGAAGATCTGATGAGGCAGGTTATAGATGGTATCCCAATTTATGATTCTAGCATTTACCTCTGACGCTTCAATATCGATATTTCGAAAATCCCTGAATTGGAAACTTTGAGTAACGACCTGTAAGTCAAAGTCATAAGTTAAGTAGATTAAATCATGTCTAGAAAAGGCTGGGGCAGATAATTGATCGTAATGTACAACCTTTTTTAAATCACTCACCCAGAATAGGTCTAAAAGAGTAGAACTTGTGTTAGAAAAATGAGTAGGTAGGATAGAGTTAACGGGGTGTAAACTGAAGGTCCATAAGCTATTAGCAAATTACTATTAAAGTCGCCACATATTAATATATCAGGACATGATAGAGTCAGAACTTCGAGTAATGTCATAAGCGGCAGAATATGTATGTATATTATTGTTTGGTCTATAAACCAACCCAACCAGAATTAAACTTTGAGCGCCTACAATTTCTATAAACAGATATTCAATTTCACTTCCTTGTTCTGAGCTGCAACGGAGTTTACATTGTATGTCACAACGAACAAATATTGCAACACCCCCACCACGGTTAGCTCTGTCATATCTGAACAGTTTTTGATAGCCTTTCAATGAGCACATGTTATCAT
Organism: Eupeodes latifasciatus; assembly: GCA_920104205.1. Taxonomy (NCBI): domain Eukaryota; kingdom Metazoa; phylum Arthropoda; class Insecta; order Diptera; family Syrphidae; genus Eupeodes; species Eupeodes latifasciatus. The sequence goes on from OV049924.1 coordinate 235,209,567, forward strand.
TTATGCCTTCAGATAGCCAAGTTTCTGAGACACAAACTACCTCGACACCAGAACCCTCGAAAACATCTAGAAACTCATCAATCTTAGGCAATAGGCTTTGTGCATTTAGATGACACACCCTTAGCACTTCCTTTTGGTTACACAAAACTCTTACCATCGAACGCATTCCGCCAATATCATGCATAGTAAAATTCTTATACAATTTAATTTCAAGTGATGAAAGCAAACCAAATAATACAATAAAGTATTATAGAAATCAACAGTAGATACTTGTCAATATCAATTGTTATTATATTTCGTATAAATGTACTCGAATGTATATAACAAACGAACAACAAAAGAGAATGAATAATAATAATAATAATACAAATAAAAATAATAATGATAACAATAATATATGTATAATTAATTTATTAAGCAATGTTATTTTCGACATCTTTTGGTCTGGCAATTTTTTCTAATGTCATCCTAGAATCAACTGGAACAGCAGCATTACTGAGTTTACATTTAATATAAACAAAGCCACGCAACGTATACGCTGAAGCAATGGATTTGTTTTTCTTTAAGCACAGAGCCTGCTCCAAAAAGTTTTTGTTGTATTTTGTTAAGCTCTCACGTAGATAAATTTGATTTCTTCTTTCATCGCGATAAGTGGACAATCCAATGTTATCCAGGGAAAGTTGCTTGTTGTTAGATTTTTTATAATTAGCGATAGTTCGCAGCACAATATTTTTGTCATACGGTGTATTAAATTTGATCATTATTGCTGAGTTAGGTGTATTGTTTTTTGTGCGTGTACGGTAAATATTATGAAGTGAGGGAGGTTTAATATAATTAGAGTGGCATAATAAATTGTCTATCATCATTCCGTCTTAAGACCTTGAAAAGATTGATTGATATCCATTTAAGGGCAAGTACTGATACTTGTACCAAGGACACGACCGAATGAGTTCTAATGTTTGCATTTTTAAACATTTTTGATAGGAAAATACAAATATTGGAACTCATTCGGTCGTGTCCTTGGTACAATAATGTACCTACAGGAATGGTTTATACCTTTCTGGAATCCTTGAAGTGTGAGTAAGAAAGTTGCATTCACACTTTTTAGTTAAAATCAAAAAACTGATAAGAACACTTCCAAGTGAGTTGCAATATTTGTATTTTCCTATCAAAAATGTTTAAAAATGCAAACATTAGAAATCATTCGGTCGTGTCCTTGGTACAATAATGTACCTACAGGAATGGTTTATACCTTCCTAGAATCCTTGAAGTGTGAGTGAGAAAGTTGCATTCACACTTTTTAGTTAAAATCAAAAAACTGATAAGAAAACTTCCAAGTGAGTTGCAATATTTGTATTTTCCTATCAAAAATGTTTAAAAATGCAAACATTAGAACTCATTCGGTCGTGTCCTTGGTACAATAATGTACCTACAGGAATGGTTTATACCTTCCTGGAATCCTTGAAGTGTGGGTAAGAAAGTTGCATTCACACTTTTTAGTTACCAATGTGGTGCGGAAATTGGTTCAAATGAGGATACCATATTGTGTCTACTTGCAAATTTAAAAATTTGAAGTAAGAACGTTGCATTCACACTTTTCAGTAAAAATCAAAAAAACTTGTAAGAACACGTCCAAGTAAGTTCCAATGTTTGTATTTTCCTATAAAAATTATCTTTAAATTCTTTCTGTACCATTTGTGCGTAAGCCAAGTGTTTTCAGTCTGTAAATGATACAAACAAAGTTAAAAAGAGAAACTCAGGCGATGATTTCCCTGCAACTTTACCTGATTGGATATTACCCAAATGACGATGTAAGCCCAAGTGCTACTGCCTGGAATTACCCCAGAGATAGCCACGTACATAGTAACTTCAAAGAACATATTATGAGGCGACGAAATGAACTCAAAGAATCCACCTTCACCTTGTGGCATGAAGTGTTTGTCGGTGATTGTTTTGCCAGCGGCATCCTTACGCAGATTGTTTAATCATGTTGGACTTGTATTGCTGTGACCAGTTGAAGTGGAAGCTGAAGCAGCAAATGTACTGCATGCAGGTGATTTTCTGGATTGAGAATGACGATGGTGTTGTTCCTGAAACGATAAAATATCTTTTACCCAAATGAACTTGCGACAGTGTTGTGAAACACAAACCCCTTACGAATTCCTCGGTATTGGCCAATACCGCTGTTATGCATCCAAAATAAATAGTGAAAGTATCCAAAGATTTGACAAATTCTCTTGGGCGAGAAGATTTGTATGAAATTTGTTTTCCTTTTAAAAATGTTTAAAAATACAAACATTGGAATTTTTGTTGACGTTTTCAAACTCACATCGAAGAAGAAAACACTTATGTTATGTGTGATGTTGAGGTGATGTCACACTTTTATCATTTTTTTATTTGAAAACTTAACTTATAGTAACATTGTTAAAACTTGGTCACTGTTTTGTAATTATCAAAATACTTTTAGGAAATAGTAATCGTTTTTAAATTCGAGAAAAAAAGAATTATTATAACATTCAAAAAAGATAATTTTTGGAATGTATAATTTTACCTGAATTAGAAGTCTTTGTATTACATTTAAATTAAAAAAAAACAACAATGTTCTACATTTTTGCTAATATATTTCAAGTTTTCTTTACATAATACAACAAATGCCTTGTTTAGACAATTATAGCTTTTTATTGAATTGAAAACTGTATTATACGTAGTTCACACTTTTGAATATAGTGAAGTTAAAAATTAACAATTTCTTGCCACTTTCAATCACAAAGTCTTCTAGCCAAAGTTTCTTTTGTATTTAAATAAGCTGGATTTAAGAAAAAATAATTTATTCCGGGTATACCTTAATCCATATTCGATTATTACTATCAAAATAAGACTACGTAAATACTCAAGCAAGGAAAAAATAATTTAATTAAAATATTTTTTTTTGGTAATTTTCTCAAGAACTAGAAGACATAAAATCGTTTAGTTTTCAGTTTTTGATTAAAAACAAATTGAACAATGAATTCTAAAAACAATAGTAGATAATCTTAAAGTTTTCAAAATTACACTTTAAACCTTTTTTTACCTTTTTTTGCCCAAATTTTGAGTTTAAAACAATTTTTTTCACAAAACTATGCAAATTAAGACACGTCTGTTCCATTAGTAATTAGAAGATATGAACCAAAATATAATAACAAGCAATAAGCACGATCCTCTGGTTCATAAAATATGATATTAAATATTATGTTACATTTCAATACAATCACGTAGGAACATGTTGTTTTCCTAATAAGTGATTCATGTATAAGAAACCATAAGATCTTTGTTTAACCATATTTGTTGACAGTTTACAGCGAAAATGTTTTTCAATTTTAGTCTTAAGTTGGCATCTGAGATGATCGAATTAATAAATATTTATTAAAAATATAATATCTCAACGAACTATTCTAATTTGCATAGTTTTGACTTGATTTAAAAACAAGCTAATAGACAAAAGTGTTGGTTTTAAAAAATGTATAAAACTTAGTTGTAAGTATTACCATTATTTTTTCCATTTAACGTACATATTTTTTTAAATTGCCCCTAACGCCTAAACGGGGAGAATAGACCCCGCTCCCAAAGTAAAAAAATTAATGTTTTTAACTGTTCTATAAAAAACCGTCATTAAACTTTGTCGCCTGAGTTATCGTACTCTTCCCAAAAAATGCAATAGCTAATGTCGATGTAGCCACTAGGTGCCTACCCTAAAGAATTTCTCATCACTATACTTTATTTTCGTGGTGAATTGATGTTAGAGGGTGGTGAATTGATGTTAGCCGTGGTGAATTGATGTTAGAAATAGAAATAAGGGTGCGTGAGAAGTAGCGTTGCCAAAATGTGCCCGATCGGAAATTTGTACAAGTGTGATAACTAATACCGTAAACAAAAAGACCTGAAATATAATAAGTTTATTTAGAAAAGACAAACTGTTATTATTTTCTTAAAAAAATTTTTTCCAGGGTAGTGGGATAGTGGCCCGCACATTTTGGAAATGGCCCTCAAAATTGCCCTTACAATTTTTGTCTTCGCGGCAACGCTGGTGAGAATTGATGTTTCAGCTTCTAGGCAAAACCAGAATGACAGATATGTTTCCGGTCTTTATATGGTGTGTCTATGGTGGACACATCTGCAATCACATCTACACTAACATCTATAAACGTAGAGAGTTCGCTTGGGAAGTTAATTCATTTATTGCTGACTAGTAGAATAATTAACTCAAAACTGGGCAACTCTTCTGCCAGACGATTCGTTAGTAGAGGGACACCGCAAGGTGGTGTTCTATCCCCTCTCCTCTAGAACTTAGTGGTGAATGAAATCCTAACTAGGCAGACTAATACTTTGGGCTGATCGGTGTGGACTGAGTGTTAACCCACACAAACCTGATTTAGTCCTATTTTCGAGGAAATACAAAATTCCATTTGTTAACCCTCCTTATATTAAAGGAATCCAATTGAAATTCTCAGACGAGGCTAAGTACCTGGGTCTTATTTTAGATACAAAACTTAAATTGGAAACGCAACGTACAAGAAAGAGTCAAAAAGCTACTGTAGCTCTCTTTTCTTGCAAAAAAGCTATTCGTAATAAATGGGGCTTACAACCCAGAATCACGCATTGGCTATACACATTGGTAATTAGACCGATTTTAATATACGGTGTGGTAGTATGGTGGACTGCTTTAGAGAAAGCTATATACCGCGACAAATTAAATAAAGTCCAACGTTCAGCTTGCCTATGTATAAGCGGATCGCTTCGGACGACCCCATCTGCGGCACTGGACACCTTACTCTACCTAACATCTCTTGATGTATTTAGCAAACAAATAGCTGCAAGCTCTGCTATTCGCCTCGAAGCTCCGTCGCAGTGGATTAACAACAACATTGGTCACTCCGTAATTCTTAGGTATTTAGAATCAATTCCAAAGCACACAGACTACACCATCCCCCAACTGCAATTCGACAGAAACTTCCAGATTTCTATACCTTCCAGATCTTTCTGGGAGGATAGGGTATTCCTGGAAGACGAGTTAATCCATTTTTATACAGATGGTTCAAAAACAAAAGAAGGGGTTGGTGGAGGTGTGTACTCTGAACGACTGAAATTAAGTCTCTCATTCAGCCTTCCCAATCATTGTAGCGTGTTCCAGGCGGAACTTTTGGCGATAAAAGAGGTCTTGTCCTGGCTTAAAGAAAACGTGATATCAACATCTGATATCCGTATCTTCTCAGATAGTCAGGGCGCTATCAAAAAATCTGGACTCTGTCTCTACAAACTCCATAACAGTGGATCATCTTTAATGGAGATGGCACAACAGTTTAATATTCACTTTTGCTGGGTGCCGGGCCAAAGAGACATTCGAGGTAACTGTAAGTCAGATGAACTCGCCAGGAACGGTACAGTACAACCCATTCTACCACGTTTGGCAAATGCTGGCATACCAATCGCTTCTTGCAAACTACTGCTAAAGGGCACCATACATAGTTCAACTCAATTGTCAACTGATTCAAATCAAATGTAAATCAACCTGTGTGTGGCGTTGTCATTTCATCGATTTGACAGTTGAATGGTTGGTTGAAGAAAAATCAAAAGATTTTGATTTTTTTGAGGTTGAATGTAAAGTCCTTCAACTGAATTGAATTGTATGTGGACGACTTGGTTGATTTGCTGTCAAAACAGCGTCAGTCGAATTTTTGAATGTAAATCAAGTTGATCTATTGCTAAAAATGACTCTTAACGCGAACACGAATATTTGAAAAGAAATTTTCCAAATAGTTCAAAATCATCCAGCTATTTGGAAAATAAAAAGCACCGAATATCGGAATAAAATGAAGAAAAACCAGGAATGGGATTTAATTTTAGAGAAGTATAAAGAAATTGACCCTGACGCATGGCCACAATTAAAAACAAAATAACTAACATCAGAACCTGCTACCGTCGGGAGCTGAAAAAAGTAGCCGATTCCCTAAAATCTGGAGCTGGGGGAGAAGATATTTATATTCCCTCGTTACGGTATTTTTACGAGTTGGATTTTCTTCGAGACCAAGAAGAGGCTTCCGAAAGCGTTTCAACAGTAGATTTCGATGTTGAAGCGTTAAAGGTAAATATTTGTAAGTTAAGAATTTATTTCAAATTTAAATTTGTTTTAGGAAATTCGGCCTAAATGCAGCAAGAACAATCCGAAACAAGATTTTCTGCAACAAGCCTGTTTAGCTTGAACAAGAATTTTTATTTAAAATTAAGAAAAAAAGAAAACTGAATAAAGTAAAACAAATCGTTGAAATGTTGCTTTACGAACAAAAGTTTATTACAAAGTAAAATGAAAAAATTTACAATCAATTCATATTAGCTTAATTTATGGTTTAACCTTGATGTGAAATTGAATTATTTTATATTTTCGATAAGTTTTTATTTGACATTTAAAGGTTGGCAATATTGACTTAAGACTGAATTTACAATAGTTTTAATTTTGAATTTGATTAATTTTATTATTTATAATTTTATTATAATAACATTCATGTATAATCGCACATTCTTCGCCCTCCAAGTTCTTGATTCCGGAGCCTTGTTCTGCAATCATCTGAACATGTCCTTTCTAGTTTTGCGAAGTGCCACTATCTAATTTGAAATATAAACAAAGTGGAACAAATTAATAATGGAACAAATAGAATGACATAAAGTACAACAACAACAACAACAACAACAACAACATTATTGCACATAAACAATTCAAGAGTGCAAACAGTTTTACATATGAATGGAAAAGTTCCGTTATCCTTTTGCAATTATACTATGATGCGTAAATTGATAACTGGTAAATGATCATTCCAACAATAAGTTATAGTTTTCTCTCGTACTCTTGCTCGTGTTTTAGGCGCCAGTTATAGCTATCATTGGTTTTCATCATTGAAAACAAACATTGGAATTTTTTTGGCAGGTCGTTTATAGCTTTCATTAAAAATTTCTGTCATTGAAAAAAATTTCCTAGTTGAAAGCCACCGAAAAATTTTTTTAATTCCTTTTGTTCATTTGCTTTTGTTGTTTAGTCTGATTTTAATGGTGTTTAATTGTTTTTGTTCTTTAATATAATTTTGATAGTGTTTAATTGTTTTTGTTTTGTATTAGTTTAATTTTAAATAAATATTAATTTATCGCGAGTGTTAAGTGTTTTTTACATTGTATTGTTGATTGCTGGTCGCAGACGAAATGGGTAAGTGATTTTTCTTTTTGTTTATTTATTTTAAATTAAAATATTTTATTTGTGATTACGGGCGGTTTTAATTAATTTATTAATAAGTTTTATTAATTATTTCGGGCGATTAGTTTTAATTAATTTATTAATAAGTTTTATTAATTATTTCGGGCGATTAGGCGTAGTTTTTATTTTAAATAACATATGTATGTGCATTTATTTTAATATGCATATGCTTTTCGCGAATGTACCCTCTTTTTTTTTGCTAAGGAAAGTACATAGTTACGCCGCCGTGACCGAGTTAAATTATGGTAAAGTGCTTAATGCAACGGTAATTTAAGTTTTTATGTGCAATGAGTGTTTAAGTAAATTATATAATTAGTGATATGGAGCATTTGTGCGTGGTGAAATTCATGTAAAATATTAGTGGCGTCAGTAATTGACTTTGTGTTATTTTTATTTATATGGAATTGATATTAGATTTTGACATCGCGAGTAAAGTTTGAATTTATATTTTCAATGGTGGTATGCATGTTATGTGAAAATATTTATTTTATGAAAATTTATTGTTTATATTTTAATTAGTGCATTGATGCTGCTAGTGTTTTTTTTTTGCAATTTTAAATTAAGTATACTTTGTGGTAGTACTTTAACAATTTACATTTTGAATTAATTGTATGTAATGTACCTTGTTAATAAATAATGTTAAATAATGTTAATAAATAAATGTTGAATAAATTTTATCTGTGTTTTAATTTTTAAATGTTGGACATGGACATTGGACATAGCTGTAAGTTATTTGCAGTGGCCATTTTAAATTAGTTATAATATGTTTGTTTAAATTTTCTTTTAAGTTCGTAGATTATAAGAATAAATTTGAATTTGAAATATTTGCTTTGAATTTCGATGAAATAAAAATTAAATTTTGAAATTAATTTGGTATTTGATTTTATTCTCATTTTATTTTTATATATTTTTTGTTTCATGATTTTAATTGTATATGATATGTTTGTAAAATTTTGAAGTTTTAATAAATGTTTTTAAGAAATTAAACTGTAAATAAAATAAATTAGGTGGCGCAACAGTCCATGAAGAACCAGGGCCTAGTGACTTACAACTCTCAACCATTCCTGTGTGCGAGTAATGTTGTCAGAGATGGAAGGGACCTACAGTTTATATGCCGAATCCGAACGGCTAGTTTGAGAAAGCACTTTTCATGACAAGAATTACTCTTGGAGGATTTGCCAATTCCTCGCAAGAGGCAGTACCCGTAAAAAAAGTTAGGTGGCACAGGCAGGGATTGAACCCAAGACCCCTTGCATGACAGTCCAACGCACTAACCATCACGCTACGGGTACTACTAAACTGTGGTTTATTTAATATTTACAATTTTAGTTTTTAAGTTTTGAAAAACATTTTACACAACGCTGAAGCGGTGTTTTTATTAATCAATTAATGATTTGATTAATTATTATATTTGTATTGTTTTAATTTATTAGATTTGAATATTTATATTTTATTTGAATTTCCGTGCCGCCTTTCGAAATTTAATTTCCGGTGAAGTAATTTGTGTAATAATTTGATTGTTATTTTGAACGGTGGTGAAGTGATTTTGTGCTGAATTTTAAAAGATGTAATATGGTTTATTTGTCTCCAAGTTGTGATTTATATTTATGAGAATAAACAAATAAAAATAATATTATTTAGTTTTTATTTTAATTTAATTTTTAATTTTACAACTTAAGTTTTTGAATATATTTTAATATCACGACGCGTTTCGGAGGTGTTTCTCCATCATCGGGTGGAATACTTTTGTTGCTAGTGTTGTTGGTGGTTGATGTGTCAAGTTGGCTAAGGTTTTGGTCTTCTATTGTTGTTGTTGTTTGTTATTTTCTTCTATAGTTTGGCTTTTTATTGTGATGTGGTGTTTTCTTTCTTTCTTCTTTTTTATTGTTGTTGTTGGTTTATTGTTTGTATATTTATTCAAGCTTTAATGTAAATAACGAACTTTCATTATTCGAAGTTCAAAAAAATTATTTCTTCGGACCTCCACTGGTCCGGATATAAATGAAACGCAACTTTTTCTAATAACTTTACAATATTTATTTCAGCGCTACCGCACTGCTCAAGGTACCAAATTTGAATGCCCAACTTAAATTCTAAATTACATTGCATTGACTTGATTTTACTTTTATTCTGCTGATATGCAGTTCCCATGCATATCTTCGCCTCAGATTTCCCGGTGGCAATGTTCGACGACATCCGTCGCTCGTGTGCCGCGTATGCACTTTTTTGTGTCTGGTCAATGCCCGACCGTGATAACTGCCGCCCTCTCAAATACCTGCGTCCCGCAGATCACATGTTGACCGAGGACAGCAACTTGGGTTTCCGTTGAGGTCATCGACCCTTGAGGTAGGTCTTGGCGCTGGAATTGGTTTTCGGCGGAAGGATAGGCGGAGTTCGGGTGCGTTGACTCTTCCATAAATTTTCCTCCAAAATAGACAAATTATGGCCACAATTGTTATAGTTATCGGGATCCCTGTGAATATAGAAGAATCAAGATTTCTACGCAAGGCGTTAATTAATTCAATGTTTTTTGCACTAAGACGGTGCACAAATTCCAAATTGGGAATCGTCTTTTTGTTGGTGATGTTAGACAGCGCGGGGGGCAGTGCCTGCGGAATGATTGCAACTCGGCTGGGATATGTTTTACCCTTGATTTGAACCGTGTCGTTAGCCATCTGAGCAAGGTAGGTACCTTCTAAGGGAGTAGAAGAATTATTATTTATTATAGTTCCCCTGAAGTTCGATAAAAAGATGGTGTTCTCGCCAATCAGTTCAATAACCTCGTCCGTATTTGTCTTATAGTCACAAAGAGCGTTGCCACCTTTAAGTAACCTAGCCAAGCATGAGTCTTCAGTCAATTTTTTCAGGTCACGTTCTCGGCATACAGAGTTGTTTCCAATGTTAAGACAATGTCCGTTCAAACCGTATGTTTTGTCATGAGCTATCAGTTTTGAGAATTCTAAGTCGACTTGTCTGTTTTGTCTGATTGCCGCGGGGGCAGTCACGAGATGGTAAGTCTTTGGATCAATCTTTGGTAAGGACAATATATAGAGCAACGACGTCCCGTTGCAATAGATCGAAGGCTGACCATATTCGACAGCTTCTATAACATTTTGATATGGTAATATCTCAAGCTCGTTAATTATAATATTGATTTCCTCTGAATCTAATAGATTACTATTAACGATACCATTTTTAGCCATCTGGCAAGCTCTTATTAATTCGTTTACTCCCTCTTTCAAAATAAGTACCTTATTGAGCAAGTCCTGGCTAACCTTGTCGGTTTCCCCTTTTTGTATAGAGTTATTGTACCCGTCTATTACCTTATTTAATTTGTCCGCGATCTCTTGAGTCGTGGCGAAAAGTTTTGTGTTAATTGCGTATTGTTGATTATTATTATCTTCAATGTTGGTTTGTCTTTCTAAGAGTTTGTCCCAGTCCGTCGCCTCAGGGGAACCCCCTATCCATTTCCAAGCGCTACCTATCCAGTTTATTGACCTAGTCTTCCTAGCCCTCGCATCCCTCAGCTCAGCAAGGCGAGTCTTGATAAGTCCTAAGTGATAGTCTATGATAGATCAACTCTCCTCGTTCTTGACGTACTTGACCATTAGTTGTTCTGTATCCCTTAGTAGTGTGTCGTACCTAGTTAAATCGATTACATGTACTAGCTTGAAGTCCCCGTCTGTAACCCAAGCGTTACCTTCTTTTATCGTAACCACCGGTGAATCGTAAGCGAAAATATGCAAAGCTCGCATGCAATTGAAATAATTTATTAATCTGTAACATAATCAAAGTTTATTAATCAGGAATTTCAAGTTTTATTTCTTAATGGCTAATATTATAATATTAATGAGTACTTTGCCCTTGTAGGCGTACAGTATTTTTATGATTTCATTCATAGATAGATGGGTGCGCTTTTGTAACCTTTTATACATTTTACTCAGTTAGAGTTTCTTTTTTTTTTTTTGTATATAATAATTAATTTTTTATATATTCTTTTTTTTTATTTTTTAATGTACATAATTGTTAATATTTTTATATTCTCTTTTTTTATTTTTTTGTGTACATAATAGTTAATATTTTTATATTCTCTTTTTTTTTTATTTTCTTTGAAACCAAATTATTTGTCCCTAGATGTCTGAATGAGTTAGCCCCATTAAATTTTCGGGGTAGTCACTTCCGATGGGAAGGTTCGTATTTATCCACTTTGGCTTGTAAGGTTTAAAGTTCAAACAGCCTACTAGGGTACGAGGGACTTCACCTTCGAAATTATATTTTTATAATTATAAGTGAACTGGCCACTTGTTTCGTGGGCTAATCTCCATAGACATAGTTTAGTAAGCTAATGGTTTCTTAATTAGTTATATCTTTTATAACATTAATATTTTGCGCAATTTTTGCATACATGTAACTTTTGTTTTATATCGTATGCACATTCCCTTTTTTTTTTTTTTTTTTTTTTTTTGAATGAAGAGAAGAGAAGGGTATGAATTATCTTGTTGTTACTTCATGTTTTTTAAATGGGCCTTGTGTATCTTTTTGCCACTAACTGTGGTGACAGTTACCCGATTGTCCTTGGCTACAATTTCCCTCCTGAATAAAGGCTTATTTTTGCTTTGTATGCCTTTTATCGCAACGTATATAACATCGCCCTGATTGTACTTTCGTGGTATCACCCTTCTTAGATTTCTCCTTACGTTCCTAGCCTCCATGTTTCTTTTGATTACCCCCCTAAGGTCTTTATTAATTTTTGAACGAATGTTCAAAAGATTCTGATAGTTCACCCGCTGCGACCTATTAAAAAATACATCTGTGGGTTTTCTGTTAATAACCGAGTGTACAGTATTGTTGTACCTATCGACAGCCACATAGACGAGTTCCTTCACCTTCAAGTCTGAGTATTCTGCTCTAAGGCATCGATATATTTCGAGAACCGTAGAGTGAAATCTTTCTATTTGGCCATTGACTTCGCTTCTGTGGGATGGCGTTAGGTACAGTTTTACTCCCAAATTTTTAAATAAGTTAAGAACTATTGGGCTTAAGAAGCCTCGTTCGTTGTCCGTAACTAAAATCAAGGGCACTGTAAAATAGTGTAAGATCTTAACCATTTTCTCCCGTAAATAGATAGATGATCTGTCCTTTATGTGGAAAAATTTTGCGAATTTCGAGAATTTGTCAACAACTGTTAGAAATTTTTCATTTTGTATTTCCATTATGTCCATGTGGATAATTTCGCACGGATATCTGGGAACAGGTGTTGACTGCAATTCCGGGTTATGCGGGCGCCTATCGTATTTATTGGAATGACATATTTCACAAGATTTGGTGTACTTCCTAATTTTTGCCATCATTTGTGGGAAGTAGAAATTTTCGAGGATTTGCTTCTTATTTTCTATAGGCGTTCGATGAGCCCGCCTATGTTCTTTTTCTATTATCAGAATCTTTCGATCCTCACTAGCAACACCCTCAACCACCCTTTGCGTTGCCCTTACTTTGTATTTACTAAAGTTTCCTAGGTAGACTCTTTGAAGCATTCCCATATATTCTTCAGGAATTTGTATGCCATTAATAACATTAGAGTTCAGAATTTCCCTTAGCGCTTCCATAAGCTTGACATCGTCTAAGGTTTTGTAAGAAATATAGTGCCGATGATAGCCAGGGTGTGGCTCTTCGTGGGCATATAAATCAATGCCAATTTTAAAGACAAGTTGATTTTTAAAAACATTTAAGGGGACCTCTACGTGATGTATTAGATCTGACCCATCCTGCTCAGCGCTATGTACAGTGTTGGAATCGTTAAAACATCGTTCACATAGTCCTTCGTCGGCTGTGCCAGTCAGTCCCCTGTCCGTCGTTCCAGTTCGTAATTCATCCGCTGTTTCTGTACTTGAACTACCAACAACAAGAGAATTTGCAGTTTCTGTACTAGAAGAAGAACTTGCACTTGAGAGGTGATTTACCTCCGTCCGAAGCCGCGAGAGAGCATCAGCCACAAAGTTTGATTTACCAGGCGTGTAAATCAGCTCGTAGTTGTACTCTTCGATTCTACTTTTCCAACGCTTAAGCTTAGCATTATAATTCCTATTACTAAGAGTAAATGTAAGCGGTTGGTGGTCGGTATATATTCTAACCTTACTGGCTCCATAGAGGAAATTTCTTAAGTTGTCTAGTGCCCAAACTATGGCACGGAGCTCTTTCTCGTTAGTTGCATAGTTTTCTTCCATTTTTCTGAGTGAACGAGATATAAAGGAGATAGGTCGATCTTTACCAGGTTCCCCTTGAGACAGTACGGCCCCTATCGCATAATCGTAGGCATCGGTCGTCAGGTTAAATGGTTTGCTGAAGTCAGGGAAGGCCAACACATCTGCAGAGGTTAGCTTCTGCTTAAGGGTTTCGAATGCCTTAAGTCCTTCATCATCAAGTTGGATAGGAACTTTCCTCGACTGATTGGCTCTCACTTTTGAAAATTCGCCACGCGTCATGTTCGTTAGAGGTTTCGCAATTTTTGCGTAGTCCCTAATGAACCCTCGGTAGTATGAGGTCAGTCCAAGGAAACTTTTCAATTCCTTCAATGTGTTAGGAGGGAGTATGGCTTCGATAGCCTTTACCTTGTCAGGATTCGGGAGAATCCCAGATGAGGTGATAACGAACCCTAAAAACTCATATTTTCCATTCATTGTGGAAAAGGCCGTTTTTGGAATATCCCTATCGTTCATGGGAATCTAATGGAAACCAGACGTGAGGTCAAGAGTGGTGAAAAACCTTGCGTTTCCGAGGCTTGCGAGTGTATTATTAATGTCGGGAATCGGGTATGTATCCGGAATGGTAACTGAGTTCAAGCGTTTGAAGTCAATCACCATTCGGTACTGCTTTTCCCCATTTGGTCTGTCTTTCTTGGGTACTACCCAAATAGGCGAGTTGTATGGGCTTTTCGACGGTCGGATGATATTTTCCGTCAGAAGCTCACTAACCTGTCTCTCAACCTCTTCTCGCATGCCAGCCGGGTACGGATAACTTTTTGTATAGATTGGTTCTTCTGTGGAGGTACGTATCTCGGCCTTCACACTGGTTCTAGCTTTCTCGCTGCCCACTGGACTGAACAGTTCCTTGAATTTAGTACATAAAGATTCAACCCCTGTCTTTGAGGATTCAGAAATGTTCTGGTCAATTTTAATAAGGTTATTTACTATACTAGAGGATTTATTTTTAAGTGGGATTACTACCTTTGAGTTAATAGTTAACTCATTCCTATCTCTGTCTATGATTGCTTTTAATTCCTTCAGAGTATCATCGCCAATTATTCCATCGAACGATGTAAGACTCGGAAGCACGAAAAAGGTTACCTCAAGATCACAGCCAACGAAGCCAAAGAATTTGCCACGTATCTTGTTTTTCACGAGGATTTTACCTGCCGGACTAATTACATGAAAAGGAGTATGGACGGGATGGGATACTTGCGCTAAGTTGGGTTTAATGAAATTTTTATTCGCGCCCGTATCCACGAGAAATTGTAATGTTTTCCCGTCCCGCGTACCATATTCTATATATGGTACGCTGGAATCGAGGCACCTATCATAAAATTCGCCTCATCCTGGTTTCCTTCGATATTGAGAACATTAGAACTGTTTGGCTCCCCAGTATCCTCATGTGTGTCCGTGGTAATATTGTTTTCAGGTGTGTCTGCAATCATATTGAATAGCCGCTGTTGTTTCCTCGGGTAACTGTCCGAATTTGCTTCCTTCTTAAATGGGTTGTTTGGGCGATTTATGTAATTAACGTTGCCGTTTGGACGCTACCTAGCTCCATTTTGACCGGAGGCTTCAGGCCGGTTGGTCTCGGTGGTGGATACTGTCGGCTTCGGTTACCTGAGTTCCAAGATGAGTATGGGCGTCGGGGGTTCCTGTTAGTGTTGAACCTGTCTATATTTCTTGAATGCGAAGGGATTCCAGCTTCGTTATGGAAGGGATAGTGCACAGGTGTTGATATTGCGTTCGGTGCTTGAACATGTACCGAACTATTTCTGAAGTTGAGATTTTGTATTTCAAGGTAGGCGGAATAGGCCTCGGGGAGTGTTCTAGGCTTTCGAATCATCAAAAGCTTCGAAAGTTCACCATTCAGACCCCGCACGAAAACGTCCAATGCTCGATTCCGATAGGTATCTACCAAGGCATTAATCGTTTCAGTTGAATATGTCTCCGCTCTGACCTTATTTATTATGAGCGAAAATTGGTGGTTAACTGTGGCATAAAAGTCGTCCACCCTGGATGCTCCCTGCTTGAGCTGATTAAGTTGGTGTTCGAGAGTTCTTATGTCCTGTTGTCTGCATAGTGCAGCGAAAGAACCCTTTTTATTTCTTTCCACTCGTTGTCAAATATGTTATAGGAGACAAGAGCGGAATCAGCCTTCCCCCTAATTTTTTGTCTGATGTGCTGCAGGATAGTCCTATAAATTGGCTTATTACGAACTATTTCATAGTCTTTAAGCACCGTCTCAACACTATGTATCCAGGAAACAAACTGTACTGGATTGCCTTCAAAAACCTGTAACTCCTTTACCGGGTCCGGAAGCCTAGAGATTTCTCTCAACTCGACCTCGTTGTTCGGCCCTCGAAGTGGTTCTTGAGGTTCTTCAGATAGCCCCGAAATTCCACCAAAACCATTGGTTTCGACCGATTTCAGCCTATTTTCTAAGGACCCAAGCTGTCCAATAAACGGTTGTATAAGCTGCCTATTATCGAATTGTTCGATTTGAACAATTCTGGTTTCAAAACCTCTTAGTTGGTCTAAAACACTATTAACAGCCCCAGTTAATTGGGTTACTGATGCCCTAATTTCATCCATTTCATTCAAGGGTGATACCAGGAATTTGTGTGTAAGTATATGTATGGGTATATATTTGATATTGCTATTACTTTTTCAATTTTCAATCCCTTCTCTTTTTAATACTTATTTCTTATTATTCATAGATATATATGTACATGCATAGATTAAAGGGGAATTTTTCATCAATCGTAAAAAATTAAAATTTTTGCAAAGATGTTTAGGAATATACGAGAAAAGAAGGAAATTATTAATCATAAAAGTAAAAAAATGTTTGTAAAAGTATTTATATACGCATGTATGCTAGAAGTCAATTCACGACCATAAAATTCTTTAAGTATTCTTACATAGATATAACCAGCCACTTCATTTTATATTTTAAAGTTGATGTCTGTTGTCTAAGGTTTTTCCTTCTATTAACGACAGGCTCCAGGATTACAGTCGCTCCTTCTTATCTCAATTGGGTAACAGCCTCCTTCTTTTGTCACTTAATGAGTTTTAGTTTCATTAATTTTCGATTTGTTCTTTCACAAGTTATTTACTGTCTTGTGGTTTGTTCACTGTTTTTTTTTATTAATAGCTTTTCTTTTCACTGTTTTGCATTCACTGTTTTTTATTAATAACTGTTTTGCGGTTTTATTCACTTGTTTAAGCTTTTCACTTTTGTAAGCTATTCACTGTTTTGCATTCACTGTTTCTTATTAACAACTGTTTTGCGGTTTTATGCACTTGTTTAAGCTATTCACTTTTGTAAGCTATCCACTGTTTTTTGTTAATCAGGGAATGTCCCTTCTCGGGCGCCAATAACGAACTTTCATTATTCGAAGTTCAAAAAAATTATTTTTTCGGACCTCCACTGGTCCGGATCTAAATGAAACGCAACTTTTTCTAATAACTTTACAATATTTATTTCAGCGCTACCGCACTGCTCAAGGTACCAAATTTGAATGCCCAACTTAAATTCTAAATTACATTGCATTGACTTGATTTTACTTTTATTCTGCTGATATGCAGTTCCCATGCATATCTTCGCCTCAGATTTCCCGGTGGCAATGTTCGACGACATCCGTCGCTCGTGTGCCGCGTATGCACTTTTTTGTGTCTGGTCAATGCCCGACCGTGATAACTTGTATTATGTTGTCTTTTTTCTTTCTTTTATTATTTGTGTTTAAATTTTAAATTTTTGTTGCTGGCCACTGGTAAGGGTTTAAAAGAAAACGGAAGTTTTAGAGAAGCCGGAAATACCCTATTCTATGGAAGGGAGAGGCAGGTTGGTGGTGACATGACAGGTCAATAGGTAGGAAGGCAAAGGTGAGGGGAAATGAGAGGTTATTGGGATGGGGTACACGGGGGAAGAGATAGAAGGCAAAAAGGGAGAGAATGATCATTGGATTTACTCACCGGAAACATGGTAAAGTATCCTCTTTGGCGACACGGAAATGAGAAGAGTTCGAATGAACGGAAAAAGGTAAGTATGCACGGATACGGAAACGAGTGGGGTAGTAAGCAGGAAAAGAAAAACAAAACAGAGGGGGTAAGGACGTTCTGAGGAAGAAAGGAAGGAGGGGTGTCTGACGGTGAGACTTGGCACGCTTGCGAGGCGCGGCTGCGCTCGTCGGAATAGGGGGGGATCTTGTCCCAAGGTCAGACTAGGACCAGACAACAAAACATAAATCGTGCCAAAAAAATTAAACACATCACAAACAGAAAAAAAAACCACCACCACAGGAAACTTCCGCTCACATTCAAGAGATTTGCGAAATACTCACATCGAACATATCGTTGCAGATGTTTGGCAACGCGTGGCCCTCCCTACCATGGAGCCCTTGTCCCGGAATGCCAGAACTCCCCTTCAGCTGGCGCGCCTCCAATCAGTCCATCACCCGTAGATCATATGCTTCCTCTTCCACCCCCTGAAAGTTAAAAGACCTAGCAATCCATGAAGCTGGCGTTCAGCAAAGAAATCTCACTCGTTTTGGCGTGATTCACAATCATAGTTTTATTTAAGCGAAATCATACAGACATTTCAAATATCGATTTAAAGTAACTTAAAACTAAAATTTTTAAACCAAATTATAATTGCAAATCAATTATTAGAAAGTGAATGGTGAATAGTAATAGATATAATAAGATGATGGTTTAAACACAGTCGAAATTATACTAATTATAAACTACACCTTTTTTTTTGTTTTTTATCGATTTTTTCTAAGAAGGTTATTCAGTTTAGCGAAAGGAAAGTTGTTTTTCAATTTTCAATGATTTACAGGAATAATAAAAAAAAAGAAAAGAAAGTTTTTATCAGCTTCTGCTCCCACCTAGCCTTCCTGCAGACGCTAATCCTTAGCGTCTTCCTTTCTGAAGACGGAGTAAATGCAAAGCGAAATCGCCTCCGTGGACCCTACCAAAGAAGAGCTCTTGTTAGGCATACGCCTCTCGAAGGAAACCCAAAATGGCTGACGCGACCGTTAGCAACCCGTAGAAGGCGCAGTTAGGATGGCAAAACCTTCCTTCTCCCGTTTTAGAAATATTTTTGCTTATTATCGTTATTTTTTTTTTAACAAAATTTAGCTAACCAAAAAAATTGTTTTATAACTTCCCTTTCTCACTCCTTTTTTTTTTATTTTCTGCCCTTTTTTATTACAATATGAAAATAACCTGACTACCACCCCAAAAAAATATTTTTTTCCTTTTTTTTTTTGAAAAGAAAATCTTATGTGTCCCACTGTAGTGGTTACACGCTGCTCTCGTGGGCTCTTAAGTAAACTGATGTACACGTTCTGGAATTGTTGGTCACTTTTTGAATATGGCTGATGTTCAACCAAACAAATTTCTCGGCGGTCACGACACTTTTGCTCAGTTGGTGACCGCCAAAATTCTTATTTTCCGTGGTCAATCAAATTCTAAAAATTTTGCGAATATTTCTAATTAGGTCCACCGTTAACACATACGTTCTTTTTTTTTCACTCACCCTTTTTTCCCTTTTTTTTCTATCCGTCTTATCCCGCTAGTTTATCTGTTTCTTTTTATCTATACTCTTTCCAGATTCGGTACGGCTAGAATATTTAACGCCCTTAAAATTTTTTTTTTTTGTTTTAACACTTAACTTAAAATCTAACGCTCACCGTTTCCTTTGAAGCGGATTTTTCCTTCCGTTACTATGACGGTTTCAGATTCCTCTTTTTTTTTTTTTTTTTGCACCGATGTACATAGGTAGCCGGTACCTCTATATCGTCTCCTTGAAATCTATACAAAGGTCATACAAATTTATCACTATTTTGGAATTTTACTTTCGTACAATATATATATAAATTCTTTCTAATAAAAAAAATTCATGAAGTCTCACTTACAGGGCACTTTGATTTGTCTGCTTCTACAATTTTGTTCCAGTGTCTCCAACGGTTTTAATTTTAAATTCAAACGCACAACACAAAACTGCCTTATTACAAGAAAAACTTTTTGTATTTACTGCGAGGTAGACTTCCCGTGTACTCACTCTGTTTGTTTTTTGCTAAATGTTCTGTGGGTTGTGATCTACCATTTCCCATACCCAAATTTCTTGCAATCATTTACCTATACATACACATAAGTCCCGCTCTCTAACCAACTGGTTCTATTTATCCGTACATCCTACCAATAATTTGCAACGTTTAACTTTGCCCCCTTTTTCGTTTACCTCCCCCGCATCGTCAGTGAGTACATCTATTCTCACGTCGCCCCTTTTTTCTTTGGGCCTGCCTTACCGACTTCTAACCCTCACTCATTAGTGGATCTTATTACGATCCACGGATGAATTATTTTGGAGTACTTATCTACCTAATCCTACTAGCGATAGTTTTATTTTTCTAAGCTCGTCTTCACAACCAAATAAACGCGTCTAATATTGTGTTCCGACCTCAAAACATCCTAATTTCTACTTTTCGACATTATTCTTCGGCATAATCGCTTGATGTTTGTAGGAATAACTCAATTGGTAGTGGAACGCACCTATAGCTATCTCGCCTCAACACCTTTTGCAATTTGTCGACCACATACATGCATGCCTTATATTCCCCATCCCCAAGCGAGTCAACTTTATGCCGACAGCCATAGTTATTCATTCATGTTATGTTCCAGCAATTAGCCGCAACCGTGTCATGGTGACAACAAAAATATAAATAAATATACGAAGAATGCAGAAGAGATTTGTTGGTAAGTTTTTATTTTAGAAATATTGTAGAATTATTTTACTAAATTGTTGTTTATCGTTTGCATGTTCACATTTTCTAATTTGCTCATGTAATTAGGTATTTCATTTACTTTTCAGGTATCCGTCCAAACCAAAAAAAAACAACAACAAGAGATAGAAGCCACCAGGAGAATTTCCTCAGCAACACAAACAAGGTAAAACAAAAATTTTATTTGCATTAGGAAATCGTATTTAAAAATTTCTTGATTTCTATTTTGTTCAGGAAAAAATAAATTCAAACAAAGACGAGGAGGTTTCCAGAATCGTCCACGCACCCTGGCAATCGTAACAAAGCACAGGATTTGAGGCCGACTGGTTCGCCTCAGAGACGGTGGCAGATTGGTAATTATCCTACCACCTTATTTTCTGTGGGGAGCTACCCACGTCCACAGCCGGGCTAAAGTTGTTCAGTCACCTGCTGGTCTTTTATGGCCAAACGGAAACTGACGAAGAAAAAAAGAAAATATATACAACCATCGAAAGGCAATTGAAGGAAAATTCTCTATGGACCACCGAAGGTTTTAAACATGAATTGGCCACACGCCTTCATCATATTCTTTCTGGTTACCAAGGCACGATGTGTTACCGTTCAGTAACCTTTTCTCCATCGACCATGGACCTCCAGGTATTTCAAAATTTAAGTTTTAAATTAATTTTTAATTCAAGTTTTAAAGCGAGTTTTAAAATGTCCATATTTTTTATTATAATGTTTTACGATGTTCCGGGCGTTTTTGTTATTTTGTTGTTAATCCTTTCGGGTATTTGGATGTGTCGGTCTTGGGATATTTCTTTTTGTTGTTTCCTGATGAGGAGATGTTTGCTTCGCTTGTTTTTTGTTTTACTTGTTACGGTAGCCGTTCACGATGTCGAAGTTGGGTTTGGATACTTCCGATGCACTCCTTTTGACTCAGTATGTTTGCCTTTATTGGATTTCCTTTACGCGGTTCTCTTTGTTAGGATCTTGTATCGTTTTTTTTTTTTTTTTTTTTTTTTTTTTTTTTTTTTTTTTTTGTGATATTCTTTTCTACAGGATGAAGACTCTAAATTCTTTATAAGGTATCTGAACTATCTCGTTAGATTGTATACTCACAAGTCATAACTATGAAAACAATACATTAATAAACCCGTACCCCAGTATGCATATATTTTTTCTGTTTTAATTAATCTTAATCATGATTGTTTTACCCCTTCGGGTAGGGGTTAAGAATTTACCCGAAGTAAGGTATGCTTGTCGTAAAAGGCGACTAAAATCCAATCTCCGTATACTGAGAACTACATAAGTATACAAAATATGCAATGGAAAAAACAAATAGATTAATTACCCCAGGTGGAAAGCCAGTTTCTCTGGCAAATCCATCCTCTTCGGAGGCAGGCTCTACGGATTCTGGGGAGAGCCATTTATTGCATTTGATAAATCCTTTCGCGAAAGCGCATAAGGTCCCTCGATCACCTCCATCTGTACCGAGAGTTACCGGCAGAAAGAGTCCACCGGTTGTGCCAAAAGGCACTAAAAGCGACTCACCGAAAACAAACAGTTTTGAGCAGGACAATTGTGAACTGCAAAAGAAGCTGAACGAAATGATAAGACTCTACGAAGAGCTTAAAAAAGAAGTCGAAAGTCTTCGTGAAGAGAACAAGATGTTAAAAACTTCTGAAAACATGAAAGTAAATACTCTAAGTCCACAACATCGAGATCGGCACGAATATGAAACTGATGAAGATGAACTTGCTCGGGAAACTGAAAAAAGTAGACCTTGTAAAAAACGGAAGGCTGAACATTCGCCTAAGTCTCAAAATCAGCTAAAACCAAATAAAATTACACGGAAAGATCAGTTTTCTGCGTATAAGAAACTTCCTCCACCGATAAACATCGTTGGTCAAGCGGATTATAACAAAATTCTTCCTATTCTAAAAGAAACGGCGCAAAAGAATTTCAAAGCTACATCCACTCACAATAATACGTGGAAAATTAACGTAAATGATTCAGATTCTTATAGAAAACTGTCGAAAAAACTCAGCGATGAAAAAATTGAATGGTATAGTTATTCAATTAAAGAAGAAAGACCTCTACGTGTAGTTGCTAGAGGACTTCATCCCTCTTGTTCAAAAGAAGACATCCTTTCGGACTTAAAAACCAAAGGATTTAAGATTCTTGACGCAACAAATCTTTTGAAGCGAGAAAAAGGAATCGAAACCGCTTATATAAAACGCGCTCTTCCGCTTTTTATTCTAAGTTTCGATAAAAATGAAAATGTAGACAATGTTTATAATATTAAAACTATAATGAATATTGTTGTAAAAATCGAACCACTAAGAAAGAACAAACGCCTTATTCCTCAGTGCAAGCGATGTCAAGGTTTTAACCATACAAAAGCTTATTGTCAGAAGGACCCCGTTTGCGTTAAATGCGCGGGAAAGCACATGACTGATGTATGCCGTCTTAAAAAAGAAACTCCGGCTACATGCGCGAATTGCAAAGGTAATCATCCAGCAAATTACCGTGGCTGTGAGGTCGCAAAGGAAATGTTAAAGAGGCGCGAAGAATTTAGTAAGAAAACTAAAAAAAATACCTCAAAGCAAAACAAAGAATTAAAATTAAAAACCAAGACTAATACTCAAGCGTCGAGTAAAACGGACGGGAAAAATAATGAAAACGTTTTACCCTCAGAAAACATAAAAACAAAAAAGACGAACACGTACGCTCAAGTCACGGCGCCCGAAAAACCTAAAACTATTAAACCTGACTCCGTTCAAAATGTATTTTCCCTTATACTTGAACGATTAGAAGAACAAGGGAGAATTAACACAATTATTCTTGAGAAATTGGACAAATTTGAGTCGGCGGCTCTTAAAACACCAAATTTACCGTAAACATGGATCAGTTGTCTCAACAACTCAAAATAATAACATGGAACGCGAACGGACTTACCGCAAAAATCGAAGAACTAGAAACGGTTCTACTTAACGAAAGAATAGATATTTGTTTGATCTCTGAAACTCATTTGAAAAAAGACTCAAATTTAAGTATTAAAGGTTATTCGGCTTACCACGCATGCCATCCATCCGAAAGAGCAAGGGGTGGTTCTTCCGTATTTATCAGAGAAAATATCAATCATTCGTTTGAGATAAATATCGAGCTCGATACAATGCAAGTTACTTCCGTTAGCATAAAAGTTAGACACGTATTTTTTAATATTGCGTCTATTTACTGTCCTCCTCGGTCCAAGATAGACAAAAACGATTTTAAAGATCTTTTCAACGCTTTAGGTCCAAAATTTATTATTGGCGGCGACTTCAATTCGAAACATTCATTTTGGGGATCACGTTGCATTTCGACGAAGGGTAGACAACTCTACAAAGCGGGTATTGAATGTAACGTTGAATTTTTCTCATCAGGAAAACCAACGTATTGGCCAACCGATACAGCGAAAACACCCGATCTTGTTGACTTTTTCATCGCAAGAGGAATGAACAGAAAATATATGACAGTAGATGATAACTTCGATTTTTCTACGGATCACTCGGCCGTTATCTTAACAATAAACAGTAACGTAATCGAAAAAGAAAAGCCCCTAATTTTAACAAATAATAACACAAATTGGGATAAATTCAAAGAAGATTGCGAAAATAGAATTATACTGAACGTCTCTTTGCAAACTCCGTTTGAGTTAGAAGATGAAACAGAAAAATTTATAAATATTGTTCAAGAAGCAGCTTGGAATAATACTCCGATCTGTAGTAAAAAGTCAAGGCAATACGAAGAAAAAATTCCAGAAGATATAAAAGAATTGATACGCGAAAAACGAAAAGCTCGAAAAGTATGGCAGCAATCACGTGCTCCTCAGCATAAAAGTGTCGTCAACTTTTTATCAAACAAGATTAAAAATTTGTTACGAAATTTTAAAAACAGCGAGAATTCTGCCTATCTTGAAAGCCTAACAGCAGACAAAAAAACGAATTATTCTCTTTGGAAGACGATAAAAGGTATTAAAAAGCCTCAAATAATGTCGGCACCTATTCGAAAAAATAATTCTGAATGGGCAAAAACTGATAAGGAAAAGGCGGATTTATTTGCTAAGCACCTTGAGGAAACGTTCAAACCTTTCGATGGTCAAGAGCTTCTGACTAATGACGGAGAGCTCCAACCAGCGCCGGAAAATTTTTCTATCAGGAATATTACTTTGACTGAACTTGTCCAGGAAATAAAACGGCAGAAAAACAATAAAGCTCCTGGCTACGACCTGATTAACGGTCGTGTCCTCAAAGAGTTGCCTAAAAAAGCAATGGTTAAGCTCTTACAGCTCACTAACGCTGCTTTAAGACTTGCTTACGTACCCACGCAATGGAAAGTCGCCGAAGTAATAATGATCCCCAAACCGGGTAAGCCACCGAATGAGAAAAAATCGTATAGACCAATTTCTCTCTTACCAATTATATCTAAAATATTTGAAAAATTGCTTCTTAAACGAATGCTACCAATTATTGAAGAAAAACGTTTAATTCCCGACCACCAATTCGGTTTCCGGAATAATCACTCGACAATTGATCAGGTTTACCGAATAACTAACGAAATTGAAAAAGCATTTGAAGAAAAAAAGATTTGCTCAACTGCATTTCTTGACGTTTCTCAAGCTTTTGACAAAGTTTGGCATGACGGGCTAAAATATAAATTAAAAGTATTTCCAGAGCAAATATATAACATTCTTGAATCGTACCTAGAAAATAGATTCTTTCGAGTTAAGCAAGGAACGGAGTATTCGGAGTTTAAAGAAATAAACGCTGGGGTTCCCCAGGGTAGCGTCCTTGGACCGATTTTGTTTGTTCTTTATACCCGTGATATACCCCAAACAGAAGGCACAACTTTAGGCACTTTTGCCGATGATACAGCTGTACTCGCAATATCGGATTCAATAGAAACGGCAACCTCTAAGCTTCAAAAGGCATTAAATAGCATTTCAGATTGGACAAAGAAATGGCGAATTGCTCTTAATGAAACGAAATCGACGCACACAAATTTTACGTATAAAAAAGTATATAACTTACCTATTTATATAAATTCTGTGCAAATTCCATACGCTAATGAAGCGAAGTATCTAGGCATGACTCTAGACGCGAAACTTAAATGGAAAGTTCATGTAAAAAAGAAACGCGATGAACTCGAAAATAAACTCCGCGAATTGACATGGCTTATTGGAAGATATTCCAATCTAAGCGTTTATAACAAGCTTCTTATTTATAAGCAAGTACTGAAACCAGTTTGGACGTACGGCATACAACTTTGGGGTTGTACCAACGAAAGAAATATACAAATTTTGCAAACATACCAAAACAAAGTACTTAAAATAATAGTAAATGCTCCATGGTATGTAAGAAATAGCGACTTACATAGAGATTTAAATATAAAATATGTAGAAGACGAAATTAAAAAATTTGCTACAGAGCTAAGATCACGACTTAGAACTCATAGTAATAACTTAATCCAACAATCTGTTAGCGAGGCGTTCGTTTTTCGGCGTCTGCACCGAACAAGACCTTCTGATCTAGCGCAAACAAATTAATCTCTCCACTCGAATTTTGTGGAATCTTCAGGTCCTCTCGTTGGGGAGCTTCCTGACAAAACGCGAACAAAATGACGCTAAAACTACTTGTTAAGCTGGACTTAGTTGTAGTAATAATATAGAAGATAAGGGAGGTGAGTTTTAGTCAGTAAAAATCTGACACTACTATAAGCATCGGGCTTATAGTGTCTCATGAAGATTTCTCACCTTCCTGCGGAAAAAAAAAAAAAAAAAAAAAAAAAAAAAAAAAAATGATTGTTTTATATGACCACATTCCACTATGGAAACGACATTGAATCTTTTTACAGACCCCTGCAGGCCTTAGTTTTGCATTTGATCTTGTATTAAGTGAATGATTAGTTACTATAAGGTGATCAAGACAATAATAATTAACTAGATGATAAATAAATAACCAATTGAATAGACGCAACTAAATGAATACCTACATCTAAATAAAACTATAATAAATTAATCTAAATAGACCAAGGACTTGATATCATGGAAATACTTGAATAGCTTCCATTAAGCTTATCAATTAAATAACATTTTTTTTCCTTTTTTTTTATATATATCTAATTTACGAAATGATAACTCACCACCGAATAATATAATTTGTTCAACAAATTAACACTAATATATTAAATAACATAAATAAATAAAAGAAAAAAACTAAATAAATAACATAAATAAATAAAAGAAATAAAAAAAAACGAAATGATAACCCACCACCGAATAATATAATTTGTTCAATAAATTAACACTAAAATAAATAAATAACATAAATAAATAAAAGAAAAAAACTAAATAAATAACATAAATAAATAAAAAAAAACGAAATGATAACCCTCCACCGAATAATATAATTTGTTCAATAAATTAACACTAAAATAAATAAATAACATAAATAAATAAATAAAAAAAAAACTAAATAAATAACATAAATAAATAAAAGAAATAAAAAAAAACGGAGGAAGATACGCCAATCAATAAATAATAAATTATGACTACTAGGAGATTTTAGTTTAAGAACTACATGGTAGTATTGCACGGAAACTAGGTCGAATGTCTCTAAGCTAAATCACAGATGTTTTATCACAGAACTCTATTGCTTAATATCCTTGGCGTGGAAAATCCCTAATTTTGTTGCTGAGAGCTTTTCCAGCTCGTAAAAATTCTTGCCGATACTTTTGACGATTCGACACTTGACATATTTAGGGCACAGCTTTGACGATAGGTACTTGGACGAGTCACTTAAGACAAAATTTCGTCGGAAGACCTCTTGCCCCGGTACAAAATGGATTTTTCGGCTTCGGATATTGTATCTTTTTGCGCCCTTTTCATTGGCTTTTAGGATATTCTCCTTAACCTTTTCGCGAATGCATTGCAATCGGTTCTGCCTAGGAAGCGTAAACATCTCACCATCGTCCATAGCATTCAGTCTCTGGACTAACTGGTAACTCGTGCCGTGTGTCATCATATTCACCCCGAAAAGAGTGAAATATGGTGAAACTCCAGTGGCAGAGTGTATCGAAGTTCTCAACGCACAGGCGATATCACTGAGGTGATTATCCCAGTTGCGCTGATCGTCTTTAAGATATGAACGTATGGCAGCTAGCAGAGTTCTATTCACCCGTTCCGAAGCGTTGGATTGAGGTGAATAGTTGGCGGTTTTGAAATGGCGAATGCCGTATGTTTGAAGAAAATTTTGAAACTCTTTAGCAATAAATTGTTTGCCGTTATCGGAGTGTATAATTTCTGGCACTCCAAAGGCATTAAAAATTTCGTTTTTCAAAAATTTTATGACACTAGTTGTCTTCGCAGATCGCAAAGGACACAACCAGACATATTTCGAAAAGTGATCTAGAACGACAAACACATACGAGTTTCCGGTTTTTGAACGCGGATAGGGTCCAATAAAATCTATGAATAGTTTTTGAAATGGCAATTCGGTGGTAAAAGTGCTACTAATCGGGGGCCGCAGAATTTTGTTCGTTGACTTACTCCCTTTGCACACCTCACATTGGGCTATAAAATTTTTGATTTGGACGGTCATGTTTGGCCAATAGAAAAACTGTCCAATTCGGTGTAGGTAGGGTTTTCGCAATCCCTCCGTGGGCAACTCGTGGGGGTTCGTGAGCTAACCGAATAATTTCTT
Organism: Eupeodes latifasciatus; assembly: GCA_920104205.1. Lineage (NCBI taxonomy): Eukaryota > Metazoa > Arthropoda > Insecta > Diptera > Syrphidae > Eupeodes > Eupeodes latifasciatus. The sequence goes on from OV049924.1 coordinate 235,237,600, forward strand.
CCGTCAAACCCGACGGAATCCACAATCTCCATGTGTTGCCGACTAACGCAGTATCTCCCTCTAATGGCAATGCTCTTTTGTACACGTAATTGTCCTCAACCTTCAAATCTGGTAATTCTTCAGCATTCTTTTCGATGGTTTCAATTAAATTTCTGTAGTCCTCGGACTGGAACTCACTCGACCCTAAGTCTATCAAAGGTGCTACTTCTGCTATCTCCAGGTAATCTAAATGTGCCCGAGAAAGTGTGTCCGGCACGACGTTAAGCGTACCCTTCCGGTGCTCTATGTCGAAGGTGTAGGATTGTAGCTCCAAACTCCACCTGGCCAATCGACCGCTTAGGTCCTTCATGTTCATAAGCCATTTCAGGCTAGAGTGATCTGTGATAATGGTGAAGTCCATACCTTCGACATAGGGCCGGAACTTCTTCACCGCCATCACCGCCGCCATACACTCCTTCTCGGTCACTGTGTAATTTTTCTGGCATGCATTTAGTTTTTGGGAGAAGTAAGAAATCGGTACTTCTGCGTTTTCTTCGTCTTTCTGGAACAGAACCGCTCCTATCCCCGAATCTGATGCGTCGCATTGAATAAAAAATCGTTTTTTGAAATCTGGTCGAATAAGCACGGGAGTGGATGTCAAGGCGACTTTTAGTTTCTCAAACGCCTCTAAAGCTTCGTTGGTCATCTTGAATTTTACATTTTTCTTCTTGAGTGGAGAAGTCCTTAATGAAACGCCTATACCACCCTGCCATCCCGAGCAGCCTTCGTACTTGTCGTGGATTTTTAGGAACTGGGAAATTCACCACAGCTTCCACTTTCGCCGGGTCCGGTTTCAGCTTCCCCCAACCTACTATAAAGCCCAGGTATTTGAGTTCTTTGAAGCAGAACCGGGACTTCTTCAAATTGATAGTGAGGTTGGCTTTTCTTAAGCATTCGGCTACTTGGGCTAACAGGGTGATATGGGTCTCGAAATCGGGTGAAATTATAAGCAAATCGTCTAAATACACAAAAACGCTCTCCCTGAGTCGTGCAGGAATTACCTTGTCCATTAACCGACACAACCTTTGAGCTGCGTTGCACAACCCAAAAGGCATGACGGTGAATTGGTACAAGGGTCTCCCCGGTACCGCAAACGCAGTTTTTTCCCTACTCTGCTCCTCGAGTGGGATTTGCCAAAAAGCTTCCTTTAAATCTACACTACTTATATAGTGTGTATCTCTCTGGCGACTGAGGAGCCCTTCGATATGAGGAAGCGGATTCGCGTCCTTTTTGGTCACCGCGTTGACCTTACGCGAATCCAAACAAAAGCGATATTTAATTGTCCCGTCTTCGCATGGCTTCTTTATAAGGACAACGGGTGAGCACCAAGGACTCTCGCTTTCCTCTATAACTCCGAGCTTCAACATTCTATCCAGTTCCTTGTCCAAAAGGGCTTGTACCGCTGGAGAAACAGGGTAGTGTCTCTGCTTGACAGGGATAGTGTCTCCGGTATCGATGACGTGCTCCATAATCGACGTCTTTCCGAGGCCGTGACGCTCAAAATCGAGAAACTTCAGCTTGATAGCTTCCAATCTGGACCGCTGTTCAGGCAAAAGTCGATGGGCGTTGAATACTTCTCCGTTTTCTTCGGGAATAGAAACGGAGCCTATTACATTGGGAGCGATATTAAAGACTTTCCAAAAATCGACTCCTAAGTAAACTTCCTGATCTAGATTAGGCACTAAATAGAACGAAATTGGTTCGGTCTTTTCTTTATATGAGACTAAAATTTCAGCTTTTCCTATTATTATTTGATTTTTACCATCAGCCGTTTTGATATTTGCTTTATACGGCTGAATCCTTAAATTGTGGTTATTAACAAACTGAAGGCAATTTTTCCCTAAAATACTTACACTCGCCCCACTATCAAGAAGTCCAATAACTTCTTTTCCCGCCATTGATATTCTAGCATAAGGCCTGGGGTCCGTGTTTTCATCTATCACTGTTGCTAACAATTTATTTCTAGCCTCCTTTCTTTTCAGAAATCTTTCTCGTGTTTTTAAAATTCTATCCGAGATTCTTCCTACCGGCTGGTTAAAAATTCTATTTCTGGCAGTTTCATACTCTTTAATTCTTATATGTAGTGGTTTTAATTCTTTCAATTTCGTATATTCTTTTCGTTTCGCTGTGGTATCTTTTGTTAGTATTTGTATCTTCTGGTTTCTCAAGCTTCCCTCTACATTTTCCTCTGATTTTCTTGGGGAGCCTGTGATGAACGCGACGCCCCCAAACTCGTTGCGTTCCTTGGCTGGTTTCCCGAATTACAGACGCCGCATTTGGGAGTAATCACGCCTTCCTGCCCGCACCTGTAACAAAATATGTTCTGTTCTGTTGAGGGACAATCCATAAAAGCATGTCCTTGTCTCCTACAATTCCAACCTGTCAATTTTTTCGGATCGGAATATTCTTTGGTTTTCATCCGATTCCCAGGAAGATTGAACGCTGCCAAATTTTCATCTTGATAATAGGCTGGTTCGGCTGACCAATCCAGCTCGTTCGCGTGGTATCGTCCCGGTGGTCTAGCTGGTTTAGGAGCCTCTCTTTCCTTCCCTGGGAATGCGGCTTCGGCTTCTTTACAAGCTGTCCTAAGCTGATCCATAGTAAGAACCGCCTGTGGATACACTAGCCTCCCAATTCGCTCGTTCAGGTTTCGCTTAAGCAGGCGCACCAAATCCCCTTCTGGCATCGGCACTCTCAACTGGGCTTTCATTCGGTTGATCTTAGCAAAATAGTCCTCACTAGATTCCCAGGCACCTTGACGCCGGTCCATAATGTCACGCATTAACTCCAAGTCGGTCTTAGAGTTCCTAAATCTACGCGTTAATGCGTCACGCAGCGTTGGCCAATCGGGATGGAGACCATATACGTGGTAGGATTGGTGGAATTCCCAATACCAGTCATAGGCAGTGTCGGACAATAGGAGATGAAAATCCCTCATCACTTCAGCCCAAGAGCAGCCGTGTTGGTATTGAAGCGTTTCTACCCTAGATATAAATTCCTCTACCCCGAAGGTTTCGGACTTCCCGTTAAACTTTAATCCCCATCTATCTATTCGGATAGGCATCCGGTGATTGCCATACGCCTGGTAATGCGGCCTCCAATCGCCGGGTGGATTTGTGGCCGGTGGTGCCACAGGTGGCTGTCCTCCATCATATCCTGAAAGGGGAAACGGTGAGTATCTAGGTCCTCCCACTGATGTCATAAACTGCGAATCTGGGTTTGGCCGTCCTTGACTCCCTGCTGCGTTAGAAGCTAGCGGAACTGATTGGGCTGGCTCAACTATTTTAGGTTTGGCGTAAAAATTCGTTGCTCTTGTAGCGCGTTCCCCCACTGCCGGTGTAGGCTTTATCGTTTTATTAATGTCTGCCATAAAATCTATAAAATTCTTTCGAAATTCTTGCTTCAACACATCTGGCAGCTCTTCTCTCAAGGAACTTGCGTAGGATTCGTAAGCGGTCACTACGGCCATGTTTATGGCCATTTTTAACTCGGTCGAGAGGTTCACCTCTTGTGGAGTCGCATTCGCCTTCACCGCCTCGTTCCGAGTATTTTGGCTCGTCTGAACTCCCTGTGCTACTTCTTCTGTTTGAAGCAGAGTTTGCTGATCTGTGGCAACTCTTTGCGCTCTCGAAACTGCCATTCGGTCTTTCGGAATAGCACCTTGGTTTACCCTTGGAGTCGCCGCCGGTTCATTGTTTCCGAAGTTTATTCTACCTATTGCCGGCCTATTCGGATTCGAGTAGGTTTCGCACGATCTCATCCCTAGCAATTGTTCCCAGCGGTTTCGTTTCTCCCTAGAGTTAGCGCTTCCGGCTTGTCTCGGATCGTTCTCCACTTCTCCTACTTTTTCTCTAGGAATGATTTCATCATCCCACTGTATTTGTGCAGATAGCAAATTGGCAACCGAATCCCTATTCTCGACCGCCCCGCCTGCACCCTCGTCTAACACTTGCCGAGCCGTTCTTTCTAGGTTGTGTGACCAGTCAAATAAATCGTCAGCCTGTTCTCGCCATGAAGCCCCACCCGTAAGGCTACTGTAGGACGGTGCCGATAGTGAACCTGTCCTTACAGAATTGTCGGTTTGGTTCGGTGGCGATGACGGACGATCATCGGCATTTGCCGAATTCGGAGCTCTTTGTCCTGTCGACTTTCTTGCCTGAGGAGAGTGTTGGACCGGCGACATTTCTATATCTCCCTTAGCAACTGCCCTATTTAAATCTCTATTTATTTTTGATCTAGTATTAATATTTTTCCCTATTTTCCCAGATCTCAACCTCATTACTTGAACGACCTCCTGTCGGATGACGCAAGGACCTCGCACGATCTTGGCAAAAAAAAATTTCGAAAATGATGGTATAAGTTTTAATTAATCTATCCTTCTCTCTAACTTTTCTTATTTTTCTTTTTGTTTATATACAGATATACAGGTTGCGATGTACCTATATGATGAATAATCGAATGCAGGGACAAACAAAAGACCACTTCCTAAGGAAATCTTTGTTGTACAAAAATACTGTTTGACTAACTATTAAATTGCCAAAAATTCTTAACGATACAATTATGACCAACTCTATTATCGATATAAAAAACTCTTGTACTTAATCTCCAACCCAAAAATATTTAGAATTAAAAACCATAACTTAAATGACCAAACAAACAATGTACTAGTAAACGTTAAACTTATAAATTTGAAATTATCAAGCTAGAAACCCGATAATAAACATAAACGTACTCAATCGATATTCCCAATTGTGGAATCTTTACTATTAATGTGTTCCTCTGGATCCGAAATAATGATCTTTAAAGCGTACAAAAAAAAACGATATTTAAATTATACATGTAAAAGTAAATAGAGTTTATTCCTATTAATTTTTGTTTAACTCAAACACATGACTAACAAACAAATTTAACTTATCTGTTGCTTTCAATTATTTTTTTTCTTTTATTTTATTTTTTTAATTTATTCTTATTATAATCTTTTTCGAACTCCTCACACCGCTTTATTTCTTAACTTACTATCCTTCGCCAAACCATTGTATGCCAAGAAAAGATATTAAATCCCTCAAGGTATAAAGTAGACAAAAAATTACTACCAAACCAATGTATAACTTTATCTCAGACCACAACTTAATAATCAGTTGAAATTTTGAATAACGTAACTCGAAATACTATCATGTATCTTCTTCGGAACCTTTTAAATTTTTTTTTTTTTTAGACGAAGACACGAATTTCACATGTAACTAGTTTACTCGTACTACCATTCAATTTTAATGATCCTAAAATTCGACATAGATTTGCTTATTTTTGAGTTTTTAAATTTTTCTAGATTTAACGACATAGAACCTTTTTTTTTTTTTTTTTTTTTAAATATTTTGTAATACTTTTTAATATGCCCAATGAATCTACATATATGTGTAAATTATAAGTGTTTTATGTAGCTGTTTAGCCTTTTGCTGTAAATAAAGTAAATGTTTTCTGTTGTTGTTTTATTTCATGAAAGTTCGGGGGTGTAGGAGGCAGCTTGCTACGGGTGTTTCTAAAAAATTTTTCTATGATTGGGGACTGGAAGCTCGCATATCATGACGAGTAATCTCGCCAATCTCAAATGAATGGTAAGCAGAACATACAAACACATAAATAACGACGACATAAAGACATTACTTGTTTGATCTTACTACTGTGAGTAGGCTTCGGCTTGGTCGTCGCAATTGTTCGAACTTTCTGAAGAGCCATTTCGGCCAAGACGTACGGCTCCACCAAATACTAGACCCAGCAGCAATTTCAAACGTTGACAAACAGAAGTAATCGTCAGGGCCTCTGAAGGGTCTGAGACATACTGTCGCCATTGAACCGACTTTCTAAAACGCAATTCTGTTCAAGACATACTGCAGCCCTCGACATCCTCCGGCGCTAAGATCACAAGCCGCGTTACCACCTTCAAGGCATCCAGGAATCTACCGCGATTCAGTAGTACTCTAGGGTCTTCTACTTGAAGACATGCAGAAACCCGACGAAAAAAATCCGACGATGGTAATACGATAGAAAACATAGGTTTATCAAACCTCTTGCCATCCATGATCTCACCCAATGCGACGTCGCAAATGATGAGACTTTCTAATAAGCCATTCTCATCATGACTTACGTCCCATTTGGCAATCTCAAGAAGGTCAAGATGAGTATTAGGACAGACGACTAGGACAATACGTTGGGCGCCATTTGTTGCTGGCCACTGGTAAAGGGTTTAAAAGAAAACGGAAGTTTTAGAGAAGCCGGAAATACCCTATTCTATGGAAGGGAGAGGCAGGTTGGTGGTGACATGACAGGTCAATAGGTAGGAAGGCAAAGGTGAGGGGAAATGAGAGGTTATTGGGATGGGGTACACGGGGGAAGAGATAGAAGGCAAAAAGGGAGAGAATGATCATTGGATTTACTCACCGGAAACATGGTAAAGTATCCTCTTTGGCGACACGGAAATGAGAAGAGTTCGAATGAACGGAAAAAGGTAAGTATGCACGGATACGGAAACGAGTGGGGTAGTAAGCAGGAAAAGAAAAACAAAACAGAGGGGGTAAGGACGTTCTGAGGAAGAAAGGAAGGAGGGGTGTCTGACGGTGAGACTTGGCACGCTTGCGAGGCGCGGCTGCGCTCGTCGGAATAGGGGGGGATCTTGTCCCAAGGTCAGACTAGGACCAGGCAACAAAACATAAATCGTGCCAAAAAAATTAAACACATCACAAACAGAAAAAAAAACCACCACCACAGGAAACTTCCGCTCACATTCAAGAGATTTGCGAAATACTCACATCGAACATATCGTTGCAGATGTTTGGCAACGCGTGGCCCTCCCTACCATGGAGCCCTTGTCCCGGAATGCCAGAACTCCCCTTCAGCTGGCGCGCCTCCAATCAGTCCATCACCCGTAGATCATATGCTTCCTCTTCCACCCCCTGAAAGTTAAAAGACCTAGCAATCCATGAAGCTGGCGTTCAGCAAAGAAATCTCACTCGTTTTGGCGTGATTCACAATCATAGTTTTATTTAAGCGAAATCATACAGACATTTCAAATATCGATTTAAAGTAACTTAAAACTAAAATTTTTAAACCAAATTATAATTGCAAATCAATTATTAGAAAGTGAATGGTGAATAGTAATAGATATAATAAGATGATGGTTTAAACACAGTCGAAATTATACTAATTATAAACTACACCTTTTTTTTTTTGTTTTGTTGTTTTATAATTTTTTTTTGTTTTTTATCGATTTTTTCTAAGAAGGTTATTCAGTTTAGCGAAAGGAAAGTTGTTTTTCAATTTTCAATGATTTACAGGAATAATAAAAAAAAAGAAAAGAAAGTTTTTATCAGCTTCTGCTCCCACCTAGCCTTCCTGCAGACGCTAATCCTTAGCGTCTTCCTTTCTGAAGACGGAGTAAATGCAAAGCGAAATCGCCTCCGTGGACCCTACCTAAGAAGAGCTCTTGTTAGGCATACGCCTCTCGAAGGAAACCCAAAATGGCTGACGCGACCGTTAGCAACCCGTAGAAGGCGCAGTTAGGATGGCAAAACCTTCCTTCTCCCGTTTTAGAAATATTTTTGCTTATTATCGTTATTATTTTTTTAACAAAATTTAGCTAACCAAAAAAATTGTTTTATAACTTCCCTTTCTCACTCCTTTTTTTTTTATTTTCTGCCCTTTTTACAATATGAAAATAACCTGACTACCACGCCAAAAAAAATATTTTTTTCCTTTTTTTTTTTTGAAAAGAAAATCTTATGTGTCCCACTGTAGTGGTTACACGCTGCTATCGTGGGCTCTTAAGTAAACTGATGTACACGTTCTGGAATTGTTGGTCACTTTTTGAATATGGCTGATGTTCAACCAAAAAAATTTCTCGGCGGTCACGACACTTTTGCTCAGTTGGTGACCGCCAAAATTCTTATTTTCCGTGGTCAATCAAATTCTAAAAATTTTGCGAATATTTCTAATTAGGTCCACCGTTAACACATACGTTCTTTTTTTTCACTCACCCTTTTTTCCCTTTTTTTTCTATCCGTCTTATCCCGCTAGTTTATCTGTTTCTTTTTATCTATACTCTTTCCAGATTCGGTACGGCTAGAATATTTAACGCCCTTAAAAATTTTTTTTTTGTTTTAACACTTAACTTAAAATCTAACGCTCACCGTTTCCTTTGAAGCGGATTTTTCCTTCCGTTACTATGACGGTTTCAGATTCCTCTTTTTTTTTTTTTGCACCGATGTACATAGGTAGCCGGTACCTCTATATCGTCTCCTTGAAATCTATACAAAGGTCATACAAATTTATCACTATTTTGGAATTTTACTTTCGTACAATATATATATAAATTCTTTCTAATAAAAAAAATTCATGAAGTCTCACTTACAGGGCACTTTGATTTGTCTGCTTCTACAATTTTGTTCCAGTGTCTCCAACGGTTTTAATTTTAAATTCAAACGCACAACAAAAAACTGCCTTATTACAAGAAAAACTTTTTGTATTTACTGCGAGGTAGACTTCCCGTGTACTCACTCTGTTTGTTTTTTGCTAAATGTTCTGTGGGTTGTGATCTACCATTTCCCATACCCAAATTTCTTGCAATCATTTACCTATACATACACATAAGTCCCGCTCTCTAACCAACTGGTTCTATTTATCCGTACATCCTACCAACAATTTGCAACGTTTAACTTTGCCCCCTTTTTCGTTTACCTCCCCCGCATCGTCAGTGAGTACATCTATTCTCACGTCGCCCCTTTTTTCTTTGGGCCTGCCTTACCGACTTCTAACCCTCACTCATTAGTGGATCTTATTACGATCCACGGATGAATTATTTTGGAGTACTTATCTACCTAATCCTACTAGCGATAGTTTTATTTTTCTAAGCTCGTCTTCACAACCAAATAAACGCGTCTAATATTGTGTTCCGACCTCAAAACATCCTAATTTCTACTTTTCGACATTATTCTTTGGCATAATCGCTTGATGTTTGTAGGAATAACTCAATTGGTAGTGGAACGCACCTATAGCTATCTCGCCTCAACACCTTTTGCAATTTGTCGACCACATACATGCATGCCTTATATTCCCCATCCCCAAGCGAGTCAACTTTATGCCGACAGCCATAGTTATTCATTCATGTTATGTTCCAGCAATTAGCCGCAACCGTGTCATGGTGACAACAAAAATATAAATAAATATACGAAGAATGCAGAAGAGATTTGTTGGTAAGTTTTTATTTTAGAAATATTGTAGAATTATTTTACTAAATTGTTGTTTATCGTTTGCATGTTCACATTTTCTAATTTGCTCATGTAATTAGGTATTTCATTTACTTTTCAGGTATCCGTCCAAACCAAAAAAAAACAACAACAAGAGATAGAAGCCACCAGGAGAATTTCCTCAGCAACACAAACAAGGTAAAACAAAAATTTTATTTGCATTAGGAAATCGTATTTAAAAATTTCTTGATTTCTATTTTGTTCAGGAAAAAATAAATTCAAACAAAGACGAGGAGGTTTCCAGAATCGTCCACGCACCCTGGCAATCGTAACATTTTATTGCCGTTTCATATAGTGCGTTTGGTTTGATGGTTAATTTGTCATTTAGTATTTTGTCTTGTTCTAGTTTGTAAGCTTTGTAAATTTCATATTCTTCTATTGCGTCAAGTAATCTACCTTTTCTGCATATATGTAATGTTTGTAAATTTGTTTCGATGTCGGTATAATTATGGTTGTTTTCTATTAAATGTAACGCATAAGTGGATTTGGTATTTGGTTTGGGTCTATGTTCATTGAATCTTTCTTCGAATGTTCTACCTGTTTGGCCTATGTAAAATTTGTTGCAATCATTGCATTTAAGTTTGTAGACGCCGGAATATGATTTTGTTTCTTGTTTTATTAAACTTGGAGACAAATAAACCATATTATGTATTTAACAGCCAAACAAGCAAAAATTGTCTACGAATACAAAAATGCTAAGATCAAAATGACTAAAGCTAATTTAAATCTAAAATTTAACAAAAGGTTCCTAAAACATAACATTACACCCAAATATGCCCAAATAAAAATAAAAGACTCATCAATAGCCGCACAAAAAACACAAAAACTAGTCAGAATTATTAGAATTAACGAAGAAATAAAATTTCTATACAGTAAAAAAGTGAAATTAAACAATAAAGTATATCAATCGTACCTACAAATGTATAAAAACATACAGAACATTGCCGTGGACATATACATAGATGAAACTAACCAATACATACAAAACATTACAAAGAAAATCACCAAATCACAAAATAACAAACTACAAAAATTAATTAACAAACAAATGGACGACAAAAAACCAACAATAAACCACACCTTTTATCCTAGAGTAATAAATAAAACAAAAATTCCAATAACAGAAATAGAATTAAAAACATTAAACAAAGGTCTTAAATACATTATACCTAAAATCAACAAAAACAGCATAGCACAAGAAGTAATCAACACTGAAGCAGCAATAAAAACAATAACATCATATGAAACACTGAATGAAACAAGAATCATCATAAACAAAAAACTAAAAAAGATAATTAACATCAATAATATTAACAAAAATCTACATAAAAAATACAAACAAGATATAAAAAACCTCAATAACATTAAACATAAATTAATAGAAAACGAAGCAATGATCACAAAATCCGATAAAGGAAACACAATAGTAATACTCAATAAACAAGATTACATAACAAAAACAGAAAAATTCTTCCTAGACATTAAAATACAACAATTACAAAAAGACCCCACTAAGATATACAACAAAGAAATTAATAATGCAATCAACAAATGCAATCACCTACTTACAAATATAAACAAACACACACTCAAACAACCAAATCCTAAAGCTCCACAACTCACAGGCCTCCCGAAAATACATAAAAAAGATATACCAATACGCCCACTCATCAACTACAGAACCGCCCCATCTTACAAAATAGCCAAAAAACTACAACAAATAATAAAAAACAGCATAAATCTTAAAAACAACAACAGCATAAAAAACACCACACAATTAATAGACAAAATTAATAACATAAACATACATAAATACAAACTCCAAAATGATTTCATTCGATATAACCAATATGTACACAAACATTCCGATAAACGAAACAATTAAAATACTTAAAGACAACCTCCAACAAACATCTAGAATCAACACAAATCAAACCAATGAACTGATACAAATACTGGAAATCATAATGAAACAAAACTACTTCACTTTCAATAACCGCTTTTATACCCAAACAGAAGGACTAGCTATGGGATCACCACTAAGTGGACTATTAGCTGAAATATACCTTGACTACTTTGAAAATAAATACATCCTCTCAACACTAAATCCACAAAAACACAAAATAATAACATATTCAAGATATGTAGATGACACATTTGTAATCTTTGATGGAACACAAAGACAAATAGACATGTTAACAAAATACATGAACAATATCAACACAAAAATAAAAGTGACAACAGAAATAGAAAATAATAATTCAATAAACTTCCTTGACATAACAATTACAAAATTCAATAATAATTTTAAATATAAAATATACCGAAAAGAAACCACATCAGAAACAGTCATACATAATAATTCCCACCACCCAAATTCACAAAAGATGGCAGCTTTCATTGCATTTATTAATAGAACCTACAACATCCCTATGGACAAAATCGACTTCATCAATGAAATTAACATAATAAAACAAATTGCGTACAATAATGGATACAAAACAACAATAATAGACAAATTAATAAAGAAAAAAGAAAAGAAAAGAAACAAAAACAAAAATATTATACCCACAATAGAAAATTTAAAATATACCACAAATATTAACTAATCATTTCAAAAAACTTAACATTAATATAACATTCAAAACAAACAACAACTTACAAAATATTTTAAAACCAAAAATAAAACAAGAAACAAAATCATATTCCGGCGTCTACAAACTTAAATGCAATGATTGCAACAAATTTTACATAGGCCAAACAGGTAGAACATTCGAAGAAAGATTCAATGAACATAGACCCAAACCAAATACCAAATCCACTTATGCGTTACATTTAATAGAAAACAACCATAATTATACCGACATCGAAACAAATTTACAAACATTACATATATGCAGAAAAGGTAGATACTTGACGCAATAGAAGAATATGAAATTTACAAAGCTTACAAACTAGAACAAGACAAAATACTAAATGACAAATTAACCATCAAACCAAACGCACTATATGAAACGGCAATACAATTTAAAATTTAAACACAAATAATAAAAGAAGGAAAAAAGACAACATAATACATTAAAGCTTAAATAAATATACAAACAATAAACCAACAACAACAATAAAAAAGAAGAAAGAAAGAAAACATCACATCACAACAAAAAGCCAAACTATAGAAGAAAATAACAAACAACAACAACAATAGAAGACCAAAACTTTAGCCAACTTGACACATCAACCACCAACAACACTAGCAACAAAAGTATTCCACCCGATGATGGAGAAACTCCTCCGAAACGCGTCGTGATATTAAAATATATTCAAAAACTTAAGTTGTAAAATTAAAAATTAAATTAAAATAAAAAACTAAATAACATTATTTTTATTTGTTTATTCTCATAAATTTAAACGATGGTTTGTTGTTCAAGTGTTTCGTTCGATGGCAAGCGACAAATTTTAGCGATGGGCCGTTTTATCATTCCGGATTTGGTTTTCACTGTGACAACACGGATTAATCCATCTGATCCCGGATGAGTTTCGTGAACGCGAGCTAGGTTCCAATGAGTCGGTGGAAATCTTTCATCTTTGATCAGAACGATATCTCCAATTTTGATATTTTCTTGGACTTTCATCCACTTCGGACGCTGTTGAAGCTTAGATAAGTATTCGGAAATCCATTTACTCCAAAATGTCTCCATTAACGCTTGGATTCGCTTCTATCTATCCATATACGTGATGTTGATGTCGATGTCACCTTGTGGCACAGCATGAAGGGATTCGCCGATTAAAGAATGTGCTGGCGTTAACACATCTAAATCATCTATACTATCGGAAAGAGGACACAAAGGTCTCGAATTCAAGCACGCTTCTATTTGAGTTAGAAGTGTTGTGAGCTCCTCAAAAGTTAGTCTCTCTGTTCCAACGATCCGTTTTAAATGGTACCTGACCGACTTCACACTGGCTTTCCACAATCCACCGAAGTGAGGAAAAGCGGGAGGAATAAAATGCCATTCCGTACCTTGATTTGCAAGGTTTTCCGCGATTTCCTTAAAATCATGTTGTGCAGCTTTTAACATTTTGTTTAGTTCAGTATTTGCTCCAACAATGTTGGTACCACAATCACTATGGATTTGTTTACAAATTCCGCGTCTGGCAGTAAATCTTATAAATGCTGCCAAAAATGCTTGTGTCCTCAAGTCTGAAACGACTTCTAAATGTATAGCTTTTGTTGTCAGGCATATAAAGACAGCGAAATATCCTTTCAGGATTTTACTGCCGCTTGCTTTCCAGGCTTTGATTTCGATGGATCCTGCGTAGTCTACGCCAGTGTGACAAAATGGTCTGGCCATACGATCTCTTGCAGCTGGTAAATTTCCCATCAATTGCTGCATCTCTGCAGCCTTTTGCCGATAACAAGTCGTGCAATGATGTAGTTGGTACTTCACACTTCTTCGAATTTGGCCGATCCAAAATCGTTGGCGTATATACCCTTTCATTTGTTGGATTCAACCATGCAAAGTATTTTTGTGAGCATCTTTTGCCACAAGTCTTGTGAAATGGTGGCTATTATGCAATAAAATTGGGTGCTGCGCCTCATAAGGTAGCAGTGAGTTTTGAAGTCGACCGCCGACTCTCAGAATTCCGTTGACATCAATGAATACATTTAGTGTTTGTAATTGTTTGGGTATTTTATTATTTTCTGGCATATCTTTCAATTCTTTGGAGAACATCTCGCTCTGGGCTGTTTTGTTCGAGCTGCTTCCAACTCAGACACCCTTAATGGTCCGGTAAGTTTCGAGGCAGTCACTACCACATTGCTAATCTTTGACTTTTTTCTGGCCAGATTGGTTTTGTAACGAAGCCACCACGCTATTACTCGAATTACCTTGTGTAAGCTCGAGATCTTGTGAATAATTACGCTGGTGAGTTCCTCTGCTACTTGAATAGTATGGATCTTTACTGGACGACGTTCTTCTTCTGTTTCAACATTTTCAACTTGGCCGGGTACATCAAACTCCCACTGCGATCGTAAATATATTGGACCGTTCCACCAGGCATCTAAGGATTCCATAATTGATGGATATACGCCACGGGATGCCAGATCAGCTTGATTGTGCTGTGTTGGGACATGAGACCAACAATCGCTGCTAATTAATCGTTGTATTTCGGATACTCGATTTGAAACAAATGTTGTCTAATTTGATGGAGTCGAATCCAAGCAAGAGCAATTGTAGAATCAGTCCAGGCAAAGATGCGAACATTAGGAATAGCTAAGACATCTCTAGTATATTGAAAAAGTTGTGCCAAAATGACTGCACCGCAAAGTTCAAGACGAGGTAACGTGATTGTCCGCTTGCTCGGAGCAATCTTCGTCTTTGCTAGAAGTAAGTTATTGTGGATGTCTCCTTTGTTATCTAATACTTGAACATAAACCACTGCTTCATATGCTTTGGTTGAAGCGTCGCAAAAGCCATGCAACTCGATTGCTTGATTTGATGGGCTCATTCGATTCCATCGCGGAATTCTCACCTTTTCTATGGTTGGGAGTTCTAGCTGAAAAGCTTCCCAACTCTTTTTTATGTGGGCTTTAACTTCCTCGTCCCAATCACATCCAAGATCCCAGAGCTTCTGCATAATAATCTTTGCAGTGATTATGCACGGTGAAATCCATCCAAGTGGATCGAAAAGCTTGGCGACGGTCAATAAAATAGTTCTTTTCGTTGTCGTTTCATTTGGTTTCTGTGCATTTTTATATGAAAAGAAATCACTGCTAGGAAACCATTTGATGCCAAGAGTTTTCACGTGATTGGACCGATCAAAAGGAAGCTCGAAATCATATTCGCGATCTTGAATTGAAATATCTTCAATCAAGCCTTTATGATTGGCTGTCCACTTGCGTAGATTAAAACCGGCTGACGCTAAAAGTTCTCTTGCTTCATCTCGTTTTCTTTTCGCTTCTTCCATAGAATCTGCACCGCTAATCAAATCATCAACATACATATCTTCTCGCACGACCTTCGCCCCCACAGGATACTTATCCTGTTCATCTTGGGCTAAACGTTGTAGGGTTTTTATTGCCAAATAAGGAGCACTTGCCGTTCCAAGTAAATCGATGGGTGCAGGTTCGTGGACATGTGGATCTGCCAACGGCAGTCGAATTAAGTGTTTCCATGTGGCAGGTACTATTCTTTGGGTAGATGGCCAGTAAGCGACTTAAAAGTGACTGCCTGTAAGGCAGTTTGAAACGATGAGTGGCAAGATATTATCTGTACCTGTACAGCGTTCTGCGAGGTGCCACTACTGACCAACCCCAGCCCTGATACCTCGACACATGTCCTCAATTTTTTCAGCTTAAGCAACTGAGCAGCTTCTTCAGTGATGAATGAAGATTCGGAACCTGTACCAATCATGGCTCTCAAAAAATGTAACTGGCCGTCTGAAGAACGGGCCTTAACTATAGCGATTGCTAATAGCACTTGGTGAGAGAAATCTCGATCACCATATGAAGTGTGATAGTTCAAGGTGGTGGAATTTTGAGCATCATTGTTGGGTTGCATTTGCATTCATTGTTGTTTGAACTACATTTGAGGTAGTTTCTCTCGGTTGTGTTGGAAATCTCGAAGAAGATTGTGCAGGATTTCTTTGGAAATTGTTATTCTGCACTTGTTGGTTTACATGCAACAAAGAATGATGTCTCTGCTGACAAAAGAAGCAGCATAGTGGACTTGGACATTCACTTAAGGAATGCCTATAAGAAAGGCAATTTTCAAATACTTTCAACCGTCGAACAACATCTGTACGACCCATGGTGTCCATATTTAAAAATTGTTGACATCTTTTCAAAGCATGTTTTTCTTTATTACATAATTTACATATTAAATTTTCCGTCACAGCTGGTTTAGCAGGCTTAAATTTTTGATTAGCAAGTAAAACCTTGGACTTCAGTGGAAAACGTAGTTTCGCATTAGCTGCTGGATCAAATTTGGTGTAATTTGAAGTACTCTGATCCTTTTGATCGAAAACTTCAAGAGTTCGGAAACGTTTTTCCAAAAACGAAGTAAATTCTTCGAATGTTGGTAGTTCTTTTTTATCACCTAAACTTTCTTCCCACAGCTTTTGAGTAGCCGACGGCAATTTCTGGTTAATGAACCAGATTAGAACAATGTCCCACTTTTCAACCGGAACATCCATATTTTGCAACGCAATAAATCATTCTTTTGTAGTATATAAAAGATTTTTTAAACCTGTAGCAGTTTCACGAGGAAGTGGAGAATGTCCAAAAACTTGTTGCATTTGGATATATACCAGAATGCTTACTTACTTACTTAAGGTGGCGCTACACTCAGGGGCGGACCTGGACCTCAACCAACATGCGTCTCCAGCCAGCTCGGTCCCTAGCTAGCTGTCTCCAGTTTCGCACGCCAAGTTGGTTGAGGTCTTCACCCACCTGAGTGCGCCACCTGAGTCGCGGTCTTCCTCTACTGCGCCGTCCCTCGGGATGGGATTCGAAGACCTTCCGGGCTGGAGCGTTGATGTCCATTCGCTCTACATGACCCAGCCATCTAAGCCGTTGGACTTTAATTCTGCTAACTAAGTCAGTGTCGCTGTACAGCCCGTACAGTTTGTCGTTATATCTTCTCCTCCATTCTCCATCTATACGTACGGGACCAAAAATCACCCGAAGAATTTTTCTCGAGAGAGGACTTTACTTCTCAATTGCCTTCTAAGTCCAAAGAAGCAGCGATTTGCAAGAGTTATTCTTCGTTTGATTTCAGCGCTGGTGTCGTTGTCTGTGTTTATAGCGGTGCCTAGGTAGACAAAGTCCTTAACTACCTCGAATTTATAGCTGTCCATGGTGACGTTTTGTCCAAGACGTCGTTGTTCAATGTCCTTTTTCGATGACAGCATATACTTGGTCTTGCCCTCATTGACCACTAAACCCATCTTCTTCGCTTCCGTCGCAATGCTCAAAAACGCTCCACTGACATCACGCTTTGATCTTCCAATTATGTCAATATCATCTGCGTATCCGAGTAATTGGATGGACCTTTGGAAGATTGTGCCTCTAGTGTTGACGGTTGAGTTTTGCACAATTCTTTCCAGAACGATATTGAAGAAGTCGCATGACAGCGCATCGCCTTGTCTAAAACCTTTTTTGACATCAAATGCATCGGTGAGATCTTTTCCGACCTTGATGGAGCAGCGTGCATTCTCCATCGTCATTCTGCACAAACGGATAAGTTTGACAGGAATGCCAAAACTAGACATTGCTCTGTAGAGCTCTTCCCTATGGATGCTGTCATACACGGCTTTAAAATCGATAAAGAGATGGTGGGTATCGATTTGAAGCTCCTGGGTTTTTTCCAAGATCTGCCGTAGTGTGAATATTTGGTCGATAGTGGACTTTCCTGGTCTGAAGCCACACTGATAAGGACCTATCAGGTTGTTGACGAACGGCTTCAGACGTTCGCATAATACGGCAGAAATGATCTTATATGCAATGTTAAGGAGACTTATCCCTCTGTAGTTGGCGCAATTTAAGGGGTCTCCTTTTTTATGTATCGGGCAAACTATGCTGAGATTCCACTCATCGGGCATGCTTTCTTCCGACCATATTTTGCAGATGACTTGGTGCATGCTCCCTACCAAGTCATCGCCTGCTGCTATAAATAGTTCGGCAGCGACGCCGTCACCTCCAGCAGCTTTGTTTGACTTCAGTTTAGATATAGCTATCTTCACTTCGTCTAGGTCGGGTAGGCGGAATTGTTGATCTGCGTCGCCTAGGTTGAGTGGTTCTATCTCCCTTACAGCGGAATTCGGTTCGTAATCGCCGTTATATAATTTGGAGAAGTGGTCTTTCCATATTCTCAACATAGACTGCGGTTCTACTACGATGTTCCCCTGATCGTCTTTACAGGCTTCGGTTCGTGGCTGGTACCCTTGGGAGATTTTTTTTACCTTTTGGTAAAATTTACGAACCTCATTCCTGTTGTGACATCCCTCTATCTCCTCGATCGCGCGCATCTCGTGCTCTCTTTTTTCCATCTAAGAAGCCGGTGTTAATCTCTCCTCTTCTGCTCGACATTTTGTATGTCTCTTGTTTCGCTGCGAGCGCTTGCCGGCATTCGTCGTCAAACCAGGGGTTTCGCTGTTGTGGACGTGTGAAACCTAGCACTTCAGAGGCGGCATCCCTGATGGCTGCAAGGCAATGTTGCCACTGGTATTCAATGCTTAATGCAGGCAGCATAGGACTCCTTAAGACGTTACTAGATACTCGATCGGAAAAGGACATGGCAGTCTCTTGCGATTGTAGCCGTCTAACGTCCAAACTTCTCACAGTACTTCCTTGTTTTGGCTTGGACTGGGATATCCGTAGCCGTACCTTGGCTACAACGAGGTAGTGGTCCGAGTCAATGTTAGCCCCTCGGAAAGTTCGGATATCCTGTATACTGGAGAAGTTAGTGTCGTGCGTCGATCGCAATGTGGTCAATCTGGTTGACAGTTGATTGATCAGGAGATTTCCATGTCCCCTTGTGGATATTAAGATGTGTGAACTGCGTACTAGCTACCAGAACGTCTCGCCCCGCAGCGAAATCGATCAGCCTGAATCCGTTGTCGGAGGTGGTGTCGTGCAGGCTGTGTCTCCCGATTGTGCCACCAAAGATGTCTTCTCTTCCTAGCTTGGCGTTAAAATCTCCTAAGATAATTTTAATGTCATAGCCAGGGCACTGCTCATAAGTCTTGTCCAAGAGCTCGAAGAATATGTCTTTGGTGTCTTCATCTTTCTCCTCTGTTGGGGCATGCACGCATATTAGGCTTATGTTGGCGAATTTAGCCTTGATGCGGATTGTCGTGATGCGCTCGCTCACACTGTTGAAACTCAAGACTTTTTGCCTGAGTATAGTTCCAACAACAAATCCACACCAAATAGACGCTGTCTTTGTTCTCGGTAGCAGTCGCCGTAGTATACATCGCAGTCTTTTAGTTTGCGTTTGCCCGGTCCATCCCATCGCACTTCTTGGATGGCGGTAATATCTGCCTTGCAGCAGTTTAGAGCTTCCGCTAATTGTTCGGCTGCACATGGTCTGTTAAGGGACCTATCATTCCACGTACAGATCCGAAGTTCGTTGTCCTTATTTCGTTTGCTTGGGTTGTCAACAGTGAATCCGTCCGTATCCGAGGCTTGTTGGTGCTTCGCAACTAGAAGATTTTTACGTGGTCAGGAAGTCACCCCGACGGCACAACCCCAAACCTGGAGGGCCAGATCCTTAGTATAACTCCAAGGACGGGGAGCCAGATAAACCGCTCCTTATAGGCCTGGGCTCCGAATATGTCGTAGAAGCCCTATAAGGTGTTCACTAAGTAGTTCAACTTAACTGGATCTATAGACGCCACCTTTGATTCCATCTCGAGAATTCGTCCGCTGCCGTCTGGATAAGGAGAGGTGCCTTAATGGAAACACCTCTCCCCCTCTCTCGTTTGCTGTCCCCAACAACTTTCCACTGGGGTTAGAACCCAATCTCCAGTTGAGGTACTAGGCACCCGATGTTCACCGCGGGGAGGTGAGAGTAGGAGTTGATAGACAGTGGTGGGTTTTGAGAAAAACCTGTGGACGCTTGTGTCCTCTTGAATGCACATGTCTACCATTTGAACATCATTTGCACCAGAATGCGTTTGTGATCATATCTTTCCTTCAAAAGTGTCCATGCCTTCTCATAATTGGAAGCTTCAACAGATAAGTTATGAAGGAATCGTTTTGCGTCATCAGTTAAACAAGACTGCAGAAAATGGAGCCTATCTAAATCCGTCAAACTTTTGTTGTGGACCAGAGCCTGAAATCTGTCATAAAATGGCCGCCAGGTGGTAAATGAACCATCAAACTTAGGAAGATCGATGCGAGGCAACCTAACTTCTGAATGGGCAGATCGCTGTCCTTCAGAAACAGAAGCAATATAAGCTTTGTCGTCCAACTTGACTGCAGGTGGAGGCGTCGAAAACTTTTCCAAAGACTCCATTAAAATGGTGACTTTTTGGTGACTTTTTAAAATTTTCAAGGTCTCTCACTATTTTATTGAGAATTCCCTTTTGGATATTTAAAACCTTTACGGTCCATTTTGTTAGTAAAATATCTTTATCTTACAGATAGAACCACAAGAATTAATATTGACGAGTTTACAACACAAATCAAGCAAGACTTACTGCGTTGTTTGTAGATATTGATGCTGCTGGTGATGCCGGTGTAACTTTTGCTGCCGCTGTCGCCGTTGTTGTCACCGCCGCCGCTGCCGTTGCTGTTAATATTGCTGAGATGCACTTTGATATATTGGCACTTTTAAATTTGATGTATTTAAGTTATAAAATTAAATTATTTAATTAATTTTGAAATCAAATATTTAAAAGAAGACTCGAAGGACCAATGTTTAGCTTGAACAAGAATTTTTATTTAAAATTAAGAAAAAAAGAAAACTGAATAAAGTAAAACAAATTGTTAAAATGTTGCTTTACGAACAAAAGTTTATTACAAAGTAAAATGAAAAAATGTACAATCAATTCATATTAGCTCAATTTATGGTTTAACCTTGATGTGACCATAGAGGAAATATTTTATCTAGAGTCCCGACTTAATGGGTTTGTTCTCTTTCGGCCTACAAACTAAATTGAGAGAATTTTGCCCGTTAGCATAAGCATGTGTTAGTTCTCCCGTGCATTTCTTCTGGGAAAATCCAGATTCTATGTATTTGTTATGGGCTTTTGGTGAAGTGTGCACAATTAGGGTGAAAACAATGTGAGGTAAACTCAGCTGTTCAAAAAAGAGATCCGTTAAATTCAAAAATTGAAAAATGAATGCAATATTTTAAGCAAAATTAATTTTGCAACTTCTTTTTAGTGAAACCTGTGCTAAAAATAATATTTGACTGCTTTTGGCACACAAATTCTATGGTTTTTATGAAAACTTTCGCTAAAAACAGAAAAAATCGTGCTGAAAGTATAGGCGCACTCTAGAACTGCAATGCGAACTAGGACCAATTTGAGTTAATTCCAGTTTTGACAGATTAACAGCGAGGTGAGTATTTTGACAATTTTGCGAAAATGTAAACAAAACAAAATTCATATTCAATAATGCAAATGAAAGTAAAACAAAAATATTAATTTATTGAAATAAAAATATATTATGAATTTAATGAATTTAATTTAATCCTCAGATAAAGAAGAAACCAAGGATAATGATGCAACAAGAAAAGTGGAATCCCGAGTAGGAAGCCAGCAACGCCGACATATTTATTCTTGAGCGAAGAGGTACAAATTCAAGGTAAATGTGTTCGTCACATTAATTCTAAACACAAATTATATGAATATTGTTTTGTTTTGTTTTTTAGTTAAAATTACACTTCTCAACAAGACTTTGTTCCTGGCAATCAAATCGCTCTATTCTGATGACTTATATCCTCATTTTTAACCCTGTAGGAATGAGAAGGGCCGATTACAGCGAAGGGATCGATGTCGCAGAAGACTGAAAAGCTTCGCTATGAAACCTATCTGACATGCTTAATTTGTCGAGATGGATATACAAGTCGAGAGTTGCTATGTAGTTGAGGAATCTCTTTACTTGGTGGTCATTCATAGCCAAGCCAACTTGAACAAATACAAGTTGAATCAATTGCAGCGTTTGATAGCAGTAGCACATTCACGTCATGTGTCACCATCTGTGCAATGCAAAGCACTTCTTTCAGCCACCTACGGATAGGCGAAAGATTGAAGTGTATGCGAGTCCTTCCTCATGATGTGAATGATAGTTAATTTAATCTACAATCAGTTTTTCAAGACAGTACCTACCACCGAGGATTGACCAATTGATCTGTTTCACTATGTTCTTTTTTGCAGAAATTCACATTTGAATATCTTCCTTTTACATTTTTTGGCTAACTCTGTGATGTAGTTGGTGAGGATGTTTTTATAAATAATAAAATAAGAACTATCTTAATTTTTGCTTTTTCTAATTTAAATTGTAGGTCTCTGGAATTCAATTGAAATACCTTTCTTCATTCATGTTTTAGTGCTTTCGATGCCGTCAATTCAAACCCGAATCCAGAATTACTCTATCAATTTAGGATCTTTTGATATTATTTTGTTTGTAATTCGAAAGCCAATATATTCATTCATAAAAGGCTTTTCGATGCTATCAATTTCATGAAATAGTTTTTTTTTTTCAAAAAAAATGTTTGATGATTATCAAAATCTATAATTATCTTCCTTCAATATTTTCTTCCTTTACAATTTTTTACTGTTTCCTATAACGAATTTGTAGTCTTGAGATTATAACATCAAGTTCTTGTAATATATTGAAAAAAATACAAAAATAAATAATAAAATATAAAATAAAATAAAATCGGAGTTGGAATTCGTAATCAGCATCAAAAATTAAACGAAGTATTTAAAACCACAAAAGAATTACAATCTAGTTTTTTTCAAAACTTCAGGTAAAGTCAAGAGTCTTTCATAACTAATAAGAAATAACGAAAACTAAGTGAAATAGCAAAATGATTTGAACTGGAGCTAAAAGCAAAGATATGTACTTTGCAAAATTATCTTGCAATTTAAAGTTAAGAGATGTAAACCTGATGTAATAGAAAATTTTGAAGGTGAGGTTCGAAATCAGGATATCTTAATCCTCTCAAAAAAGAACGAGTTTCTGATTAATGCTATTGACCACATGAAATCACAATGAAATACATACCAACGTGATGAACCAAAACATAGGAATATGATTAAAAATACTAAGTTTTTAATTTTGTTAGATTAAACATATGTCTGAATAAAAAAATAAAATCTACTTAAAACAGCTTATTTGTTTTTTTATTATTATTTGCTAAAAACGAAAAAAAAAATAAAAAAGGTATAATCCACTATAATAATTGACCTGAGCAGATCAAATTTGGGAAAACCAGAAAGAAGTATTTTTCCTTGAAAAAAGTACATTTAATATCTTTTTTATTTACTCAAAAACTAAGAAGTTACATTTTAACATCCAGTTATTGTTTTTTAAGTGAAAATACATTATTAGCGTTGAATTTAAAATAAAATTATACTAAATTACATACAATTTTGAAAAAACAAAATTACAAATTTATTTAAAAACTAGCTGCGCCGCGAACCTTGATTATTAACGGATGAGATTTAAAAGATGTCGTCGACTATAATCATCTTCACTTCAGGATTTGTTGCAATACCGCTTCGTTTTGTTGCTGAAAAAAAAACACATCAATTAGGTAGTGCTTTCAAAGTTTGTGGTTTATGTGAAGCTTACTTTGAAGTAGTCTTGCCATCATAAGCCTTCTGGTTAATGGACGCACAATTAAATTGTAGCAAGTTGATTGGTTTATAATTATAAAACTCCCGCTGGTAATTCGATCCGTTGTTTAAAAAATTGTGGCAAGTCGTTTGTGACATTCTTTTGAGGAGCAAATTCCAAAATCCCAATCGGACCATGTCATAAATGCACAATTTCCGGTTGTATTATTTTTGGAAATTTTCGGCAGGTGAAGGTTGCGGGAAATTCTTAAAACATCATTTGGACAGTTCCTGTGTCGATGGTCTTCTATTTGATTCCAGTTAGTTCTTTTGGTGATTCAATAAGCATTGTGTATTTAGGAATTCGGCTTCTTTTTTTTCTGTCTATATAAGAAAATTCTAAAATAGTACATACGAAAATGTTTAGATTTTCATTATTCAAAAGACTTACCAATGATTTTTGGTTCCCGTCATTTAGGAGGTGTTCTCGCAGCAGGTTGCTTCAATGTCGACATTCATTTTATCATCTACGTGGTCTGCGTCGGCCTAAGTGGCCGCAGTAGCCGATGACTCGGTCAGCAGTGTCCCTGCCGTTCTTTAGTGAGATATTTGGCGTTACAAGCATCGATTTAGATCTAGAAGGTGAAGATTAAGCAAGTTAATCACGATATGATTGTTTCGATTTGTAGGTACTTACACAACTGAACCTCATGTGCTGTTGCACTCTATGAAACCAGAAGATGTTGCTTTAGTTGCAGCTGCAAGAGTCGTTTTTTTTTGGTCGGCTTGTACCATACTTCTTGGCAGCTGATGAATGGGCAAAGGACGTTGGAAATCCTAAAGAACCATAGAATTTAAAATATCCGTGTTAAGATTACTCGTAAGTAAATGAATGAACTAACCGGATTTGCCTGCATACTCTGCCGTTGCTATTGCCGCTGTTAAGTCATTCCAAAACTGGGCGGTCGACTTTGAATGTCAAAGCTTTCCCTTGCACCATTCAATTGAATTTCACAAAGTCGATGACATAGCTGTAGCTGAGGATGTTCGCTAATTCGGAATTGAGTTCGTGATTCTGGTGGTGTTGTTGCATTCCATGAATCTTACTATTGGCAGAGACGTTGACACCTCTATCGTCAACGCCTTCGCCCACCATAGCCGCTGAGACAGATCTCAACGATCATGATACAGCAGCAATTGAGTGTAGAAATATATACTTTACTTCAACAGGCTTCGAATAACTATTTACAAATAAAGGCGAAAGTCTGTGGTTAAAAACATTGATATAATACATATAAAATAAATTCACCTGGGGACTAGCGCCCTTGTTTTGAGAAAATCTTCCAAATTTCTTGAGAGAAATTGCTTTCTGTATCATGGTTCGTAATCGGCAGCACCCGAAATGAAAACACTAAGGAGATGCTAATAAAGTCGATTTTTATTCTTATGTACATCTTGTTGAGTTGGTAGTAAAGTATATTATTGGAGCAATCCATAGCTGAAACAAAGCAACATAAATATTCTTTTGTTTACGAGATTCTTTTTTTAAACGTACCTACTTGAGCTCCGAGTAGAATAAGTCTCATTGTTTTCTTCTGGTTCCTGGTCTATCGTTTT
This sequence comes from Eupeodes latifasciatus, assembly GCA_920104205.1. NCBI lineage: Eukaryota > Metazoa > Arthropoda > Insecta > Diptera > Syrphidae > Eupeodes > Eupeodes latifasciatus. The sequence continues at coordinate 235,262,841 of OV049924.1, forward strand.
TTCAATTATGCACTTGTAGCTCTTAATCGTTAAGGTTTTTGATCTGAAAAGAATTAAATTCTGTTAAATGTTTAGACAAAACAAAATAATTTACAAAAACTTACTTGTAGAATCTCAAATTGAATGTTTTGTTTTTGAAATCGAAATTGTGGAACTGTAATTTTTGACAAGAATTCAATCTGACATTTTGCTTTTTTCCACCACTCACATGTATTCACCGATACGGAATTTGAGAGAGTTCACCTCGAATAAAATTTGAGGGTGTTTCAGGTAGGACGGGTACCGGTCGGGACTCTAGATAATATATTTCCTCTATGGATGTGACATTGAATTATTTTATATTTTCGATAAGTTTTTATTTGACATTTAAAGGTTGGCAATATTGACTTAAGGCTGAATTTAAATAAATTGGGTGGTGCAACAGTCCGTTGAGAACTAGGGCCTAGTGACTAACAACTCTCAACCATTCCTGTGTGCGAGTACTATTGTCAGGGATGGAGGGGACCTACAGTTTTAAGCCGAATCCGAACGGCTAATTGGAGAAAGCACTTTTCGTGACAATAATTACTCTTGAAGAATTTGTCAACTCGCAAGAGGCAGTACCCGCGTGAAAAAAACTTTAGATGGAATAGGCAGGGATCCAATCCAAGACCTCCGGCATGACAGTCCAACGCACTAACCATCATGCCACGGGTACCACTTTGAATTTACAATAGTTTTAATTAACTTCCCATAGGAAGTTATTGTAATGGGTCCGATTTGTCAAATTGAAAATTTTGACATTTCTCGACGTTTCAAGGTCCCTAGAGTCGAAATAAAAGATTTTTAGAAAGATGTCTGTGCGTGCGTGTGTACGTACGTCCGTACGTCCGTACGTCCGTATGTCCGTACGTTCGCGACGTTTTTTTCGTTGTCCATAGCTCAAGAACCAGAAGAGGTATCGACTTCAAATAAATTTTGTTATACAGATAATAAGGCAGAAAGATGCAGAAAGGGCTCTCAAGAAAATTGCGTGGGTGGTTTTTTTACCATAGCAGTTTAAAAAAAAGGTGAAAATTTTGGTTAACCCTTAATATCTTACGAACCAAAAATGCTAGAGACTTGAATTAAATTTTATATAATATATTGTAACGTGATACCAAACAAGTATATTTTTTGAAAAAAATCCAGTTAACAGTTTTTTTTTTAAATCAAAAAAACTGAAAAAAAAAATTTGTCACCTCGAAAATTTTACGAATACAAAATGATTTTATCTCCAAAACAATTTTGTGCAACGAAGAATAATGTTTTTGACATCTGGTAAAATTTTGAGAAAAATCGAATTGATAGTTTTTTTATAAAAAATAAAAACCTAAAAAAAACATTACTCAAAGTTGGTAAAAATTGAATTTCGACTCAAATATCTTTTCAAAACTTTGAGATTATGGCTTCCAACGAATTTTAACTTATAAGAATTATTGTTTTCAACATTCGGAAAAAATTTTGAGAAAAATCTAATTGACAGTTTTTTTTACAAAAAATAAAAACCTAAACAAAAAAATTAATAAAAGTTGGTACTGCTTTTATCTTTCAAAAAATATTGTTGTCAACATTCAGTAAAATTTTGAAAAAAATCTAATTGATAGTTTTCTTACAAAAAATAAAATCTTAAAAGAAAATTTAACAAAAGTTGGTAAAATTGATTTTCGACTCAAATATCTTTTCAAAAATTTTGAGATTATGGCTTCCAACGAATTTTAACTTATAAGAATTATTGTTTTCAACATTCGGAAAAATTTTGAGAAAAAAAGAATTGACAGTTTTTTTACAAAAAATAAAAACCTAAACAAAAAAATTAATAAAAGTTGGTAAAAATTGATTTTCGACTCAAATATCTTTTTAAAAATTTGAGATATTGGGTTTTAACTACTTTTATCTTTTGAAAAATAATGTTGTCAACATGCAGTAAAATTTTGAGAAAAATCGAATTGACAGTTTTTTTTACAAAAAATAAAAACTTAAAAGAAAATTTAACAAAAGTTGGTAAAAATTGATTTTCGACGCAAATATCTTTTCAAAACTTTGAGATATTGGCTTTTATCTTTTAAAAAAAATTGTTTTCAACATTCAGTAAAATTTTGATTAAAATCTAATTGACAGTTTTTTTACAAAAAATAAAAACCTAACAAAAAAACAATACTAAAACTTGGTAAAAATTTACTTTCGACTCAAATAGCTTTTCAAAAATTAAAAATATTGTCTTCAAACTTTTTTTATTTTACAGAAAATATTGTTTTCGATATTCAGTGGTTTTTTATAAAAATCCAACAGTCCATTTTTTCATAAAAAATAAAATCTACAAGAAATAGTACGCAAATTTGGTAAAAATTGATGTTCGGTTCTTGATATCTCTCAAATTAATTTAATTCATCTAATTAGTAAAAATTTAAGAAATGCTACTAAAATTTTTAAAAATTTGTTTTTCACTAAAAATCTATTTAACAAAACTAGATTTTCAAACTTAACTATTTCTTTATATGAAAAATATTGTTGGTAATTTTAAAATTTTTAAGAATAATTCAACTGACAACTTTTTTAACCCAACACGAAAACCTACAAACTTTGAAGCAAGACAAATCGACAGACGGGATGGGAAGTTTTCAGTGTGGGTCGCATCCCAGCCTCTTTTTTTGAATTTGATTAATTCTATTATTTATAATTTTATTATAATAACATTCATGTATATTCGCACAAATCCTGCGCCCAACTTGAGTCGATGAACAAAAATGACGATGAAGATGATGCAATTATCCATGCAAAGTCCTGGGCATGTTCCTTCAGGAAACTTGACCCTGAGCAATAGCTTTATGCAAAAAAAAGCATTGAAGAAATTCTCATTCTTGGTGAACTTAAACAACTAACATTGCATTCTATTGTATCACCATCAATGCCATCGTCATCAAGAACTACAAATAGCTACAAACATTATTCACCATCGCCACCCATTTCCATATCTCCTATGTTCAGTTTATCACCAATACAATACCATCAATCACCGTTAATCCAACCATCACACTCCACATCATCACTTCCATGCAGTTCATTACCACAAAAATATGTCCATTTGACCCAACAAGGAATTCAAAAAGTTGCTCCCAGAAAATTTTTGATTTTAGATCAAAATTCCTTGAGAACTCAAGAACGAATAGAAAACAATGTTCAGGATTCATTAACCCAAAACAAAGAAGACGAATATTCGAGCATTTCGGAACTTTTTGAAGACAGAGAATTTTGTTAATGACTTTTTTGTTATCTACACTTTTGTTTCGTTTTTTTTTGTATTAATAAGAAATGAATACATTGAATTAAATGTTTGATATATTTGAGTTTATGTACGCGCATAATTTGTTGCGGATGTTTTTGGCGATAGTCGTGGCATTTCTTGATGTTATAAGTTCCAGACCTATTAGAACGTCTTCGTTGGACGATAGAGCTTCATAAACTGGTCCATTCTTTCGTTTCAAAAAGTTGTGGAGAAAACAACAAGCCAAGACTATCTTTGTCGCTTTTTCGGGTGGCAAGTTAATGGGCTTTAGCAAAACTTGGAAACGGTGAGCAAGAATACCAAAAGCATTTTCTACACGAACTCTTGATGAGCTAAGGCATTTGTTAAAATTCAGCTCTTGTGCAGATAATTGTGTACCTGAATACGGCTTCATTATAACATGTTCTTTTAATGGGAAAGCATCGTCTGCCACGAATACATACGGCAACTTTTCTTCACCCGTGACAAGTTCTTCAGCATCTGGCAAATGGAGCGAACCGCTTTCTAACATTTTGGAAAATGTTGTGTGCCCAAAAACTCCAGCATCGGAGTTTCGGCCATTTTTTCCAACATCCACCATCAAAAATTCACTTTTAGCATTAACGATGGCCATTAAAACGATGCTAAATGTCTTCTTGTAATTGAAGTAAAAAGATCCTGAATTCGGTGACTTCCGTATTTCGACGTGCTTCCCATCAATTGCCCGAAGACAATGTGGAAATCCACTCACATTAAAGAATTTTTCGGATTCTATTTTCCAATCACCAGCTGTTTGGGGTAGCTAAAAGAAACACACAAATATAGGGCTAGGGATTTATAATATCTAAGCATAAACAAGAAAAAACGTACCTTTATGTAGGGGAATACCTAACATATATATATAACATATATATTATGGATTCTCATGTTTCAATAACAATTTTTCCTATTGCTTGTGGCGAAACTGCATTAAAAAACTTTAGATCTTCGAAATCGTTACCCTTTGCAAGGTATCTGAGGGTTATGGAGAGTCGCGTTTCTGGCGATATTGCGTCCCTCATAAAAGTTTTTTCTCTTTTGATCAACGGAGTTATTTGAAGTAAGAGTTCATCAAAAGCTTTCGCATTCATTCTCGAAAAATTTGCAAAGTCAATTGGTGCACTTATTTTCATAAATCTTACTAGTCTTTCATTTGAAAATTCTTTTTTATTTTTTAACCAATTCTTTGTCCAAATTCTACTTTTTTAACACTTTCTTCTTCTTCATTTTTAATACACTCAGAAATGATCATTAATGCTAATAATTTTCTTTTTTCCATTATTCTTCACTTTAAAATTGCACCAAACCAGAAACCCCATCACAAAAATAATACCGTTTCTACAACACGAATTGCTTTTTTGACAGTAGAAGCAATGCGTTCCAACTCAGTCTATACAGTGTGTGCTCGAACACAAACCTAGTTGACAACTCAGTTTACAATCGAGTTGAAATGTGTATGGGGCACTTATGGCTGAATCACAAACACGCTTCAGTTTCGGCTTCGCCTGACGTTTACGAGTTCAGCCATAGGAATTCAATGCATGCTATCATAATGGAGCTTCGACCTCACGTTTTGTTTGACAATCGTAAGGAAAAGAACGTAATGTGACTCCAAACGGAAGCTCTAGTTCATGGCTGAATCACAAACACGCTTCAGCTTCGTCTTCGTCTGCGTTACGGTGGGCCTGCTTCGAGGTTGCTTTGAATGACATTTCTATTATTTCATCCCTCCAAAGAGCAAATATTTTGTTTGTTGACATTTTTGTACAGCTGTTGAGCTGTCAGACAAAGCAAATGTTCAGATAATTGAACTAGAGCTTCCGTTTGGAGTCACATTACGTTACATTACGTTCTTTTCTTTTTCGCAGCTACTGTCGTTAAGTCATTATCGACTTCTTTTCGGAAAAACAGGAAGAGAGCAGTAATATTTGACAACGCAAATATAACAAAGGTCATCGTGTGGATGGCCATTGGGTCCTGGGCATGATAGAAGACGGGTCTGAAGATCTTTGCCCAGAAGTTTGTACGGCTAACGTACGAAGTGCTGATGTTAAATTGTATCATGGAAAAGATAACATTTAAGTAAAAAAGTATGTTATTTCTCTTTACAGGTTTTAGTCCCTCCTTCCGACCACAACAGGGGTGCTATAACACCCCAGGCATTTTTATTTTGACTGTAATTTTGATTTTGCTTCATTTTCCTTTCTACCGTTTTTTTGTAAAAATATTTATTTTTTATGAAAAAAGTTTTTTTTATGTTTTCAATAAAGTACTCGTATATAAATTGTTATGTTTGAATAAAAATTTGATGTTGTCCTTTGAAGTATTTTTTTGTATTATCCTGGCTGGGGTGTTATGCCACCCCTGTTGTGGTGTATGTTTATTTTAAATGTGTTGTGGTCGGAAGGTAAAAAAATAAGTTTACGTGGGTGGAATAATCCATACGGATTATTGAAGGGCGTATGACTACTGGAGTGAGCATGGGTTCATACATAAGAAAGTGAACCATAGTGACCCCGATAAATCATCTGTCAGTAATAATAAAAAAATTGAATCCCAGTCTAAAGTGGTCAATAGATCATTTTAAAATGACAGCTACAACCACAACTCTGGTGACTGCAGAAATGCAGTTACTGTACTTTTAATCGTAAAGAAATCATCTTAATTCGCAAAAGAATTCCCAAACAAATACCTCACAAAATTACAAATACAATCTACCCATTTCACGACACCTACTATAGCAAAGTTGTAGCAGAAGAATTGTATTGTATAATTGTCAAAAGAATTGTAAAACTAAACACTAGTAGCGTTACCGCATTTACTTCAATTGAAGTAGATCTACTTCTTTTTTCAAATAAATTAAAAATCTACTTCCTACTTCGCACCATCATCAAAATATTGAAATCTACTTCATTTTTAAGATCTGTGTTTCTACCTATTTCAATTTTAATAAAAATAGAATAGAATAGAAAAAAGGAGTAGATTCTACTCCTTTTTTCTCCTTATTACTCTTGTATGTAGTTGATAAAATTTATTTGCGAATGAAAATGGAGTTTATACATTTACATTTGGTATAATGGTAGGTATAATATAAAAAGTAATAATGATACCAAGTTACAATTACATTATAGGTATACGTTTAAGAAAGTGGTGCCATACACATTGGGTATTGCCAGCTATTTTGAACACGCCCCCTCAACGTGGATGTCACTTACATTTGAAAAATAAATCGTTAATTTAAGTTCAAATTCATAGTAAAAACAATCGTTAGTTAAGTTTTAAGTTCAAAATTCATCTAAATTCAAATAATACAAAATTATTAAGTTAACTTGAAAATAATCTTTAATTTAAATTAAGATTCAAAAGCAAAATTATAGATCGTCAATTAAAATTCAAAAGTTTTACACATTTTTCATGTTTGGATTTTGCCAAATTCTTTGTCAAAATGTCGGCTATATTATCTTCTAATGGACAATATTTCAAAACAATTTCTTGATTTTTTATTACCTCTTTTATGTGATGATATCTTATATCAATATGTTTACTTCGCTTGTGAAGCACTGGATTGCTTGCTAATTTCTGCGTCCCCTGGTTGTCGATATTCAATGTTACTGCTTCACCATTTGACCATCCCACCTCCATAAGAAGTCTTCGCATGTAAACTGATTCTTTTGCAGCATCCGAAGCCGCCAAATATTCGGCTTCTGTACTACTTAACGCAACGAAGTGTTGTTTTCTCGACTCCCAACTTATCAGTGAGTTTCCAATGAAGAAAACAAATCCAGTGAATGACTTTCGATCGGAGTCATCGCCACCCCAGTCCGCATCAACGTAACCAGTTATAGAAGGTGTTTGGGATTTTCTATACACCAGTTGTTTCTTAAAAGTGCCGGATAGGTATCGAAAAATGTGTTTTATTGCCTGCAGATGTTCTATGTGGGGATCTGTGTTGCACTGCGCCATTTTTCCTACGGAATGTAATATATCAGGCCTTGATGTTATGGCGAGATACATTAAAACGCCAACCATAGATTGATATTGGTTCTTATCAACCCTCTGACATTCACCATCGCATTGCAGCTTATGTCCAGGATCCAAAGGAACCGAAACACTTTTGCAATTTTCCATTCCAAATCGCTGGAGTATATCTTTTATGTACTGCTTCTGACATATCTTGATGTCACCAGTGTCACCATCACGCTCCACTTCGATGCCCAGGTAATGATGAACTGCACCCTTGTCGTACAGATCAAATTCAGCACATAGATTCTTCTTCACATCAAAAACGCTCTTCAAATTCTTGCAGGCGATTAACAAATCGTCCACATAAACGACTATCATAATCAATTCATTTTGTCTTGACAGGTACAAGCAAGGATCGTTTTGGCTTTGTTGGAATCCCAAGTTTTTCAAAACACTATCGAGTTTGGTATTCCATTCTCTACCGGCCTGTTTCAGACCGTAGAGTGCTCTGTTTAGCCGCAACACCTTCTCTGGATTTTTCTTGTCTACGAAGTACTCGGGCTGTCGCATGTAAATTTCTTCGCATAAATCGCTGTTCAAGTATGCGTTTCCAACATCGACTTGGTGTAGATGCATTTTCCACTCAACTGATAACGCTAATAACATTCTAATTGTTGAGTACCTGGCCACTGGGGAAAATGTCTCTTCGTAGTCGAAACCATATCGTCAACTGCAGCCCTTAGCCACCAACCGTGGTGCCGTGCCCTTGTAACACTCGACATTCCCTGCCTTGTCTCGTTTTAAGGAGAAAACCCATTTGCAATCTATGGCTCTTCGCTTTTCTGGCAGTTCAGCTATGGACCACGTATTGTTTTTTCTTAATGATGCCATTTCTGCATTCATTGCAGCAACCCACTTGTCACCATCAGCTGATAAAACCGCCTCATTAACAGTTCGTGGTACATCTACATTCATCAACAACTGCGATTTATTATACACCTTGCCACATCTTAAAACTCGTTTGTCGTCATCACCGCATTCCACAACAGCACCGTCAACATTCTCTGCCACATCTTCTTCAACATCGCTTTCACCATCAGCTGTATCATACCCGTCTTCATCATCGGCAGTACTTTCTGTAGGCTCTTTCGTCGCAGGATGTATCTCTACCTCTTTCACGTCAGCTTCATCATCGATATGAAACCAAATATAGTCATCTGGCTTCTTACTACTGATGTTGTTGTTTTTGTTAATGTTGTTTTTGTTGTTGCTGCCACCGCTAGCACCATTTCTGACATTGCCGTCGAATCTCTTCTCATCGAAAATGACGTCTCGCCGCTCTACCACTTTCTTATTACTTTTATCAAAAAGACGATATGCTTTCGAAACAGTAGAGTATCCGATCATGATATAAGTTTCACCTCTTGCCTCGAATTTATTGTCTTTTGGTTTCTTCATGCTCACAGCTTCACAACCGAACGTAAGAAGATGTTTTACATTTGGTTTCTTGCCAAACCATACTTCAAAGGGAGTTTTATTTTCCAATATATTAGTTGGGCACCTGTTCCTGATGTAGGCCGCAGTCATCACAGCCTCTGCCCACAAACTCTTTTCAGCACCGGAGTGAACTAACATGGACCGTTCCATCTCAACCATCGTTCTATTGGCACGCTCGGACACCCCATTCTGTTGTGGTGTGTAGACGACGGTGAGCTGTCTCTGAATTCCATTCTTTTGCAGAAATTCATTAAACTCATAATTCAGATACTCCTTGCCGTTGTCTGTTCGAAGCGTTTTAATTTTGCAATCTGTTTGTCGTTCGACCATAAGTTTAAAGAGCTTGAATTTACTTAAAGCTTCACTTTTTGCTTTCATGAAGTACACATATATCTTTCTAGACATATCGTCTATGAATGTAATGAAATACCTCGAGCCACTTAAAGATTCGACATCAAATGGTCCACAAACATCTGAATGGACGAGCTCTAGCAGTTTCTTTGATCGATGTTCTGACTCCTTAGGAAATGGCAATGAATGTATCTTACTAAGCATGCATGTTTTACACCCTACATCTTTATTGACAACTGAATTCAACCCTTTAACCATTCCACGACAAACCATAGCACGTTCTTTTTTGAATTGGACTGTAAGGCCTTTGTCAACCATTCTGCTCACAGAAAGAAAATTCGCCTGAAGCTCTGCGGAAACAACAAATCTATATTTTTATATCGGAAAGGTACATCACCTTTTCCCTCTGCAACAATTGATTTATTTCCTGCCAAACTAATCATTTCGTTGTGTTGTTGAAAATTTAAAAACCGCTTCTTGTCGTTGCACATATGAGCTGTCGCACCGCTGTCTATATACCATGCATCGTTTCGTGGTCTTGTTTCTGCTGCCACGATCTTAGTCAATGCTTGTTGTGTGCGTGTGAATGTTTTCTTCTCACAGTCGCTGGCATAGAGGAAATATATTATCTAGAGTCCCGACCGGTACCCGTCCTACCTGAAACACCCTCAAATTTTATTCGAGGTGAACTCTCTCAAATTCCGTATCGGTGAATACATGTGAGTGGTGGAAAAAAGGCAAAATGTCAGATTGAATTCTTGTCAAAAATGACAGTTCCACAATTTCGATTTCAAAAACAAAACATTCAATTTGAGATTCTACAAGTAAGTTTTTGTAAATTATTTTGTTTTGTCTAAACATTTAACAGAATTTAATTCTTTTCAGATCAAAAACCTTAACGATTAAGAGCTACAAGTGCATTTAATTGAAAAAACGATAGACCAGGAACCAGAAGAAAACAATGAGACTTATTCTACTCGGAGCTCAAGTAGGTACGTTTAAAAAAAGAATCTCGTAAACAAAAGAATATTTATGTTGCTTTGTTTCAGCTATGGATTGCTCCAATAATATACTTTACTACCAACTCAACAAGATGTACATAAGAATAAAAATCGACTTTATTAGCATCTCCTTAGTGTTTTCATTTCGGGTGCTGCCGATTACGAACCATGATACAGAAAGCAATTTCTCTCAAGAAATTTGGAAGATTTTCTCAAAACAAGGGCGCTAGTCCCCAGGTGAATTTATTTTATATGTATTATATCAATGTTTTTAACCACAGACTTTCGCCTTTATTTGTAAATAGTTATTCGAAGCCTGTTGAAGTAAAGTATATATTTCTACACTCAATTGCTGCTGTATCATGATCGTTGAGATCTGTCTCAGCGGCTATGGTGGGCGAAGGCGTTGACGATAGAGGTGTCAACGTCTCTGCCAATAGTAAGATTCATGGAATGCAACAACACCACCAGAATCACGAACTCAATTCCGAATTAGCGAACATCCTCAGCTACAGCTATGTCATCGACTTTGTGAAATTCAATTGAATGGTGCAAGGGAAAGCTTTGACATTCAATAGTCGACCGCCCAGTTTTGGAATGACTTAACAGCGGCAATAGCAACGGCAGAGTATGCAGGCAAATCAGGTTAGTTCATTCATTTACTTACGAGTAATCTTAACACGGATATTTTAAATTCTATGGTTCTTTAGGATTTCCAACGTCCTTTGCCCATTCATCAGCTGCCAAGAAGTATGGTACAACCCGACCAAAAAAAAACGACTTGCAGCTGCAACTAAAGCAACATCTTCTGGTCTCATAGAGTGCAACAGCACATGAGGTTCAGTTGTGTAAGTACAAATCGAAACAATCATATCGTGATTAACTTCCTTAATCTTCACCTTCTAGATCTAAATCGATGCTTGTAATGCCAAATATCTCACTAAAGAACGGCAGGAACACTGCTGACCGAGTCATCGGCTACTGCGGCCACTTAGGCCGAATCAGACCACGTAGATGATGAAATGAATGTCGACATTGAAGCAACCTGCTGGGAGAACACCTCCTAAATGACGGGAATCAAAAGTCATTGGTAAGTCTTTTTAAAAATGAAAATCTAATCATTTTCGTATGTACTATTTTAGAATTTTCTTATATAGACAGAAAAAATAGAAGACGAATTCCTAAATACACAATGCTTATTGAATCACCAAAAGAACTAACTGGAATCACATAGAAGACCATCGACGCAGGAACTGTCCAAATGATGTTTTAAGAATTTCCCTTAACCTTCACCTGCCGAAAATTTCTAAAAATAATACAACCGGAAATTGTGCATTTATGACATGGTCCGATTGGGATTTTGGAATTTGCCTCGCAAAAGAATGTCACAAACGACTTGCCACAATTTTTTAATCAACGGATCGAATTACCAGCGGGAGTTTTATAATTATAAACCAATCAACTTGCTACAATTTAATTGTGCGTCCATTAACCAGAAGGGTTATGATGGCAAGATTACTTCAAAGTAAGCTTCACATAAACCACAAACTTTGAAAGCACTACCTAATTGATGTTTTTTTTTTCAGCAACAAAACGAAGCGGTATTGCAACAAATCCTGAAGTGAAGATGATTATAGTCGACGACATCTTTTAAATCTCATCCGTTAATAATCAAGGTTCGCGGCGCAGCTAGTTTTTAAATAAATTTGTAATTTTGTTTTTTCAAAATTGTATGTAATTTAGTATAATTTTATTTTAAATTCAACGCTAATAATGTATTTTCACTTAAAAAACAATAACTGGATGTTAAAATGTAACTTCTTAGTTTTTGAGTAAATAAAAAAGATTTATATGTACTTTTTTCAAAGAAAAATACTTCTTTCTGGTTTTCCCAAATTTGATCTGCTCAGGTCAATTATTATAGTGGATTATACCTTTTTTATTTTTTTTTTCGTTTTTAGCAAATAATAATAAAAAAGAACAAATAAGCTGTTTTAAGTAGATTTTATTTTTTTATTCAGACATATGTTTAATTTAACAAAATTAAAAACTAAGTATTTTTAATCATATTCCTATGTTTTGGTTCATCACGTTGGTATGTATTTCTTTGTGATTTCATGTGGTCATTAGCATTAGTCAGAAACTCGTTCTTTTTTGAGAGGATTAAGATATCCTGACTTCGAACCTCACCTTTAAAATTTTCTATTACATCAGGTTTTTAAAACCGGTGAAGCATGACGTATCTCTTAACTTTAAATTGCAAGTTGATTTTGCAAAGTACATATGTATGTATCTTTGCTTTTAGCTCCAGTTCAAATCATTTTGCTATTTCACTTAGTTTTCGTAATTTCTTATTAGTTATGAAAGACTCTTGACTTTACCTGAAGTTTTGAAAAAAACTAGATTGTAATTCTTTTGTGGTTTTAAATACTTCGTTTAATTTTTGATGCTGATTACGAATCCCAACTCCGATTTTATTTTATTTTATATTTTATTATTTATTTTTGTATTTTTTTCAATAAATTACAAGAACTTGATGTTATAATCTTAAGACTACAAATTCGTTATAGGAAATAGTGAAAAATTGTAAAGGAAGAAAATATTGAAGGAAGATATTATAGATTTTGATAATCATCAAACATTTTTTTTGAAAAAAAAAAACTATTTCATGAAATTGATAGCATCGTAAAGCCTTTTATATATGTATATAATTGCTTTCGAATTACAAACAAAATAAATATCTCAAGAGCCTAAATTGATAGAGTAATTCTGGATTCGGTTTTGAATTGAAGATGTTGACGGCATCGAAAGCAATAAATCATGAATGAAGAAAGGTATTTCAATTGAATTCCAGAGACCTACAATTTAAATTAGAAAAAAGCAAAAATTAAGATAGTTCTTATTTTATTATTTATACACATCCTCACCAACCAACTCACAGAGTTCGCCAAAAAATGTAAAAGAAAGATATTCAAATGTGAATTTCTGCAAAAAAGAACATAGTGAAACAGATCAATTGGCCAATCCTCGGTGGTAGGTACTGTCTTGAAAAACTGACTGTAGATTAAATTAACTATCATTCACATCATGAGGAAGGACTTGCATACACTTCAATCTTTCGCCTATCCGTAGCTGGCTGAAAGAAGTGCTTTGCATTGCACAGATGGTGACACATGACGTGAATGTGCTACTGCTATCAAACGCTGCAATTGATTCAACTTGTATTTGTTCAAGTTGGCTTGGCTATGAATGACCACCAAGTAAAGATATTCCTCAACTATATAGCAACTCTCGACTTGTATATCCATCTCGACAAATGACAGATAGGTTTCATAGCGAAGCTTTTCAGTCTTCTGGGACATCGATCCCTTCTCATTCCTACAGGGTTAAAAATGAGGATATAAGCCATCAGATTTGATTGCCAGGAACAAAGACTTGTTGAGAAGTGTAATTTTAACTAAAAAACAAAACAAAACAATATTCATATAATTTGTGTTTAAAATTAATGTGAAGAACACATTTACGTTGAATTTGTACCTCTTCGCTCCAGAATAAATATGTCGGCGTTGCTGGCTTCCTACTCGGGGGATTCCACTTTTCTTGTTGCATCATTATCCTTGGTTTCTTCTTTATCTGAGGATTAAATTAAATTCATTATATATTTTTATTTCAATAAATTAATATTTTTGTTTTACCTTCATTTGCATTATTGAATTGAATTATTGAATTTTGTTTTGTTTACATTTTCGCAGAATTGTCAAAATACTCACCTCGCTGTTAATCTGTCAAAACTGCACTTAACTCAAATTGGGCCACGTTCGCAATGCAGTTCTAGGGTGCGCCTATACTTTCAGCATGATTTTTTCTGTTTTTAGCGAAATTTTTCATAACAACCATAGAATTTGTGTGCCAAAAGAAGTCAAATATTATTTTTAGCACAGTTTTCACTAAAAAGAAGTTGCAAAATTCATTTTTCTTAAAATATTGCATTCATTTTTCAATTTTTGAATTCAACGGATCTCTTTTTTGAACGGCTGAGTTCACCTCACATTGTTTTCCCCCTAATTGTGCACATTTCACCAAAAGCCCATAACAACTACATAGAATTTGGATTTTCCCATAAGAAATGCACGGGACAACTAACACATGCTTATGCTAATGGGCAAAATTCTCTCAATTTAGTTTGTAGGCCGAAAGAGAGCAAACCCATTAAGTCGGGACTCTAGATAATATATTTCCTCTATGGTCGCTGGAACGATGACCAACCACACCACAGTTAAAGCATTTGCCGGTGAAGGATTTTTTGTTGTTTTGTTTCTTCTTCCCATGCGGTTTCTTGAATGTGCGTGCCACATATGCTTGTTCGTGTGCATCTCCTTGTTCGTTTTCTTTTCTTCTCTCTGCTTCTTCGAGAAGTTTTTGCTTGAGGAAACTGAATGTGGGCAATGAGTCTCGAGTTTCCATTGCAATTACAAAGTTCTCAAAATCTTTGGACAAACTGGACAACAACATAATAACAAGAAGCTCATCTTGCAGTTCTATACCAGACTCAGTCAACTTTTCAGTCACCTCAATGAACGAGTTCAAATGTTGAACCATATTCGCACCTTCAACCAAACAAAGACTAAGTAAACGTTTGTATAGGCACACTTTTTGTATGGGACCTTTTGGCGCAAAGGTTTCTACTAATTTTGTCCACGCTTCAAATGAAGACTTTGCGTTTTTTATATAACCCAATTGAGCAGGCTTTACGCTCAATATTATATTTGCAAGAGCCTTCTGGTCATCGGAATCGAATTTTACAATCTCAGCAGCATCTGTAATGGATTCCTTTTTAAGTTCACCATTTGCGATTCGCCACAGGCCACCATGAATCAGGACGCTCTTCATTTGTATGCACCACACATCATAATTAGAATCATCTAACTTTTCTATTTGAAAATAATTCATCGTATAATATTTCTTTTTTCTTTACTTTAAATTCTCAAAAACTAATTTAATTTTTACGGAGAGCAAATCCTGGGCCCATAACCTGATAAAATTTATTTGCGAATGAAAATGGAGTTTATACATTTACATTTGGTATAATGGTAGGTATAATATAAAAAGTAATAATGATACCAAGTTACAATTACATTATAGGTATACGTTTAAGAAAGTGGTGCCATACACGTTGGGTATTGCCAGCTATTTTCAACAGTATTCTCAACATTTTCTAGAGAATTAAAAATCCCTCGAGTATTTGCATTTGCGGTGAGGTTCCGTTTTATCTAATGTATTCTAGTTTAACCCTTTTGTCATTTTTACTTTCGACATATAGGACCTGTATGGCAAGTTTTGCTTTCGTAAACAAATTCGAATTCGAGATTTTAATCAAACATGACATTACGATGGTAGAGAAGTCGATAAAAGTGGGTCCCCCGATTTTGTCGGTTTGTCTGTATGTCTTTCCTGTTTTTTTTTTCAAACTAAAAATAACAGCAGTCCCAATAAAAATTTGTAGGGTCAAAAATCTATAATTCGAATTTTTTCAAAAACAAACCGATAGATTTTTTTTTAAATTCTTGCTAAAATGTGTGTTCTTAGTTTGGCTACTTTCAATATAAAAAAATATTTTTGTATTGCTCCAGAAGGGTACCCCAGATGGAACCGTTATTTTGTTTTGAAGTTTTCTCAAGAACTGAACTATTTTTTTTCTGCCAAAAATGTCATTGTTTTTATTTTTAATCTAATGTGAAGTTGGTCCTTTTCTTATAACAACTATTCTTTTACTGGTCAATGGTCTTCGAGACAAATCGCTTAGCACTCAATGAATGCAACAGCTCGATTCTCTGGCTAATGCACTCGAGGAAAAGACACTTTTATTTTCAAATACTATTGCTATATATACAGAAATTATGTGTTATCGAAATTGTTCCATCTTCGATTCTTGACCTCACAAATAATCGATATCAAGGGTGAACGACCAGCTATCTCAAGTGCATAGTTCAATAATGCTTAGTTGACATATTTTGTCAACCTAAACAAATGAGCACCGATCGTGCACCATCAACCCATTAATATTTTATTATACACTTTATATAAACTCTTGCCGTTCGTGCCATCAGGGCAACATGATACTTTTATTACCCTGACGTAGAAGGCAAGACAATGCTTTGTAATGGATTTATATATTGCTTAAGGCAATGCATGGTATGGGAAGCAAGTGTCAAGTATCGAAGCATGGTTGGATTTTTAATAGAATTTTAAGTGGTCGCTAGTGTGATCCCTTCACACCACCCTTCCTGGGGAAAAAGGAGAAATCATGACACGTCTTGATTTCTTCTTTTACGCGCCACTTGTACAGTTAGGGATCTTGTTTTTCTTTTGTTATTATTACTTTTTGAGGTAATTTTTTTTTTTTTTTTACATTTTATTTTAAGTTATACTGTGTAGGTAGGTATAGTAATTTTTATTTATAAAAGTATTACTAGGTAGTCAAGATGTAATATAGTATTTTTGCTTCATTTACGTTAAAATTAATTTGTGTAGGTAGTAGTAACTTATTCGCGTTTTTATATACATATATTTAGTTTTAGTTTACTTATAAATAGTGTTTACTTATTATTTCTATAATTAACCTATTTTATCTATGCGCGCCTAATTCTATACTTTCAAGTTCATTTATACAAATAAAATTTAAAACGTCTCAATTAATGGAGGCACTTTCTCTCCCCTTTTTGTTTTGGATGACATTAGTTTCTGTCATACATTTATATCAAAACTAAATATATATAAAATGGCTTCAATCTGTTTTTATGAACCGTTATTTTTTTGTTTTCGTATTTAATATCACAATTTACTCCTTTTTGTGACAAAACTTCATATGGTCCTATGTAAATTGGGTCTAATTTCTTTCTGTTTTCGTTCCTTAACAAAACTAGACTTCCTACGCCAAAGTCCGAAGTTTTAGCTTTAACATTACTATCGTACCTATTTTTCCTAATGATCTTCTTTTTTATTAAAGTATCTCTAGCATCATGATGAGCAATTTGCAGTTTGTTTTTTAGGTCTATAACGTAATCGTCGTAGTTGTACACCGGATCCACATTTTTGGTTATATTGGAAGGTAGATTGCACTGTTTTCCAAATACCAATTCGAACGGTGTAAAACCTGTCTCTGAATGTACTGATGTATTGTAACAAAAAACATAATAGGGTAGCCATGAGCTCCAATCTGTATGTTTTTCTGACACATAGCTTCTAAGGTGCGCTCCTAAAACCTTATGAGAATTTTCCAAAGCTCCTATGCTTTCATGATGGTAAGCCGTAGATTGAATTTGTTTTATTTTCAACAACTTACACATGTCTTTGAATACTTTATTTATGAATTCGGTACCTTGGTCAGAGGCTATAGTACTTGGGACTCCATACTTTAGAATGAAACACTCTACAAGTCCTTTAGCTACTGTGTTAGCTTCTTTATTTGGCAAAGGTATTGCTTCGGTAAATTTTGTAAGCTCGTCTTGAAGAGTAAGAATATATTTTGATCCATTTTCTGCTTCATCTAGAGGACCAACTAAATCTAGAAAAATTTTCTCAAAACTTGATTCTGCTGTGGTAGTTATTGTCATGGGTTGTTTTTTAGGTTGTATGTGTTTGTTTCTTTGACATATTGCACAGTGCTTAACGTATGTCGTCACATCGTTTTGCATGCCTGTCCAAAAATATTTGTTTCTTATGTTCCGTAACATGCGATTTATCCCAGCATGTCCACTTGTAGGTAAAATATGGTAATCGTTGAGTATAAGTTTTATTTTGCAAGGGTCTGTTACTTTTATAACGTTGTTTATAAGGTGCACTATAATTTTATTTTCCTTAAATATTTCTTCAATTCTTTTCTTTAATATATTTATTTTCTCATGATGACGGCCGTCTGAGAGCTTTAATAATTCCTCTTTTGTAATATAAATTTTCTTAATGGATAGAGGTCCGCACGTCCCTCGACAACATTTTGTCAAATGATGCCGATCGGGCAGTAGTTCTATTCTTGGATTCATCTTTATCAACATATGATGGTACACAATTTTTCTGCACGTCCCTCAACAACATTTTGTAAAATGATGCCGATCGGGCTGTAGTGCTAATATTGGACCGATTTAAAATTAAACAATTTCTTTCTGGAATATATGCCAATTTGATTTGGGCTTAATATCTTAGTTCCCTTTAATTCTGCAAAATCTTCGTCTTCTTTCGTAAAACTATTTACTATTTTTAATTCAACTATCTTTAATCCTTTTTTCTGGTGGTTTTAAAAGTTCTTTTATTATGATTTCTTCGGTCAAATTATCTTTAATATTTTCTTCTTGCTTTTCCAAATCAGACTGTTTTGTTTGTGTTCTCGTTGTTACACAGACATATAAGCTTTTGAATTCGTCTGAGCTTATTTGTATTCTACTTAGGGCATCTGCAGTGCAGTTGTCTTTCCCTGGTGAGTATTCGACAAGAAAATTATATTCTTCTAACAATAATCTAAATTTAGTTAAACGACTGGAAGGTTCTTTTAGTGAAAATAGATGTACTATACATACTACTATACAACATGATACTTTTATTACCCTGACGTAGAAGGCAAGACAATGCTTTGCATTGGATTTATATATTGCTTAAGGCAATGCATGGTATGGGAAGCAAGTGTCAAGTATCGAAGCATGGTTGGATTTTTAATAGAATTTTAAGTGGTCGCTGGTGTGATCCCTTCACACTAAAAACAAATATTATTTTTTTTCGAAATTTGATATCCTGAAAACGGGTCATCATTTTTTTCAAAATTGAAATGCAAGACGTCTAATAATAAGTTCAAAACTATATAGGGTAATTGCGGGAGAGATGCCGCGTCGGGAGAGATTCCGCACTGAACAAAAGTCATACATTTAGTAGCCCTGGCAGTTTTTTTTCAAATCTGTTCGTTTTTCATTGGAACTAAAACGCAGCAAAAAAAACTGCAAAAATCGGACAAGTAGAGGGAGTTTTTATTCTTTATTTTGTTTTTCGCTCCACTTTTGACTATGGGAATTTTTCAGTCTGGTGGAATATTTCGTTGCGGAAAGTAGTGATTGCCTGTTTTTTTAAAGGTAAGTTTTTTTTGTTTTAGTTAGTGTTTTGAGAAGTGGTTGGTGTGATTTTAGTTTGTTCTTATTTTTGTTGTTGTTGTCTAGTGTCGTGCGGCATCTCCCCCTCACAAAAGGGATAGATGCCGCATTTTTGTTTGGAGAAGATGCCGCACTTTGATTTTTGTGTTTTTTTGTTGTTTAGAAGCTAAAATAAAGCTTAATTATATCGCGCAAATATATCCGTTGTACTTCAAACCCAACAATTAACAGTTTATAATCCATCATCGTCTGCAAATCAAGATAACCGACCAATAACTCAGGTTTCTGAAACTGCTCCTATTACTGCACAGTCTCAAAATTAACTATTCCAACCACAATTATTAACACTGCGCATTCCTGTAACCATTCAGAAAATGAAACCCACACTTCATCGTGCTTCGAAAACCCCTCGCCAACCAAACTTCTTCAAGAACTTTCACCACTGCCAAAGATTCCATCACCAAATTTTTCAAGACGAAGGCAGTTTGCAGAGGTCTTAACTACCCCTACCTCAATTGCAAAAAAAATATCTCCAAACCTACAAAGGCAAAAAAAAGAATCTAAAAGCCCAAAAACGAATGATGAGTTAATTGAGCCAGCTGATGACCCAAACAACTGTGCCGAATATTGGGAAAATTATTTTTCAACAAAGAAAAAAGAAGATTGGGTCCAGTGCAAAAGATGTCGGAAATGGCTCCATGAAAATTGTACCCGGTACAAGAAACCTGGTAACATCTTGTGCACAGACTGTGGGCAGAGAGAAAAAACTAAATGAGAGAGCCAAATTTTCTCGTCTCCGTCCCTTCGAAACCTCTTACTCTCATTTTTTATAGCGTGTTGAATTCGTATCGGTGTATACATGTTTTCACCTCGGAGAAGAGTACACAAAAAAACATCATTTCCGGGAAATGCGACATTTCTCATTTTTGTTTATTGATAGCCAAGAAGGCTATGTTTTTTAAAGTCTCATTATAATATTTGTAATTCTCATGAATTTCTTTTTTTTAATTTTGCTAACATCTTGTCGTTTTTATATCTACAAAATACTCCTATAATTCAAATTAATTCTAGCAAAACATTTTTCTTTGTCAATAAATAACGGAAGAAGTTATACCGGTAGTTCGTGGTGAATTTGTTTTTCTCTTCCTTTTCTCTAAGTTACAGATAGATGGCAGGAACAACCAAAACAAGACAGGATGTGTGCAGAAAGTGTTTAACAAGGTTAAGGCTTTTTAGATTAGACTTTATTTGTATATATGAACGAGTACATGTTTTTTATAAATGAATGTTATGTTTATTTCAATAGCAATATCTTAACTATTAACTTAACTACTGTATTATCTAAAATATACTGCATTGAATTATTTTACATTGAATTATAAAAGGCGAAAATAATAAATTTCTATAGTTTACCGGGAATATTTATATAAAATATCCATATCTTCTGCAATTGCGGTATCAATCGATATTTTCTGGAACTTAGTGTAAACGTAACATTTATTTGTCATGAATTACTTTTTCAACTTTTTTATACACCATAAAAATCAATTATACAATTTGGCTGTGATAATAATTACTTGTACACAGCATTTTCTATGTTTATAGTTATTCAGGTTTAGCCCTTAACTTTGATTTGCATTTATTTATGAATAGCCTAAAACGTTTAGCAAACATCTATGAATAAGCCACAATGCACTTTCAGAAAAACTGTAGTTAGAACTTTCCCTGACAGATTTTTCCTTGTCGTTATATAACTGAAAGATAAGATATAAATAGTTAGAACTGGAAAACTTATAAAAATGATGCATAAGACTTAAATTTTGGTTGAAGAACAAATTTGTATATTCTTTTCACAAAACCACTGAACTAGCGAGAATACAAATATTTTTACTTTTGTACAAAAGTACTTTTCGGCTTATGTAGTTAAGCCTTTAAAAGCAACACACTGCCTTAGGGGAAAGCAATAAGAATAGCTTATCAGCTATTCACAAATCTTATGCAATGAAAATTGGCAACAGAAGTAACAAGTTGACGGTCTTTTTATTTAGTGTCTACCTAAATCACTTATTTTCAGCATTTTGGAAATGTCGTGAGTAACGTAAAGAAAATAAACAACGAGTACACACAAATAAAATAGGAATGGAACAAAGAGATGAGTATATAAAAATGTTTTCAATGTTCCATGTTTACATTCTGTAACTCTCGTTTTCAATGTTCCTGCAACTCTCACATCGACAAAATTAAGTCGATAAACTCTGAAAATTGAAACAAATCTGAGTTTTTTTGCATCTTTCAATGGTCTGAGCGAAAATTAAACGCATAAACTCAGCTAATAATACAAATAATAGTAGTAGTGCTTTCAGAGTTTTATGTTTCTAGGTCCTAATTCGCCTGGCAAAAATCCTCGTATCAAACCCTCCTAGTGGGTGCCGGGCGGTAATAATCACCACAGTTTTCTTGTGCGATGTCAAGAAGGGGATCAGCTAAGGTCAGGTTGAATTGTTGAGGCGTTTCTAAACTCTTCAATAGTTTAAACCCTCAGCAATGCAATTTGACCATAGATACGGGGTCCCTAATTTTCAGTGGTGGTGTGAGCGATTTTCATAATCCGTGCCGAAGAAATGGAAGGCTGGGGGGTAAACCAGTCGCGAACGAGCTCATTCGGATGCCTTGGCAGGGTCCGTCTTACATCTTGCCTTACCCCGGTATATCGGCTCTGCCGGGGCTGACCTTTTCCTTTCCGTACTACTCGTGGGACCAAAATTACTACACAAAACAATTCACAGGACGATTTAGACATAACGAACTTAGGACCATCCGCCGACTATGAGGATGAACTTTTGGCCTCCAGTCAGGAGACCGTTGTGGGGCAACCTGCAAAAACTGGAAGTGCAGCGAGTACCAGCCATAGTACTCCTGTGCCTCGACCACAAATAAATCCGAACTCCTCTACCAGCAATGCCAGCCATAGCAATGCTGGTAAAGGAAAAAATAAAAAGTCATCTGGTACTCGCATCAAGAACCAGTTCAAGAAGGCCTCCTTCATTCTTAGCAAGATTGCTGAAAATGAGAAGGCTGGAATTGTGCTGGAGAAGGATCGCGAGGACAAGATCATGTACCAAAAGATTGTTGATGAATACAACAGTCTCTTGGCTACAAAAAAGAAGGCCGACAAAAGAAACCGGTCTCGTGAAGAGACCGAAAAACCTTCTAAAAAACCAAAACATAACGAACCAAATTCAAATAAAGATGAGAAGGCATCATCTTCCGGAGTGCGCAACAGCGTACTTTAAGTGAGGTTGTCAGAGACGACCTCCAAGTATCGGTTGTGGATGAGCTCTCCACAAACAGCAGAGGTCTGCTAGCTGTGTGGAGTTCTATCGAGGCCAAGCTCTCGGAGATGGTGTTTTCTTACACAATCTCGGCAACTGAGGGTCCCTACCCTAGTTTTGACTCTGGCGAAGTGCTCAGGGGACACAGGGTAATCAAATGCGATGACGTGTTTTCCAGGGATTTCCTTAGATCATGCATTGCTAAGATAAGCAATGACTGGGAAGGCTTGAGACTTAAGCTTATCCCAGCTAAGGACATCCCCAGACAGCCTAAGGCTCGCATTTGGTTGCCCGTCATGAGCATCAAGCCAAGTGGACAGGAGCTGATCCGTGGTCTTCAGAGGCTAAACCCGCTGGTTCCAATGCATGACTGGACAGTCATCAAGGCTGAGGAGCCGCAGAAGAACAGCGCGTCCTATCTTTTGAAGATCAGCGGGGAGAGCTTGGGGGCCCTTGAGAAGGCTGAATATAAGTTAAGATTCGGCATTAGAAATGCAAAGATTAAGGTCCTACAGAATCAGGGAGCAGACTGCGACAACAATGATGGCAAAGTCAAGACCGACGATGACATCATTGTTGCCGAAGTCCCCGGCGAGTCGCCGGGCCCTGAGGGTGCAGGCCCTTCTTCTTCAGGCAATTAAAAACGCGCTGCGTTCTATACAGATTAATCTGAAGCACTCGAAATGTGCCTCAGATAATCTAAAGGTCTTCCTGAGTCAGGAAGACTTGGACGTAGCGTTCATACAAGAACCTTGGGTGAATGGCCTCAGAGTTCGAGGCCTTCTGGACCACAAATACGACCTTTTTTATAAAATCCTTAATACTGACCAAGGTAAGCCTAGAACCTGCATTCTAGCTAAGAAACACTTAAAAGCTTTTTTGTGTCCCATCCTTAGCACCTCCGATTTGACGGTTGTCAGAATTGAAGGAAAAATATGCTGGCCTACTTCTGGCATCGGCTTACTGTGGCCACGACCGGCAGTCACCTTCGGAAGAGTTGGAGACCCTGGTAATCGCTTCCAAACAACAAAAGTCAGACCTCCTGATTGGGTGCGACGCCAACGCACGGCATTCTCTATGGGGCAGTACGGTAATTAATGAACGAGGTGAGTCACTTTTTGATTTCATTATTAACAATAATTTAAATGTATGCAATAGAGGTAACACCCCAACTTTCATTTTTCCGAGCTCGGTTAACTTCGAAGGTTGGGAGGATGTACTTGATGTTACTCTATCAAATAACAATCTTTATTCTATGGTGGAAAATTGGAGAGTCTCACTTGTGAATTCTTTTTCTGATCACAGGTGGATACTCTTCAATATAAATTTTGAGTCTGAAATTCCTCCCCCTCACAGAAACCCCAAAAATACTGATTGGAAGAAATTCAGTCAAATAATTAACACGAAACTGTGTAACACGCCAAATCGGTGGCCAGAGTCGGTAAGCGATCTCGAGTCTAAAGTAAAGACCTTCGAGGCAGCTTTTGACACGGCTTACAAAGTCTCGTGCCCTATTAAATACAGTCGCAAATCACTCCCTATGTGGTGGAATGAAGAACTGTCTAGTCTCAGGAAAAAGACTAGAGTGATCTTTAATATTTGCCACAAACACAAATTCTACCAACCGTACAAAGACTGTCTAAGAGTTTATAAGCGAGCCATTGCCAAGTCTAAACAGCAAAGCTAGAGGGATTACTGCCACAAAATAGAAAATATAAAAGAATCCGCCAGGCTTAGTAAGATTCTATCGAAGGACCATTGTTGTCCTTCCTTTCTTAAAAAATCTGGCGATTCCTGGGCAGCATCTCCTGCAGAATCCCTAGAACTGCTGTTGGCTGCGCATTTTCCGGGTTGTGAGAATAACAACCCTCAAGCTCTTAATTCAAATGGCGTGTCGACGGCGGATATAGAACACATTGATACCTTGATAAATAAGGAAAATATTGCTTGGGCAATCAACACATTTTCCCCGTACAAGTCTCCAGGCCTGGACGGCATAATGCCGATCATGCTTCAGAAAACGCAATTTCTGGCGATTCCTTGGCTGGAGATGATCTTTAAAGGATGTCTCTGTCTAAATCATGTTCCCGAGTCTTGGAGACATGTTAGAGTAGTTTTTATCCCGAAGGTCGGCAGGCGAGGACATGAATCCGCGAAGGATTTTAGACCAATAAGCCTTACTTCCTTCGTGCTTAAGACAATGGAGCGCATTCTTGATTACCATATCAGAGGCATTTTAGATGTAAATCCTCTTGAGAGTTCACAACACGCTTATCTTAAGGGCAAGTCTACGGAGACAGCCCTACATGAGGTAGTGAGTACAGTTGAAAAAACCATACATTTCAAAGAATATACTCTCGCTACCTTCTTAGACATAGAAGGAGCTTTTAACAACGTCTTAACAGAATCTATTCAAGAATCACTAGTTGATCAGGGTGTAGAGGACTACATCAGAAGTTGGATTGTATCCATGCTCAGTGATAGAAGGATTCAAGCTACCTTAGGTAACACTTACTTGACCAGGTGCGTAAACAGGGGAACACCTCAGGGGGGTGTTCTGTCCCCTCTTCTTTGGCTTCTGGTCATGAACAAAATTCTTTTTAAACTGGAAAGTTGTGGTGTGAAGGCCGTTGCTTACGCAGATGATTTGGTGATACTGGTATCAGGAAAGTACACTTCCGTGATTAGTGAGATTACGGAGATGGCATTGCTAAAAGTAAGCAACTGGGCTACAAGCTGTGGCCTGGGTGTCAATAAAAGCAAAACTGAACTGATGCTCTTTACTACGAAAACAAAAGTACCACCCTTCACCCTTCCCCACCTCAACGGTGAAACTCTTTCCTTGTCTTCCAGCGCTAGATATTTGGGAGTAATACTTGACCCAAAGTTAAACTGGAAACTTAATATCGAAGAAAGGGTCAAGAAAGCCAGCATAGCTTTCTATGCCTGTAATAAAACCTTTGGCAAAAAGTGGGGTTTGCAATCGAAGATGATTTTGTGGACGTATACAGCCATGGTACGTCCAATCTTGTCCTATGGTTCGATTGTTTGGTGGCCCGCGCTTAGCAAAGCCTACAATATAACTAAACTAAAAAAGGTTCAAAGAACAGCTAGTGTTGGCTCCACGGGAGCTTTGCGTTCATGTCCGTCGGACGCCCTAAACGTTTTTCTCTACCTCTTACCAATAGACCTGCATATCAAATACTTAGTATCTTGCAGCGCGTTGAGACTTAGGGAATCGAATAGTTGGTATTCTAGGCCCTTTGGTCATAGTAATATCACTAATCTCATCCCAGCGGACATCTTTTCGACAGAAACCGACTACTGCACCCCTACTGTGGACCTCAGTGCGGATTTTAAAATTATCATCCCATCTCGAAATGAATGGGATGATGACTTAGTGACGAGAGGCTTCGACACAACTATTTTCACTGACGGCTCGAAGATGGAGTGTGGGGTCGGTGCAGGAATTTTTTCCGAGTCTCTAAATGTCTCCAGGTCTTTGCGACTTCCTGACTTTGCTAGTGTTTTTCAGGCTGAACTACTCGCGATCAAGGAAGCATGCAAGTTACTAAAACTAGATCCAAATCAAAACCGCAATACGGCTATTTTTTCGGACAGTGAGGCGGCTATTCAAGCGATTGGCTCGTCCACTTCATCCTCCAAACTGGTTCAACAATGCCGAAGTGAGTTAGCGAGCATGAACATTGGACTCAGGGTCACTCTCATCTGGATTCCGGGGCATAGAGGCTTTGAGGGCAATGAACGAGCTGACGAGCTGGCTAGGCAAGGATCAGCCCTTCATAGCTCACTCGCGGAAAGAGTCAACATTCCTCTTGGTGCTATGAAGGGCAAGATCTTCTCTATTTTCTAAGCTGGGCATCCCCCACAATACTTTCTGTCGTAGTTGTGAGGACCAGCGAGAAAAAGAAACTGTTCTTCACTTCTTATGCAAGTGTCCCGCCTTAGCCAAAACGAGAGCCAAAATATTGGGAAAGTCCTTTTTCAACGACCTCAATGAGCTCTCAGAACTGGAGATCAAAGATTTGATCTCCTTTCTAAACGCAACAAAGTGGATTTGAGGCGTATTTTTTCTTTATAATCCCTCTTTTAACTTTATAGGTCAACCGAGTATTTTATGGTATCAAAACGGCGCAACGCAGCGCTAATTGTTTCACCGAGCTAGACTGCTCGTGGCCACCATTTCTACTACTACTACTACTAGGTCCTAATTCTCATTGGACTGTTGCACCACCTAATTTGTTTTACTTACTTAATGATTAAAACTGGCTTCAAATAACTAACTAATATTTATCTAAATGTGTAATTTAGAATTGTTTCTAAATCTTCATTGTTCTGGCACCTAACAAGAGTAATTAATTTCACTTCATATTCGAATGATATTACTCTCAAACGAACACAATGAGAGTACCAAAAAGTTGTTCATACACAATTTTGAATTTTTTTTGAACACCTCTGAACAGCTGACTACATCTGGCATTTTTCAAAGGTAGTCGCCATTTTTAAAAGGTGGTGAGCAGAGAGAAAAAAGAGAAAAGTTTTTTCTCTCTCGTGGTGAGTATGTGCACAAACTTGCATAAGGATTTGTTCCCCACATTTTTTTTTATATGGAGTTAATACATATGCAAGTTGGTGGCCAAATCACAGCTTGTAGGCAAAAAGAGAGCAACCGTCGAAGTTGGTTCTCTCTATTAGTTCTTTCTCGATGCTGCGGGCATGATCATAGAGGAAATATATTATCTAGAGTCCCGGCTTAATGGGTTTGCTCTCTTTCGGCCTACAAACTAAATTGAGAGAATTTTGCCCATTAGCATAAGCATGTGTTAGTTGTCCTGTGCATTTCTTATGGGAAAATCCAGATTCTATGTAGTTGTGCATGGGCTTTTGGTGAAGTTTGCACAATTAGGGGGAAACAATGTGAGGTGAACTCAGCCGTTTAAAAAAGACATCCGTTGAATTCAAAAATTGAAAAAGGAATGCAATATTTTAAGAAAAATGAATTTTGCAACTTCTTTTTAGTGAAAACTGTGCTAAAAATAATATTTGACTGCTTTTGGCAAACAAATTCTATGATTTTTATGAAAAGTTTCGCTAAAAACAGAAAAAATCACGCAGAAAGTATAGGCGCACCCTAGAACTGCAATGCGAACGTGGCCCAATTTGAGTTGTTCCCAGTTTTGACAGATCAATAGCGAGGTGAGTATTTTGACAATTCTAAAAAAATGAAAAAAAAATACAATGTTTTTATTGTGATCAACAAGAAAAAGTGTCTAGACTGTCTGCAAAGAATAAATAAAATATAATTTAATAAAAATTAAACTGAATTCAATCTTTAAAAAGTAATAAATACTAATTTTCTTTTTGAAGTGTTTCTTTCTCTTTTTACAGGTAAGTTGGTTTTTAATATATCTTACACAATAAAGCTATTTTATAGAAATAAAAATTATAAATTCGGTTCTGGCCAATTTGCTATTCTCCTGAAAAAAGTTTTGGGTTTAAGTTGGTGTAATAATATTTCATGGATATTTCAATAAAATCTAAACAATTCTTTTGATTTTAAGGAAATCTTTCTCCACAAACTTAAAACTTTAACATTTTTCAGCTGAATTTCGGGAATTAAACGGTAATACCTACGTACATACATCATATCCCCATAATTATAAATATGTATAACACAATATGTTATACTTATTTGTGCAAAGTTCCCGAGTATAAAAAATAGACCACGACGAAAAACATGGAAGTTTAATTAAAAAGTGTTTTGTTTAAAGACATAAGGTATGTATAAATTTCAATAAAAAGTATTGCATTTACTTGGAAATGTTTTTTTTGCAGGTGAGATGATCCATAATTTAGAATCATTACTCCAAATGAAGTTGCTATCAATTCAAAATTCAATTTGATGTTTTGAAATCATTCATTAAATGTGAAATAACTCGGCAAGAGGTAATTGTTTCAAAACAGTATTCAAAGAAAATAAACCTTAATTTTTGTATGTAGTTGCAGCTTCTACTTTGTATGTACGAGTATATACTACTTCGACACAAGAGTCCCTCCCAAACGATGTTTGGAAACTGCTTATCGCAAAGAACCGGAACCAAACATTTCAAGCTAGCTTGCATGTGCATCAACACAATTCACATAAAAACAGTAATATGTTATATTTATTATATTTAAAATCACCGAACAAATAAAAACAAGAAGTTTTGAAAGTCAACAGAATTGTTAATTGACTGATGTGATATATGTACATATGTCAACTGATTAAAATTCACTTGATTTCGAAGTTATGACATGCATTGAAAGATAGCGGCCTGAAAACAATTTCACTAGATTTTGAATCTAGACTTGAAACCTAAGTATATGATCGGAGATGAATTTTCTGCCTCAAACAAACTTGATGTAATTTGAGATTGTCAGACTCGTGCAAACAATAATTATATTCTCGATTTTCTCCCACAGCAAAACATTGCGCGAATATTTTCTCTCCTTTTCGGTCATCAAGAACACCGTTCGGTTATTTCGGTATTATCGCGGTGAATGCTATTAAATATTGTATTATTATTTGAAGATGAATATCGTTCTCAGTTGGTGTTATGGTGTGTTACACAAATTGGTACAATGGTCTATCCTTTTTTCATCAATTTGTCTAGTTTATAGTTTTAAGATCTCTGAAAATTTTCTTAGACGGATTCGATTAGACACAATTCACTATTAATTTTCACTGAGCAATGAAGTTAGCTTTCTTTCCATCCTTTTTGAATTGTTCAATTATAAAAAAAAGTAGAGAGTGTATGTAAATGTTTGGTGTGGGATACACAAATCTATTTTTAAAAGATTTCTTTATTCAGGTATTTTTATTAAATGTAAATTATTTTTGTGCACGTCAAATCCAATTTTTGTGTTCCATTACTTTAGAAAAAAGTTATTTGAGATACAATTTTGAAGAAAGTAGGGAGTACATTGTTCGACAACAGATTTGAAATGTTGTTGGATCAATGTGATATTTATGGAGATTAGCATTTTTATGTACATATTATATATGTTATTATTATTGATAAATACTAAACAGAAAAATAGTGAAAATAATTACTAACATTTCCTTTTTTTAGAATATTCTACACTATGGATATGGAAACTGATTACATATGTAAGTATTTATGACTAAAGACCAAAGTATTTAATAGTAACTTCATTTTTTGTCTACACTTTTTGTTTTTAAATTTTACTGGAAAATGTAATAATGAATTCGATTTTTTTTTTTTTGGGTGGCGCAACAGTCCGTTTGAGAACTAGGGCCTAGTGACTTACAACTCTCAACCATTCCTGTGTGCGAGTACTGTTGTCAGGGATGGAAGGGACCTACAGTTTTAAGCCGAATCCGAACGGCAAATTTGAGAAAGCACTTTTCATGACAAGAATTACTCTTGGAGAATTTGTCAATTCCTCGCAAGAGGCAGTACCCGTGAAAGAAACTTTAGATGGCATAGGCAGGGATCGAACCCAAGACCTCTTGCATGACAGTCCAACGCACTAACCATCATGCCACGGGTACTACAATAAATTCGATTTATGGAATTGAAATTGATCGGGACATACAAAAGGGGCTTTTAAAAATTTAATAGGTGGTTTTCTCAATATAGTAGCAATAATTTAGAACAAAAAAACAGTCAAACTAAAATATCTCTCGAACCAATAACGATCGACTTCATTTCAATGTTAAATTACAAATTTGTATAAACTTAAAAAAATTCACATATAGTTTTTTTTATAATAATCAAAACTTACTTCAATAAAAATTTAGCTTCATATTGGTTAAAACTTATTAAATTAATTTGTTTTTGTTTTAGTGACGAAACAACGAAACATAAGCTGTGAAACTGAACTCCCTATTGACGCCAACCATGTTCTACGCCAAAGAAAGCGTGTGTTCTTAAATGTAGGAACTTTACATCTCTTCATAGATGCCCGCAGGACGATGCAAGGTAGAAATGTATTAATAATATAATTATCTTAATATTTTTTTGCTACAAAAAAAACTTATTCTTTATAACTTTTTTATTTTTTTTTAATAAATCGACCTTGCGAGTTTCGTTTGCACATACAGTTTTCGTGATAAGCCGAGCGTTTTCTTTCACTTGGTAGACGATAAAGGATAAAATAAAATAAGTTTTAGTTATAGTTTACATTAAGTTTTTTTTTTATTTTAATTCACTATATCGTCTCTCGTTAGTTTTAATTAGAAAGTTAAACGATTTAAATGTATTTTAATATAAGTGTTAAAAATTATTGAACTAGTTGCTGTTCACCCTATTATTTCTTCTATTACATTTAATAATTAATCTAGTAATATTCTATTATTCTTCCAAGCTTTCTAATCTAAGCTTTTCTATTGTATAAACTCATGCTTTTTTATTTAAATTCATTTCGCAATTATACTTTCAAAGAATTAACTTATATTGGATTAAAGACAAGTTTTGAACAAATCTCGGCCTTTCTCTTTTGAAGAACCTTTATTAAGATTTTATCACATGGTGCCGAAACCCGGGAAAGGTGAACAGAGATTAACAAAATTAATAAAGAATTCTTTTTTTTTTACGTAAGAGTATAACGCGTATCAATTTTGCTAATTAAATATGGAGTTATCAGCACGATCAGCCTATAGAGGCCAGGTAACGAAAATTGTAAAAAATGCTACTGATTTCCTCGACAGCGAAGGCTCTCAACTCAATTCAGCGAATGATTTGGACGTCATAGAGGAAGACATCGTTCAATTTATCCAACGACTGACGTCCGCTCATGAAAGTCTTAATGCTGTTAATAAAGACATGCAAACCAAAGGACAGATGATCTGGACAGGGAATTGGAAAGAATCAGCGAATATGAAGACTCGGCAATAGGTGCTCTTTCTCGCCTTAATTCTCGTCTCCAGAGAGTTAGAAACAAGCTTAATCCAACCGAAAATTTCCCGACACAACCTACTCTCAACATGTCACCATCTCATCATCCTAATCATAATTATTCCATTAAACTTCCCAAATTGCAGCTTAAAAAATTCGATGGCAATTATCAAGACTGGTTATCGTTTTGGGAGCAATTCCGAACGGCTGTTCATGAAAACGGGAATTTAACATCGTCTGACAAATTCAGTTATTTAGAATCTGTATTAACAGGCAGTGCAAAAAAAGTTATAGCTGGATTTACAGCTTCAGGTATGTGCTATGAAGCCGCTATCTCACTCTTGCAAGAACAGTTTGGTGACGTCGAACGTTTGGTGGATAAAAATATGCAGCAATTGCTTTCTCTTCGCCCCGTCAACCAAAGAACAGATGCAGCTGGCCTACGCAATCTATACAACTCTATAACATCATGTTGTCACACATTAACAGCCTTGCAAATACCTACCCATCATTACTATGTCATGCTGAAAACAATATTGCTCCGTTGCTTGCCTGCGGAACTTCGAGTAGATTACTATCGAGTAATATAAAGAGAAGAACGTATTGCCGAAACAAATGAAGATGACGCAAGCTCCACAACTTCTTTGCAAATTGGAGATAAGCAGGTGAAAGACATAATGCGTTTTCTTAAGAGAGAGGTTAAATCTTTGGAAAGAAGTATAGTTGTCTCTTCCCTACCTTCTTCTTCTTCGAACACCAGACATTCTTCTTCGTATCACACAACTGCATCAAGTTTAGTATCATTTAATGAGAAAAACGTATGTGCATTCTGTTCGTCGGAAAAACATTTAACCAAAAACTGCGACTGCCAATTATCAATAACGGAGAAGAGGGAAATGCTAAGAAAAAGTGGTCGGTGTTTTCGCTGTGCCAACCGAGGTCATTCTTCAAAAAAGTGTCGCAGTGCTAAATGGCTTTCATGCACAAATTGCAAAGGTAAACATTTAACTTCGTTGTGCGATCCGTCTTTCGCCGGTCAGAGAAACTCGACATCAGAAAAAATTGATAAAACTCAACCAAACGCTGTGAACCTCTGTGCTGGTAATTCGGTTGTGATGTCGGAAGAATCAATGCAAAGCGCAACAAATCTGTGCGCTTATAATAATTGTTTTGAAGACAGCCCGCGGGATTGCCGTATCCCCGAATACAAATAAATCATTTCTTTTGCGTTTAATAATTGATGGCGGCAGTCAATATTCTTACATTCGAGAGGATTTAATGCAAAAACTTAACCTTTCATGTGTGGGCGAGGTAAATTTGTCCCTGATACCATTTGGATGTGGACAATAAAATCCATCGAGCAAATTTAAGAAAGTGAATGTCGAACTTAAAAGCCAATTTGACAACAAACGAATTATCTTGGAAGCCGTAGTTGTGCCACAAATTTGTATCGATGTTCTGAGTGCCCCTGATACATCGTGTACTTTCCTAAAGGATTTGCAATTGGCTGACTCTTGCCATGCAGATGTCGAGGCTGTAAATGGATTGGGTATGCTCATCGGGTCAGACCATTACTGGTCTGTGGTATCTGGCAAGCAGAAGCGAATCTCTTCCGGATTAAGGGCAGTCGAAACAATTTTCGGTTGGACGTTGCAGGGATCACATTCTACCGGTAAGGCTTTTGAATTTCGCAAAGACTCATGTTCTCCTTCTTTGTATAGCACCACCCTTCATCTGTCCGCGCTTAGTTTGAACGACCTAACTTCATTTTGGTCGCTCGAAGCTATTGGTATTCGAGGTGAAGAAGAGGAGAATGAGCACTTAGCCGATGAATTGATTCAACAATGCATTTCCAAAAACAGTCAACGTTACCAATCTTCTTTGCCATGGAAGAATCCGGATGTTGAAGTAAAAAGCAACAGGGAAGAAGCATTATCGAGACTGAAGTCACTTTCCACGCGGTTATCAAGATATCCTGAACAATACCAACAGTATGATGCGGGTATACAACAGCTTCTTCAAGATGGTGTCGCCGAACCAATTCCACCATCCAATAACAACGATTTGCCTCGAGTCACCTACTTACCTCATCGCCCAGTGTATAAAGCCGAGAGTACAACCACAAAGATGCGCATCGTATTTGATGCCTCAGCACGGACTGAACACTCTCCATCATTAAACGATCTTCTTCATGTTGGAGCTAATCTACTTCCCGATGTCTTAAAGATCCTCTTGAACTTTCGTCTTGGACGGTACGGGATCTTGGCTGATGTAGAAAAGGCATTTCTTCAAATCGAGCTCAACGTGAAGGACCGAGACAGCCACAGGTTTTTATGGTATGCATCAACAAACAACACTGAACGAGAAATCGTCGAATACCGGATGACCAGAGTTACTTTCGGCGTGAATTGTAGCCCTTTCTTGCTAACAGCAACCTTGCGACTTCATCTGAAAAACGAGACGCAGTTTCAGCCTACATGCAAAATTTTAATGGACAGCTTTTACATGGATGATTTTGCTGCAAGCTGCTATACTGAAGAAGAAGCGCATCTGTGAGGAAGCTGTGCTGGTGATGAAAAACGCAAGTATGAACCTCAGGAAGTGGAACTCTAATAGTGAGCTCGTTCGAAGTGCTCTTTGCCCAGGTGAGTCCACTATTAACCAAAAAGTACTCGGATTGCCTTGGTATGTTCGAAACGATGAAATTGCTGTGCCCTTAGATTCGTTGCAAAATTTGCTTACATCTAATTTAGTTAAGGGTACGAAACGAAACATCCTCCAAGCGATTGCTAGAATCTACGACCCTCTTGGTATGCTTGGACCTGTCGTGGTAAGACTTAAAATTCTATTTCAATGCATCTGGCGAGAAAAACTGTCTTGGGACGAGGCTCTTACTCCAGATCTTATGGTTCTTTGGGATGATTGTGTAAAGAATCTACATCAATTAAAAGATTTTGCGATTCCACGTGCAGTTCTTTATTTTTCGGTCGCTAACAAAATAAACATTCACATCTTTGCAGATGCTAGCATGAAGGCATATGGAACTGTTGCTTTCATCAAAAGCATCAATGATGATGGTGAAGAGGGTGTTTCATTCCTATGTGCAAAGAACCGAGTTGCACCACTCAAAACAGATGGAATAAAGGAACTGTCCCTTCCAAAGCTGGAACTGACGGCAGCGTTATTAGCCGCTCGATTGTGTGCTTACTTAAAGCAATCGCTTACAGCTGATGTGCACAAGTTTTTTCTGTGGACCGATTCCAAGATTGCACTTGGATGGATTCAAGGTGATGCTCATCGTTGGAAACCCTATGTGCAGAGCCGAGTAGTTGAGATTCGCCATTTAACATCAATTGCCGACTGGAGGCACTGTAAAGGAGATGAAAACCCCGCCGACCTTCTCACCAGAGGCGTCACTCCACACAATCTACTTAATTCATCTGTATGGACTCATGGACCAACTTGGTTAAAAGGCGATTTAAATTTCAATGATGAAGAGAGCGTGTCTGGTTTTAAAGACTTAGCACCAGTGGCTCTTTTGGCACCCGTTTCTGCTCTCAACGAAACATCTCCTGAATCTTTGTTGCCTTACAGCAACTTCAGCTCTTGGAAAGGTTTGTTACGGCGCACAGCTTTTATCATACGTGCAGTCGAGCTGTACAAATTGAAGAAAAACCTAGATGTCCTAACGAAACCTCCATTCGTATTTGTTGAGCTTTCCGCCACCGAAATAGAAGCGGCTGAATTATATTGGCTAAGGTATTTACAAAAACTTTTATTTTCTAACGAAATCTTGTATTTACAGAAAGAGAAGTCTGTTCCAAAAACTTCAAAGATTGCCCAATTATGTCCCTTCCTTGACGAAAATGGTTTAATGCGGTTGAAAGGTCGTCTTGAATCATTAAATGCACCGCTTAACCAAAAACATCCTATCATTTTACCGAAGTCGTATATAGTGAAGTTAATAATTGATGATTGTCACCAAAGAACTTGTCATGGAGGCACAAACGTGGTCCTATGCAAATTGCGTGAGCAGTTCTGGATTTTAAAAGGGCGTCCATTTATTAAAGAAAGAATTAAAAATTGCATAGTTTGTCAGAAGCTGTTTAGCAAACCCGTTAGCCAACCGTTTGGCCCTTTGCCCATCGAACGCATAACTATGTCAAGGCCATTTGACAGCGTCGGCGTAGATTTTGCTGGGCCTCTTTTTTATTTGGACGGCTTTTCAAAACAGATGAATAAAAGTTACTTGATGGTTTTCACTTGTGCTGCCATCCGATCTGTCCATCTAGAGGTTGTCACAAATATGTCAACTGAATGCTGTCTAATGGGACTGAGGCGATTCATTGCTCGAAGAGGTGCTCCTACAACGATCTACTCCGACAATGCCAAGTCTTTTAGAAGAGCAGCTTTAGAGCTCACTAATAACAGTCATGTACCGGACGACGGGCTTGTGCAAAATTTTCTGACCAATAGACGCATACGTTGGAAGTTTATTGTCGAGCGAGCCCCATGGTGGGGAGGATTTTGGGAACGATTGATAAGATCCATCAAAAACATCTTAAAGGTAGTAATCGGAAGAGCTAAGCTAACCTTCGAACAACTTCGGACCGTCATTTCAGAAGCAGAAGAAATGGTGAACATTTGCCCTCTAACCTATGTAAGTAGTGATCCTTTGGATATTTCACCGCTTACACCCGCTCACTTCATACATGGCCAGGGGGGTCTTGTGAACTCCCAAAATCTTGAGACCTCTTCTGATATGCAGCAACTTTGGGTTCAACGACTTAAGATCACGAATATGCTTTGGTATCGCTGGCGTACCGAATATTTACAACTGCTACGATCCTTTCATCACAGTCAAGGATATTCTTCAGATCAACTCAAGTCAAATGATGTAGTTTTGGTATTTGACTCTGCAAAGCCTAGGATTGCCTGGAAATTAGCTGTCGTTGAAGCTGCCTTTACTGGACGTGATGGGAAGGTAAGAGCTTGCGAAATTCGTTAAGCTGATGGCTCGAGGACTCGAAGACCTGTCCAGTTACTTTATCACTTGGAACTCGCAGCATTGCCCCGCGCCGAGGATGTTAAAAATTATTGAACTAATATTTCTTCTATTACATTTAATAATTAATCTAGTAATATTCTATTATTCTTCCAAGCTTTCTAATCTAAGCTTTTCTATTGTATAAACTCATGCTTTTTTATTTGAATTCGTTTCGCAATTATACTTTCAAAGAATTAACTTATATTGGATTAAAGACAAGTTTTGAACAAATCTCGGCCTTTCTCTTTTGAAGAACCTTTATTAAGATTTTATCACAATAAGAAATAAATAAAAAAAAGAATAATCCCTTAGTCTTTAAGACATATTAGATAAGTAATTTTAATTAGTATAATTAAACTAGAATAATTATAATAAATAAGTCAATAAATCCGGTTTAAATAACATTTACATTTTAATATATACATATATTTTATATTTTAATATAATGTAAATGTTATTCTTTAATATAAATTGATAAATAAAATTTTTTATTGCAAATATAGAATCTTAATTTTTAATCACTATTTTCTTGAACAAAAATAGCAGAGAAATATGGAGGGTAAGGTTCAATCTGGCACAGCTGAAGAAATCTCAAAGGGTCTGCAATCAACATTTTTCATTCGAAAATAGAAAGCGTTTGCCTATATGGGCTGTGCCAGATTCTGTTGCCCAAGATTCATCTGCTGATGTGGTTTTGGAAGAAAAGGATGGCCCGGAAGATATTGGCTACCATAGCATATCTTTTGGGACCCAGGACTTTTCAACCCAAACATGCTCTGTGTTGAGAAACAACACGCCGAAAAAGGTAAGATTGAGAAAAGGAAATTTAAAACTGAAGCAAAGAATTAGGCAAATTCAAGTAGACCATGATAAAAATATTCGGTCTAAGGACTGTGAGCTTTTGTCCTTGAAATTAGAAATTGAAAAATTAAAAAAAAAGTTGAGTCTTCTTTGTTATCTTTGGAAAAATTGCCAACGGATGTTAGGTTAATAGTTGATAACAGTTTAAGGAATTTTGATAGGCCTCCTCAGGGACGTAGGTATAGTACAGCGTTAAAAATGCTGGCGCTTTCAATTCTTCTCCCGTTGCACATAGGTTCTTAAAGCCGTTGTTGGATCTTCCATCCGAAACAACTCTTAGGGATTTTATTTCAACCTGGCCTAAAACTCCAGGTAATATAGATTTTAATGTCAAAAGCTTAGTGCTTAAAATGAGCGAGAGTCAGCTTCCAGATATTTATAAATATTGTTCCATTTCAGCTGACGAAATGTTCCTAAAAACTCATTTTGACTACAATATGAAAAGCGATGTAGTTGTAGGTTTAGAAGATTTTGGCGATGACGAATCGCGTTCAGCCTTCCCAGCAAGTAGTGTTTTAGTTATCATGGCCCAAGGTATAGCAAAGAGATGGAAACATCCTCTTGCGTATTACTTTGTTAGGAATAGTTCTCCTCCGTCCGTTTTAAAAAAACTTTTGTTCAAAGCTATCACTGCGTTGCAAGACAATAATTTATGTCCCGTGCAATTTGTTTGCGACCAGGGTTCGAAGAGAGGCTTGGCCAGGGTGCTGAACATCAGCCCCGAAAAGCCGTATTTTGAAGTCAACAGTTCCAAGATATTCTTTTTTTATGATGTTTAAAATTTAGTCATGTTACTAAAACTATGCTTCACATCTCAGAACTTATTTTATTTTTCGGAGATCTTTTTCATCTCTTTAATTCTTCAAAAAAAACAGCGCAACAAGAGAAGCAGGCTGGATTTACAGGTAGTCAGAAACAAAACGAATTTCTGAGGTTTGCCGATTCTCTTCTTAAATCCATTCGCGTGATTAGCAATGATTTAGGCGGTAAAGATGTGACCAATAAGTTTTCCTTTATAAAAGGCTAGATTCTTAATATTCAATCCCTTTGGTCACTTTGGGAACATCTTACCTTATCCGGTTTTGAGTTTTTACTCACTCGGCATTTGAATCAGGATTGTTTTGAAAATTTTTTCGGTAAGATTAGGTGCGCTAACGGAAATAATTCCCGACCTATTTGTCAAGATTTCCAGAGCGCTTTTCAGAAAATTTGGGGTATTCAATACCTTAAAATTGTTAGAAGGGGCAATTGTAGTGTAGAAGAGGATAGTAGTTTAAATGAAATATTTAGTTCAGATAAAAATTTAAGAGGAGATATAGATTGGTTGCATTATGAGCAAGATGATGATCCAGATAGCATTTCGAGGATTGTGTTATCTAACGACATAAGTGGAGATGAGTTCATTAATGAAAACAGCTTTGTTTATGTTTGTGGCTGGCTATATCGAAAATGCTTTCAAAATCATACTTGCCCTTATGAGTTACCAACAGTTTCAGAATCCGCCCAGTCCGATAGCTTATATTTTTCGTCTCAAAAACAATTCCACAACCGGAACCTCGTTGCTCCACCCCCGAGTTCGTGGAATACATAAGACATCTGGACAATGTGTTTGTAGAACATTTTCCACGTTGTGTCATATGAAAGGAGTTGCAGAACACTTTTTCCAAGCTTTTCAGTTTGATCCCTATTATTCTTGCTGCGAAAACTTTGACCCAAATTTTCTTCTTAAATTTTTTATTAGTTAGAATTCACTTTGTTGTTCGACTTATAAATTTAAGAATTAAAGAACCTAATTTCAGGAACAAAATGCTCACAATTATGCATTTGTAATTTTTTTCGACATGTGATATATTAGATAATTATTAAGTAGTTATATATTTATTTATTTTATTGTTTTTATTACTTTTTGATTATAGTATTTATAAAAAGTATTAATATTTTTTTCTTCAAGCATGGTGCGATAGGCCTACCGGGGAAACCGAACACCTTATTAAAAAATCGGTTAACGCACTGAAAAGCATACCTCATGGGTAGTGTGGAAATGCTTACATTGTATTATAACTAGAACCTCATTATTTTGATTATTATATGTATATTTATTATCATCTCTGTTATAATATATTACGTATAATTATAAAAAATAAATGTACACATTATAAATTGAAAAGAAAAAATATTTATTTTCAAAAGAGGGATCTAACGATTAACTAAGCAAAGTAAGTTTAAAATTGAATGGACTACAAATGGCAAGTGTTGAATAACATACATAAACAATCATTAAGACTCTTCAAACAAATATTTACATTTCTAAGCTATGGAAACTTAATCAGCCAACTCTGTTCTTCCCTCATTTCATATTCAAAACTTTTAAGACTAATGTGCACATACATATACACGGCTTTTAGAGGCTATCCAAATTCATGAAACTCTCTAAAACTTTAAAGACACGTGCCAAAACTTGCAACATCGAAACCAGAAGTAATTAAATTAAAGATTCAAAGCAAATTTTAATTGATTGAATTACTCATTTAAATGTTTATCGATAACATGCAATATCCAAGGCATCGGAATTATCAAAAACCAACCGGTCTGATTCCGCCTCCTTTGCCCTAGACCACCACTAGCAATCTAAGAAGATTTCCTTATGGCCGCAGTGCTAGACATAGAGAACTGCCAGCACATATAACGCCTCATTATATTGAGGTTTGCATCCAACGCGTGAAGTTAAACTGCCAGTCCGGGCGCTCAACCCTATAATTACTGAAATAATAAACATATAAGGCTTTTCGAGGCTACACCCAGAGAAAAAAACTGTGTAAAATTGCCTTATTTGCCTAAGGTGAATTTTTTTTGTATGGAAGTTATTTTCTAACATAATTTTGCCTTAGTTCTAAGGCAATTTATGCTCGAAAATCCTAAGCTAAATTTACCTAGAATAGGCTACCGTGCCTTAGATGGATAAGGTAAATATTTTTGTATGGAAAATATTTCCTAACATAAATTTACCTTAGGACTAAGGCAATTAATTGTAAAATTTTAGCCTAGAAATAAGGTAATTTCACCTAAGCCTAAGCTAAATTTTACCTAGGAATTTTTTTACTTAGAATGTTATTTTCCTAACATAATTTTGCCTAGAACTAAGGCAATTTCTACTTCTGAACGTCGAACTTGTCGAGTTGTAGAAGCTGAGTAGGGTCAATGATTCTCGAGAATTTTCTCCAGATGAGTCCTGAAAC
The DNA here is from genome assembly GCA_920104205.1 of Eupeodes latifasciatus. Classification (NCBI taxonomy): domain Eukaryota; kingdom Metazoa; phylum Arthropoda; class Insecta; order Diptera; family Syrphidae; genus Eupeodes; species Eupeodes latifasciatus. The sequence continues at coordinate 235,303,503 of OV049924.1, forward strand.
TAAACGTTGTAATGGCGAAAAAGCTAGACAGCGCTCCTATCTCCTATGCTCCTTCTCACTCTAGGTAAATTAGCTGAATTGCTGTTACCGAATCCCAATCTTTTCCTCCCATATCAGAATGATGAATTAACATCAACTGATTCCTAACCCTATCTCTTCCTTCCCTACCACCTCTTATCTTTATTGGGCTGGATCTAAGGTGTTAAACGACCCGTGCCGATGATCAGCCTGGCTGGGGCCCAATTCAAAAATAGCCCAGTCTCTAACGGAGTATCCGGATACCTGGCGACCTCCGGATTAACTAGCCTTATCTGTACATGCGAATCTCTGTGCAGACGGACCTCTTTTCTTCGCAACTCGTGGGATTAAAATGGAAAAAACAAAAAACAAAAACAAAAATTTAAAGGATGATGAGACCGGTATCTCTTCAGGACCGGGCGGCAATTTGGCGTCAAAGCCTGTTGCCGTATCTCTTGCGGCCAGCACAGAGAAGGGAGTAGTGGCTAACCATTGACCCTCCTCTGCAGCTGGCAGCAACGAGGATAGGAAGGTAGTGATACCTAATTTCAGTAGTGGCAGGGTTGTGAAAAATGGCCCTACCACTACTAATGAGAGAAAGGGGAAACTCTCGAAAAGCCAATATATGCAAAGGCGGCAAGCGGCGAAAATCCTGAAGGCCTCTGGTGCATCATCGGGGGCTGAAAGGACACCGCAGCAAACCGCTAGCGTCGAATGGGCAAAAAGCATACTTGCTACAACTAAGACCAGTAAGGACTCTACGTCCAAACGAGAAAGGTCTCTCGAGGGGGCCGTACCGACACCAAAACGGCCTCGGGTGCACAACACCAGAACTCCCCTCAATCCCATCAAGAAAGCCAGTTTCAGTGACGTCGCGAAGGGCAAAGTCGTGGTTGCGGTCATTGACAGGAGTGATGATGATGGAACAATATCGGCTGATCGTTGGCAGTTGGTCAAGGTTAAGCTCTCGGGTGGCTTTTTAAGCATTTTGAGGGAGCTTCCAGGACCACTTCCTTCCATAAGCGATGGGGGCCACGTAAAACTCATGGTTTGTGGCGATCAGAGGTCTTGTGAATTGTATAAGCTCGCTGTCAGCCGGTTAGGTGAAGTTTGGCCAGGTGCGAAGCTCGAGGTAGTCGCTAAGGAAGACATTCCTAGCAGACCTAGAGCCCGCATTTGGATCCCAATGGAACCTGCCGGTATCGATGAAATTCTCGAGATGATCAGAGTTTGCAACCCGTCCCTTCCGACGCACAACTGGAAGATAGCCAAGCTAGAGGAGGTAAAGAATCTTTATAGGAGCGCCATTTTGGTACTCAATAAGGAATCTTTGGCTCCTCTAGCCATAAACGAGGGCTCGATAAACTATGGCTTCAAAACCATTAAAATTCGAGTCTATAAAAAAGATGAGGTTAACGCGGAAAGCGGGCCTCCAAAAACAACCGAGGGTGAACTAGCGGTTGGTGGGCCTGGGACATCGTCTTCTCTCTTAACTGAAGGTGACGATGCACCAATGCCCTCTCCAATAGCGACCCCACCCTCTACAAAAGTCGTAGACAGTCCATCCTTAATGGAGACTGAGGACGACCTCAACATGATCCTTTTGAGTGAGGACGAACTCTTGGGTTCATCCTCAGACTCAGAGGATCAGAACAAAACTGTGGTGGAGGTTGATCTGCCTAATTGTAGCCAAAATGCTGCAGTTAGTACAGATTAATCTCCAGCACTCCGTAAAGGCCTCGGCCTCACTTCTTCTCCGGCTGGCGAGAAACGGGGAAGACATTGTCCTGATCCAAGAGCCATGGATTGTGAGATCCGTTGTTCTTGGACTCAGGACTCCTGGATACTACACACTGTGTGTGACAGATAGAGGTGAACCTAGATCTTGCATACTAGTGAAACGTAGCATTAATGTATTTTTACTCCATCATTTCAGTGACAAAGATACCACCGTAGCTAGGCTGGAAACAACCAAGGGAAGTTTCTGGATAGTGTCGGCGTATCTTGGCCATGACCACCTTGGCCCTCTCCCTGGAAAAACCCTGGAGAAGATCGTCGCTGAAGCGGAAAGGCAAAGGATCCGCCTAATTATTGGGAGCGATGTCAACGCTCATCATACGGTATGGGGAAGTACCAATATCAATGACAGAGGTGAGTCTCTTTTTGATTATATTCTTGGTACTAACCTCTTAGTAAGTAATGTTGGGAATGAGCCAACCTTCATAACTAAAACTCGACAAGAAGTCCTAGACATAACTCTTGTCTCAGATACTATACACCATATGATCTTGGACTGGAAAGTATCCAAAGAACACTCGTTCTCTGATCATAGATATATCCAGTTCAATATCAATGTGGATGATAACCCGAGTCCATTGACTTTTCGAAATTATCGGGAAACTGATTGGGCCTCATACAGGAACTCATTACAGAGTTTACTAAAACCTGGACTATCTTGTCCTTCCTATAACGCTAATGAACTTGACACTAAAGTCAATGACCTTACCTAAGCTATGAACAGATCGCTAGAAATTGCTTGTCCACTTATACACATAAGAGGAAAGAGGAAACCACAATGGTGGGCCTCAGAGCTTGACTCGCTCAGGAAAGAATGCAGGAAACTGTTTAACCGAGCCAAAGCCGCAAGACTAGCCTCTCACTGGGATTCTTACAAAGAATCCCTAAGAATTTACAAGAAGGCACTAAGGAAATCTAAACGATCTTCTTGGCGATCCTTCTGTGGCACTATAGAAGAAACTTCTGAAGCATCTAGGTTACGGAAAATTCTATCAACTAATCCAGCGATGCCAAGCTGCTTGAAAAATGCAGACGGCTCCTGGACAAATTCAAGTAATGAATCGCTGAACTTACTACTGGATACTCATTTTCCTGGAAGTTCTCTTACCGAGACTTGCAACGGTTATATACGTTCAAGTCCCAATACTACATATCCACAAGGTCTGATTACAAGGGACAAGCTACAATGGGCTCTCAACAGCTTCAAACCATTTAAATCTGCAGGACCAGATGGAATAACACCAGCCGAGCTACAGACGACTTCTGACATAATTGCACCAATCCTTGAGGCAATTTTTACCAGCTGTCTTTACCTGGTCCATGTTCCCTCGGCATGGCGAGAAGTTAAAGTTGTTTTTATACCCAAGGCAAGTAAATGCTCGCAAGTCCACCCTAAAGATCTACGACCTATAAGTCTATCATCATTCCTTCTTAAGACCTTGGAAAGATTGATTGATATCCATTTAAGGGCAAGTATTGATACAAGACTTCTGTCTTCGTCTCAACACGCCTACTGTAAAGGTAAATCGGTGGAAACAGCGCTACATACCTTAGTACGCACCGTCGAATATTCCCTCCATCATAAAGAGTTCACTATGGTTGCTTTCCTTGACATCGAAGGTGCCTTTAACAACGTGGACACATCTGCAATCACATCTGTACTAACATCTCTTAATGTAGAGAGTTCGCTTCGGGAGTTAATTCATTTAATGCTTACTAGCAGAATAATTAACTCAAAACTGAGCAACTCTTCTGGCAGACGATTCGTTAGTAGAGGGACACCGCAAGGTGGTGTTCTTTTCCCTCTCCTCTGGAACCTAGTGGTGAATGAAATCCTAACTGGTCTGGATGCGGAGGGTTTCAGAGTGATAGCCTATGCGGACGACGTTGCTATAGCAGTTTCAGGAAAGCATCTTAACACCTTAAAAGAACTCTTACAAAATGCCTTAGATAGACTAATACTTTGGGCTGATCGGTGTGGACTGGGTGTTAACCCACACAAAACCGATTTGGTCTTATTTTCGAGGAGATACAAAATTCCATTTGTCAACCCTCCCCATATTAAAGGAATCCAATTAAAATTCTCAGACGAGGCTAAATACCTGGGTCTTGTCTTAGATAAAAAACTAAATTGAAAACGCAACGTAGAGGAAAGAGTCAAAAAAGCTACTGTAGCTCTCTTTTCTTGCAAAAAAGCCATCGGTAATAAATGGGGCTTGCAACCCAGAATCACGCATTGGCTATACACATCGGAAATCAGACCGATTTTAATGTACGGTGTGGCAGTATGGTGGACTGCTTTAGAAAAAGGTATAAACCGAGATAAAGTAAATAAAGTCCAACGTTCAGCTTGCCTATGTATAAGTGGATCGCTTCGCACGACCCCATCTGCGGCACTGGACACCTTACTCTACCTAACACCTCTTGACATCTTTAGCAAACAAATAGCTGCAAGTTCTGCTATTCGCCTCAAAGCTTCGTCGCAGTGGACTAACAACAACATTGACCACTCCGTTATTCTTAGTTATTTAGAATCAATCCCAAAGCACACAGACTACACCATCCCCCAACTACAATTCGACAGAAATTTCCAGATTTCTATACCTCCCAGATCTTTTTGGGAGGATAGGACATTCCTGGAAGACGAGTCAATCCACTTCTATACAGATGGATCAAAAACAAAAGAAGGGGTTGGTGGAGGTGTGTACTCTGAACGACTGAAATTAAGTCTCTCATTCCGCCTTCCCAATCATTGTAGCGTGTTCCAGGCGGAACTTTTGGCGATAAAAGAAGTCTTGTCCTGGCTTAAAGAAAACGTGATATCGACATCTGATATCCGTATTTTCTCAGATAGTCAGGCCGCTATTAAATCTCTGGATTCTGTCTCTACAAACTCTATAACAGTCCAGAACTGTCGATCATCTCTAATGGAGATGGCACAACAGTTTAATATTCACCTTTGCTGGGTGCCGGGCCATAGAGACATTCCAGGTAACTGTAAGGCAGATGAACTCGCCAGGAACGGTACAGTACAGCCCATTCTACCACGTTTGGCACGTACTGGCATACCAATCGCTACTTGTAAACTGTTGCTAATGCAAGACGCTGTGAGGAGGGCAGGCACCAGGTGGAACAACATCACCACGTGTCAAGTCACAAAAAACATCTGGCCAACACTGGATTTAAAACGTTCAAGGTACTTGCTCTCTCTAAGCAGATCGCATATAAGTTCGATAATAGGTGTCATAACCGGACACTGTCTAATAGGAAAGCACGCCATGAGATTAGGCGTATTCTCAAATGACTTCTGCAGAAGCTGTATGGACGAGGAAGAGGAAGAAACAGTTCTTCATCTTCTCTGCACATGCCCTGCTCTGGCTCGAAAACGCAAGAATTACCTAGGAGAATTCTTCTTTAACGATCTAAACGATCTAAATCATATCGGCATAAGCAGCCTCTCACGTTTCGTAAGAGACTCAAACTGGTTCCATTGAGCTTAGGAAGAAACCTCAAGATTCATGTGGTATCACAATGGGCCATCAAACTGGCCTAAGTGTGTCCGTTTCCATCTTGGACAGCCACTTCAACCTAACCTAACCTAACCTAAGGCAATTTATGTTACACTCTTACCTATGACTAAGGTAATTTTACCTATGGCTTTTTTTGCTAGAATAATTTTTTTCTAAAATAATTTTGCCTAGAACTAAGGCAATTTTACCTATGGCCTAAGCTAATTTTTTCCTGGGGAATTTTTTCGGTGAAATGTTATTTTGCTATAACATTATTTTGCCTAAGTTAATTTCACGTTTTTTTTTTTGTTCGGCAAAAAGTTTTGAATTCTTCCTAAAAAAAAGGAAATATGCTTCAATAACTTAGCGATTCAAATGTCATTATAAAGGAAAAAAAACATTTATTATAGTTTTAAAAAATATACAAATGTTTTTTTTTTTCTTTACCTTCAAGAAATTTTGTATTGTTGTTGTTAATTACACAGGTTTATTTCCGCAAAGAAAAAAATAATAAATAAACTTTACCTAGGGCCTAAGGTGATTTTACCTAGGGCCTAAGGTGATTTTCCCACCAAAAGCGCAAAAAGCAATGATTCGAGTTTTGGAGGGAAAATCACCTTAGGCCCTAGGTAAAATCACCTTAGGCCCTAGGTAAAATTTATTTTTTTTTTTTTGCTGAAATAAATTTTACCTAGGGCCTAAGGTGATTTTACCTAGGGCCTAAGGTGATTTTCCCACCAAAAGCGCAAAAAGCAATGATTCGAGTTTTGGAGGGAAAATCACCTTAGGCCCTAGGTAAAATCACCTTAGGCCCTAGGTAAAATTTATTTTTTTTTTTTGCTGAAATAAATTTTACCTAGGACCTAAGGTGATTTTACCTAGGGCCTAAAGTGATTTTCCCACGCATAAGCAATGATTCGAGTTTTGGAGGGAAAATTATAGCTATCATTGAAACAGCATAATTGGAATGTTTAAATGGATTTTTTAGCATGTTTTCTTTTGGCCAGGAATGCAAATGTTATTCCAATTGATGGGAAATTAGTCAAATAATTTTGTTTGAGAAAAAAAAATTTCACTTCCGCATTTATTCCTTGTTTAAATTGGGATTTTCTATTTCAGTGACAGAATCATCTTTCCGGAAAAAAAAATCCGTCTGAACTTTTTTTAATGGCAAACAATTATTTTGTTGATTTCAGATCGATTGGTACAAAATTCGCATTTCTTGGCAAAAGATAACATGCTAAGAAATCCATTCAAACATTTCAATTTTGCTTTTTCAATACGATAGCTACATATATACAATATGCGCCTTATAATGAATAAAGCCTTTAACTTCAGCCAAATGCAAATTAAGTATAAAACAAAACACACTTTGATTTGTTTTTCTTAATATAAGATTCTATTTCATAAAATAAATCAACCCTGATTCGAATTTTGGAGGGAAAATTATAGCTATCATTGAAAAAGCATAATTGGATTGTTTAAATGGATTTTTTAGCATGTTTTCTTTTGGCCAGGAATGAAAATGTTATTCCAATTGATGGAAAATTAGTCAAATAATTTTGTTTAAGAAAAAAAAATTTCACTTCCGCATTTATTCCTTGTTTAAATTGGGATTTTCTATTTTTTCTTTCCGAAAAAAAATTCCGTCTGAACTTTTTTCAATGGCAAACAATTATTTTGTTAATTTCAGATCGATTGGTACAAAATTCGCATTTCTTGGCAAAAGATAACATGCTAAGAAATTCATTCAATCATTTCAATTTTGCTTTTTCAATGCGATAGCTATATATAATATGCGCCTTATAATAAATAAAGCCTTTAACTTCAGCCAAATGCAAATTAAGTATAAAACAAAACACACTTTGATTTGTTTTTCTTAATATAAGATTCTATTTCATAAAATGAATCAACCCTGATTCGAGTTTTGGAGGGAAAATTATACCTATCATTGAAAAAGCATAATTGGATTGTTTAAATGGATTTTTTTGGCATGTTTAGCATGTAAAATCAATATGAAAATAATGATATTATGTTCCAAAATTTCAATTAAACAAGTCAGATGTTTTCTTTTTCCAACATGTAATAGGGAAACTTGTAATTAGAAACAATCCCTTAAAAAAAAACTGATTTTAAAAGAGATAAATGAATAAGAACGTAAAATCATTAAAATGATTGAATTTTACTTCAATTTTCCTTTCAAATGCCCCTTTAAGGATACGCTCATGTTTGATTTTGATTCACCCACATTATTTCATTGTAACTTTAACCAAATAAAATTTGACCATGGCCTTAGCTAATTTTACCTACGCTATATCTAATTTTACCAAGATCTAATAAATGTTATTAAAAGGAATCCTCATTTTTGGATGACTATTTGACGCTGTTTTCTTACTCTTTCCAATAGAAAACGAACAAAATACCCTTAAAGGATACGCTCATGTGATGTTTTCCATCCAAAATTATTCTATTTTACCTTAGGACTAAGGCAATTTAAAAGAACTACCTTACATAAAATCACCTTAGGAATAAGGTGATTTTATGGCGTCACCTAGAAATTAGCTTAGGCCTAAGGCAAATTTATGTTAACTCCTAAGGTAAAATCACCTTAGGCCTAAGCTAATTTCTAGGTGACGCCATTTACCTAAGGAGCTAACATAAATTTACCTTAGAAGCTAACATAAATTTGCCTTAGGCCTAAGCTAATTTCTAGGTGACGCCATAAAATCACCTTATTCCTAAGGTGATTTTATGTTAGTTCCTTAAAATTGCCTTAGTCCTAAGGTAAACTCGTTGTCTGGTTGCTTTGGAAACGTGCTTTTTATCATTTACTTCCAAAAATTCGTGGCGTGCAGCGTGCAGTTCATCTCTTCAATTAAATGTTATACTTATATGTGTTAAAAGTTTTAAAAGTGAATATAAAAGAAAATATAAAAACAAGCAGTACAAATATTATATCAAAGTAAGTATTTTTACCTACAATATTTTACAATATATTTGCGTTTTTATTTCGCTCGTAGAAAAAAAGTATAAAACTCTTCATTTTGAGTATTTTAATTATAGAAAACGTGTTCAATCCTGCTTTTAATTGTATCTATCTTACAATTAAGTTATTTTTAGGACACGTTTCACCTTTTTATTAACTAATATGTAGGTTTCTATGAATTAAAAACATTACTTTTGAGGTTTGCGTTGAAACAATGATGCCGGCGGCGCGGCGCGGCAATGTGGTTCTTCAACCCATTGTACATTTGGCTTTTCTAGCCACCTTTTTCCTTTCTTTACCATTACGCACAACAATAATCTAAATTAACGCCCAGCCCACTGAAAACGCCGCGCCGCCGTATTAGGAACACTTTGGCATACACATTTTTTATATTGACAAGTCAATACATTTTTCTAATACCCTGCGAAAAAAATTGCAAAAGCAGATAGAACACTACTGCTCTCATGGCCTCAATTTATGTATAATATATTAATTACAAATAGCTTTCCAACAGAAAACTTCATCCACCATATTTTGTCAGAGCTCTTCAACTCTGGACAGTCAAAAGTTCGTCCTCGGAACAAAAAAAAATAAAATTACATAAGTTGCCTGTTAAAGCTATTATAGATATAAGAATTTAAATACAATGTGCTTTAAAAAGCATTGTTTACATTACAGAGCTCATACTTTGTTAGAGGTTGTAACAAAATGCCCCCTAAGGTTAAGCTGTACGATCGATATAGAGGACAGCGCAGGTCGCTCAAGAAGCTCTATAACAGTCCCACAACATCAAAGAACGCAAAAGTCGTAGAAGTGGAAGATCATTCCAATGAAGATCATTATGTGGAACGACTAAATTCTAACGAGATGCAAAAAATTTGCGATGAGCTAAAACAAAACCGCGACTGGGACATCGTTATTAAGCAATGGAAGCAAACTATGTCAATGAGGAGGGATATGATAAGCCAGAGTAATGACAACGACATTCAGACAGTCCTCCAGGATTGGCCGCTTTACACATTTTCACGGGCGCCAGAACTGATAACAATATTCGTTTTTTTTTTAACTTATTTCTTCACCTTTCTTAAAACAAATAATTCATTAAATTTTAACATAACATTCAATGTGTTTTCTTCTTTTTATGAACAGATTGCCATGGATTTCGATTTCTTAAGGCCAAACAACGGGTTTGACTTTTCGAAGTGGGAGCAATTTTCAAAAATTGCCATCAAATTCTTCAGTGAGAGGGTGAAGTGTAGCGGGCTTAAATCATAACTCGATGAGGTCAAAGAAAATATTGCTGACCTTGACATAGGTAAAATGACTCTATTTTAACACTTCGTTTAATTAAATACTTTTCTTTCAATTGTGTTTTAAATACTATGTTTATTCTATTTTTCTTATGAGGCTTTAATTTATTTTCAGATAATGTTAACATTGCTTATGCAACTTTGTTACATGGATTGCTGCCGCCATCATCGCAGCAGTTCAAAGGCAATTTCAAGAAATTTACAATCGAGGACTCCAGGCAATCATTCACTACTGAAGTTGAAAATGCAAGCCACATTGAACAGGTCCTTAAACAAAAACAAGAAGAATGTGCAAAATCCGGCACGAAACTTCAACCCGTTATATTTGTTATTGGTGAGAAATTTAAATACTAAAATTTTGTCGTTTCCTTGGACAACATTAAATTTAAATTGGATACGTACTTGCATTGTATTATTTTTTAGATAGATAGATAGATAGATAAATTCTTTATTTGTTTTTTTTACATCATAAGATTTTACAATATAATTTCCTAAGAATAAGGACATGGCATTGACTGCCGTCTGCCTGAATTGACATTTCATAAGTGATAAAAAAAAAAAAAAAATATAGAAATTAAAAAGAAAATGTAAAATTATTTAAATAAAAATATTAGAATAATTCGAACAATTCTTACGTGATTTGAAACACAAAATTACAATTTATAAAAATAATACAATTTTTTGAATAGTAGGCTTTACTCAAAATAAAGTTTTGACAATTTTTACGTGATTTGAAACACAAAAAAGACAATTTTGTATGATTTGCAACATAAAATGAGAAAGGCTAAAAATTAATTAAGTGAAACTGTTCCGGTAGTTAAGAGCTTGTCGACAAAATTTGAATACATTTAGCCAACCCAGTGCTCCATTTAGGATTTCGTAAAATTCTTGCATTGTTAAAATACTTTTCCGAAAGTGTAATCTACGAATTTCTTGTAAAATTGGACAAATAGCTAAAAAGTGGTAGATATCTTCGATTTCTCTTCTGTTGCACAGATCACATAGCTGCGGCAAATCAATTCGGTGTGGTATAAAGTTTAACTTTAAGATTTCGACTCTGGCTTTAAAAATAGTACTTATCTGAGCAACTGAGTAATCATTTCTGAAGTAGTTCATGTCTGAATTCAATTGATGATTTAAGTTTCTATAAACGTTTCTAGATGCTGAAGAAGTTGCACTAAGAAGATTTTCTACATACAACTTTTGGTCAAACTTAGCAATAACACCTGCGAAATGCGCTTGCTAGTCGTCAACATTGGTTTCCGAAAGGTTGAGGGAAGATTCTGTTACTATTGCGAGTTGGTTCCAGTCTTTAAGCGGAGATGCATTCGATTGCAGCAATTTTTCCAAAATTATTTTGTGAAGGCACAGTTCACTTCTTTTCATCACCTGAACAATAAAATCCGCATTAGCCTTTAAATTTTTTATATAAATAGGGGTGATACCTGACTCTACGTAAATGGCGTAATTTGGAGTTGAGTTAGGCAAACGAAACAAGCGCTTAAAGAAGTGCCTTTGTAGGCTCTCGAAAGCATCTAGGTTCAAAAAACCGAAAACTTGAGCACCATAGCACAAACGTGAATTTATTGTTGCATTAAAGACTTTATATTTAGATACCAGATCAATGTTGGAGTTGGAGAAGAACTTAGGCCACATCAAATTTAGTGCCAACTTGGCTTCTTTATTTCTTATTTTAGCATGTTTAGCGAAATCTAAATTGTGGGTAAGAAGAACACCCAAGTATTTAAATTCCTGGACTATTTCGATAACGGTGTTATTGAGCGACCACTTTTCATTAGGGCGTCTTCTTGTTTGCCTTCCTTCAAAAATCATGATTTTTGTTTTTTGTACATTTATTTGCAGACCCCAAGTCTCACAAAATAAGCAAAGTCGGTTAATTTGCATCTGTAGCGAAACTGGATTGTCGGCAAACATAACCAAATCGTCGGCATATAATAAAACTTTGACAATGCTGTTACCAAAAGAGACTCCAACAGGAAGATGATCACAAATATCATCAATGAAGAGAGAAAACAGTAAAGGGCTCAAAATACAACCTTGCGACACTCCAGCTGTTGTTTCGAAACTATTCGAGAAATCATAACCATCCCATACCCTTGCATTTGATGCGAAAATTAGATTTTCGTACATTAACAAAAACTTGCGAGATACACCTATGCAGGACATTTTATAAATTAAAGCCTGTCTGTTGACTTTATCAAAAGCAGCTTTAAAATCAACAAAGCAAGTGTATAGTTTCTTCTTCCGTTCAATAAACTTTCTAGCGATACTGGAGATAGCGAAAACATGGTCCATTGTAGAATAACCTGGCCGGAAACCGGCTTGAAAAATACTCAAACGATTACTACTTTCAATCCATTTAATAAGTCTTCCATTCAGAATGGCTAAAAGAATTTTTCGAATTGTATTTAGTACCGAAATACCTCTATAATTTTCAGGCGTATTTACATCACCTTTCTTAAAAATTGCAAAAATAACGGATTTCTTGAAACTAGTTGGAGCGATAGCGTCGTTGTACAATCTATTAAAGAAGGTTACAAGGAAATTTTTAAATTCAAAAGTGCTGTTTTTGTAGAATTCCACTGGTATACCGTCCGTACCTGGTGTCTTATTGTTTTTCATTTTTGAGAGCGTAGCTTCCAATTCCACAAGCGAGATCTCAGTATCCAGCTCATTTACTACAGAGTTATTTAGCGCGTAATCGAAGGTATGAAGGTCTTCGTCAGCTGATAGCAGAGTTTTAAAATGAGCTGCTAGCGTCTCAGCATCTAGAGAGTACTTCATACCCTGATTACGCCCACCCAGCTCGTTTACAATTTGCCAGAAGGATTTGGAGTTCGTGCAGTGTTCTAGTTCATTTGCCAATTTTTTTGATAATCTATCTTTTTAGATAGACATAATTTTTTATAATCTCTATTATATTCTACGTACTTATTTTTAAAGAATTGGGAGTTTGTCATTCTAAAAAGTTTTAAATAAACAAAGGATTTCTTTCGGAGATTTCTACAGTCATTATCAAACCATTTATTAGCATACACAAACGTATGAGCGCTCTTTTGGGCAAAAGGGGCCGAAAGTTTAATGACTTCAGATATTCTACCGCAGGTCTCTTCAATAGAGAGTGGATACTGAAGAAGCGAGTGCAAATTAAGGTTCAAAAGTCTTTTATAGAGAAGTGCATTGTGATCAGACCATTTAAGTTTATCAAAGCTAGTAGGATTCGGAAGTTGAGTTTCATCATTAAAATATAATTTAACGACTATTGGGAAATGTGCCGAAAAGTTGGCCAGAGCAACTTCAAAATCCTCTATAACATTAAACCAGTTTCCAGAAATAGCCGCGAAATCAATAACCGATTGACCTTGTCCACTTACAAATGTAAATTCACCACAAGCATCACTTTTAGAAGACCCGTTTTGTACGAAAAGTCCAAATAACTCAAACATTTCTGCTAAATTCCGTCCACTACGATTAAAAATTTCGTCTTTAGAGTTTCTATGCTCATTAAAAGCCGTTCGCGGATGTAAAAAATTAACATTAGAGTTTTGATATCTGCCAATTCTAGCGTTTAAATCTCCCACTATCATTACACTTTCGAAAGTAATGGTATTCATAAATTCAACTAATTCATCAAATTCAGTTTGCCAATTATTGCAATTTAAGTAAACTGGAATTATATAATAACTTAAATTGTTGCAAACCACTTCAAAAATTATTTTTTGATCAATTGTTTTAAACTTAACTAAATTACCCCATAAGTTTTGTTTAATCCCATATAATATACCCCCACTGGCTCTTCCATGTGAATTCGATCTAATTGCTGAATTAAACATTAATTTGAAATCTTTAAAATATTTTAAGAATTCGTTTTCGTTTTTATGTTCTACAAATGTTTCTATAAGAATTATAATATCGAAATCTTGTAAATACTTAAAAAAATTTGGTATTAAGAGTTTGTTTTTGAGACCAGTAATATTATAAGAACATATTTTTAAATTTTTAAAATTAACTAAATTTGAATTATGGCAGACGACAGACTTTACCTATTGTGTATTCCGCTTTAAGTGTTGTGGCATTCGACTATCAGGTGGTGCTCCTAGCGATTGAGAGGAAGAAGATGATGGACCAATTGAAACCGGAGCTAACTTACTTCCCTCGCTGCAGTCAAAAAGGTCATGGCATCTGTCACCAAAAGCTTCTGCTACAAATGTCATATCGGCTGCTGTTTTGACAATCAAACCTCGTGAAATTTTGTAACCAAAGTGATGGTTGTTTATTTGCATTTTTCTATCTCCTTTGATTAAAATTTTCACTTTTGGGTTAATTTGCAGCAGTTTGTTTTTGGTAGAAACTAAAGATTGTCGATTTTTTCTAAATATTAGTGATTGCTCGCGAAATATACTTATTCCAGAGCCTTTTAGTTTGTGCGCGGCCGCGATAATTTTTTCGGCGTCCTCCGCTGAAGTAAGTTCCAAGATGACAGTGCCGCGTTGAGTGTTGTTGTTTTTTATTTGCCGGCTACTTTTAACTTGCAGTTCTTCACCTTCTTTTACCATCAGAAGCCCCTCGCAAGTCTGTTTAGCGAATTTGACTGCATTGGTTTCTGGTCCTAAAGGGAGGTGAACCACAATAGATCCTTCGTTTGCTTTGCGAGACAGTATTTCCAATTGAGTCTCTAGAAGTTCACATCTCTCTGACATGACGGTTAGTTTTTTAGTCAGTTGGGTGTTGAGTGCTTTCATGGAAGTTAACTCATTTGATAGTGATAATAAATCATTTTTTGTGACTAGATCCTTAAGCTTATCATCCAGTGTTTCATTAAGAAGGATTTTTAGATCGGCAACAGATAAATTTCCTACTCCCATTGTTGTGTTTATAGAGCCTTTTTTGTTAGTGGTGTTGTGTTCTGGTGAAATTTCGGTTATGTTGCGCTTGCGGTTCATCTGCTACAAAATTATTAGTACCGTAGTTTGAATTTCAGATTGAAAGCCGAACAAATCCTTTAAAAACTTAATTTGTCAATGATCTCGAGCAATTCTTCTATATTTTCGAATATATTTTTACAACGCGTATTCCAAAATGGAATTAGTTTGAAATTAACTTGTATACTTTAACCAAAATCGAACAAAAATACGAGGAGCTATACAAAATTTACACTTCTACTTTGACAGTTGAAATGTCAAAATTATTTTTTATTTAAAGCTTGCATACGTTTTAAATATTGAATACCCTACTCAATGTTTTTCAGTATGGGTTTTTATTGAATCTTTTTTTTTAATATTCACGATGCCAAAATAATTCCTTCTGTTTCAACATTGATTAACGATATCAATTCATTACTTTTTTATGGCAAAAAAATTCCTTCTGTTTCAACAATGATTAACGATATCAATATATGTATAAATATTTAAAAATAAATAAATATAATATACTATTATAAAATTAAATACAAATTTTATTTTTATT
Source organism: Eupeodes latifasciatus (assembly GCA_920104205.1). Classification (NCBI taxonomy): domain Eukaryota; kingdom Metazoa; phylum Arthropoda; class Insecta; order Diptera; family Syrphidae; genus Eupeodes; species Eupeodes latifasciatus. The sequence goes on from OV049924.1 coordinate 235,318,610, forward strand.
TAAAAATAACTTTTTTTTCAGCTGACCTAGAAAATAGGTAAAATTTACCTTAGGAAATAGGTAAAATTTACCTTAGGAAATAGGTAAAATTTGCCTTAGGAAATAGGTAAAATTTGCCTTAGGAAATAGGTAAAATTTGCCTTAGGAAATAGGTAAAATTTGCCTTAGGAAATAGGTAAAATTTGCCTTAGGAAATAGGTAAAATTTACCTTAGGAAATAGGTAAAATGTGCCTTAGGAATAAGGTAATTTGCCTTAACAAACTTCGGAGGGGAAATATTTAAATCACCTTAGGGAATAGGTAAAATAGGTAAGGTTTATGTTAGGGATAAGGTAAATCTGAAGATTTTCAAATCACCTTATGAAAATAGGCTATCGTAGCCTATTCCTAAGCTAGCTCAAAACGGCCTTAGGCCTAACGTGAAATCAGCCCCCGAAATAGGCTAATTTTACACCGACTTTTCTCTGGGTGTAGCTTTTTTTAAAAAAAATTTGCGATCATTTCACAAAATATCTTTTTCTTCCTTTTACGAACCTTTTATTACGAATTTGTACCCTTAGGTTAAAACATAAGTTCTTGTAGTATATTGAAAAATTACAAAATAATTTGTATAAATGGTGTTTATTAGTTTGAGCATATATACGTAGCTAAAATCGAAGTTCAGATTCGTAATCAGCATCAAAAATTAACTCTTTAAGGAACTATTCAAAACCATAAAAGAATTACAGTCAAGATATTTCAAAACATTAGGTAGAATCAAATGAAAACACATGAGTCTTCTCATAACTAATGTACTTAGTTAGACAGATGTCAAATTCCAGCCCTATACTTTTGAAACTGCAAATGATCTAGACTTTAACACTTATTTTTCTTCAAACGTTTAGCAAATGCTCTACCGAATCACCAATCACGCCTCCCAGTCTGCTTTTTCTCTTTTTTAAGCCTCCCCAATACAAAAATCAGTGATAAAATAGTTTTAACGTGATGCGCTTTGCGTTTTTAAGCGATGATTTGATTTATTTATATTAAGAAAGAAAAAGATTGAAACTAAAAATCTACAATTCAATTAATCTTATAACATAAATATGGAAAATGATGTACATACGTTTATAAAATAAATGAAATTCTTATCAAATATATTTTTCTTTTCTTTGTACTACAAAACTATGGATCTATACAATAATTTATATATATATTTATTCTTATGGTGTTAAAAAGTCATTAGATGAGTCATTTTCGTCGTTGGGTTCGACTTTTGTTACATCACTTTGTCCTTTCTTAACGTGAACTGCCGAAAAATGTCTACGAAGTGAACTCTTATCATTACAACCAGGACACGAAAACAACATTCCTTTATGTGTCAGGAGATGTCTACTCAATCCGGATGGGTGAAGAAAACTCTACAAAAGAAACAATCAATTTAGAAAAACATACTCCACTAGCTTCCTGTGGGATAGACTACACTCACTTTGGGACACAAATGGCATTCATTTTTGGTTATTTGAGGCACGGCCAGGTGAACCGCATTTATGTGTTGTTTTATCAATAATCTCTGCACAAAGGACCTCGGACAGTGGGGACATTGGTGATAGCGGTTGACGGTGTGTATGGTCTCGTGACGCTTGAGGATTTCCTTTTGCGTGAAATTCTTGCCGCACTAATCACAGGTGTAGGGTTTTTCGCCAGTATGAATGCGAATGTGACGGTCCAAGGAGCTCTTGCAAGAGAAGAACCTCTCACAGTAGTCGCAACAATACTCCCGACCTCCCTTGTGCGCGGAACGATGACGAAGCAGGGAATTAGCTCGGGTAAATGACTGTGCATCCAAATATTAAATTATTTCGTCTCTCTTCCTGTCCATAGATATACTCACTTGAACATTGACTATACCAACATCTTCAACGACATATTTTGAATCAGAGCTGTTATCGAGTTGGTTTGAATGGATGTCATCTTCATCCTGGTCGTCCCTCCTTTCGTCCTTCAGATATTGAATGTCTCCATTTTCTTCGACTGAAAGTACAAAAGAAATTAAGTTGTCAACCAAACTCCTCAAGCCCCACCATGAACTCACTTTGATACGATTCAATCTCACAATCTTGTTCAGTCTGCCCAACGTCGGGATTGGAATCCTCGAAGTCTGCCAAGAAGATGAATTCATCCATCTCCTCGGCCTCGTTGTTGGCCTTCCTCTTCCTCACACATGTTCTCCACCATTTCAGTTCATCATCAACGCTCCCAATGTGAATTATTTCATGATTTCGATGATCCTCACCTTCGCTGTTGTTCTTTGCTTCGTATGTATATCAACATTTCTGAGTTTTCCTCGACACCATTGTCGTCGCTGTAGAACACAGTTTGGTTTTGATCCTGTTCCTGCTCGTGTTAATTTTCCTATTCGTCGGGAATCTAGTCAGAGGAAGTTATCTCATTGTCAGCATCTGCTTCTTGTCGAAGTTGTTCTTCATGTTGTTGCTGCAAATGCTGTTGCTGTTCTCGTCGCTGTATCTGGCCCAGAGAGACTGCCTTTGACTAGGGTGTTGATTGCATAAACACCCCAAACTCTTCGAACAATGGTCGATAGTCTTCACGTCGCATTTGTTCTGTCTCTGCTCTTCAAGCCATTTCTGGTTCTTTTCATCCTCTTCGGCTATCTTGCGAGCATCTATGGCTTCGATAAACTTCATCGATTCTTCACACTGAAGTTTCTCTTCACCCTCGTCGTCGTCTTCATCGCTGGATTTGAGAAAGACACGGCTCTTCTTCCCAGCATTTAGCAAGCGGATGTGCTTCCGCATCCATCGGATATTTGACACTTTTTCCGAAAATAATAAGAAACCTCCAATCTCCAAGCATCTAAAATGAAAACACAGACTATAAATAAATCGATTATTGGTGCACCTCCCTCACTGCAATTTTACTTACTTTTTATTCAATGAAGTGAACTTGCAATATTTTCTTCATTATAAGGAATTTTGTTCTGAAAAATATCAAATTATTTAATCAAAAGAATTAACAAAAACTTACTCTTCAAATCCTAAATCCATTGTTTTGTTTTGCAAAATTGACTGTCGTTTTTGACAGGTCACAAAAATTCCATAAGTTTCTATTTTAGCCCAAACCCCATTTTGTTTTTTTTCCCCACTCACATGTATTCACCGATAGCGAATTTGAGAGAGTTCACCTCGAATAAAATTTGAGGGTGTTTCAGGTAGGACGGGTACCGGTCGGGACTCTAGATAATATATTTCCTCTATGGGCATGATGAGGAACGAAAACAACATGTTCCACACTAATGTACAAATATGAATTCAATGAATTTAATATGCGGCAACTCTTCCACACATGTAGGGAGAGTTGGCGCACTTAATACTTTTTTATTTTTTGTTAATTGAATAAATTATTATTATTTTGTTAGGTTAAGTATTTTTTTATGGTAGAATATAAACCCATTTTTAAATTTAGTTAAAAAACTTTTTTACACTAGTATTATTCTTTTTATCATTAATCGCGAGGGGGTTTTATATTAACTAACTTATTATTATTTACAACGAAATTATCACAACAAAACTAAAACTAAACTAAAACGACGACGGCGGCGGCTGCGTAGCGACGAACTAATCAACTCGCACTCAAATGAGTACGAATGCGACACAAAAGAGAATACAAAAAAGTGCAACAACACAGCTCGTTAAAGAAGCTGTAACCGCGGCTGCTCAGCTTGGCTGGGTTCTTTTGGAAGAATTTGTTTATAAATTATAACAATGTTGATTGATTTCTAAATCAATCAAATAGTTACAATTTGGAAATAAGTTATTGCAAGTACCTACAGTGGGGTACGTTGCAATAAAAATGGGCGCCAGGAATTTTTTTTGAAAACCGAAAAAGAAAATTCCAAAACTCTTTATGATAAGTGAAACGATAGTAAACAAAGACACAACGCACGTTTGGTTTTAAAAGTAATATTTATTTATTTGGGAAACCGTGGGATTGAAGATCCCTGGACTAAAACCCAAAATGTTTTCAAAATAAAAGTTAAAAAAAACTACAATAAAATTAAAGTTAAACAAAGAACCAAAGAAAATTCAAATGAAACAAAGAAAATGGGTTCTTAATTCCGGACGCGTCTCGAAAAATATATATACTCGAAAAGAACAAATAAACGACAGAAACAAAATAACTTATCTTTTTTTCCTCCTATTTTCCTCTTTTTCCCGATCCTCACACCTCGATCCTCGAATCTCAATTCCTTTTCTTTTTTTTTAAATTCCTCGAACTTTTTCTATATCCTCCTCGATTCTTATTTCTCTCCAAACAATTCCTCGAACACTTTCTTTTCTCTATCACTTATCGCTTGTAGGGCTCTATCAAGAGTGCCTTCCAAGCTAATTCCCAACTAATTCTTCCTCCCTCGACCATTCCAGTCACACACACATTCATCCAACACAAGCATCCGTTTTCGTGATTGTCGGTCACGGTATCGCGGCTTCCTGGAAGCTTTACGCTCATCAGGAAAGCCACCGTTGTTGACTTTTAGCGAAACTTTGCTTTCACACACACAATCACGGTTTCGACAAGTTGTTGGATGAGTTTCCAAAACTTGCCGAAACATAATGGCGAGTTCAGACCCCTTCCCAACTATTCTTATTTTTCGAGAAAGTTAAAAGAAAAACAAAAATCGAGAAGAAGTCTCAACTAGGCATTTTCCTATTACTATTATTACGCGCGAGGTTCGAGGTGTGAATTTCGTACCAAACATTAAGTTAAATTAAATTAAAAACGCGGCGTTAAAAACCCATTTTGTACATAAGTGATTAAATGTTAATTTTAGTTAATCTAAGTTAAAATAAGAAAGTATGTTGTTGTTGTTGTTGTTGATGTTTAAGTAAGGGTCCGCCTGACCTCATACTTCTTCGGCTCATCCGCCGGCATTTTCGACCTTGTCGAAAGAACTCGTTCTGGAACTCGATCACCTGCTTTTTGTTGCTTTTGCAAAATAAAGGCTAGGTACACCTGTGGCTGATGAGACCATGGTTGCCCTCAACTTTGCCGATATTTTGCAGCCACAACTAGGGAAAAGAAAACAGCCAAAGGCTGGTTTTTGTTGCGGTAAAATTTACCGTAACAAATCCCACCCTTACCTCCCAAGAAATGTGTTTACTTTTCAAGAAAAGCAAACCATTTCTTAAGGCTCAGCCAGGGGTAGACAACAACAACAAAGGATTACCATCATTACATTTAAAAGAAAAAGAAAAAAAAATCATTAGTATGGCACGTTAATTACACAACTCACAATGAACAACCAACAGAATTACAACTACAAAAAGGGACTTGACTCAAAAATCAACAAATGGTTTTAAATCTTTAACGTGCCACGTTCCTCGCTCCTTCCCGCGATCGTCTATCAAAAGATATGTCCAAGGTGACATTCTCTTGCTGACCTTGAAAGGTCCTACAAATTTGGTCGCCAACTTCGCCGCGAAATAATTTGCTGCATCGGACAGCGCGAAGTTCCTACGCCAAACGAGATCACCCGTGTGATATTGCGCGTCCCTCCTACGTAAGTTATAAGTCTTTGCAGCCTTCTTTCCCGCTGCTTCCAACTTCCTAGCTATATCCTCTCTCAGTTTCCGAAACTGCCTATCAATTTCTGTTATATCTTGGTCCCTATCACTGTCCCTAATTCCTACATCATGGCCACTAGTTACCATGTTCCTACCGAAATTTGCGAAGTATGGCGACACACCTAAAACCTCATGTTGCGAAGTTCGGATTGCACAGGCCACTTTTGCCAGTTGCGAATCCCAACTCCGCTGGTTTTCCGAAACATACGCCCGGAGCGTAGTCTTAATAATTTGATTAATCCGTTCCGCCGGATTCGCTTGCGGATGATAATTCGCCGTAAACCGAAGTTGTGACCCGTACGCTTCGCTAAGCATTTTCAGTTCCTTGCCACGGAACTGGGGACCGTTGTCACAGACGATCCACTTAGGAATCCCGAAAAGAAGAAACACGTTTTCTTCCAACTCCCGACATACCGCTTTCGCCGTTGCGGACCGTAACGCGAACAACAATGGGAATTTAGTAAAATAGTCGACGACCGTTAAAATATAAACGAACCCTCGCGACGATTTAGGTAATGGACCCACCAAGTCCACGCAAATCATTTCCCACGGTTGGGAATTCCCTACTCTTTCGGTCATTAGACCAGCTGGTTTTTCGTTCACCGGTTTCACACTTTGGCAAATTTTACAACTCCTAACATACCTCGTAATATCACTCCTCATTTTGGGCCAGTAATACTTTTCTGCTACCCTAGCAAAAGTTTTCTTAACGCCCATGTGTCCTGACAACGGAGCATCATGGCACTCGTTAAGTATTCTAGACCTATCATTTTTCCCTAACACTAACTTCCACTCCTCACCATTATCATGAACGACTATATGGTGCAACCTAACATGCTTATAGAGCCGCCCATTCTCAACTCGCCAAGATGGGTATTCTAACGGGCTCTTTTCTACCTGTGATTTCATTTTAATCACCCAAGGGTCCGAATCCGCCTCAGAGACACCAGCTACTTCTGGAACTCCTCGCGACAACATATCAGGAACGACATGTTCTTTGCCCTTTCTGTGAATGATTTTGAAATCAAACTGTTGGAGCCGAATGGCCCAACGAGCTAATCTACCCTGCGGATCCTTAAGGTTGCTTAGCCAGACCAAAGAGTGATGATCAGTTACGACTGTAAATCGAACACCTTCGAGATACGGCCGCAACTTTTCAATCGCCCAAAGGACCGCTAAACATTCCTTTTCGGTAGTAGAGTAGTTCCTTTCATTCCTATTCAATGACCGACTTAAATAACAAATGGCTTTTTCGCCATCCTCAAACTCCTGAGATAGTACGGCCCCGATACCATAGTCCGACGCATCTGTTTGTACAACAAACGGCCTTGAAAAATCCGGACATGTCAGAATCGGTGCCGTAACCAAACACTCTTTGGCTTTCCTGAAACTCTCCTCACATTCTTGTGTCCACTCAAATTTCTTACCTTTCTTTAAGAGATCGGTAAGAGGCCTAACTAATATTGCAAAATTTGGTACAAACCTACGGTACCACGAAATTGTCCCTACAAAACTCCTAATTTCCTTCACATTTTTCGGTGCAGGAATCCTAATCATGCTTTCCACTTTTTCCGGGTCAACATGAAGCCCGTTCCTATCAACTACATAACCTAGAAATTTTAAAGAAGGCCTACAAAAATTACACTTTTCCCTACCTACTTTTAAACCTGCTTCTCCTAACCTTTTAAAAACTTCTTTTAAAATTTCTAGGTGCCTATCGAAAGAATCGGTGACGATGATAATGTCATCCAAGTACACAAAGACGAACGGTTCTAAATCGGGACCTAAAACGTCGTCAATAAACCTCTGCCAAGTTGCCGGAGAATTGTGCAAACCGAATGGCATCCTGCAAAATTGAAACAGGCCACGCCCTGGCACGGTAAAGGCAGTGTACTTGCGCGATTCTTTCTCCATTGGAATCTGCCAATAAGCAGATTTAATGTCTAAAGAAGACAAGTACTTCGCGTTTCGAAGCTTGTCTAAAATTGATGAAATAAATGGTAGTGGATAAGCATCCCTATCTGTAACCTCATTCAATTTCCTATAGTCAACACAGAACCGATAACTGCCATCTTTCTTCTTAACTAGAAGAATCGGCGATGCCCAAGGACTCTTCGACTTCTCGATCACTCCAGCTTCCAACATCTCCTGGAGCTCCTGATCGATATGTCTCTGAATCGCTGGCGAAACAGGGTAATATCGTTGTTTTATCGGTTCTGCAGACGTCCTAATCTTGTGCTCAACTAAGTTGGTGCACCCTAAACCTTCGGTCATTGTTTTAAAAAGTTCTCCTAACACTAGTTCTAATTCCCTATTTTCAAAATCGTTCAAATCCGATTTTTCCCTAATCGCTACCATGTCTGTCATCGAAGCCAATCTCTCTTGGTTCGAAAAATTCCACACCCCCGATCTCAAATCCGGGACTATGCCCGATAGTGCCCAAAAATCGGCACCCAAGATCAACTGGAGTGGAAGATTCGGAATGACAAGACATTCAATCAAAAAGGATTTGTTCTCAACCTCCACTGGTAGAGAAACAGATCCAGCTACACCTACACCTGCTCCATCTGCTAACGCTACTGACCCAACACTACTCTTTCCTAACCTAAGCCCTAACTCTTTAAAAATTTTCCACCCGTCACCACCCACAATGGTACGAGAGGCTCCTGAATCGAGAAGTCCTAAAAACTTTATTCCATATACCCTAACTCCTAAATATGGTCTAGTGTCCCTACCATTTGCCGCTAACGTGAAACTCAGTTTAACTCCTACCCGCTGATCGTCAGCAGACGACCTTCCTAACGTCGACGGACTCCTTGTCCTGCTGACACAAGGGCCCGATCCCCATTTCCCGAACACCTACAATCCCTACGATACACTCCTACCGCTCCACAGCCGAAACAACGTTTCTGGACTGTACACCTCGAAGCTAAATGTCCTTCTTTGTTACATTTGTAACACCTAACCGACTGCCTAAACGGATTATCAGATACTGGAGCAACAGCCGCTAATCGATGTTGTCCAGACGAACTAGGTTGATAACCGCACTCCGGTTCTAACAAATTTTTGCCTCTAGAAGGCGGGGTAAAACTGTCTACGTTCACCTTCAGGGTATCTAACTCCCTACCTAAGATAGAAAGTTCCTTAACCGTCTTTGGTTTGGCACTAGCTATCTGGACCTGATAAAAGGGATCTACATTTTTCCTCAATATAGCAAGCATCCTTCCCTCTGACAAAGGTTCCGATAACCTTCGAAACAATGTCCTCATCGTGGTCAGATATGCGCCGAAAGTTTCTTCCTTTCCCTGCGAACGCCGATTAATCTCCTCCAACAAGAGATCATCGTAATTCGCAGGAAGGAACTCCGCTTTGAGTTCCTTGACGAATTCCTGCCAACCCTCCAAATCTTCCCTAACCGACCTAAACCACAAAAGTGCCCTACCAGCCAATAGCTCCGAAGCGGATTTAAAAAGGTGGTTTTCAGGAACATCGTTAGCCAAACGAAGTTCCTCCACTCTTTCTAGGAATGAATTTACTGATGCTCCACCTGAGTCACCAGTAAACTTCACCCCCCACTTCCCTATACGTTCGATGTGTTTTTGCTGAACGACCATTCGTTCAGAAAATCCATCGGCCCTATCAAGCCTACGTTCTGACGGAACCCTAACTGAAATGTTCCCTACTACAGGACTACTGACACCAACTCTTGGCTCAGCCAACGTCTCTGTAGTAGGCCCTAACGCAGACCGCGAACCAACACCTAGGGTCTGACCAACTTGTGCTCGAAGTTGGGTTTGAACCTTAATCGGAGTCTTTTCCTTCTCCACTTCCTCTTCCCTATCGCTATTCTCACTATCACCAGTGAGATCTCCTAACAAACACAAAACCTTGTTCCGAAGTGAACTAACTTCATCTTCTTCATCTTCGGCCTCACAAGGTGTCCTAGCTAACCTGCCTATACACCACTCAATCTTTGTCACTATCTTAATGTATTCCGAAGACTTTGGATTCTTCGGAGGTACTTTAAGAAGGACCCTAATCTCCTCAATCTTAGCTTCTATTGCCTCAACATCCTCTTCATAAGTGAAGGGATAAACTAAACTAACTTCCATCGAGTTCCTCTTAACGAGTAATCTCGATGACCTCAATGCCTTTCGCATTTCCTCAACTGTCCCTACTTTTAACCCCCTGACCTTCATCTCGTAGGCCAGTTCGTCCTGTGCTAACCTACCAATATTCATTTTAACTAACACAAAACAAAAACTTTCAAAAAAAAATTATTTATAAAAAAAATATAAAAATTTTAAAATCTATTTGGCAACTCTAACTAAAAATTCTAACTATTGAATTAATTTATTTTTTTATTATTTTAAAAACAAAAAAAAAAATAATTTAAAAAAACAAAATAATTTCTTTTAAATTTTATCAAAAAAAAGTTTGGACGCTCACACCAATCCCCTACTCTATCTAAATTCACTCAAACTCTTTGAAAATTTAAAAATTAACTTTCACTCAAAAAATAGAAAAAAAACTCTGACATACAATCTATCACGCCAGAAAAAATAAGTCACTCGAACTAGCTAGCGATAAAATTCTCACTCACACAAAAAAGAGAAAACAACAAAAAAAATTAAAAAGACAAAATGTCGCCCGAAAAAAATATAATTTAAATATAAATAATAAAAAAGAAAAAGAAGCAACTCAACAACTAACAACACACAGTAAAAAAAAACGAGTTTACACTACACAAATTCAAAACAAAATACTTGCGATTATTTTGCACTTTGAAAACTCCCTCGATAAATCCCTTGATGAACTTTTTTCTCAAACAAAAATACCACTTTCAATTTCTTCTCGCAGGAACAAAACACCTCCAATAATTTTCCTCTGGAACCAAAATAACTCGAACAAAACACCTCGATGAAAAACACCTATAAAAAAAAACAGCGGAATTAAATGTTCTTTTATGAAGTAAATAATATAATATCAAACACGATACAAAATAACCACGAAATTCTTCCACTTGGCCCCACACGTTGGGCTCCAATTTGTTACACTTTTTTACACTAGTATTATTCTTTTTATCATTAATCGCGAGGGGGTTTTATATTAACTAACTTATTATTATTTACAACGAAATTATCACAACAAAACTAAAACTAAACTAAAACGACGACGGCGGCGGCTGCGTAGCGACGAACTAATCAACTCGCACTCAAATGAGTACGAATGCGACACAAAAGAGAATACAAAAAAGTGCAACAACACAGCTCGTTAAAGAAGCTGTAACCGCGGCTGCTCAGCTTGGCTGGGTTCTTTTGGAAGAATTTGTTTATAAATTATAACAATGTTGATTGATTTCTAAATCAATCAAATAGTTACAATTTGGAAATAAGTTATTGCAAGTACCTACAGTGGGGTACGTTGCAATAAAAATGGGCGCCAGGAATTTTTTTTGAAAACCGAAAAAGAAAATTCCAAAACTCTTTATGATAAGTGAAACGATAGTAAACAAAGACACAACGCACGTTTGGTTTTAAAAGTAATATTTATTTATTTGGGAAACCGTGGGATTGAAGATCCCTGGACTAAAACCCAAAATGTTTTCAAAATAAAAGTTAAAAAAAACTACAATAAAATTAAAGTTAAACAAAGAACCAAAGAAAATTCAAATGAAACAAAGAAAATGGGTTCTTAATTCCGGACGCGTCTCGAAAAATATATATACTCGAAAAGAACAAATAAACGACAGAAACAAAATAACTTATCTTTTTTTCCTCCTATTTTCCTCTTTTTCCCGATCCTCACACCTCGATCCTCGAATCTCAATTCCTTTTCTTTTTTTTTAAATTCCTCGAACTTTTTCTATATCCTCCTCGATTCTTATTTCTCTCCAAACAATTCCTCGAACACTTTCTTTTCTCTATCACTTATCGCTTGTAGGGCTCTATCAAGAGTGCCTTCCAAGCTAATTCCCAACTAATTCTTCCTCCCTCGACCATTCCAGTCACACACACATTCATCCAACACAAGCATCCGTTTTCGTGATTGTCGGTCACGGTATCGCGGCTTCCTGGAAGCTTTACGCTCATCAGGAAAGCCACCGTTGTTGACTTTTAGCGAAACTTTGCTTTCACACACACAATCACGGTTTCGACAAGTTGTTGGATGAGTTTCCAAAACTTGCCGAAACATAATGGCGAGTTCAGACCCCTTCCCAACTATTCTTATTTTTCGAGAAAGTTAAAAGAAAAACAAAAATCGAGAAGAAGTCTCAACTAGGCATTTTCCTATTACTATTATTACGCGCGAGGTTCGAGGTGTGAATTTCGTACCAAACATTAAGTTAAATTAAATTAAAAACGCGGCGTTAAAAACCCATTTTGTACATAAGTGATTAAATGTTAATTTTAGTTAATCTAAGTTAAAATAAGAAAGTATGTTGTTGTTGTTGTTGTTGATGTTTAAGTAAGGGTCCGCCTGACCTCATACTTCTTCGGCTCATCCGCCGGCATTTTCGACCTTGTCGAAAGAACTCGTTCTGGAACTCGATCACCTGCTTTTTGTTGCTTTTGCAAAATAAAGGCTAGGTACACCTGTGGCTGATGAGACCATGGTTGCCCTCAACTTTGCCGATATTTTGCAGCCACAACTAGGGAAAAGAAAACAGCCAAAGGCTGGTTTTTGTTGCGGTAAAATTTACCGTAACAATAAAACTGAATAGTACTATCATGAAGATGAACGGTCGGCATGACTCTTCTCAACGACTTCCCAAACGTCAAACATGTGGAATGTATTGCGGTGAGGGGAGAATGAGCGAGAGATTTCCAATATTAAATAATAATTTTCCAGATAATTGAAGAAAAGAAGATAGAGAAGAATGTATACAAATTTAGCGATAGTTGGAGGGAGTCAATGGAAAGGCATTTTTGCTATTATTTTTCAATGCATATATTCTATACAAATATGTATAATGTGTTTTTTTTTTTTTGCTTGGTAGGTATTGAGGAATATTGAAAAATATCAACAAGGCAAAAAAAGGATTGAATGAGTACAAACTGTTTCCGGTTCCCAATTTGAAACTTTAAGTAGGTACTTCTTTTTTTAAATTCAAGTAAAATGGCAATGAGAAAGAAAAATAATATAATGCTCATAATGGTCAGATATTTTTATTGTTTGTTTTTTATAAGGATAAATATAGGTAGATAGATATTATATCACCTTTACAATGTTGGATATTTTTAGAAATATATGTAGATTAATGTTTTCTATTTCTTAAGCATAGTAAATACGCAATCATGTAGGTACAAATTACAGTATTAATTTATTTTATTGAAATAACACTTAATATAACTGTTTGTTCACTTAAAAAAATTAGCAATTCCTTTAATTTTAAGTGTGAAACATATTTTATGTAATATAAAACATTTTTGAACAATCTGAATTCCCTTGAAAATGTTTTTAAATGTCATACGTTAAAATTTAAAATCTACTGTAGTTCACGGAAACATTAAAATAAAATTTTAGTTCACGTAAATGCATTATCGTATACCTATTTGTAGGTACGCATTTATAAGGTGAAATGAAAAACAAGTCTTAAATTACTAGTAAATTATTCTATTATATTTACGTTCAAAAGTGGCAGCCCTGTCCTATTTCTTTCGAATGCAAATTGTAGCGTTTTTTGATGAATGAAATTAATTTTGATGAATGAAATTAAATTAAAATAAATTTTTACCAAGTTTAAGTATTGTTTTTTTGTTAGGTTTTTATTTTTTGTAAGAAAACTGTCAATTCGATTTTTCTCAAAATTTGTTCGGGGGAGACTACGATAACTTTGGCGACAAAGTTTAATGACGGATTTGTATAGAACAGTTAAAAACAAGCATTTTTTACTATGGGAGGGGGGGTCTATCTCCTCCCGTTTAGGCGGTAGGGGCAATTTTAAAAAATATGTACATCAAATGGAAAAAAAATAATTAAAAAATAACGGTAATACTTACAATTAAGTATTATACCTTTTTTTAAAGCCAACATTTTTGTCTATCACCTTGTTTTTAAATCAAGTCAAAACTATGCATAGTTTTTGAAAAAAATTGTTTTAAACTAAAAATTTATGCAACAAAAATTAAAAAAAAAGGTTTAAAATGTAGTTTTTCAAAACTTTCAAATTATCTACTGTTTTTTTTTAGAATTCATTGCTCTTATTTGTTTTTGATCAAAAACTGAAAACTAGATGACTTTATGTCTTCTAGTTCTTAAGAAAATTGAAAATTACCAAAAAAATATTTTAATTAAATTACTTTTTCCTTGCTTAAGTATTAACGTAGTCTTATTTTGGTAGTAATAATCGAATATGGATTAAGATACACCTAGGGTAAATTAATGTTTCTTAAATCCAGCTTATTTAAATGCAAAAGAAACTTTGCATGCACCCCATCTTGCACCCACCGAACCTTGCCCCCTCCCCACCTTGCACGCACTCCAACTTGCACCCACCCCAAATCCTATAGTGTTCCCAAGCAGGGGGTTGCAGGGGGGCAGCATGCCTCCCCTTACAGATCCCACTGTTGCATACACCCAAACTAGCACACACCTTACTGTTGCATACACCCAAACTCGCACCTACCATTGTTACTATCAAAATAAGACCACTCAAGCAAAAAAAAAAAAAGAATTAAATTAAAATAGTAGTCGTGGTTATTTTCAATTTTCTCAAAAACCAAAAGACATAAAATCATCTAGTTTTCAGTTTTTGATAAAAAACAAATAAGAGAAATAAATTCTGAAATAAAAACAATGGTAGATAATCTTGAAGTATTGAAAAATTACACTTTACATTTTTTTTTAAACTTTTTTAACTCAAATTTTGAGTTTAAAATTAAATTTTTCAAGAACTACGCATAGTTTTGACTTTAATTAAAACTGGCTAATAAAACAGAATGTTGGCTTTAAAAAAATGTATAAAACATAATTGTAAGTAGGACCGTTATTTTTTAATTATTTTTTTCCATTTTAAATAATAATTTTTTTAAATTGCCCCTACCGCCTAAACGGGGGGATATAGGCCCCCCCTCCCATAGTAAAAAATGCTTGTATTACGCCCCTCTAACAAAAACCGTTATTATATCTTGGCGCCAAAGTTATCGTACTCGTGCCTTTGTTCGAATGTTGAAAACAATATTTTTTATAAAATTAGTTGGAAGCCACAATCTCAAATTTTTGAGAAGATATTTGAGTGGAAGAAAAAATTTTTCTAAGTTTTAGTATTGTTTTTTTTTGTAGGTTTTTTTTTGTAAAAAAACTATTAATTTGATTTTTCTCAAAATTTGTCCTAATTTTGAAAACAATATTTCCTATAAGTTAAAATTAGTTGGAAGTCATAATCTCAAATTTTTGAAAAGATATTTGAGTCGAAAATCAATTTGTACCACCTTTTATAATTTTTTTTTTAGGTTTTTATTTTTTGTAAAAAAAAATTTTTCCTAATGTTGAAAACAATATTTCTTATAAGTTAAAATAAGTTTGAAGCCTTAATCTCAAGTTTTTGAAAAGATATTTGAGTCGAAATTCAATTTTTACCAACTTTGAGTAATGTTTTTTTTAGGTTTTTATTTTTTTATAAAAAAACTGTCAATTTGATTTTTCTTAAAATTTTACCAGATGTTGAAAACGTTGTTATTCGTTGCACAAAATTGTTTTGGAGATAAAATCATTTCTTATTCGAAAATTTTCGAGGTGACAATTTTTTTTCAGTTATTTTGTTTTATAAAAAAAAAACGTTAATTGGATTTTTTTTCAAAAATATTCTTGTTTTGTATCACGTGTCAATATATAATATAAAATTTAATTCAAGTGTCTAGCGTCAATGGTTCGTGAGATATTGAGGGTAAACCAACATTTTCACCTGTTTTTTTAAATTGCTATGGTAAAAAAACCACCCACTCAATTTTTGAGAGTCCTTTCTGCATCTTTCTGCTTTATTACCTGTATAACAACATTTATTTGAAGTCGATATCTCTAGACGTACGAACGTACGTACACACGCACGCACAGACATCTTTCTAAAAATCTTTTATTTCGACTCTAGTGACCTTGAAACGTCGAGAAATGTCAAAATTTTCAATTCGACAAATCGGACCCATTACAATAACTTCCTATGGGAAGTTAATAAATAAATAAAGTTTTATTTATTTATTTTATTATTTTTGGCTTCATTAGAACCAGTATTTAAAAAAAGTTATTCCACCGCCTAGCACTACATGCCAATCTCCTTAGATACTACTTACATACCCACCCTCTACCTACATATACCTACATTGTAGAAATATAAAATTATAAATATTAAAAAATGTATATGGGTGATTATACAAAAGTTGGGTAACTCGATGTCATCAACCAATATATACAAAGTCTGATTATATTTTATTGAGATTGCTATTTATTTTAAAACAATGGAATGACCTTTATTTAGTCACCCAATTTCAGTTCTTCATTTTGAATACAAGTTATTAAAAAAACACAATTAGTTCTTAAAACGTCAGTCCTCTGGCATGTCACAACCCTGAAAACCAACCATTAAGTGACTATGTATTTTTTTATGTTTATTTTTTAAAATAAAAACGATTATAGTTATTTTAAAAAATTAACAATTTATTGAAACTTTATGTTACACACAATTTTTTTTTTATATATAAATCAAACTAGCGACGCGTTTCAGAACTCATGTTCTATCATCGGGCTACTACTGTTTACAGTAGTTGTTTGTAACATAAAGTTTCAATAAATTGTTAATTTTTTAAGATAACTATAATCGTTTTTATTTTAAAAAATAAACATAAAAAAATACATAATATAGCAAACATGGAGACAAGCAACACATCATCTACATTAAGTGACTGTCTATTAAACATTATCATTGATTTGAGAAAACTTATTAATTTAATACAATCTGTGATGTATATATTTTAATATAAACTACAACTTTCATAATGCAGTGTTCTCCACTTTATTTAAAAAAATAAGAAAGTTTGTGTTCAGTTTTATTCGTCAGTTTCTTGTGTGTTATTTAAATTTAAAATTCGTGAGAAATATCGCCGACTCACTGTCAAATCCCATTTTGAATTTTAATGTTGGTAATGAAGATAGTTGCGGGATGCACAATTTGACGGCCATCATATCTGTAAAAGAGTTTGGGTTATGTTTGTTGTCTATACACGTGCTTACACCCAGAGAAAAGTCGGTGTAAAATTAGCCTATTTCGGGGGCTGATTTCAGGTTAGGCCTAAGGCCGTTTTGAGCTAGCTAAGGAATAGGCTACGATAGCCTATTTTCCTAAGGTGATTTGAAAATCTTCAGATTTACCTTATCCCTAACATAAACCTTACCTATTTTACCTATTCCCTAAGGTGATTTAAAAATTTCCCCTCCGAAGTTTTACTTAGCAAATAGGTAGATTTTACCTATTTCCTAACATGACTCACTTTATTCCTTGGCCAAATTTTACCTATTTGCTAAGGCAAATTACCTTATTCCTAAGGCAAATTTTACCTATTTCCTAAGGTAAATTTTACCTATTTCCTAAGGCAAATTTTACCTTCTTCCTAAGGCAAATTTTACCTATTTCCTAAGGCAAATTTTACCTTTTTCCTAAGGTGAATTTTACCTATTTCCTAAGGTAAATTTTACCTTTTTCCTAAGGTAAATTTTACCTATTTCCTAAGGTAAATTTTACCTATTTCCTAAGGTAATTTTACCTATTTCCTAAGGCAAATTTTACCTATTTCCTAAGGTAAATTTTACCTATTTCCTTAGGTGAATTTTACCTATTTCCTAAGGCAAATTTTACCTATTTCCTAAGGTACATTTTACCTATTTCCTAAGGTAATTTTACCTATTTCCTAAGGTAAATTTTACCTATTTCCTAAGGTAAATTTTACCTATTTCCTAAGGTAAATTTTACCTATTTTCTAGGTCAGCTGAAAAAAAAGTTATTTTTAAATAAAAATAAAATTTGTATTTAATTTTATAATAGTATATTATATTTATTTATTTGTAAATATTTATACATATATATATGTATATATATTGATATCGTTAATCATTGTTGAAACAGAAGGAATTTTTTTGCCATTAAGAAAGTAATGAATTGATATCGTTAATCAATGTTGAAACAGAAGGAATTTTTTTGCCATCGTGAATATTAAAAAAAAAAGATTCAATAAAAACCCATACTGAAAAACATTGAGTAGGGTATTCAATATTTAAAACGTATGCAAGCTTTAAATAAAAAAAAAACAATGCAAGTACGTATCCAATTTAAATTTAATGTTGTCAAAGGAAACGACAAAATTTTTGTATTTAAATTTCTCACCAATAACAAATATAACGGGTTGAAGTTTCGTGCCGGATTTTGCACATTCTTCTTGTTTTTGTTTAAGGACCTGTTCAATGTGGCTTGCATTTTCAACTTCAGTGGTGAATGATTGCCTGGAGTCCTCGATTGTAAATTTCTTGAACTTGCCTTTGAACTGCTGCGATGATGGCGGCAGCAATCCATGTAACAAAGTTGCATAAGCAATGTTAACATTATCTGAAAATAAATTAAAGCCTTATAAGAAAAATAGAATAAACATAGTATTTAAAACACAATTGAAAGAAAAGTATTTAATTAAACAAAGTGTTAAAATAGAGTCATTTTACCTATGTCAAGGTCAGCAATATTTTCTTTGACCTCATTGAGGAGTGATTTAAGCCCGCTACACTTCACCCTCTCACTGAAGAATTTGATGGCAATTTTTGAAAATTGCTCCCACTTCGAAAAGTCAAACCCGTTGTTTGGCCTTAAGAAATCGAAATCCATGGCAATCTGTTTATAAAAAGAAGAAAACACATTGAATGTTATGTTAAAATTTAATGTATTATTTGTTTTAAGAAAGGTGAAGAAATAAGTTTAAAAAAAACGAATATTGTTACCAGTTCTGACGCTCGTGAAAATTTGTAAAGCGGCCATTCCTGGAGGACTGTCTGAATGTCGTTGTCATTACTCTGGCTTATCATATCCCTCCTCATTGACATAGTTTGCTTCCATTGCTTAATAACGGTGTCCCAGTCGAGGTTTTGTTTTAGCTCATCGCAAAGTTTTTGCATCTCGTTAGAATTTAGTGGTTCCATATAATGATCTTCATTGGAATGATCTTCCACTTCTACGACTTTTGCCTTCTTTGATGTTGTGGGATGTTATAGAGCTTCTTGAGCGACCTGCGCTATCCTCTATATCGATCGTACAGCTTACCCTTAGGGGGCATTTTGTTACAACCTCTAACAAAGTATGAGCTCTGTAATGTAAACAATGCTTTTTAAAGCACATTGTATTTAAATTCTTATATCTAAAGGGTGATTTTTTTGAGGTTAGGATTTTCATGCATTAGTATTTGACAGATCACGCGGGATTTCAGATATGGTGTCAAAGAGAAAGATGCTCAGTATGCTTTGACATTTCATCATGAATAGACTTACTAACGAGCAACGCTTGCAAATCATTGAATTTTATTACCAAAATCAGTGTTCGGTTCGAAATGTGTTTCGCGCTTTACGCAAATTTTATGCGTTTTTTTTTTTTTAAAAGTTCTCAAGCTGGGCTGGGCGTTAATTTAGATTATTGTTGTGCGTAATGGTAAAGAAAGGAAAAAGGTGGCTAGAAAAGCCAAATGCACAATGGGTTGAAGAGCCACGTTGCATTGTTTCAACCCAAACCTCAAAAGTAATGTTTTTAATTCATAGAAACCTACATATTAGTTAATGAAAAGGTGAAACGTGTCCCAAAAATAACTTAATTGTAAGATAGATACGATTAAAAGCAGGATTGAACACGTTTTCTATAATTAAAATACTCAAAATGAAGAGTTTTATACTTTTTTTCTACGAGCGAAATAAAAACGCAAATATATTGTAAAATATTGTAGGTAAAAATACTTACTTTGATATAATATTTGTACTGCTTGTTTTTATATTTTCTTTTATATTCACTTTTAAAACTTTTAACACATATAAGTATAACATTTAATTGAAGAGATGAACTGCACGCTGCACGCCACGAAGTTTTGGAAGTAAATGATAAAAAGCACGTTTCCAAAGCAACCAGACAACGAGTTTACCTTAGGACTAAGGCAATTTTAAGGAACTAACATAAAATCACCTTAGGAATAAGGTGATTTAATGGCGTCACCTAGAAATTAGCTTAGGCCTAAGGTGATTTTACCTTAGGAGTTAACATAAATTTGCCTTAGGCCTAAGCTAATTTCAAGGTGACGCCATAAAATCACCTTATTCCTAAGGTGATTTTATGTTAGGTAGTTCTTTAAAATTGCTTTAGTCCTAAGGTAAAATAGAATAATTTGGATGGAAAACAACACATGAGCGTATCCTTTAGGGATATTTTGTTCGTTTTCTATTGGAAAAAGTAAGAAAACAGCGTCAAATAGTCATCCAAAAATGAGGATTCCTTTTAATAACATTTATTAGATCTTGGTAAAATTAGATATAGCGTAGGTAAAATTAGCTAAGGCCATGGTCAAATTTTATTTGGTTAAAGTTACAATGAAATAATGTGGGTGAATCAAAATCAAACATGAGCGTATCCTTAAAGGGGCATTTGAAAGGAAAATTGAAGTAAAATTCAATCATTTTAATGATTTTACGTTCTTATTCATTTATCTCTTTTAAAATCAGTTTTTTTTTAAGGGATTGTTTCTAATTACAAGTTTCCCTATTACATGTTGGAAAAAGAAAACATCTGACTTGTTTAATTGAAATTTTGGAACATAATATCATTATTTTCATATTGATTTTACATGCTAAACATGCCAAAAAAATCCATTTAAACAATCCAATTATGCTTTTTCAATGATAGGTATAATTTTCCCTCCAAAACTCGAATCAGGGTTGATTCATTTTATGAAATAGAATCTTATATTAAGAAAAACAAATCAAAGTGTGTTTTGTTTTATACTTAATTTGCATTTGGCTGAAGTTAAAGGCTTTATTTATTATAAGGCGCATATTATATATAGCTATCGCATTGAAAAAGCAAAATTGAAATGATTGAATGAATTTCTTAGCATGTTATCTTTTGCCAAGAAATGCGAATTTTGTACCAATCGATCTGAAATTAACAAAATAATTGTTTGCCATTGAAAAAAGTTCAGACGGAATTTTTTTTCGGAAAGAAAAAATAGAAAATCCCAATTTAAACAAGGAATAAATGCGGAAGTGAAATTTTTTTTTCTTAAACAAAATTATTTGACTAATTTTCCATCAATTGGAATAACATTTTCATTCCTGGCCAAAAGGAAACATGCTAAAAAATCCATTTAAACAATCCAATTATGCTTTTTCAATATTAGCTATAATTTTCCCTCCAAAACTCGAATCAGGGTTGATTTATTTTATGAAACAGAATCTTATATTAAGAAAAACAAATCAAAGTGTGTTTTGTTTTATACTTAATTTGCATTTGGCTGAAGTTAAAGGCTTTATTCATTATAAGGCGCATATTATATATAGCTATCGTATTGAAAAAGCAAAATTGAATTGTTTGAATGGATTTCTTAGCATGTTATCTTTTGCCAAGAAATGCGAATTTTGTACCAATCGATCTGAAATCAACAAAATAATTGTTTGCCATTAAAAAAAGTTCAGACGGATTTTTTTTTTTTCCGGAAAGATGATTCTGTCACTGAAATAGAAAATCCCAATTTAAACAAGGAATAAATGTGGAAGTGAATTTTTTTTTTCTCAAACAAAATTATTTGACTAATTTCCCATCAATTGGAATAACATTTGCATTCCTGGCCAAAAGAAAACATGCTAAAAAATCCATTTAAACATTCCAATTATGCTTTTTCAATGATAGCTATAATTTTCCCTCCAAAACTCGAATCAGGGTTGATTTATTTTATGAAATAGAATCTTATACATATTAAGAAAAACAAATCAAAGTGTGTTTTGTTTTATACTTAATTTGCATTTGGCTGAAGTTAAAGGCTGTATTCATTATAAGGCGCATAATTATATAGCTATCTTTGAAAAAGCAAAATTGAAATATTTGAATGGATTTACTAGCATGTTATCTTTTGCCAAGAAATGCGAATTTTGTACCAATCGATCTGAAATCAACAAAATAATTGTTTGCCATTAAAAAAAGTTCAGACGTAATTTTTTTTCCGGAAAGATGATTCTGTCACTGAAATAGAAAATCCCAATTTAAACAAGGAATAAATGCGGAAGTGACATTTTTTTTTCTCAAACAAAATTATTTGACTAATTTCCCATCAATTGGAATAACATTTTCATTCCTGGCCAAAAGAAAACATGCTAAAAAATCCATTTAAACATTCCAATTATGCTTTTTCATTGATAGCTATAATTTTCCCTCCAAAACTCGAATCATTGCTTTTTGCGCTTTTGGTGGGAAAATCACCTTAGGTCCTAGGTAAAATCACCTTAGGCCCTAGGTAAAATTTATTTCAGCAAAAAAAAAAAATTATACCTAGGGCCTAAGGTGATTTTCCCTCCAAAACTCGAATCATTGCTTTTTGCGCTTTTGGTGGGAAAATCACCTTAGGCCCTAGGTAAAATCACCTTAGGCCCTAGGTAAAGTTTATTTATTATTTTTTTCTTTGCGGAAATAAACCTGTGTAAAAAACAACAACAAACCAAAATTTCTTGAAGGTAAAGAAAAAAAAACATTTGTATATTTTTTAAAACTATAATAAATGTTTTTTTTTTTCCTTTATAATGACATTTGAATCGCTAAGTTATTGAAGCATATTTCCTTTTTTTTAGGAAGAATTCAAAACTTTTTGCCGAACAAAAAAAAAAAAAGTTAAATTAACGTAGGTAAAACTTGCCTTAGTTCTAGGCAAAATAATGTTAGCAAAATAACATTTCACCGAAAAAATTCCCCAGGAAAAAATTAGCTTAGGCCATAGGTAAAATTGCCTTAGTTCTAGGCAAAATTATTTTAGAAAAAAATTATTCTAGCAAAAAAAAAACCTAGATAAAATTTACCAAGGCCTAAGGTAAAATTACCTTAGTCATAGGTAAGAGTCTAACATAAATTGCCTTAGTTCTAGGCAAAATTATGTTAGGAAAATAACATTCTAAGTAAAAAAAATTCCTAGGTAAAATTAGCTTAGGCTTAGGTGAAATTACCTTATTTCTAGGCTAAAATTTTACAATTAATTGCCTTAGTCCTAAGGTAAATTTATGTTAGGAAATATTTTAAATACAAAAATATTTACCTTATCCATCTAAGGCACGGTAGCCTATTCTAGGTAAATTTAGCTTAGGATTTTCGAGCATAAATTGCCTTAGAACTAAGGCAAAATTATGTTAGAAAATAACTTCCATACAAAAAAATTCACCTTAGGCAAATAAGGCAATTTTACACAGTCTTTTTCTCTGGGTGTAGCCAGTCAACACGTCAGTTTTATGGTGAGTCGTTAATTTTTGGTTAATATAAAGTTTATTTTTATTTATTCGTATTATACTTTGATTTGTTAAAATGTAGTTTGTTGATATTTGAAATTACAAAAAAAAACATTAGTCCAGATTATAATCTCAAATTTCGTCTTTTTCGTCATTTCTGTGGCGTCATTCCTGTGTCATTTATTCGCCAGAGGACTGACATGTTTCCATATTACTGATGTTTTTTTGTTTTATGGCACTTTTATCTTAATTGCTACCGAGTATAATCATTTCAATTTGATATTTAAGGTTAAAACATCATGCGGCACACTAAAAAGAAATTGACTAGGGAAGAATTACTAAAAAAAAAAGAAAGAAGCCGAAAAAGCTCGCTTGGTCAGAATTAAAAGCGACCCTATTAAATTAGCGGAATACAAGGAAAAACAAAAACTTCGTTACTTAAAAAATAAAGAGAAAGGGCAAATAAAAAATATTGAAGACATGACACCACGAGAGCAACGAATTACTAGAAAAAAATGGAAAAATTATTCATCAAACTACAGGCGAAGACAACAGTTAATGAAACAATCCGCAAATAATTTAATACGCCAGAATGCTCCTCCACCAACTCACGGCGAAATGCAACCCAAAATCAATGAAGAAATAAGACCTTCTATTAAAGAAGACCAAAGAGCAAAAGAAGCTAAAATAAGGAGTGAAAGACAGAGAAAATCTAGAAATATGGAAATAAAAAAGATGAAGGCTTTAGTTTCAAGACTTAAAATTAAACTAAATACTTAGCGTCAAAAATATAAACGAGTCAAAAAACAGCTAAAACAAGTAATAAAATCTGTTGAAAGAACGGCAAAGACTAAGATACAGGACATGAGTGAAGATATAACTAAAAAGAAAGAATTAGTGAAGAAGGCCTTTTTTGGGGAAGTTATTAAAACACAACTGGAAGAAAACTACACTAAATTAAAGACTTATGAAGAAAGAACAAAATTTAAACAAGCTAGATATATCTGGAAATATAGTTGACAAATACAAACTATGGAGATTAAAAAACAAAGCACTGACCTTTAAAAAAACTGGACATAACCTGACAAATAAAAAAATAAATAAAAGCAAAATTAGAAAGCGAGGGATAGTGCAGACATTTTTCGAAGACGATTCTAACAGCCGTCAAGCTGCAGGTAAGAAAGAATTTGTGACTCGTAAACAAGTTAAAAAACAGAAGAGATATTTACTTGATACCATCAAAAATCTTCATAAGAAATTTTTGAAAACCACTCCATATAATATTAGTTATTGCCTATTTGCCCGACTTCGACCATTTTGGGTGGTGCCCCCAAAATTGTCAAACCGTGAAACTTGTAGTTGCACTATTCACGAAAACATGGACCTTCAACTTGCTGCTCTATAGAAGGCATGTATACTGACAACAGTGAGTAATCATCAAAATTTGTTGGAACTGCTATGTTGTGATCGATACTCCGAAAGATGTCTAGAGAAAACATGTGATAACTGTTGCTCAAAAACTCTGACTTATACAGAATTCGATAACTCAAAACCCATATTGATAAAACAGTGGGTGAGTAAGAAAGAGTCAATAACAGATCTGAAAACGAAAAAAGAACGATTTGTGATGAAATGTAAAATAGAAACACAGGAAATGTCACCTAGAAACGCCATTAAAAAACTTGAAAATGATATGGTTAAATTTTTTCAGCATTCTTTTAACATTTTACACCAGTACAATGCTATTAAGCAATTGAAAAAGTCTTTATCTGAATTCGATGCCATTGTACATATGGATTTTTCTGAAAATTTTTGTACTAAATACAACCAAGAAATTCAATCCTTCCATTTCGGTGGTTCTCGAACCCAAATTTCATTACATACTGTTGTCGTTTATCTAAAAAATTCCGTTGTTTCACACTGCACTATTTCAACTAATTTGTCTCACAACGCTGGAGCAATTTGGGCCCATCTAAAACCTGTACTGGCAACACTGCCATCAAATATTGAAAACATTCACTTTCTCAGTGATGGTCCTGTAACGCAATACAGAAACAAATCTATGTTTTATGTATTGGCCTGTAAACTGCAAGACATTGTCCCTAAAATTATAAAATATACCTGGAACTATCATGAAGCTGGACAAGGGAAGGGGGCACCGGATGGTGTTGGGGCCACTTGTAAACGAACAGCAGACCAAGTGATTGCTACAGGAGGAGATATAACTAACCTAAATGAGTTCGCTACTGTCATTCGTGAAAGATGCCCAGGTATAAAAATTGATGTGATCGAAGAGTGTGAAATTGAGCACATGAACACCATTATTAATGATAAGTTGTCTGAAATGGTCGCATTTAAAGGGACGCTATTGGTGCATCAGGTGACTGGCTCAGTTTATATTCCCAACAAGCTTACAATGAAGTCATTAAGTTGTTTTTGTGATACCGAAAAGTGTTATCATTACAAGCTAGGATCTATTAATTATCAGACTACCGCATTCTCAGACTCTGAAGATGATGTACCACTATCTACATACGTTAAAAACAATGACGATCGCTCTAAATTGGACAACAATCGATCGGCACCAGGAACTAGCGGTTATAAGATACCTTTTATTGTTACTTAATGATTGAAATACTTTTAAAAAACATGTGCCAATATAAATCCTAAGAGATTGTTACTAATTTCTATTAAAGTTCATTATAATACTTACAAAACTGTGTATTTTATCAGTTCTATGTTACCTCGTCAGTCCCCTGGTAGTCAAATTCTGAAATTTTTGAATATCTTACAATGTACTCAAAAAAGTGACTGGCCCGATTGGGAACAATATATTAATTAGATTAGCTATTATATACACCCGAATTTATAGAAGTTTGATTTAAAAACTATCGTAAACAAAATATCCTCAAAAGTTACCCAACTTTTGTATAATCACCCATATACATACTTCTATACCCCATATTCAAAATATTGCAACAATGAATCCTACAGAGAATGAAATTTTCAAACGTTGCATTTAAATTTTCAAATTTCTCAAAAACTGAAAATCTAAAATCAAATGAATATAATTTTCTTCAAGCAAAATACCTACTGCAAAAAGCATACAAAATACAATTCATAGCTATAACGATATGTACATATATGCATAAATCCTTTACATTGATAGGTAGGCAGAGGCACAAAAAAATTCAAGGTAACTATGGTAACGAACTGTTTTTGTGTTCTTGTTTTCACATTTCTTTTGAAATAAACAGCTGATTCAACTGACTCCCTCACACATCTTAATACTTATGAGGACAAAATAATATACTCCTTTCATTCCCACTCTTGCTTTCAAAATTTTATTTTCCAGTCGCTCTTAGTTTTCACACCAAATTTCCGTACACGTAGCGCCAAACTCGCGCACACCTTACTGTTGCATACACCCAAACTCGCACCTACCATTGTTACTATCAAAATAAGACCACTCAAGCAAAAAAAAAAAGAATTAAATTAAAATAGTAGTCGTGGTTATTTTCAATTTTCTCAAAAACTAAAAGACATAAAATCATCTAGTTTTCAGTTTTTGATCAAAAACAAATAAGAGCAATAAATTCTGAATAAAAACAATGGTAGATAATCTTGAAGTATTGAAAAATTACACTTTACATTTTTTTTTAAACTTTTTTAACTCAAATTTTGAGTTTAAAATTAAATTTTTCAAGAACTACGCATAGTTTTGACTTTAATAAAACAGAATGTTGGCTTTAAAAAAATGTATAAAACTTAATTGTAAGTAGGACCGTTATTTTTTAATTATTTTTTTCCATTTTAAATAATAATTTTTTTTAAATTGCCCCTACCGCCTAAACGGGGGATATAGACCCCCCCTCCCATAGTAAAAAATGCTTGTATTACGCCCCTCTAACAAAAACCGTTATTATATCTTGGCGCCAAAGTTATCGTACTCGTGCCTTTGTTCGAATGTTGAAAACAATATTTTTTATAAAATTAGTTGGAAGCCACAATCTCAAATTTTTGAGAAGATATTTGAGTGGAAGACAAATTTTTTCTAAGTTTTAGTATTGTTGTTTTTGTAGGTTTTTATTTTTTGTAAAAAAACTATTAATTCGATTTTTCTCAAAATTTGTCCTAATTTTGAAAACAATATTTCCTATAAGTTAAAATTAGTTGGAAGTCATAATCTCAAATTTTTGAAAAGATATTTGAGTCGAAAATCAATTTGTACCACCTTTTATAATTTTTTTTTTAGGTTTTTATTTTTGTAAAAAAATTGTCAATTCGATTTTTCTCAAAATTGTTCCTAATGTTGAAAACAATATTTCTTATAAGTTAAAATAAGTTTGAAGCCTTAATCTCAAGTTTTTGAAAAGATATTTGAGTCGAAATTCAATTTTTACCAACTTTGAGTAATGTTTTTTTTAGGTTTTTATTTTTTTTATAAAAAAAAACTGTCAATTTGATTTTTCTTAAAATTTTACCAGATGTTGAAAACGTTATTATTCGTTGCACAAAATTGTTTTGGAGATAAAATCATTTCTTATTCGAAAATTTTCGAGGTGACAATTTTTTTTTCAGTTTTTTTGTTTTATAAAAAACCGTTAATTGGATTTTTTATCAACAATATTCTTGTTTTGTATCACGTGTCAATATATAATATAAAATTTAATTCAAGTGTCTAGCGTCAATGGTTCGTGAGATATTGAGGGTTAACCAACATTTTCACCTGTTTTTTTAAATTGCTATGGTAAAAAAAACCACCCACTCAATTTTTTTGAGAGTCCTTTCTGCATCTTTCTGCTTTATTATCTGTATAACAACATTTATTTGAAGTCGATATCTCTAGACGTACGAACGTACGTACACACGCACGCACAGACATCTTTCTAAAAATCTTTTATTTCGACTCTAGTGACCTTAAAACGTCAAGAAATGTCAAAATTTTCAATTCGACAAATCGGACCCATTACAATAACTTCCTATGGGAAGTTAATAAATAAATAAAGTTTTATTTATTTATTTTATTATTTTTGGCTTCATTAGAACCAGTATTTAAAAAAAGTTATTCCACCGCCTAGCACTACATGCCAATCTCCTTAGATACTACTTACATACCCACCCTCTACCTACATATACCTACATTGTAGAAATATAAAATTATAAATACTAAAAAATGTATATACATACTTCTACACCCCATATTCAAAATATGGCAACAATGAATCCTACAGAGAATGAAATTTGCAAACGTTGCATTTAAATTTTCAAATTTCTCAAAAACTGAAAATCTAAAATCAAATGAATATAATTTTCTTCAAGCAAAATACCTACTGCAAAAAGCATACAAAATACAATTCATAGCTATAACGATATGTACATATATGCATAAATCCTTTACATTGATAGGTAGGCAGAGGCACAAAAAAATTCAAGGTTATTATGGTAACGAACTGTTTTTGTGTTTTTGTTTTCACATTTCTTTTGAAATAAACAGCTGATTCAACTGACTCCCTCACACATCTTAATACTTATGAGGACAAAATAATATACTCCTTTCATTCCCACTCTTGCTTTCAAAATTTTATTTTCCAGTCGCTCTTAGTTTTCACACCAAATTTCCGTACACGCAGCGCCAAACTCGCACCCACCTTACTGTTGCATACACCCAAACTCGCACCTACCATTGTTACTATCAAAATAAGACCACTCAAGCAAAAAAAAAAGAATTTAATTAAAATAGTAGTCGTGGTTATTTTCAATTTTCTCAAAAACTAAAAGACATAAAATCATCTAGTTTTCAGTTTTTGATCAAAAACAAATAAGAGCTGTTGTGGATGCCTGTCCAGGAACTGCATCCTCAATCCTATGTAAATAAGAAAATAAAAGAATAAACAAATTAAAATTTATATCGAGAAACTAAATTTCAGACTTACCCAAATGTTGTTGTGTTGTTTATGTTTTGGTTAGTAATTCTGAGTTTTGTAGCTGTCATTCGCCTTGTTGTTGTTCTCAATGGAATTTTTCCATTGGGAAGCAATAGGTCTGTTCTTAAAAGTGAGTTCTGTTTTGTGTTCTGTCTCTGAAGTTGGGTGACGGGTTAAGTTGCGGTGAATGGAAATTTGTTTTATGTCCATGTTTAGTCTTCATTGTCATTGCTGTGGTTAGGTGATTTTGTTTTAATTAGTTAGTGTTTAGTTAGGTGATTTTTAGTTAAATGTTGTGGTGTTACTTTGTAATTAGGTGTATGGATTTCTGTAGTGTTCTGGTCGCGTGTGGTTCTGTTCTACATGTCTCCCCCAGGGTAAATTTTGGAACACACCCTTCGTTCTTTTGACACTGATACCCCTATTCTGCTGGAAGTTCACTAATACCTACGTGGGGTCCCACTATTTCGGTGTGATAATGTGGGTGGAGGTATAACTATGTGGATATGGGGATCGGATGATGTGTTCCTGTTATAGGTACAAATACATCATCCGAATTCTTTTTGCCTGTGTTGGTATGATGATAATTTCAGTTCACCTTCATTTGGCCGGTTACCACATAGTAGGGTGGAGGTACATTAAGATTCAAATTCAAATTGAAAAAAAAGTGTTGAAAATCGAATTTATGGTAAATTCCTACTTGTCTTGTTATTTATTTGCTTTGAATAAAGGAAAATAAAATAAAAAAAATTTAATTTAATTATTTTTAGAAAAAAAAAGGAAGTGATTATTAAAGATAAAATAATAACAATAAAAAAATAAAGAGTGGGATGGAATACCACTAACCTGAAGAAAACCAGAAAAAATAAGTTAAGAACAAGAAAAGGTGGTGAGTGTCTTGAAATTTGTTTAGTCTAGGAAGTTATTTATTGTTTTATTTTTTTTTTTTGTATGCCAGTAAATTTCTCGGCGGCCCGAGTTGATTCGCGGAGAGCGGGGCCGCCGCCAAAAAAAATTTGAAAATAAAGGAAAAAAAATAAAAACAAAAATTTAAGTAAACTTAAAAAAAATTGAAATTTAAGGAAAATTAAAAATAAAAATTTTGAACTTAAAGAAAAAAAATAAAAATAAAAAAATTGAAATTAAAGGAATTTTAAAATAAAAAGCTAAATTGAAAGAAAATTTAAAATTTCAAAGATTTCGGAAATTCATGCCTGAAGCGAAAAAGTGCAGTGAAATAGAGGTGGAGATAGCGTTCGCTTAAGAATTTATACCTGGTTTACCTACCTATACATACCATTGCGAGGATTTGTGTTGTGTTTGTCCTATATTTAAGTTTTTTGTTATTTTTCAATCTAATTATTTAATGCGTGGAAGTTGTTTTTTTGATTGTTTATTTCGTTAATTTTTTTTTAATTTTTGTTTGTGAGGTATCAAAAAAAAAAAGAACGGTTGAAAGTGTCGCGTTCGGCCCCACAATTTATTTAGTGTACGGTCCTAATATTTACCTCCATAGAGCTCTTTAGGGGTAGGAGATTAGGGCTCCGTCGATCGTTTCAGGAAAAAAAAATACCGCCAAAGGGTAAACCTATAATATCCACTGACCGAGATTTTTTTGTTACCAGTTTTTTTTCTGATTTATTGCTTTAGTTATTTTGGTTAAAATCTTTTGTTAATTAATTTTTTTGTAGTTGTTAAGTTTAAGTAAAATATGTGAAACTAAAATAAACTTCCGCCAAAACGCCTACTAAAAGGACGAAAATAGTTTGTTTGTTTTTGTTGTTTCGCGCCAGCGAAGCAATGCCGTTTTGAGTTTCTTTTCAGGGGTGCCGAGGGTAGCAGAGTGGACATGTAAGAAGACCTGAACCCGATCATCGACCAACAATTTGGGGGTATCCAAAACTGGCCGCGGATACCTAAAGGTAGGGTGGGTAATGGCCTCACTGCAACAACATCCGCAGTGCCCTGATGTGCCATAGTCCGTCCGTTTATGTTTCCTTCCCTTTCCTCCTTCCTTGACCTGATCTGTGTTTTTGTCTGCAGGCGAGGTTGAGTTTCGGGGGCAAGATCCCCCCCGTCCGACGAGCTGACGCCGTGCAACGCAAGCAGGCCGCGTCCCCCGGAGCTTGACATTCCAACCTACCCTTTCCAAACTCTTCCTATGACTTCTCCCTACCTCATCCTTATCCTACCCTTCCACTTCACCCACCTCCTAACCTCCTCTTGCCTCGCAACAAAATGGCGCCCAACGTCGTTAAAGGGTGTTCCAACCCAGTTGGAACATTTTTTTTTGACGAATTAGTTTATGTTGTTCTCGTATCAGTTTTTTTTATGTCGTACTGTCCCAACCAAACTTACTGTGGATTTTTAAACCTCGTATGTCTGCGTCAGGAAGGCCACAGGCGTACCTAGTCGTATCGCGACGAGTGTTTGAAAATTCACAGTGACCGCGGTTAATGAGTGTAATGTTCTTTCTGGAATTACTGGAGTTTTTGCAAAGGGCGTATGTCTGCACCAGGAAGGCCACAGGCGAACCTAGGTGTATCGCGACGTTCCTTTGCGAAAGCTTGAGTAAGGTCAGTCAGTACATTTTTCGTTTTGTCTTTACCTATTCCCATCCTAACTTTTTTTTACTTTTCTATCCTTCTAATTTTTCAATTTTCTATTCCTAGTCTTGTTTTATACTTGGACGATTGAATGTGCGAGACGTGTAGTCCGACATCATCGTTCCAAAATTTTGTGTGAGTTTTATCCTACCGTTTCATGTCTTCTAGCAAGGTCCCTAGAGACTGTCTAGGATTGCGGGAACGGTAGGGAAAAACTTTGTAATGTAAATCGTTTGTGTTCTAGTAGTATTCCTGTCCTATTATGGTCACATCAGGGGAAGTTTAGTCTGTCCGTCTGATGTCTCCTTTTTTTTGCAGCGATGTCGTCAGTAGGGTCGTACCATGTCGCTCATAAGCTACCTGAAGCACCCCGTATGCTTTTGGAAAACCGAAGTTAACTTTTCAACTGTAAGTGAAAAAAAATCACTTAAATATTTTTGTTTAATTACTAGCTTTATTACACATTTTTCTTTGATTTACCTTTTTTTTTTGTGTACATTGGTGAGATATTTTTCAAAAGTTATTTTCTTATATTTTTTTTTATTTGATTTTTCGTTACATTGTTTGTTAATATTTATTACAAAATTATTATTATTTTTTTTCTTATTCGTTTCATAGCATCTTTTGTGCATAATTTAATTTGAATTAATTCTTTATCATTTTGTTTTTTTGTTAGTTAAAATCAAGTTTTAAAATTTCAAGGTTAATTGTTAGCATTCTTTAAGTTTTTTTGAGTTATTTATTAATTTACTTTGATATAGTTACAGTTTTTTAAGTTTAAGTACAGTTTTTGAGAAAGTCGTTATTTATTTACAATATTTTTCTTTAAGTTATTTTTGTTTCCATTATTTAGTTACGTTTTTTTTTTCGTTATTTATTATTTTTTTGGTTATTTATTAATTGTTTTTGTTAGTTATATATCTTTTTGTTACAATATAATATTTTTGTTTTGTTTTTTTTTGGTTTGATTCGTACATATATATATACATTATATTAAGTTAATTTCAATTAAGTTTTTTATTTATATAAAATTCTGATATTGAAGAATACTTTTCGAAAATTTATACAACTTCATTTATAGTTTTTGAGGTCTTAGTTTTTTTTCAGAAGAAAAATTACTTCAAGATTCATAAAAAAAATTGAACGTTGTCTTACGTTTATTTGTTAACTTATTTATACATTTGTTTTGTAGTTGCGGTTAGTTTTTTTTGCAAGAGTTAAAATAGGAATTAGGTTATTTATAGATATATACTTTGTAGGATAAGATACAAGTTTAAAACAATACGTTTTTAAATATTTACATTTAGATTTTTTGTCGATAAATTACGGTTAAGTAAGTAAATTTTATGTTAGTTTTCCAAAATTGAATTTTTACAATCCTGTTTTCGGAATTATTTATTATATTTTTCGTTCAGTTTTGTTTTCTTTTCATAATTACCTACTTCATTGTTTTTTCTTTTGTTATTTATTCATTTTTTTTGTTATTTATTTACCCTTTTGGTTATTTATTAAGTTTTCTGTTACAATATAGTATAAATTTTTTTTTGGATCAAGTTTATAGTTTACAGTTTTTTTGGTTATCTTATTAATTTATTTATTATTTGGTGTACAGGTTTCAATTAAGTTACATTTGTTTTTTTTGATTAATTTATTTATCTTAAATTAGGTTTTTCAATTTATCTTTTTCATTTTTCTTACTCTACTTTCGTTAATCTTATTTTGTTTCGTCATTACATTATTTATTCATTTTTTGTATTTTTTTTGACATTTTCGTTTTCGTAAGTTAAGTGTGTTCATTTTTTGTTACAAATAGGTGTTTTTCTAAATAGTTATTTTTTTGTATTAGTAAAGAAATTAGGTTGCTTAGCTAAAATAATAATTTTTTGTTGGGCACTCACCACACACTTCTTTTTTGTTGTTTTCGTATTTCTATTTTCGTGGTTGATTGTTGATCAAATTAAGATTTGTACCCGGACAGGAAATATGTATAAAGAATTTCATTTTAAGCGATGCTACGAAATGCTTATCCGCAAAACTATCGCTAAAATTCATAAAATTTAGAATCGTTTAACAAGTTGGAAACAACATGTACGAACTTGAGAATCTTAGTGGCAAAAAGATGGGTATATTTCGAGCAAAAGATCTGAAACAATAATAAATTCACGACACGAAACTGATCACATGAAAACCGATAAACTAATTCGTAAACCGAAACGTCCGTCGATGAACAAAAAAAACTAAGCATATTGTCCGTTTATCAGGGACTTCCTTAAATGTTTTTTTTTGATTCACTTAGTACCCGACTGAATCACTTTTAGTTTATTTATTTTTATGAAATTATTCCTCTAAAACTCGGCACGCATTTCTATTCTTATAAAGAAAAACAAATTTTTAAAAGAAAAACTATAGCCACCTTGTACCTGAAAACATCCTACTTATTAAAAAACAGATTGGTAAATTGTTAGTAATCATTTATTTATTGCATGGATTTTCCTACTTATCTAGTCTATTCATGTATATTATTTATTAGAATATTTTCGTCTATTGTTATTATTTGAATATATGTTATTATTGTTTATATAAGGATACACTTAGTCAATACAATCTGTGATATTTACATTAATTACTGATTTTATTAACTTAAGTACTATTTATTTATTTATTTATATCTTAACTTATTTTATCAAACATCTGTGATAAAACGGTTTAACCATTCCACCTGTGATATTTAACTAACATTATTAATTGTACTAAGACTGATAGTTTTAAATTTTTTTTTACCTGTGATAAAATGGTTTAACCATTCCATCTGTGATATTTTACTAATTTTATTAATCCTATTAAGACTGATAGCTTTAAATTTTTTCATCTGTGATATTTATATTTTCTTTTAATTTAGTTTAAGTAACTTATCTTTTAAAACCTGTGATACTTAAATTACTAATTTTTTTTTATCTTAGTTACTTTTTATTTATTTATTTATTAATTCCATCCGCAATGATTAAAAACTACGACCTGTGATACTTAATTTACTAATTTTATTAACTTAGAGACTATCCGCAATGATTAAAAACTACGATCTGTGATATTTACTAAATTACTAATTTTATTAATTTATTTACTATTTATTTATTTATCTACTTATTTATTTATTTATATTTTTTTTTATTTATAACCTAATCACTTAAAATAAAGTTCTAAAAAAAATCACTCACCCATAAATAATTGCATGGTATATGGATGCTTTAGCGTAGAAAGTTGTAGTGGTGGCGGCTGGAGATGACGGGATGATGACAAGTGTTGACTGCTTCTATTTGACGATTTCTGAAAAACAAAATACAGGAAAATTAGTAGGTTATACAAAGCAAATATAGTTACATACACTTCATGCAGGACAGATTATATACCAGCTTGGTTGTTGCTCTTCAGTCTCTGTCGGGCATCTCCGGTCCATCTCCAAAAGGTGTGCCTCCCAGCATCCTAATCCTTGGTAAACAGTTCACTCCAGCAGGTGGGGGTATCGGCAGTCCTGAAACAAAATCCTGAAAAATGAATGTTAATTGTTAAATGTATAGATAGCTATGTATATAAGTGTTAGTTACCCGTGTCTAGTTGTTTAATTACTATTTATAATTATTAAAATGTAAATCGCTCCTCCTAATACCAACGTTGAGGTAGGTCGGCAATGTTGTCAGGGACATTGACCTCCCTAAGGTATCACTATGAAAAAAAAAATAGAAGGAAAAACAAAATGGAAGCCGACTTATCTTTATATGTGAAACACTAACCTTTACTGAATTGTAGGACAATATTTTGCCCGGCTTAAATCGTGGGTTTTTCCCCACAGTTTTCCACACACATGTAATCTAGAAAAGGAAAAAACAAACAAATAATTTCAAAGAAAACAAATGGCAATGTTCAAAAAAAAAACTCACCTATCTCCGCGTCCCTTTGCACCTCCCGTTCATTAACTTCATCCACACCCAATTTCCAGGCATCCAGATTTCGAGTTTTTGCTATTTATTGAGAGTATATCCCAATAAACAGCAAATTTTGTTGTGGATGCCTGTCCAGGAACTGCATCCTCAATCCTATGTAAATAAGAAAATAAAAGAATAAACAAATTAAAATTTATATCGAGAAACTAAATTTCAGACTTACCCAAATGTTGTTGTGTTGTTTATGTTTTGGTTAGTAATTCTGAGTTTTGTAGCTGTCATTCGCCTTGTTGTTGTTCTCAATGGAATTTTTCCATTGGGAAGCAATAGGTCTGTTCTTAAAAGTGAGTTCTGTTTTGTGTTCTGTCTCTGAAGTTGGGTGACGGGTTAAGTTGCGGTGAATGGAAATTTGTTTTATGTCCATGTTTAGTCTTCATTGTCATTGCTGTGGTTAGGTGATTTTGTTTTAATTAGTTAGTGTTTAGTTAGGTGATTTTTAGTTAAATGTTGTGGTGTTACTTTGTAATTAGGTGTATGGATTTCTGTAGTGTTCTGGTCGCGTGTGGTTCTGTTCTACATGTCTCCCCCAGGGTAAATTTTGGAACACACCCTTCGTTCTTTTGACACTGATACCCCTATTCTGCTGGAAGTTCACTAATACCTACGTGGGGTCCCACTATTTCGGTGTGATAATGTGGGTGGAGGTATAACTATGTGGATATGGGGATCGGATGATGTGTTCCTGTTATAGGTACAAATACATCATCCGAATTCTTTTTGCCTGTGTTGGTATGATGATAATTTCAGTTCACCTTCATTTGGCCGGTTACCACATAGTAGGGTGGAGGTACATTAAGATTCAAATTCAAATTGAAAAAAAAGTGTTGAAAATCGAATTTATGGTAAATTCCTACTTGTCTTGTTATTTATTTGCTTTGAATAAAGGAAAATAAAATAAAAAAAATTTAATTTAATTATTTTTAGAAAAAAAAAAGGAAGTGATTATTAAAGATAAAATAATAACAATAAAAAAATAAAGAGTGGGATGGAATACCACTAACCTGAAGAAAACCAGAAAAAATAAGTTAAGAACAAGAAAAGGTGGTGAGTGTCTTGAAATTTGTTTAGTCTAGGAAGTTATTTATTGTTTTATTTTTTTTTTTTGTATGCCAGTAAATTTCTCGGCGGCCCGAGTTGATTCGCGGAGAGCGGGGCCGCCGCCAAAAAAAATTTGAAAATAAAGGAAAAAAAATAAAAACAAAAATTTAAGTAAACTTAAAAAAAATTGAAATTTAAGGAAAATTAAAAATAAAAATTTTGAACTTAAAGAAAAAAAATAAAAATAAAAAAATTGAAATTAAAGGAATTTTAAAATAAAAAGCTAAATTGAAAGAAAATTTAAAATTTCAAAGATTTCGGAAATTCATGCCTGAAGCGAAAAAGTGCAGTGAAATAGAGGTGGAGATAGCGTTCGCTTAAGAATTTATACCTGGTTTACCTACCTATACATACCATTGCGAGGATTTGTGTTGTGTTTGTCCTATATTTAAGTTTTTTGTTATTTTTCAATCTAATTATTTAATGCGTGGAAGTTGTTTTTTTGATTGTTTATTTCGTTAATTTTTTTTTAATTTTTGTTTGTGAGGTATCAAAAAAAAAAAGAACGGTTGAAAGTGTCGCGTTCGGCCCCACAATTTATTTAGTGTACGGTCCTAATATTTACCTCCATAGAGCTCTTTAGGGGTAGGAGATTAGGGCTCCGTCGATCGTTTCAGGAAAAAAAAATACCGCCAAAGGGTAAACCTATAATATCCACTGACCGAGATTTTTTTGTTACCAGTTTTTTTTCTGATTTATTGCTTTAGTTATTTTGGTTAAAATCTTTTGTTAATTAATTTTTTTGTAGTTGTTAAGTTTAAGTAAAATATGTGAAACTAAAATAAACTTCCGCCAAAACGCCTACTAAAAGGACGAAAATAGTTTGTTTGTTTTTGTTGTTTCGCGCCAGCGAAGCAATGCCGTTTTGAGTTTCTTTTCAGGGGTGCCGAGGGTAGCAGAGTGGACATGTAAGAAGACCTGAACCCGATCATCGACCAACAATTTGGGGGTATCCAAAACTGGCCGCGGATACCTAAAGGTAGGGTGGGTAATGGCCTCACTGCAACAACATCCGCAGTGCCCTGATGTGCCATAGTCCGTCCGTTTATGTTT
Organism: Eupeodes latifasciatus; assembly: GCA_920104205.1. Taxonomy (NCBI): domain Eukaryota; kingdom Metazoa; phylum Arthropoda; class Insecta; order Diptera; family Syrphidae; genus Eupeodes; species Eupeodes latifasciatus. The sequence goes on from OV049924.1 coordinate 235,356,406, forward strand.
CCTTCCCTTTCCTCCTTCCTTGACCTGATCTGTGTTTTTGTCTGCAGGCGAGGTTGAGTTTCGGGGGCAAGATCCCCCCCGTCCGACGAGCTGACGCCGTGCAACGCAAGCAGGCCGCGTCCCCCGGAGCTTGACATTCCAACCTACCCTTTCCAAACTCTTCCTATGACTTCTCCCTACCTCATCCTTATCCTACCCTTCCACTTCACCCACCTCCTAACCTCCTCTTGCCTCGCAACAGAGCAATAAATTCTGAATAAAAACAATGGTAGATAATCTTGAAGTATTGAAAAATTACACTTTACATTTTATTTTTAACTTTTTTAACTCAAATTTTGAGTTTAAAATTAAATTTTTCAAGAACTACGCATAGTTTTGACTTTAATTAAAACCAAAAACACTCCATTACCAAGACCGGAATCTTTCGTACGTTTCACTCTCCAAAACCCGTTTGTTTACATTGTTGTATTTGTAATTTTGACAATTAGTCCATGAATAGATGTGAGCACAAACAAAAAAAAAACGATGCCGTGGGCTAGCGTCACTTTGCATAGCAAAAACAAAATGGAGGGGTTAATAATTTTTTTTCAGGTTGTTCCTTTTACTTTTTTCGATGAAAAAGTCAGTTTTAAGCTTTAATTTTGCAGGCATTTTGTGGATAGTGAACCAATGTACCTTTTTGTCTTGAAAAAATTATGTTCAACATCAGTTTATTATAATTAATTCTCTAATTTACAGTAATCACTACGAAATTCTTTAAATTTCATAATAAACCTCGGATTTTTGTATCAAAGATGCATTCGAAGAACCATCAAGTTAAGGGTGCGAGCGCAATTTTTGTATTAAATTCTAATAAATTTTCGTTAACGAACGGCCCAAATATTTTGTTTGCAACTAATTAAAATCTGTATCAATTTAATTAATCCAAGTATAGTTATAGTTTGTTTTTAATGATTTAAGCTTGCAACTATTTTTCAATTCCATTATGATTAATAAATATTAAATTTAAAAAAAGAGTTATAATCGAAAAATATCTTATCCATAACATTCTTGATTGATGGAAGCATACATGTATTTGCTATCAAAAAAACTTTCATCAAAGGAACACCAATGTTTTAAAAAAGTAATCAGAACGATTATAGCGAACCTGTTGAATAAACGCAGAGCAAATAAAATGTAAATTTTGACATATATCACAAAATGAAAACGTCTTAAAATCGTTCTGAATTCATGCACAACTAATTCAATAGAACATGTAATCGTCATAAATGTTTATTGTTGACGTACAGAAGTTTTTTTTAGTGAATTTCCACAGTTTAAGGCAAAATATAATTTTCATTCATTCCTTAAAAATGTTTAGTTACCAAAGTTCAAGTTTACTTATTATTGTTTGAAAAGTATGTTTAGTAAAAATGCTGCTAATAATAAAAAAAAAATTAATGAGTTTTACGTATATGTTTTTGTTTTTCGTAATATAATAAATACTACCGTAGATTACATTTTTTAAATGCAGAACATAGAAGAAAATATACATAAACAATAGTTTTCAGATATAAAGCAGAGGTTAGTGTAGAAAAATATTTTTGAGAAAGCCAATAATATTTTAGGTATGTTCATTAAAGAAATTTCCGCATCGGCTAACCTTCATCAACTTTTTACAAAAAAAAAATTAGCATTAATAGCAGCCAATTATTTCATAGCATAATTAATTTTTCAGATTGTAAAATGTCTAGAAATTTCCATACGCTACAAAATTCGTAATTTTATGCGTAAACATAGAAGATAACATTATTTAGTCAAGAAGTATGGATTTTGGCGCGTATACCGTTTTTTTTCGATTGGGTGTTCGGTTTCCCCATACTGGAATAAAAAAAGTTACTTAAATCTATTTATTGCACTCATTTAGTTGGTATTGTGTGTAAACATATTGCCTATTTCTATTCCTTAAAGATGCTTTACACAAAGCAACTTATTTTTAAAACATGGTTCCCTCAAATTTTTATTCCAAAATCTAACTACAAACAAAATTCTAACTCTAACATAGTCCCTTAAAAAGAAATTGTCAGGAATATTTCTGCAACAAACAAAACTAAAATTTGGTCTTGGAACTACCGAACTGCTTAAATGATGAAAATACCAATCTAATTGAGGAATCTGAACTAGCTAAAGTTGGCAATGGAACTTCACAAGTATTCTTCTCGTAGCATTGTCTGTACAAAAAAAAATACGGAGGCACCCGCCTATTGTTTCCACCTGAACTTCTAACGTCGCCAAGAAAATGCTCTAAACAAACTACACCTGAAAAAATTGTCTGTTTTGTTGTTTTACAAAGTATTGAGTCACACTTTTGTCCAATTGCAATAACTATACTTAACCGGTTGCAGCGCATGTTGCGTTCGCAAATTATTTGAGTAAACAAAATAAATAATAATAAACTAATAAATCATTAAATAATATGTATTTGGTCAATTTTATTTTATTTAATATACATTTACAACATTTATTTGGATGGAAATTAAAAAGCTATACAAATCTTCCAATTTAAGACCATGTCAGCACTTCAGATTCTGTTGGTTAGAATTGTTTAGTTTTTGAAGGAGGCCATGAAACATTCAAAATGAAGCATTTAGATGGGGCTGATTACTATAATGAAGCGTTTTGATGGGCCGAAACACTAAATGTGAGAATGTGTTTGGTTTTTTGCATCATTTCACGCACACTTTCTCACATTTAGTGCTTTTTTGCTTGTAGGCAAACCGAAATGTCAGTCTGAGATTCCGGTCTTGGTAATGGAGTGTTTTTGATTAAAACTGGCTAATAAAACAGAATGTTGGCTTTAAAAAAAATGTATAAAACTTAATTGTAGGTAGGACCGTTATTTTTTAATTATTTTTTTCCATTTTAAATACTAATTTTTTTAAATTGCACCTACCGCCTAAACGGGGGGATATAGACCCCCCTCCCATAGTAAAAAATGCTTGTATTAAGCCCCTCTACCGAAAACCGTTATTATATCTTGGCGCCAAAGTCATCGTACTCGTGCCTTTGTTCGAATGTTGAAAACAATATTTTTTATAAAATTAGTTGGAAGCCACAATCTCAAATTTTTGAGAAGATATTTGAGTGGAAGAAAAATTTTTTCTAAGTTTTAGTATTGTTTTTTTTTGTAGGTTTTTATTTTTTGTAAAAAAACTATTAATTCGATTTTTCTCAAAATTTGTCCTAATTTTGAAAACAATATTTCCTATAAGTTAAAATTAGTTGGAAGTCATAATCTCAAGTTTTTGAAAAGATATTTGAGTCGAAATTCAATTTTTACCAACTTTGAGTAATGTTTTTTTTAGGTTTTTATTTTTTTATAAAAAAACTGTCAATTTGATTTTTCTTAAAATTTTACCAGATGTTGAAAACGTTATTTTTCGTTGCACAAAATTGTTTTGGAGATAAAATCATTTCTTATTCGAAAATTTTCGAGGTGACAATTTTTTTTTTCAGTTTTTTTGTTTTATAAAAAAACCGTTAATTCGATTTTTTTTCAAAAATATTCTTGTTTTGTATCACGTGTCAATATATAATATAAAATTTAATTCAAGTGTCTAGCGTCAATGGTTCGTGAGATATTGAGGGTTAACCAACATTTTCACCTGTTTTTTTAAATTGCTATGGTAAAAAAAACCACCCACTCAATTTTTTTGAGAGTCCTTTCTGCATCTTTCTGCTTTATTACCTGTATAACAACATTTATTTGAAGTCGATATCTCTAGACGTACGAACGTACGTACACACGCACGCACAGACATCTTTCTAAAAATCTTTTATTTCGACTCTAGTGACCTTGAAACGTCGAGAAATGTCAAAATTTTCAATTCGACAAATCGGACCCATTACAATAACTTCCTATGGGAAGTTAATAAATAAATAAAGTTTTATTTATTTATTTTATTATTTTTGGCTTCATTAGAACCAGTATTTAAAAAAAGTTATTCCACCGCCTAGCACTACATGCCAATCTCCTTAGATACTACTTACATACCCACCCTCTACCTACATATTATACCTACATTGTAGAAATATAAAATTATAAATATTAAAAAATGTATATACATACTTCTATATACCCCATATTCAAAATATGGCAACAATGAATCCTACAGAGAATGAAATTTGCAAACGTTGCATTTAAATTTTCAAATTTCTCAAAAACTGAAAATCTAAAATCAAATGAATATAATTTTCTTCAAGCAAAATACCTACTGCAAAAAGCATACAAAATACAATTCATAGCTATAACGATATGTACATATATGCATAAATCCTTTACATTGATAGGTAGGCAGAGGCACAAAAAAATTCAAGGTTATTATGGTAACGAACTGTTTTTGTGTTTTTGTTTTCACATTTCTTTTGAAATAAACAGCTGATTCAACTGACTCCCTCACACATCTTAATACTTATGAGGACAAAATAATATACTCCTTTCATTCCCACTCTTGCTTTCAAAATTTTATTTTCCAGTCGCTCTTAGTTTTCACACCAAATTTCCGTACACGTAGCGCCAAACTCGCGCACACCTTACTGTTGCATACACCCAAACTCGCACCTACCATTGTTACTATCAAAATAAGACCACTCAAGCAAAAAAAAAAGAATTTAATTAAAATAGTAGTCGTGGTTATTTTCAATTTTCTCAAAAACTAAAAGACATAAAATCATCTAGTTTTCAGTTTTTGATCAAAAACAAATGAGAGCAATAAATTCTGAAATAAAAACAATGGTAGATAATCTTGAAGTATTGAAAAATTACACTTTACATTTTTTTTTTAACTTTTTTAACTCAAATTTTGAGTTTAAAATTAAATTTTTCAAGAACTACGCATAGTTTTGACTTTAATTAAAACCAAAAACACTCCATTACCAAGACCGGAATCTTTCGTACGTTTCACTCTCCAAAACCCGTTTGTTTACATTGTTGTATTTGTAATTTTGACAATTAGTCCATGAATAGATGTGAGCACAAACAAAAAAAAACGATGCCGTGGGCTAGCGGCACTTTGCATAGCAAAAACAAAATGGAGGGGTTAATAATTTTTTTTCAGGTTGTTCCTTTTACTTTTTTCGATGAAAAAGTCAGTTTTAAGCTTTAATTTTGCAGGCATTTTGTGGATAGTGAACCAATGTACCTTTTTGTCTTGAAAAAATTATGTTCAACATCAGTTTATTATAATTAATTCTCTAATTTACAGTAATCACTACGAAATTCTTTAAATTTCATAATAAACCTCGGATTTTTGTATCAAAGATGCATTCGAAGAACCATCAAGTTAAGGGTGCGAGCGCAATTTTTGTATTAAATTCTAATAAATTTTCGTTAACGAACGGCCCAAATATTTTGTTTGCAACTAATTAAAATCTGTATCAATTTAATTAATCCAAGTATAGTTATAGTTTGTTTTTAATGATTGAAACTTGCAACTATTTTTCAATTCCATTATGATTAATAAATATTAAATTTAAAAAAAGAGTTATAATCGAAAAATATCTTATCCATAACATTCTTGATTGATGGAAGCATACATGTATTTGCTATCAAAAAAAACTTTCATCAAAGGAACACCAATGTTTTAAAAAAGTAATCAGAACGATTATAGCGAACCTGTTGAATAAATGCAGAGCAAATAAAATGTAAATTTTGACATATATCACAAAATGAAAACGTCTTAAAATCGTTCTGAATTCATGCACAACTAATTCAATAGAACATGTAATCGTCATAAATGTTTATTGTTGACGTACAGAAGTTTTTTTTAGTGAATTTCCACAGTTTCAGGCAAAATATAATTTTCATTCATTCCTTAAAAATGTTTAGTTACCAAAGTTCAAGTTTACTTATTATTGTTTGAAAAGTATGTTTAGTAAAAATGCTGCTAATAATAAAAAAAAAATTAATGAGTTTTACGTATATGTTTTTGTTTTTCGTAATATAATAAATACTACCGTAGATTACATTTTTTAAATGCAGAACATAGAAGAAAATATACATAAACAATAGTTTTCAGATATAAAGCAGAGGTTAGTGTAGAAAAATATTTTTGAGAAAGCCAATAATATTTTAGGTATGTTCATTAAAGAAATTTCCGCATCGGCTAACCTTCATCAACTTTTTACAAAAAAAAAAATTAGCATTAATAGCAGCCAATTATTTCATAGCATAATTAATTTTTCAGATTGTAAAATGTCTAGAAATTTCCATACGCTACAAAATTCGTAATTTTATGCGTAAACATAGAAGATAACATTATTTAGTCAAGAAGTATGGATTTTGGCGCGTATACCGTTTTTTTCGATTGGGTGTTCGGTTTCCCCATACTGGAATAAAAAAAGTTACTTAAATCTATTTATTGCACTCATTTAGTTGGTATTGTGTGTAAACATATTGCCTATTTCTATTCCTTAAAGATGCTTTACACAAAGCAACTTATTTTTAAAACATGGTTCTCTCAAATTTTTATTCCAAAATCTAACTACAAACAAAATTCTAACTCTAACATAGTCCCTTAAAAAGAAATTGTCAGGAATATTTCTGCAACAAACAAAACTAAAATTTGGTCTTGGAACTACCGAACTGCTTAAATGATGAAAATACCAATCTAATTGAGGAATCTGAACTAGCTAAAGTTGGCAATGGAACTTCACAAGTATTCTTCTCGTAGCATTGTCTGTACAAAAAAAATACGGAGGCACCCGCCTATTGTTTCCACCTGAACTTCTAACGTCGCCAAGAAAATGCTCTAAACAAACTACACCTGAAAAAATGGTCTGTTTTGTTGTTTTACAAAGTATTGAGTCACACTTTTGTCCAATTGCAATAACTATACTTAACCGGTTGCAGCGCATGTTGCGTTCGCAAATTATTTAAGTAAACAAAATAAATAATAATAAACTAATAAATCATTAAATAATATGTATTTGGTCAATTTTATTTTATTTAATATACATTTACAACATTTATTTGGATGGAAATTAAAAAGCTATACAAATCTTCCAATTTAAGACCATGTCAGCACTTCAGATTCTGTTGGTTAGAATTGTTTAGTTTTTGAAGGAGGCCATGAAACATTCAAAATGAAGCATTTAGATGGGGCTGATTACTATAATGAAGCGTTTTGATGGGCCGAAACACTAAATGTGAGAATGTGTTTGGTTTTTTGCATCATTTCACGCACACTTTCTCACATTTAGTGCTTTCTTGCTTGTAGGCAAACCGAAATGTCAGTCTGAGATTCCGGTCTTGGTAATGGAGTGTTTTTGATTAAAACTGGCTAATAAAACAGAATGTTGGCTTTAAAAAAATGTATAAAACTTAATTGTAGGTAGGACCGTTATTTTTTAATTATTTTTTTCCATTTTAAATAATAATTTTTTTAAATTGCACCTACCGCCTAAACGGGGGGATATAGACCCCCCTCCCATAGTAAAAAATGCTTGTATTAAGCCCCTCTACCGAAAACCGTTATTATATCTTGGCGCCAAAGTCATCGTACTCGTGCCTTTGTTCGAATGTTGAAAACAATATTTTTTATAAAATTAGTTGGAAGCCACAATCTCAAATTTTTGAGAAGATATTTGAGTGGAAGAAAAATTTTTTCTACGTTTTAGTATTGTTTTTTTTTGTAGGTTTTTATTTTTTGTAAAAAAACTATTAATTCGATTTTTCTCAAAATTTGTCCTAATTTTGAAAACAATATTTCCTATAAGTTAAAATTAGTTGGAAGTCATAATCTCAAGTTTTTGAAAAGATATTTGAGTCGAAATTCAATTTTTACCAACTTTGAGTAATGTTTTTTTTAGGTTTTTATTTTTTTATAAAAAAACTGTCAATTTGATTTTTCTTAAAATTTTACCAGATGTTGAAAACGTTATTTTTCGTTGCACAAAATTGTTTTGGAGATAAAATCATTTCTTATTCGAAAATTTTCGAGGTGACAATTTTTTTTTTCAGTTTTTTTGTTTTATAAAAAAACCGTTAATTCGATTTTTTTTCAAAAATATTCTTGTTTTGTATCACGTGTCAATATATAATATAAAATTTAATTCAAGTGTCTAGCGTCAATGGTTCGTGAGATATTGAGGGTTAACCAACATTTTCACCTGTTTTTTTAAATTGCTATGGTAAAAAAAACCACCCACTCAATTTTTTTGAGAGTCCTTTCTGCATCTTTCTGCTTTATTACCTGTATAACAACATTTATTTAAAGTCGATATCTCTAGACGTACGAACGTACGTACACACGCACGCACAGACATCTTTCTAAAAATCTTTTATTTCGACTCTAGTGACCTTGAAACGTCGAGAAATGTCAAAATTTTCAATTCGACAAATCGGACCCATTACAATAACTTCCTATGGGAAGTTAATAAATAAATAAAGTTTTATTTATTTATTTTATTATTTTTGGCTTCATTAGAACCAGTATTTAAAAAAAGTTATTCCACCGCCTAGCACTACATGCCAATCTCCTTAGATACTACTTACATACCCACCCTCTACCTACATATACCTACATTGTAGAAATATAAAATTATAAATATTAAAAAATGTATATACATACTTCTATATACCCCATATTCAAAATATGGCAACAATGAATCCTACAGAGAATGAAATTTGCAAACGTTGCATTTAAATTTTCAAATTTCTCAAAAACTGAAAATCTAAAATCAAATGAATATAATTTTCTTCAAGCAAAATACCTACTGCAAAAAGCATACAAAATACAATTCATAGCTATAACGATATGTACATATATGCATAAATCCTTTACATTGATAGGTAGGCAGAGGCACAAAAAAATTCAAGGTTATTATGGTAACGAACTGTTTTTGTGTTTTTGTTTTCACATTTCTTTTGAAATAAACAGCTGATTCAACTGACTCCCTCACACATCTTAATACTTATGAGGACAAAATAATATACTCCTTTCATTCCCACTCTTGCTTTCAAAATTTTATTTTCCAGTCGCTCTTAGTTTTCACACCAAATTTCCGTACACGTAGCGCCAAACTCGCGCACACCTTACTGTTGCATACACCCAAACTCGCACCTACCATTGTTACTATCAAAATAAGACCACTCAAGCAAAAAAAAAAGAATTTAATTAAAATAGTAGTCGTGGTTATTTTCAATTTTCTCAAAAACTAAAAGACATAAAATCATCTAGTTTTCAGTTTTTGATCAAAAACAAATGAGAGCAATAAATTCTGAAATAAAAACAATGGTAGATAATCTTGAAGTATTGAAAAATTACACTTTACATTTTTTTTTTAACTTTTTTAACTCAAATTTTGAGTTTAAAATTAAATTTTTCAAGAACTACGCATAGTTTTGACTTTAATTAAAACCAAAAACACTCCATTACCAAGACCGGAATCTTTCGTACGTTTCACTCTCCAAAACCCGTTTGTTTACATTGTTGTATTTGTAATTTTGACAATTAGTCCATGAATAGATGTGAGCACAAACAAAAAAAAAACGATGCCGTGGGCTAGCGGCACTTTGCATAGCAAAAACAAAATGGAGGGGTTAATAATTTTTTTTCAGGTTGTTCCTTTTACTTTTTTCGATGAAAAAGTCAGTTTTAAGCTTTAATTTTGCAGGCATTTTGTGGATAGTGAACCAATGTACCTTTTTGTCTTGAAAAAATTATGTTCAACATCAGTTTATTATAATTAATTCTCTAATTTACAGTAATCACTACGAAATTCTTTAAATTTCATAATAAACCTCGGATTTTTGTATCAAAGATGCATTCGAAGAACCATCAAGTTAAGGGTGCGAGCGCAATTTTTGTATTAAATTCTAATAAATTTTCGTTAACGAACGGCCCAAATATTTTGTTTGCAACTAATTAAAATCTGTATCAATTTAATTAATCCAAGTATAGTTATAGTTTGTTTTTAATGATTTAAACTTGCAACTATTTTTCAATTCCATTATGATTAATAAATATTAAATTTAAAAAAAGAGTTATAATCGAAAAATATCTTATCCATAACATTCTTGATTGATGGAAGCATACATGTATTTGCTATCAAAAAAAACTTTCATCAAAGGAACACCAATGTTTTAAAAAAGTAATCAGAACGATTATAGCGAACCTGTTGAATAAATGCAGAGCAAATAAAATGTAAATTTTGACATATATCACAAAATGAAAACGTCTTAAAATCGTTCTGAATTCATGCACAACTAATTCAATAGAACATGTAATCGTCATAAATGTTTATTGTTGACGTACAGAAGTTTTTTTTAGTGAATTTCCACAGTTTAAGGCAAAATATAATTTTCATTCATTCCTTAAAAATGTTTAGTTACCAAAGTTCAAGTTTACTTATTATTGTTTGAAAAGTATGTTTAGTAAAAATGCTGCTAATAATAAAAAAAAAATTAATGAGTTTTACGTATATGTTTTTGTTTTTCGTAATATAATAAATACTACCGTAGATTACATTTTTTAAATGCAGAACATAGAAGAAAATATACATAAACAATAGTTTTCAGATATAAAGCAGAGGTTAGTGTAGAAAAATATTTTTGAGAAAGCCAATAATATTTTAGGTATGTTCATTAAAGAAATTTCCGCATCGGCTAACCTTCATCAACTTTTTACAAAAAAAAAAATTAGCATTAATAGCAGCCAATTATTTCATAGCATAATTAATTTTTCAGATTGTAAAATGTCTAGAAATTTCCATACGCTACAAAATTCGTAATTTTATGCGTAAACATAGAAGATAACATTATTTAGTCAAGAAGTATGGATTTTGGCGCGTATACCGTTTTTTTTCGATTGGGTGTTCGGTTTCCCCATACTGGAATAAAAAAAGTTACTTAAATCTATTTATTGCACTCATTTAGTTGGTATTGTGTGTAAACATATTGCCTATTTCTATTCCTTAAAGATGCTTTACACAAAGCAACTTATTTTTAAAACATGGTTCTCTCAAATTTTTATTCCAAAATCTAACTACAAACAAAATTCTAACTCTAACATAGTCCCTTAAAAAGAAATTGTCAGGAATATTTCTGCAACAATCAAAACTAAAATTTGGTCTTGGAACTACCGAACTGCTTAAATGATGAAAATACCAACCTAATTGAGGAATCTGAACTAGCTAAAGTTGGCAATGGAACTTCACAAGTATTCTTCTCGTAGCATTGTCTGTACAAAAAAATACGGAGGCACCCGCCTATTGTTTCCACCTGAACTTCTAACGTCGCCAAGAAAATGCTCTAAACAAACTACACCTGAAAAAATGGTCTGTTTTGTTGTTTTACAAAGTATTGAGTCACACTTTTGTCCAATTGCAATAACTATACTTAACCGGTTGCAGCGCATGTTGCGTTTGCAAATTATTTAAGTAAACAAAATAAATAATAATAAACTAATAAATCATTAAATAATATGTATTTGGTCAATTTTATTTTATTTAATATACATTTACAACATTTATTTGGATGGAAATTAAAAAGCTATACAAATCTTCCAATTTAAGACCATGTCAGCACTTCAGATTCTGTTGGTTAGAATTGTTTAGTTTTTGAAGGAGGCCATGAAACATTCAAAATGAAGCATTTAGATGGGGCTGATTACTATAATGAAGCGTTTTGATGGGACGAAACACTAAATGTGAGAATGTGTTTGGTTTTTTGCATCATTTCACGCACACTTTCTCACATTTAGTGCTTTCTTGCTTGTAGGCAAACCGAAATGTCAGTCTGAGATTCCGGTCTTGGTAATGGAGTGTTTTTGATTAAAACTGGCTAATAAAACAGAATGTTGGCTTTAAAAAAATGTATAAAACTTAATTGTAGGTAGGACCGTTATTTTTTAATTATTTTTTCCATTTTAAATAATAATTTTTTTAAATTGCACCTACCGCCTAAACGGGGGGATATAGACCCCCCTCCCATAGTAAAAAATGCTTGTATTAAGCCCCTCTACCAAAAACCGTTATTATATCTTGGCGCCAAAGTCATCGTACTCGTGCCTTTGTTCGAATGTTGAAAACAATATTTTTTATAAAATTAGTTGGAAGCCACAATCTCAAATTTTTGAGAAGATATTTGAGTGGAAGAAAAATTTTTTCTAAGTTTTAGTATTGTTTTTTTTTTGTAGGTTTTTATTTTTTGTAAAAAAACTATTAATTCGATTTTTCTCAAAATTTGTCCTAATTTTGAAAACAATATTTCCTATAAGTTAAAATTAGTTGGAAGTCATAATCTCAAGTTTTTGAAAAGATATTTGAGTCGAAATTCAATTTTTACCAACTTTGAGTAATGTTTTTTTTAGGTTTTTATTTTTTTATAAAAAAACTGTCAATTTGATTTTTCTTAAAATTTTACCAGATGTTGAAAACGTTATTTTTCGTTGCACAAAATTGTTTTGGAGATAAAATCATTTCTTATTCGAAAATTTTCGAGGTGACAATTTTTTTTTTCAGTTTTTTTGTTTTATAAAAAAACCGTTAATTCGATTTTTTTTCAAAAATATTCTTGTTTTGTATCACGTGTCAATATATAATATAAAATTTAATTCAAGTGTCTAGCGTCAATGGTTCGTGAGATATTGAGGGTTAACCAACATTTTCACCTGTTTTTTTAAATTGCTATGGTAAAAAAAACCACCCACTCAATTTTTTTGAGTCCTTTCTGCATCTTTCTGCTTTATTACCTGTATAACAACATTTATTTGAAGTCGATATCTCTAGACGTACGAACGTACGTACACACGCACGCACAGACCTTTCTAAAAATCTTTTATTTCGACTCTAGTGACCTTGAAACGTCGAGAAATGTCAAAATTTTCAATTCGACAAATCGGACCCATTACAATAACTTCCTATGGGAAGTTAATAAATAAATAAAGTTTTATTTATTTATTTTATTATTTTTGGCTTCATTAGAACCAGTATTTAAAAAAAGTTATTCCACCGCCTAGCACTACATGCCAATCTCCTTAGATACTACTTACATACCCACCCTCTACCTACATATACCTACATTGTAGAAATATAAAATTATAAATATTAAAAAATGTATATACATACTTCTATATACCCCATATTCAAAATATGGCAACAATGAATCCTACAGAGAATGAAATTTGCAAACGTTGCATTTAAATTTTCAAATTTCTCAAAAACTGAAAATCTAAAATCAAATGAATATAATTTTCTTCAAGCAAAATACCTACTGCAAAAAGCATACAAAATACAATTCATAGCTATAACGATATGTACAGTGGCGAGCACATGTGGATACATAATTCTCAAATTTTACTTTGGGATCCCACAAAATGCGCAAAAATATAGTTATCACGGTCATTCTTTTTTAAATTAATTCTTTACTTTCCTTAGAAACTATAAAAATAAAAACTTTTTGCAAAACTTAAATCCAAAATAAACATTTAATTCAAATTATGAAAAATAAGGATGTATCCACTTTTGCACGTTTTATTAAGTCGTTTTTTTTCTTAGCTGGCAACGCTAATTTTTGAGTGTAAGAAAACAAAAATTTACAGTTATTCTTACTGTTATGCAACTCATCAAAACAAACCACATTTCGTTTAAAAGTAATTAGTTTCTGTAAATATTTTCTGCTGTTCAGTGCAAAAAAGGTTTTTTAACAACAATGAGAAAAATTTCGGAAAATTTGGAAAATCAAATTATTGAAATGACAAAAAAAAGTTATTCAGCTAGAAAAATAGCAAAAAAAAACTAAAAATTTGTCATAGAACAGTGCTTCAAATTCGAAAAAGACGTAATATTAGCGCGTCTGAGGTGAACAAATCGCGGCCGACATTGCTTTCCGATCGAGATGCCCGAGCTATGGAGCAGATGATGATAACCAGGCAAGTAAGAACGCCAAAAGAAGATGCAACGGCTTTAAACAAAACCGTAAGTGAGTGGACAGCACGAAGAGCACTTCGGAGAATCGGCTTGACATCGACAGTTAAGCAAAAGAAGGCAGCACTTTCAGCAAAAAATGTGTCAGCGCGCCTAAAGTTTTGCAGAAAACACAAAAATTGGACCGCAGATGACTGGAAACGGTTAGTTTTGGATTCATCAGACCAAATAACCCTTTTCCAGTCATCTGCGGTCAAATTTTTTTCATTTTCTGACGTTTCTGCAAACGTCTGACAATGAATAAATTTGCAGATGCCGTTTGAGGAACATTTGCAAATTTATTCATTGGCAGACAAATTTTCTGACTGATGCGATGTGTGACAATGAGCTGAAAATAAATTTGCACATCCAAAATTTGATTTGGTGTGTACACGGTTGGCAGAAAATCTACAAATGTTTGCAAATCTATTGCTAGCTATTTGGCCAAATTAGTTTGTCGACATTGTCAGACAAATATTTGGCAACAGATTTGCAGATGTTTGTAGATATCTGCAAACCGTGTAGGTACACACAAATTAAAATTTTCAGCTCATTGTCAGCTCATTTTCACACATTGTCAGACGTTTGCAGATCTGACAATGATTGTCAGACCTGGCAATCGTGTACACTAAGCTTTAGTTTTCACACCAAATTTCCGTACACGCAGCGCCCTCATGCTCCGCCTTTCGTACAAAAACTTTCTGTTCCATGATAGTACTATTCAGTTTTATATACAATGTTAAAAATAAAAATGTCACGTTAACATAGTATAAAAATTGATTTTTTAAAAACCGCGGCATCTAGGTATCCCGAAATTACCCTACCAAAAATATTTTTAAACTAAAATTCAAAAACCATTTTCAAATATAAATTTTAAAAAAATAAGGGTTTTTTGAGAAATCAAATGGCTTTTACATTTTCAAAAACAAACTTTTTTGCAGGTACAATTTAATTCTTAAAATACAGGAAATAGTTCTAAACAGACTTTTTTGGATACATGAGCGAGTTCATGCGAACCAGTCGTGCATTTTATTTCTTTTTTGTTTGTTATTTTTATTTGTGTTAAGTTGTGCTCTAGTGTTATTTTGGATTTGATTTTTTGTTTTTAATATGAAAAGATATTTTCAAGTTGTCCAAAAACAAAGATAAAAGGTTTGTTGATGTACTGAAATTGTAATACGATTACTAGTGTCCGACCGAAGGTCGATTTTCAGCCGAAGCCTAATTATTAGGCTGAAAGAAAATCTTCAGCCGAAGCCAAAGCCTAAGGTTGAAAAAAGTCAAGCATTCTCCTTTCCACAAACGATGCGCAAATGGTGTCAGGCAAAATTCAAAAATTGAAATTTTGTTCGGCGCCTACTATGATGGCACACATGTGTTTTGAAAATTTTGAATACCTACCGAAGAAAAGATTGCAATTTTTTCTTCGGTATTCAAAAATTTCAAAAATGGAAATTTTTTCCGGCTCCTAGTACGATGCACGATATAATAAACAGATTCTTCCGAATGTTGTTCTTTTGTTAAAATTCGGCCGAACCGAAGGCCGAAGCTTCGGTCGGACACTAACGATTACAATAACTATATCTTGGAGAACTCGTATTTTGCAATTAAAACATCCTAAAGTAATTTCATTTGACCAACACGAGCCCAATCTTTGCGTTTTCGTTGCCAACAACCAAGAATTAATTTAAGAAATGTTACATTAACATATTGAATTATATGATATGAAGGCTTAAATAATTTTATTTTTTTATTGAAATAACGTAATTTAAAAATATGTAGAATAATATGAAAGTTTTTTGAAATCTACTTCCATTTTTCTCAATCTACTTCACTTTTTTCCTAAAATCTACTTCCACTTTTTCTTGAGAAGTGGTAACGGGCCACACTACTTTCATAAACATTGGATGATACTCTTTCATTTTAAATGTTAAAAAACATAGAACACAAGCTTATTTATGTAAATGTAGTTAAATTGCATTTATATACCCCAAAACAGTATTATCGTGTGAAAAAATGTGCTATCTTAAGAAAAATTTGACTAGTGTGAAAAAAGCCTAAATCGAAAAATTACAATATTTTTTAATCATATTTAACCGTCTTTCCTCACTGTAAAAACACAAATGTAGTTAATTTAATATTATGAGAAAAAGGAGGAAAAAAACAACACTTATTTAAATTGCAAACCAATTTATTACTCTTCTGTTTGTGCCAATAATTTATGGGAACACTAATGTGAATCAATGTAGCTAAAGAGCTGTACTTGAACCGTCTTTAGAATCAGCTTGACGTTTTTTCACCCCCCAGTTGTACACTCGTGCCATATTAACTTCAGTGGTCGTTATTTGATCTCTAAAAACGCATGCATTAGTTGGGAATTTAATGAGAAATGTTTTCACCTTAAAAAATCTTGATCGTGTTCAACACTTTTGAGGTTCGACAAAGCAGCGTGCATATTTTGCTTTAACAGCTTTTCAGCTTCGTCCAAATGATACTCTAACATAACGTTAGCTCCCAACCAAAGGCATACATGTTTAGTAGGAGCAACAGCCGTCTTAATAAAGATTTGATCACTAAGGAGGAATTGAGTTTCTATAACGTCGGTTTGTCTGCGAAGAATCTCGATCATCTCCAATGACTTTTGCAGGTCTGGAATTTGTTGCTTTAGCTTTCGCCTTCTAGCATCAAGGTTGAATGCCATGTACCTGTATTTTCCATGTTGCTCATCAAGTCGTTGCAAGACTTTCTCACAGCTATTATTTTCTGGTTGAAACATATATGCGCCGATTTCATTCTAAAAATATTAACGATAAACTGCGTAATGTATTAGATGTACACGGTATTAACTTACAAGAAACACAGCCTCCGGAATACCCGCAAATGATTTTTGATTTACTGGTAATTTAGGCATTTTAAAAGAATCCATATTATCTGATGTGATTTCAAATTCATACGCAGACGTATCGAAAATTCAGAGGGGATATGAGAGTATAAGACTTTATATCAGAGAGAATGAAGTAATAGAGATTCAAATCAAAAACACTCTATATGAAGATATAAATCCTCGGTAGACATCTTGGTTTGCCTAAAAGCTAAACCGGAAATCAGCCTCATAAACTTATTCTTAGTGTGCGTGTCATTTCTCCTCTAAAGCCTAGTACGCTGCTGATGCGAAACGAAATTTCCCATACAAAAATGACATGACGAAATCATAAACGAAAAATTTCGCTGTGCTTTTCGTTTTTCAGTACGCTGCTGAACGACGAAATGTGTCATTTAAGTGGATAGCTGTACTAGATTTCGTAGTACAATTCTCCACTCTTTTCGTTCTCAATTTAATTGCCCGGTATATTAATTGCTTGCGAAATTTTGACGTTTTATTTATTTATTAAAAATTTTTCGAATATTTTCGTTTATGATTTCGTCATGTCATTTTTGTATGGGAATTTTCGTTTCGCATCAGCAGCGTACTAGGCTTAAAATTGAACTTCAACTTCCAGACAGAACTCTCCACAAATATTTTTCCGCTGTGGTTTTCGTTTTCATTTCGCTCTGCACTTGGAGACCGCCGAAAAAATTCGTTTCACTTCAGCTGCGTACTAGGCTTAATTTATGAAATTTCCCCAAAAAACTTAGTAGTTGATTCTATGCAATGCATGCGTGAAAACACGTCAAATTTTCTCGTTGAATTCGTCCACATTACAAATACAACAATGCAAACAAATGGGTTTTGGAGGGTGATACGTACGAAGGACTTATATCTTCATATAGAGTGTTTTTGATTCAAATTCGGCTTTAGCTCTCTTTTATCATATAAGCTTTGAAACAGCGACATTCCATATGAAGACCGGAATCCTATCTTTCATAATGATTTGCCTACAAGCTGAAATGTCGAGTTATACGCACACATCTCCGGGTAAAATCAATATACAGCCACGTTTACAGCTAATATCAATTTTCCAAGGGTTGATGATAGATTGATGAAAGTGTTCAAAAAGTATGAAAATGAGAACAACGAATTTAAAAGTGTTTACCTTACCTTAATTGGCCCAGTTTTGTGCAACAAGTTTATAAGGGAAAATGTATAAAATCTGATCCAGAATGGGGGGCTTTTAAACCAATTCGAGAGGGTAGGATTACTTACATGGGCCATTGGTGACAGTAAAACGGAGTTTTTGTTTTTTTTCCATGCTTGATCAACAAATGTTTTGTTTTAAAAATAAGAAAAAGTAGAAATATTATCGCAGTACTGAAAATTTGGTACTTTTATTTCGATGTATTATTAAAACCACTTGAAAAATTCAATTTTACAAACAAATCTAAGTAATTGAAAATTGTTCAATCCATTTGAATTGAGTTGAATCACTTTACATATACGGAAAGCTTAGTATCAGTATCAGTATGTGTATTCACTGCATTTATATATTTTAATACAATTGCTATTGGCATCACTTTTTTAAAACTTTCTTTTAATAAAACGTCTAGCGAAACTCAAGCGAAAATAAAGTTAAATTTTTTCATTTATAAAGTATTTCTACACCTTAACAATCGAAAACTTAAGAACACATCCTTCGTGCATTTTGCTAATGCCAATCATGAAAATTCAAGAAATTGATGAATATTGTTTTTAGTAATGAATTACTCATAATACAAATTTTCTATCAAAAAATCTGCAATCCTTTAAAAGCACCGATTGGAAAAAAAATCAGATATCAAAACACAACCTATTACCCGTTATTTTTTTGTGGCTTTGAAAAAAAAACTGGCTTACCGTGTACTAATTGTTGTTGGAGTTCACATATGTTCATGGTAATAATGTCAAAATTACAAATAAAAAAATGTAAATAAATGGGAGTTGGAGGGTAACACGTACGAAAGATTCCGGTCCTTATGTCTTTGCTTTGATGTTGCATTAACTGCTTAGTCCCCTATTACACGTTGACTCACGACTCACGACTCACTTTTGACTTTCCTTATAAATTTGTATTTGGTGAAGCAAGCGCTATTACACGTTGACTCGTGCCCCATGCCTCAAATTTGACAATTATTGTGTGTTTTGTTTTGAAGGCTCCTTCTCGTTGGCTTTAATTTTTCGATAGTTTTTGAAGTTGAGTAAAATTTATAAAACAAAATAAATAGGATTTTGGAAATAGATTCCGAAAATTTATTAAAGCTGTTGAAGTTACACATTTTTCTGGTTTTCAAACAAATTCGATGTTGTTTATCCCAGCAACAAGAAAATCGAATGACAAAGAACAGCATAAAACGAATATGAGAAAAAAGAAACGTCAAAGTGAGTCTACTAAAAATTTGCCCGAGACTCACCGGAATTTTTTTTTGCATCTCATTTTCTCACATATGCTTTCTTTTTCGCACTCATGTGAGTCGTGAGTCGTGAGTCGTGAGGCATCGTGTAATAGCAGACTTATAAAATAATGTGGCATGTGGGCACAAATTCATATTTAAGAAGTTATGCACAGAGAGAAAATACTAATCGAGAGAGTCAAATTTCCCCTTCTCCGTCCCTTCGAAACCCTTTGCTATCATTTTTTATAACGTGTTGAATTCGGATCGGTGTATACTTGTTTTCACCTCGGAGAAGAGTACACAAAGATGTGTGGAGAAAGAGTGTAACAACGTTAAGGTTTTTTAGACTAGACTTTATTTGTATATATGTACGAGCGAGTAAATATTTTTCATATATTTATGTTATATTTATTTCAACAGTACTAAAGTAAAGGGTACCTAAAACTAACGCAAGATTTGAATTTGCCGCCATTTGTGCAGTGAAGTGTTGGCAACCCTGAAAAAAAAGCAATTTGACAGCTAACAGTATAGGGTTATTAAAAATGGAGCGTTACACGATAGAACAACGTGTCTTCATTATTAAAGAATATTTCAAAAATAGTGAAAGCTTGGCGGCTGATTTTTCGAGCAAAATCATCCTAAGCGATGAAGCACATTTTCATCTTGATGGCTTTGTCAATCGCCAAAATTGCCGCATTTGGGGTTCGGTTCCACAACGCGTGACTGTATGGTGTGGATTTTGGGCTGGAGGCATAATTGGGCCATATTTTTTTGAAAATGATGCTGGTCAAGCAGTGACTGTTACTGGTGCTCGATATCGCGACATGATTACACAGTTCTTTCTGCCAAAATTGGATGATATTGATGTGTCCAATATGTGGTTTCAACAAGACGGTGCCACATGTCATACAGCCCTTGAAACAATTCAATTACTGCATGAGACATTTCCAGGTCGTGTACTCTCTCGTTTCGGTGATCAAAATTGGCCTCCTAGATCGTGTGATTTAACACCATTAGACTTCTTTTTATGGGGTTATTTGAAATCACAAGTCTATGTCAACAAGCCCACAACCATCCGTGCATTAAAGGAGGAGATTCAACGCTGCATCAACGAAATTCAGCCACATTTATGCAGAATGGTCATAAAAAATTTCAACAAAAGAGTGCGCATGTGCATGCAAAGCCGTGGAGGCCATTTGTCCGATGTGTTATTCCATACATAACCCTATCTTATGTACTTTACGAGTCAATAAAAATATAACTATCAAAAGACTAAAAACGGCGTTTTCTATTTAATTCAAATCTTGCGTTAATTTTGGGACACCCTTAATTATCAAAAATATACTGCATCGAATTATTTTTTTGTGTTACTATAAAAAGCCGAATTAGTAAAGTTCTACAATTTACCGGAAATATTTATATAAAATATGAGTATTTTTTTCAATTGCGGTATCATCAATCGATATTTCCTGGACGATAATGTTAACTTAACTTTAACTTGTTATGAATTACTTTTTCAGCTTTTTATTTCACCAAAAAAATCATAAATGAATTTTGGCTAATAACTTCAGGTTTAGCCTTAAATTTTGGTTTGAATTTATTTTTGAATAGCCTAAAGAGTTTAGCAAACATCTATGAATAAGCCACAACCCTGACCGACTTTTCCTTTTCGATGTAAGATAAGATATAGTTAGAACAGTGTTTCTGTTTGGAAAACTTATGGAAATGATGCATTAAGCTTAAATTTTGGTTTAAGAAAAAATGTGTATATTCTTTTTCACAAAGCCACTGAGCTATCGAGAATACAAATAATTTTACTTTTGTACAAAAGTACTTTTTGGCTTATGTAGTTAAGCCTTTAAAAGCAACACACTAGCTAGGTTGAAAGAGGTAAGAATACATTGACATACTATACATGGACTGCTAGTAGCCAACTTCACGATGGTTCCACTTTTAACGGACAAAACACTAGCGCAAAGAGGACTATGCGGAAAAATTGTGTAACATTTATGACACTTGACATTGGAGCTTCTTTCTTTTTTTCTCACATTATTGTGTATTTTGTGTTGTGATTGGCATTGTTAGATCCTAATCCAATTTTTATGGAAGTTTTGAATGCGCGTTTGCTGCTGCAGTTTTGTGGGCTTAATTATAAAGCTAGATTCTCAGTGGTAAGTAAACTTATAATCTGTCCTATTCAAATATGCATCTTTCACATTTTTATTCTAACAGAAAGCAAAAAGAGAAACTTTACTATCAGTCGCAATAGAAAAAAACTGCAATGGACTACTGAAAGAATGTGCAAAAAATTGGTCAGACGGTAGTCAGCAAGGGATGTCTCTAAATGAAGGCCTATCGCTGTCCACATTGACTGACTGGCTGTGGTCAAGAGCATCAAGTATCAAAGAACGCTGTAACAAATTGTGCAAAGTACTGTTCGATCACTCTGGATATACACTTGATCAGCGTGAGAAACAAGAGCTTTGTTATATCTCCAAAAAACTTCGAACATTAGCTGATCTTTCGAGTGATATAATTTCAAAGTATGGTGAAAATATCCCATCAGATGGTAATTTAAGAACAAAAATTATTCGAAGTACTTTGATTTGAAAGTAATTTTATTTTAGTTTTAAACACTCGAATCTCAAGGCAATTCAATTCGCATGGTATCTGATTACCAGGAAATACTTTTGTGGCTGCTCAATATTGGATTGCTGCCTGAAGGTTCTCGTTTGCAAAGACATCGTGATGTGGATTTCAATCTCGTGCCGTATCCATACGAATCGTTGCATGGTTTCTATGAGAAACCTGTTATTTGTTATTTATTGATTCGTTTCTAGAACACTCATTCAAAGGCAATGCATTAAGAGATAGCTGGCAGGAAAGTGGTGGCGATGGATTGTATCCACCAAGGTCGGTGCAAGCAATGCTTAGAATTATGCTAATATCAGACGTTTTGTTTGAGAATAAATGTGCATTGTTTTTGTGTTTTTTCCTCGATCTAAATATGGCAATTGACGACAAACGCTATGAACCAATAGTTCAGAATTTTATAAAATTTCCAAGTGTGTTTAAGTTGTCGGCGTCATTGATTAAGCAAATTCAGGCGTTTTGGAATCTAGATCACTGTCATTTTTAGGTAGTTAAATTTGTACAGCTTAGCCCTTGGTGAAACAAAATTTACAAACAACTTTGCGATAAAACCTCATTTGCCCCGTGAAAAGTAATTCACATTTTCTGACTAAATATTTCTAACTTGTGATTAAATTTTATTATTTATTTTTCAGGCTGCAGTCGATGAATTCATTTCACCTTTCAAGAAAGATCACGTCTGTCCCCAGTGGAAAATTGAATTGTTCATAGCATCTAAATCAAATTGAATCAAACCTCGCCCTGAGAGTTCTCGAAGCCAAATCATTGCCCATATCACCAATTCTCCAATTGAATACTTACTTAGCAAATGACCTTATATCAGAAGCGTTTCATTTTGCTCGATCTGAAAAAAATTAAGAACTGCTAAAGCTTTTCTTTAGTCGATTTTGTTAATAAAGAAGTTGGGAGTTATTCGCGATCTAGCGCTAACCGATAGCGAAGGAAAATTGGTGCAATCACTTTTGAAAAACAGTTTGTTTATCTGCTGTAAAAACACAAATACGTTGAAGCTGTTGCCCATCAGGATGAGCTAAACTAAAATTATAAATTATAAGAAAACATATTTTGTTTTGTTACTTGTATGTATACATATATTTATTTTTGTTTATATTTTTTTTTTGTTACTTGTATCTTTATATTTATTTTTTATATAAAAGGAAACTTGAAATTAAATGAGGAAAAAAAATGTAACCATATACAAAAAAATGCCTTTTGATTGTTTTTATTTACTTATATTGAATACTATTCGCAGATGACGTTCGTGGTTCGTCTAATGACTTAAATAAATACATAGTATGTACATGAAAAGTTTTACATCAAAATAGCTGAAAAGCTTTACATCAAAATAACATACATACATGCATGTATAGTATGTCAATGTAAGAATAGCTTATCACATATTTAAATATATATTTTCTTGATCCGTGTTTACATTCTGTAACTCTCGCATTGACAAAATTAAGTTGATAAACGCTGAAACAAATAATATGAGTTTTCTTGCATTTTTCAACGGTCTGAGCGAAAATTAAACGCAGCTAATAACTAAAATAGTAATAGTAGTAGCCATGGAAAGTTCTTTCAGAGTTGTATGTATGTATGTTTCTAGGTCCGAGTTCTCATTGGACTGCTGCGCCACCTTATTTATTTTACTTACTTAATGATTAAAACTGACTTCAAACAACTAACTAATATTTCTCTAAATGCGTAGTTTAGAATTGTTTCTAAATCTTTATTGGTCTCGCACCTAACAAGAGTAATTAATTTCACTTCATATTCGAATGATATTACTCTCAATCGAACACAATGAGAGTACCAAAAAGTTGATCATCCACAATCTATTTTCTTTGAACACCTCTGAACAGCTGACTACATCCGACATTTTTCAAAGGTGGTGAGTATGCACATCTTCTTGCATAAGCATTTGTCCCCACATTTTTTTATATGGAGTTAATACACATGCAAGTTAGTGTGGAAATCACAGTTTGAAGGCAAAAAGAGAGCAACCGTCGAATTTGACTCTCTCGATTAGTTTTTTTCTCTCTAGTTATGCACTATGTGTACACCAAAAGGAATTAAACTCGTTTAAAAAATGTAATGTAATAAATTTTGAGGGGACAGAGACGAGGAAATTTGACACTCTCTAATTCTTTCTTGTCTAATTGTTGTGATAAGTCGAAATATAGTTTTCCGTCAGTTTTTTTGGTAGCTTTAATTTTTGCAATGAAACAATTAAATCACAGTAAATTTCCCAACGTTTGCAGGGATTGCTGCCTTCTTCAGGGGAAATTTATTAACACCAAAATACATATAATCTTATGTCCGATTTCATAAACAAACACTAATGCCCAATTTCATAAACAACTTTTATACATTTAACAGGATTTTAAACGGTAAAATGGGATATTTTGGTTTCACCAAGCATTTTTAAAGTAAACAAGCTTTTAAACACCTTTTAAAACTAAAAAAAAACATCAGCTGTAATCTGTCATATTCATTTTTTAATGACACTTTTAAAATTTAATGAGCCAAAAATGGGCATTTAGTTTTTAAAGCTTGTTTACTTTAAAAACGCTTGGTGAAACCAAAATATCGCATTTTAGAGTTTAAAATAATGTTAAATGTATAAAAGTTGTTTATGAAATTGGGCATAAGTTCGATTAATGGGATACAAAAACAATAAAGCATACTCACTCAAGGCAAATAGGAAAAATTGATTGTCAAAACATTTATGTAAATTAAAAATAAAATTATAAGCATGGGGCGTATTCATAGAGAATTACTAAAGTCGTGATTTATTGATCTATAGTTTAAGGCTTATTGGTTAATTAAATACAGCTCTTATTTATAGTCAATTTCCTAGCTGTGTTTAGTAAAACCCATAGAGAAATATACTTACCAAGAGAACCGACCGGTACCCGTCTTGCCTGAAACACCCTGAAATTTCTTTTCAGATCAAAAACCTTAACGATGAAGAGCTACAAGTGCATTTAATTGAAAAAACGATAGACCAGGAACCAGAAGAAAACAATGAGACTTATTCTACTCGGAGCTCAAGTAGGTTAGGTACGTTTAAAAAGAGGAACTCGTAAACAAAAGAGTATTTATGTTGCTTTTTTTCAGCTATCCAATAATATACTTTACTACCAACTCAGTCAAGAAGATGTAAATAAGAATACAAATCGACTTTATTAGCATCTACTTAGTGTTTTCATTTAGTTTGCTGTCGATTACAAATCATGAGACAGAAAGCAACTTCTCTCAAGAAATTTGGAAGGTTTGCTCAAAACAAGTGCGCTAGTCCCCAGGTGAATTTATTTTATATTATATTTTTCTTAATATCAATGTTTTTAACCACAGACTTTGGCCTTTATCTGTAAATAGTTATTCGAAGCTTGTTGAAGTAAAGTATATATTTCTACACTCAATTACTGTTGTATCATGATCAGCGAGATCTGCCTCAGCATCTATGGTGGGCGCAGGCGTTGACGATAGAGGTGTCAACGTCTCTGCCAATAGTAAGATTCATGGAATGCAACAACACCACCAGAATTACGAATTCAATTCGGAATTAGCGAACATCCTCAGCTACAGCTGAGTCATCGACTTTGTGAAATTCAATTCAATGGTGCAAGGGAAAGCTTTGACATTCAATAGTCGACCGCTTAGTTTTGAAATGACTTAACAGCGGCAACAGCAACGGCAGAGTATGCAGGGAAATCAGCTAAGTTCATTCATTTACTTACGAGTAATCTTAACACGGATATTTTAAATTCTATGGGTCTTTAGGATTTCCAACGTCCTTTGCCCATTCATCAGCTGCCAAGAAACATGATTTAAGCCGACCAAAAAATACGACTCTTGCAACTGCAACTAAAGCAACATCTTCTGGTTTCATAGAGTACAACAGCTCATGAGGTTCAGTTGTGTAAGTGCGAATCGAAACAATCATATCGTGATTAACTTGTTTAATCTTCACCTTCTAGATCTAAATCGATACTTGTACCGCCAAATATCTCACTAAAGGACGGCAGGGACACTGAGCTGACCGAGCCATCGGCTACTGCGGCCACTTAGGCCGACACAGACAACGTAGATGATGAACTGAATGTCGACCTGCAACCTGCTGGGAGAACACCTCCTAAATAACGGGAATCAAAAATCATTGGTAAGTCTTTTGAATAATGAAAATCTCATCATTTTCGTATGTACTATTTTAGAATTTTCTTAAATATACAGGAAAAATAGAAGCTGAATTCCTAAATACATAATGCCTATTGAATCACCAAAAGTGCATTCTGTAAAAAACTAAGTAACCGACTTACCAGCGGGAATTTTATAATTATAAACCAATCAACTTGCTACAATTTAATTGTGCATTCATTGACCAGAAGGCTCATGATGGCAAGACTAGTTTTTTAAGTAGATTTTATTTTTTTTATTGAGGCATACATTATGTTCAATTTAATAAAATTAAAAACCTAATATTTTTAATCCTATTCTTATCATGTTTTGGTTCATCACGTTCGTATGTATTCCTTCGTGATTTTATGTGGTCGACAGCATTAGTCAGAAATTCATTCTCTTCATCTTGCGTCATAGTGCGAAGTTCAAATTCCGTTGAGTCTGATAATACCGGTCGACAAAATTATACTTTTTTTTGTTATCCTGACTTCGAACCTCACCTTCAAATTTTTCTATATTACATCAGGTTTTTAAAATATGCCCCTTTAAAAATTCTAAAGACAACCAAAACCACGTTCGCATTGCAGTTCTAGGGTACGCCTATACTTTCAGCATGATTTTTTCTGTTTTTAGCGAAATTTTTCATAAAAACCATAGAATGTGAAGGCCAAAAGCAGTCAAATATTATTTTTAGCACAGTTTTCACTAAAAAGAAGTTGCAAAATTCATTTTTCTTAAAATATTGCATTCATTTTTCAATTTTTGAATTCAACGGATCTCTTTTTTGAACGGCTGAGTTCACCTCACATTGTTTTCCCCCTAATTGTGCAAACTGAACCCAAAAGCCCATAACAACTATGTACATAGAATCTGGATTTTCCCATAAGAAATGCACGGGACAACTAACACATGCTTATGCTAATGGGCAAAATTCTCTCAATTTAGTTTGTAGGACGAAAGAGAGCAAACCCATTAAGTCGGGACTCTAGATAATATATTTCCTCTATGCTGTGCATACTGAGCCCAAAAGCCCATAACAACTACATAGAATCTGGATTTTTCCATATGAAATGTACGGGACAAGTAACACATGGTTATGCTAACGGGCAAAATGTGATCAGTAAATCTTGTAGGTCAAAAGAGAGCAAACCCCATAAGTCGGTTCTCTTGGTAGATATATTTCTCTATGGTAAAACCCCAGGTCAAGGTTGTGCTCTACTACAATTATGCTTCAAATGACAAAAAAAAACTGTTATATTTCCAAACTTGTTATTTTGTGCTGTCATTTCTCAAATTGAAAGTCGAAAAAAGTGAGTAAAACAAAACTATTTAATAAAAAATCAAAAAAAGCAACTAACAAAGTTTTATAATATTTTAGATCAACAGCAAAGAAAATATAAAACGCGGCCTGATTGTCGACGATAAGGGAAATGATGTTACCATGATAATAAAAAAAGGATCTTGGTTTGATATTTTTTTTTTTGTATAATTAGCGAACACTAAAAGGGTTTTGTATACCTTTAATATGCCAAAGACACAGTGTGAGCATTAGGAAAAGAGGGAAGGGTTGGATAGGAGGTGTCGGTGTACATTGATTTTAAATTTCTCAACATTGCAATGACAGGGAAAGATAGAGCGTGGCAAGGCGTTCCACATTCGCGTAGTACGGCTAAAAAAAGAATCTCTGTACTTCATAGTACGGCCGAAGTTGGGCTCAAGGGTAAACTGATGGGCATTCCTAGAAGCCCGGGTATTACGGTTAAATTGCTTAAGGGGAGGAATGCAACTGGCTATTTCCCTAGAGCATAGTCCGTTAAAATAACGGTAAAAAAGCGTGAGACAAGAAACTTTACGACGATGTTTGAGTGAATTAATCGAGTTGATGATGTTTTTGTCACCAATCAATTTAAAAGCTCTTCTTTGAATACTGTCCAAGAGGCTTAAATAAGTTACTGGAGCACCAGCCCAGAGATGAGAGTTATATTCAAGTTTCGGACGTATATATAGGTTTTGTAAATTGTAGCCAGATCAGACGGAGAGAAAAATTTCTTGCAACGTCTCAAAAAACCTAGACATCTTGCGGCATTTTTGGCAACATCGCGTATGTGATCGCTTCACAAAAGGTGGTTGCTGATGCACATTCAGAGGATATCAAGATTTTCCGTTTCGTTGATGCAAGTGCCACTCATAGATAGTGGCAAAGAGGGTTTATCTCGCTTTAACGATACAAGACAGCATTGCGTTTTCGAAGCATTAAATTCCACACGATTTTTTATTCCCCATTGTACAATGCTGTGTAGGTCGGAATTTAATGAGCTAATCATATTTTGCCGTTGCAGTTCCACATCCGAAGAGGAGGGTTGTGAGTCTGGAAACGAATATGAAAAGCTAAGAGTGCTATCGTCAGCGAAACAATGTATTGGATTAGAAGTAGCAGACAGGAGATCATTTATAAAAATGAGGAAGAGGGTCGGAGACAAAACAGAGCCCTGGGGCACACCAGCATTTATTTTATGAGTTTCAGACTTGAATCCGTCCAAAACAACTTGTATGAACGGTTCGAAAGAAAATTTCTAATCCAACGAAGAAGAGATTCGTCGATACCGAAAGCATGCATTTTCGATAAAAGAGCAAGATGCCAGACTTTATCAAATGCCTTTGAAATATCAAGTGCAATAATCTTACTTTCTCCAAAACGATGTAAAGATTTGTTCCACTATTCGGTGAGATGAACCATGAGATCACCAGTGGACCTATTGCAACGAAAGCCGTATTGCCGGTCATTAAGAAGCTTCCGTTCCTCAAGATATTTCTTAAGCTGATAGTTAATCAGCAAAAACATTCCATTACCAAGGCCGGAATCTCAGACTGACATTTCGGTTTGCCTACAAGCTACTGAGGACTAAATGTGAGAAAGTGTGCGTAAAATGATGCAAAAAACCAAACACATTCTCACATTTAGTCCTCAGGCCCATCAAAATGCTTCATTATAGTAATCAGCCCCATCTAAATGCTTCATTTTGAATGTTTCATGGCCTCGTTCAAAAACTAAACAATCCTAACCAACAAAATCTGAAGTGCTGGCATGGTCTTAAATTGGAAGATTTGTATAGCTTTTTAATTTCAATCCAAATAAATGTTGTTAATGTATATTAAATAAAATAAAGTTGACCAAATACATATTTAATGATTTATTAGTGCTGTATTTTGTTTACTTAAAATATTTGCGAACGCAACATGCGCTGCAACTGGTTAAGCATAATTGGAAATGGACAAAAGTGTAACTCAATACTTTGTAAAACAACAAAACAGACAATTTTTTCAGCTGTTGTTTGCTTAGAGCATTTTTTTGGCGACGTTAGAAGTTTTTTTTTACGAGAAGCATACTTGTGAAGTTCCATTGCCAAATTAAGCTAGTTCAGATTCCTCAATTAGATTAGTATTTTCATCATTTAAGCAGTTCGGTAGTTGCAAGACCAAATTTTAGTTTTGTTTGTTGCAGAAATATTCCTGAAAATTTCTTTTTAAGGGACTATGTTAGCGTTAGAATTTTGTTTGTAGTTAGATTTTGGAATACAAATTTGAGGGAACCATGTTTTAAAAATAAGTTGCTTTGTGTAAAGCATCTTTAAGGAATAGAAATAGGCAATATGTTTACACACAATACCAACTAAATGAGTGCAATAAATAGATTTAAGTTACTTTTTTTTATTCCAGTATGGGGAAACCGAACACCCAATCGAAAAAAAAACGGTGTACGCGCCAAAATCCATACTTCTTGACTAAATAATGTTATCTTCTATGTTTACGCATAAAATTACGAATTTTGTAGCGTATGAAAATTTCTAGACATTTTACAATCTGAAAAATTAATTATGCTATGAAATAATTGGCTGCTATTAATGCTAATTTTTTTTCTAAAAAGTTGATGAAGGTTAGCCGAAGCGGAAATTTCTTTAATGAACATACCTAAAATATTATTGGCTTTCTCAAAAATATTTGTCTACACTAACCTCTGCTTTATACCTGAAAACTATTGTTTATGTATATTTTTTTCCATGTTCTGCATTTATAAAATTTAATCTATGGAAGTATTTACTATAGCCGTGTTTTATTGGTAAATTATTAGCTAGTGCAGTAATGGAAAGTAAGTGCAGTAATGGAAAGTGTGAATAAAACATATGTTCACTATTATATGCACTCTTATTTTAAATCTCCAAGTTGGTATCTGTGCAATCATACTTATGTCAAAATCAGCTGTCAACCAGTTTTGAAAATACGTACTCAAGGGATGTGTTGAAAAAGTATTGTTGTTTTTATGTAAAGTTGAATAAGAGTTCAAGTTAATGTGAACATGCAGGTCCAGTCAGAATAGAGTTGAGTATGAATTGAAAGATTGAAATGACATAAGAGTGCCTGTCCCCATTAAATTTTTAATGTTAGGTGCAAGGAGTGAGACAGCTAGATTATATGTGAGTGAAAAAGAGACAGATGGGTAGATTACAGCCCAAATGCAAACAATATTCTTGGATTCAACATGAAAGATTTTGTATTGTATGAGTGAAAGATAGATAGATTTCAAGGGTGTGAGATAGGGATGTTCAGATTGATTTTCTCTTCATCGTATAGACACAACGAACATAATAAAACCCAGCATTAAAAATCCAATGTAGACAGGCACTAAAAGCCAAAAGAAGGGTGTGAGGGGAGATTTTGTCCTTCCCCGTAAGCCCGTCTTGCCTACAAGCTCCCAGTTGCTGGCAACTCAGTTTTCCTGGGTGAAAGGGGACAAATCAACGCGAAACATTCAACGCCACAATTAAACTTTCTCTTCTCAAAATAAACTTACACTGTGATAACTGACGCGAAGCGAATCAGAGCGAATCATTCACAATGATAACAAAAATGACAAATAAACAATGCCGCGTCGGCGAATGTGCCACTTTCGCGTTGGTTTGGGAGAGCCTTTAAACCCGACCAATGACGAAAGTTTTGTTTTCGCATCAAATGTTTCGCTTTGGTTTTGGGCGAGTCCTAACACACATCACACGTCAATAAATTTAGAGATAGCACTGTGATTATTGATGATTTTTGGGTGATGTCAAGTAGTCAACGCATTGAATATTTACGTTGACAGTGTAATCGTAGATTAATATTTCAAACCAATTTATTTTTATTCTAGTGAAAACAGAGCACAAGAAAAATACGAACGCATCCCCAAATAATAAAATCCTGCCAACCTTTAAGTAAAAAATATTTCAGGAACTGGATGAAGTGTCATTCTATTCCAAGCATTCCAAAACTTTATCTGAACTATTTATACGCACTATTTTTGCTGCCTTATTTATCCGCACTATTTCTTTGTTGTTGTTTAGTGTGTAAAATTTTGCTGCGCTGCGTATAAATTTACCAATAAAAAACGCCTTATATTAAGAAAAAAATGTACGTAAAACTCATTAATTTGTTTCATTTTTAGCAGCACTTTTAGTAAACATACCCTTCAAACAATAATAAGTAAACTTCAACTTTGGTAACTAAACATTTTTAAGGAATGAATGAAAATTATATTTTGTGTTAAACTGTGGAAATTCACTAAAAAAAACTTCTCTACGTCAACAATAAACATTCATGACGATTACATGTTCTATTGAATTAGTTGTGCATGAATTCAGAACGATTTTAAGACGTTTTCATTTTTTGATATATGTCAAAATTTGCATTTTATTTGCTCTGTATTTATTCAACAGGTTCGCTATAATCGTTCTGATTACTTTTTTAAAACATTGGTGTTCCTTTGATGCATAGTTTTTTTTGATAGCAAATACATGTATGCTTCCATCAATCAAGAATGTTATGGATAAGATATTTTTCGATTGTAACTCTTTTTTTAAATTTAATATTTATTAATCAAAATGGAATTGAAAAATAGTTGCAAGCTTAAATCATTAAAAACAAACTATAAATATACTTGGATTGGTTAAATTTATACAGATTTTAATTACTTGCAAACAAAATATTTGGGCCGTTCATTAACGAAAATTTATTAGAATTCAATAAAAAAATTGCACTCACACCCTTAACTTGATGGTTCTTCGAACGCAACTTTGATACAATAATTCAAGGTTAATTATGAAATTTAAAGAATTTCGTAGTGATTACTGTAAATTAGTGAATTAATTATAATAAACTGATGTTGAACATGCTTTTTTCAAGACAAAAAGGTACATTGGTTCACTATCCACAAAATGCCTGCAAAATTAAAGCTTAAAACTGACGTTTTCATCGAAAAAAGTAAAAGGAAAAACCTGAAAAAAACTTATTAACCCCTCCATTTTGTTTTTGCTATGCAAAGTGCCGCTAGCCCACGGCATCGTTTTTTTTTGTTTGTGCTCACATCTATTCATGGACTAATTGTCAAAATTACAAATACAACAATGTAAACAAACGGGTTTTGGAGAGTGAAACGTACGAAAGATTCCGGTCTTGGTAATGGAGTGTTTTTGTTAATCAGCGTTTCCATGACCTTAGAAAGAAGGGACGTTAGTGCTATCGGTCGGTAATTTGTGGGAGAAGAAGATTCGCCTTTTTTTGGGATTGGCTGAACAAATGCAGTTTTCCAACTACTCAGAACGAGCGCAGATGAATAGGATAGATGGAAAAGCTTACGCAGTGGTTTTGCTTCAGAATAATAGCGGGGATACCATCTGGGCCAGCGGATTTATGAATGTTGTACGAGTACGAAAAAAGATTGGTCCCATGGAATCATTTACGCGTTCAAGAACTGGGGGAGTCATGACACTATCTGGTAAGGTGGAATTTTCATCATTTACGCGTTCAAGAACTGGGGGAGTCATGACACTATCTGGTAAGGTGGAATTTTCGGCGAACTGCCTTGCAAATAAGTTGGCTTTATCAATAGAGCTAACTAAAGGAGTGTCATTGACAACAAGCGTAGGAACCGAGGAAGAGGAAGAATTCCTCATGTTTTTTACAAATGACCAAAAATTCTTACTGCCTTTGGGACATTGCAGTATTTTTCGCCGTAATTTTTAGTCATGTAAAAATTTGGTCCCTCGAATATAGGCGTTGCAGGCCTTCCTGGCTTGCTTAAACTTTTTCCGGTTTTCCTCAGTTGGGTTGGCTTTAAAACACCGGAAGCTCACCTCTTTCTCCTTGATAACCTCTTTGCAGCTCGAATCGAACCATGATTTAACCTTGGGTTTAATACTTTTAACCCTATTCGGGATAAACGTTTCCATACCCAGATGAATCATACTAGAAATCATATCTGCACTGGAGTCTACGTCGCTACCGAGGAAGCATAGCGACCAGTTAAAGATCCTGAAGAAATTATTGAGACCGTCCCAGTTGGCTTTCTCGTACTGCCAAACGGTTCTCTTTGGAGCTCTTTCTTTAACTGGATTTGTTTGACACGAGAAATTAGCAGATATAACACTGTGGTCCGATGTGCCTAGAGGCGTCAATACACTGATTGTGTACTTATCAGGATCAGAAGTGAGAAACAAGTCAAGTGTATTTTCTGCTCGGCCGTTAACGTCTGATATACGAGTAGGCTCATGGACAAGCTGAGTAAGATGGTTAAACTCAGCAAAAATCTCAGCACACATTCCATCGGGCGTTGTCTGGCCCGATTGGCGAAGCCACGAGGAATTGTGAACATTGAAATCGCCCGTTATAACGATTTCAGTGTCAGGATACAAGGAGACAATTCTTTGTATGGAGTCAGACAGAGCATCAAATTCCTGAGAAGTTGAAACTCTGTCCAGGTTTGGGCTCCGATAAAGAAAACAATAGTGAATGATGTGCTTATTCACGGAAAGTTTTAACCACATGAAATTAAAAAGGGAGTTGGAACAATGACCTGGTAAAAGTTGATATGCAACATCAATCCTAATATATATGGCGAGACCATGGTGTGAGAAGAATAATGGCACCAAGCAATACCCATGAATAAAAAATTCAGTAGGATCGGAATCTTCACCTACTTGGGTTTCACTCAATGCCGAAACAGCTGGTCTGTTAGAATTAATGTGGATGTACACAGACAGAAAATGCGATCTCAGCCCACGAACATTACTATAATCTACTCTAAAATTACCAGTCATTGCAATATAAAAAAAAATCCTAAAATCAAAACAAACGAACTTCTATCAATCAAAATTTTTTCTGGACAGCAAGTTTTCGTTACATTTATTTGTTATGATTTACTTTTTCAGTTTTTCAATTTACAAACAAAGATCAAATATGACATTTGGCTGTGATAATAACTACTTAAACACAGCATTTCCTATGTTTATAGTTAGGTAGACCACAGATTTAGCCCTAAACTTAGGTTTACATTTATTTATAAATAACCTAAACTCAGGACTTGCTTAGTAACAAGTTAGCAAGATTTTAGCAAACATCTATGAATATGCCCCAATTAGTACTTTGAGGAATGAAGTTAAGTCTGTATTGAATAGATCACAAATTACAATTGAGAAGAAAGAAGAGAGCAATAGACAGCAGAGAAGTTTTGTGTGTCTTGTTTTTCGGTTCATTTTGTTTTTGGTATTGAGAATATGTAATGTTTCTAATGTGTATCGTTTTGAAACATGTTTCTCTATCTGCATATGCATAACTTCCACGCCTTCAAAGTTTGGAGCATAGAGGAGATATATTATCTAGAGTCCCGACTTCATAGGTTTGTTCTCTTTCGGCCTACAAGCTAAACTGAGAGGATTTTGCCCGTTAGCATAAGCATGTGTTACTTGTACCGTGCATTTCTTATGAAAAAGTCCAGATTGTATGTAGTTGTTATGGGTTTATGGGCTCAGTATGCACAAATAGGGGGAAAACAACGTGAGGTGAACTCAGCCTTTCAAAAAAGTGATCAGTTGAATTCAAAAATTGAAAAATTAATGCAATATTTTAAGAAAAATGAATTGTGCAACTTCTTTTCAGTGAAAACTGTGCTAAAAACAATATTTGACTGCTTTTGGCGTACAAATTCTATGATTTTTATGAAAAATTTCGCTAAAAACAGAAAAAAATCATGCAAAAAGTATAGGCGCACCCTAGAACTGCAATGCGAACGTGGCCCAATTTGAGTTGGTCCCAGTTATGACAGATAAACAACGAGGTGAGTATTTTGACAGCGAAAACGAAAACAAAACAAACGACATGTAATGGATAGCTGCTTTTAAAAATATAATTGATGCAGATTTTGCATTTATAGAATATAATAGAATGGAGTCACGTTTATCGGCCTCGAACTCATCGGATTCATCGGGGGGTAATAATTTGCAGCATAATTCAGGAGCAATCCCACAAGCACCAAAACTTTTGAAATCTGGATCGGTTAAATCGGAAGCATCTATCAAGTCATCGGTCGAGTAGTAAAGTTAAGTTAAGTTAGAAAAACTTTATTTGAAAAATGGTTTGAAAATTAACAATAATTATCATACTATATTCACAAGTTATATATGGTTTGGCCAGTGGCCGTCTACCAGATTGATAATGTATTAAAGTTTAATTGTATAATTAACCTTGTTGTTTAATTAAAAGTCTCCTTCGCGGATACGTTGTCTATAGCGCAATGCGGTTGTAATATATTTATATAAAATGCAAAAGTAAACAATCTATTTTATACAGAGATTAGACAACTATGTAAGATCTGTACAAGGAAGATCACACAACAGCAACACAGAGAAAAAGAAAGATAACTGAGGTGAAAAAGTGCATGGGAGAAATCCATCATAGCGATTTTATATGCTGTTGTGTTTGTGGAGTGAACGCGTGGAGTTGTAGTCGTATGCGTATGGTATATGGTAGAATTTAATGATAGGTGAACGGTGAGTTGCAAAAAGTGGTAGAATTTGCTTTTTAGGTGGTAGATTTTCATGAACACCAAAAAGTGGTAGAAATACCACTTAAGTGGTAGAAGTCCCAACACTGGTTCAGATACATCGTCATCCTCATCTCGTCACAGTTAAGAAGAACTACTCCAACGAAACGTATGCGCACAGCTGATAATATAGCTAATAAACGTTAAGCAGTGAGAAAGAGTGAGCATATTTTAAGAGTTCTCTAAGCTAAAGACATTTCTAAATAATGTTATTTCGATGGATACTGTTAAAAAACGATCGGAAATTTTGATTAAAATCAAATAACAAGCTACGTTTGGAGCATCAGCACTAACATAACCTACCATTTCAAACTCATCAGACAAACCAAAAAAAAACATAAAAAGAAGAGAATCGAAGAGTTACTAAAGCAGCTAAGAGCAGTCAAAGACGCCACTGCCAAAAAAGATCCAAATTGACCAGATTGATTTAAGTGGGTAGCACACTACAATTATTACTACTCATACTTAAACATCACAAACATTATATCAATTTTCCAAGAATATTTTGTTTTATAATCAACAACAGTGACACAGCGTTACCGGGAAAACTCCAAACCGTTTAGTTTACGTTGCATTTATTTGTTATGATTTATTTTTTCAGTTTTTCAATTAACAAAAAAAGATCAAATATGACATTTGGCTGTGATAATAACTACTGTTTATAGTTAGACCACAGATTTAGCCCTAAACTTAGGTTTAAATTGGTTTATAAATAGCCTAAACTCAGGACTTGCTTAGTAACAAGTTAGCAAGAGTTTAGCAAACATCTATGAATATGCCCCAATTAGTACTTTGAGGAATGAAGTTAAGTCTGTATTGAATAGATCACAAATTACATTTGAGAAGAAAGAAGACAGCAATAGACAGCAGAGAAGTTTTGTGTGTCTTGTTTTTCGGTTCATTTTGTTTTTGGTATTGAGAATATGTAATGAAAAATGTTTGTTTACATTAATTCTAATAAACAGTCTAAAATCTAATAAACAGTCTAATAACTAAAGTCAAATCCTTTAAGGTATTTTAAAAGGTAGGATTATAAATTCATTTAAGTTTCGCGCGGTCAGAACCAGAAGCCATCTTCTTCTTTGCCTGTGTGAGTAAATTGTATATGCTATCGAAGCGAAAATTGGGGGAAATATCTCCATCTAAACCCCCCACAAGCAAAACATCTACCCCACGAAAAAAGAATTTCAATAAAAGCACAAATATGAGCACTTTATCGCAAATTAACGAAATCAAATATATTGTTGATGGCTGCCTCACAGAACATTTGAAAAATATTTCAACTAAAGGTGACATATGTGCTATCTCCATCGAAATACAGCTCTTGCGGTCTCAAATTGAACACCTTACGGGACGCTTAGCTGCTGTTGAAAGCTATTGTGAAACGCTTGAAAAACAATTGGAATTTTCACACGAAAAATCGCATGAAGAAATGGTTGTATTGCATTTGCCCCCAGATGAGAAAACTGACAAGGATAGTCAAGCCTTCTCGATCTAGATGTAAATACACAATTGAAGTATGAGAAATCACAAGAATTCATCAACCGGCACAACAATAAAACTACAATGATATTAAAGTTCAGTAACAAAGCAACTGCACAAAAAATCTTAAATGCTGCACCTAAGTTTAAAGGTACCGGAGTTGTGGTTCACCGAGAACAATCTTTTATTTACCGGAAGAAAAGGAAAACACTTTTTGAACTGATATCGAAGCTTCTTGAGAGGAATCCGAATATCCGAATGCAAATAAGGGGATCGAAATTAAAAATATCCGATTTCGTATTTTCCTACGATTCTTTACGAGGTCTACGAATAATAACAAACGATGAACTGTCATTTATCAAAATAACCTTCAGAGCAAAAATACTCCATTTACCAAGATCGGAATCTTTCGTACGTTTCACTCTCCAAAACCCGTTTGTTTACATTGTTGTATTTGTAATTTTGGCAATTAATCCGTGAATAGATGTGAAAACAAACAAAAAAAGAGGCTGGGATGCGACCCACACTGATAACTCCCCATCCCGTCTGTCGATTTGTCTTGCTTAAAAGTTTGTCTATATGTATCAATTTTTACCAAATTTGCGTACTATTTTTTGTAGATTTTATTTTTTTATGAAAAAACGGACTGTTGGATTTTTATATCGAATGATATATGAATATCGAAAACAATATTTTCTGTGAAATTAAATAAGTTTGAAGCCAATATTTGTAATTTTTGAAAAGCTATTTGAGTCGAAAGTAAATTTTTACCAAGTTTTAGTATTGTTTTTTTTTTAGGTTTTTATTTTTTGTAAAAAAAACTGTCAATTCGATTTTTCACAAAATTTTATCGAATGTTGAAAACGATATTTCTTATAAGTTAAAGTTAGTTAGAAGCCATTATCTCAAATTTTTGAAAAGATATTTGAGTCGAAAATCAATTTTTACCAACTTTTGTTGAATTTTTTTTAGGTTTTTAATTTTTTGTACAAAAGCTGTCAATTCGATTTTTTTCAAAATTTTACTGAATGTTGACATCAATATTTTTTGAAATATTAAAGTAGTTTAAAGCCAATATCTCCAAGTTTTGAAAAGATATTTGAGTCGAAAATCAATTTTTACCACCTTTTATAATTTTTTTTAGGTTTTTATTTTTTGTAAGAAAAAACTGTCAATTCGATTTTCTCAAAATTTTTCCTAATGTTGAAAACAATATTTCTTATAAGTTAAAACTAGTTATAAGCCATTATCTCAATGTTTTGAAAAGATATTTGAGTCGAAAATCAATTTTTACCAACTTTTATAAATTTTTTTTAGGTTTTTATTTTTTTTTTTAACTGTCAATTCGATTTTTCTCAACATTTTTCAGAATGTTGAAAACAATATTTCTTATAAGATAAAAAAAATTGAAGCCTTAATCTCAAGTTTTTGAAAAGAAATTTGCGTCGAAATTCAATTTTTACCAACTATGAGTAAATTTTTTTTTAGGATTTTATTTTTTATAAAAAAAACTGTCAATTCGATTTTTCTCAAAATTTTATCAGATGTCAAAAACATTATTCTTCGTTGCACAAAATTGTTTTGGAGATGAAATCATATTTTGGTCGTAAAATTTTCGAGGTGACAAATTTTTATTTTCAGTTTTTTTGATTTATAAAAAAAACCGTTAATTGGATTTTTTTCCAAAAATATAATTGTTTTGTATTACGTTACAATATATATTATAAAATTTAATTCACGTCTCTAGCGTCATTGGTTCATGAGATATTTAGGTTTAACCAACATTTTCACCTTTTTTTTAAACTGCTATGGTAAAAAAACCACCCACGCAATTTTCTTGAGAGCCCTTTCTGCATCTTTCTGCCTTATTATCTGTATAACAAAATTTATTTGAAGTCGATATCTCTTCTGGTTCTTGAGCTATGGAGGACGAAAAAAACGTCGCGAACGTACAGACGTACGGACGTACGAAAGTATGTACACACGCACGCACAGACATCTTTCTAAAAATCTTTTATTTCGACTCTAGGGACCTTGAAACGTCGAGAAATGTCAAAATTTTCAATTTGACAAATCGGACCCATTACAATAACTTCCTATGGGAAGTTAAAAAAACGATGCCGTGGGCTAGCGGCACTTTGCAAAGCGAAAACAAAATGGGGAGGTTAATAAGTTTTTTTCCAGGTTTTTCTTTTTACTTTTTTCGATGAAAAAGTCAGTTTTAACCTTTAATTTTGCAGTCATTTTGTTGATAGCGAACCAATGTACATTTTTGTCTTGAAAAAAGCATGTTCAACATCAGTTTATTATAATTAATTCACTAATTTAGAGTAATCACTCCACGAAATTCTTTAAATTTCATAATTTACCTCGGATTATTGTATCAAAGATGCGTTCGAAGAACCATCAAGTTATGGGTGCGAGCGCAATTTATTGTATTCTAATAAATTTTCGTTAGTGAACGGCCCAAATATTTTTGTGCAAGTAATTAAAATCTGTATCAATTTAATTAATAAAAGTATATTTATAGTTTGTTTTTAATGATTTAAGCTTGCAACTATTTTTCAATTCCATTTTAATTAATAAATATTAAATTAAAAAAAATGTTATAATAGAAAAATACCTCATCCATAACATTCTTGATTGATGGAAGTATGCATGTATTTGCTATCAAAAAAAACTATGCATGAAAGGAACACCAATATTTAAAAAAAAAATCAGAACGATTAAAGCGAACTTGTTGAATAAATGCAGAGCAAATAAAATGCAAATTTTGACATTTATCACAAAATGAAAACGTCAAAAAATCGTTCTAAATTCATGCACAACTCATTCAATAGATCATGTAATCGACATGAATGTTTATTGTTGACGTACAGAACTTTCTTTTAGTGAATTCCCACAGTTTAACGCAAAATATAATTTTCATTCATTCCTTTGAAAATGTTTAGTTACCAAAGTTAAAGTTTACTTATTATTGTTTGAAGGGTATGTTTAGTAAAAGTGCTGCTAACAATGAAAACAAATTAATGAGTTTTACGTACATGTTTTTGTTCCATAGATTACATTTTATAAATGCAGAACATAGAAGCAAATATACATTAATGTGGTAGGACCCAATGATTGTCAAAATATATTGTAATGTGGCCTCACCACAAAGATTTCTTGTGTTAACACCTTAATATGAAAGAAGAGGGCAGGTGTCTAAAAAACTAAAAATAAATATGTTCTTCTCTATTTTTGGTTTTCAAATGAGTCCAGTTGATTTTGATCATCCAAGAAAAAAAAACAACGCCGCTTCACGGAATTCGTGTATTTTATCTTATTGAAATTAAATAAAAACTATGAATTGAAATAAACGTTGTTTAATTCCTTTCCTAAGACCGCTTACAATCTCAGAAGTGGGAAGTGGGTACAAATTTAATTAGATTTTTTCTTAAAATAATCGCGTTAAAAAGTCAATTAATTTTCTAAATCCATCGCGTTGCAATTTCCTCAAAGAAAATGGATTCAGTTGAAATTGATGAACTGAAGCAGTTCACTAGAGCCCAATTAAAGTCATGGCTACGTGCCCTGGGGAGGAAGTCCACCGGCAATAAGGCCGAGTTGGTTCTTCGGTTATTGGCCATTCTATCGGAGTTGCGTGGCGAATTTGTGCCGACGCACGCAGACGACGCCATGCGATGCAAATTTGATTGCCAACGGACAATGAAGAAGAGAGCGATGATGATGATGATGAGCGTGAGGTGTATGAGGATAGTAGCAATGTCGATGAAGTGCGTCAGAAGAGTGCCAATGAAAAGAATGCTGCAGACGAGAAGAAAACGAGTGACAGAGATGACGAATGGACGATGGAGACACTGAAGACGGAATTGATGTTGGTCAAACGAGAGCTGGCAGTACAAAAGAGAGAGACAGAGTTGCTAAAGAGAGAGAACGAGTTGATGATGAAGAAGAAGAATGTTCCAAAACATGGCGATGACGGAAAATCGATGATGCATTTTTCCGTCGTATAAGATCTGATTCCGGAGTTTGCGGGTGCTGATGACAACTATGAGCAGTGGGATCTGCAGCTGAGGAGTGTCCTAGCTGTTTTCAAGTGGGATGAGAACAGTTTCCGGGCACTGATATCAACTAGATTGAAGGGAAGAGCCCTACGATAGTTCCACTCGAAAGCGGATATGATGGCGGTACCAATTGATGAGTTACTCAGAGAGATGGGTACAATCTTTGAGGACA
Organism: Eupeodes latifasciatus; assembly: GCA_920104205.1. NCBI lineage: Eukaryota > Metazoa > Arthropoda > Insecta > Diptera > Syrphidae > Eupeodes > Eupeodes latifasciatus. The sequence goes on from OV049924.1 coordinate 235,398,119, forward strand.
GAGCCAGCCGGCTGATGCTCAAGCAGAAGTTCGAAGGACGGAAATGGTCGAGTGCTGAAACTTTTCAGGAATACTTTCACGAGAAGGTTATACTTGCTAATAAAGTAAGTATTCATGAAGACGAGCTTATGGAGTATCTCATTGAGGGGATACCAGACCAGACCATCCGAATCCGATCTCAAGCAAAAATGCATTACTTTAGAAACAAGGAGCATCTCCTGGAGGCGTTCAGGACAGTGACGTTAGTGCGAAAGGTGCCAGCTTTAAACACGGAGCCAAGTACATCGAAGCAATTTAGGTGTTACAATTGTAATGCTTTGGGGCACATGGCCAATAATTACAAGAAGCCCAAACGACCACTGGGTGCGTGCCATGTGTGTGCTGACATGGGGCACTATGCTGCTGTATGCCCAAAAAGAAAGGACGTCCATCATGTTGGAGATGAAGGTGACTCAGATGAAAACGTAAGAAAATTATTATATACTTTTATAGAATCAAATTTTATCTGTAAGTTTTCATTGGGATCTTTAATTGACACCGGTAGCCCCATTACTTTTGTTCGTGAACAGTTCGTGCCACATATATTAATTAAGAAACAAAATGTAAAATATAATTTCTTTGGTATCAATAAAAGCCCATTAAATGTAATTGAAGTTGTTCAGAGTATTTTGTTTGAAAAAGAAGAAGTTAAAGTAGAATTATTTGTAGTAAAAAATGAAACGACTAAGTTCCCAGTCATTTTGGGAAGAGACTTTAGCCGTATTTTATTGGTAAATTATTAGCTAGTGCAGTAATGGAAAGTAAGTGCAGTAATGGAAAGTGTGAATAAAACATATGTTCACTATTATATGCACTCTTATTTTAAATCTCCAAGTTGGTATCTGTGCAATCATACTTATGTCAAAATCAGCTGTCAACCAGTTTTGAAAATACGTACTCAAGGGATGTGTTGAAAAAGTATTGTTGTTTTTATGTAAAGTTAAATAAGAGTTCAAGTCAATGTGTACATGCAGGTCCAGTCAGAATAGAGTTGAGTATGAATTGAAAGATTGAAATGACATAAGAGTGCCTGTCCACATTAAATTTTTAATGTTAGGTGCAAGCAGTGAGACAGGTAGATTATATGTGAGTGAAAAAGAGACAGATGGGTAGATTACAGACCAAATGCAAACAATATTCTTGGATTCAACATGAAAGATTTTGTATTGTATGAGTGAAAGATAGATAGATTTCAAGGGTGTGAGATAGGGATGTGCAGATTGATTTTCTCTTCATCGTATAGACACAACGAACATAATAAAACCCAGCATTAAAAATCCAATGTAGACAGGCACTAAAAGCCAAAAGAAGGGTGTGAGGGGAGTTTTTGTCCTTCCGCGTAAGCCCGTCTTGCTTACAAGCTCCCAGTTGCTGGCAACTCAGTTTTCCTGGGTGAAAGGGGACAAATCAACGCGAAACATTCAGCGCCACAATTAAACTTTCTCTTCTCAAAATAAACTTACACTGCGATAACTGACGCGAAGCGAATCAGGGCGAATCATTCACAATGATAACAAAAATGACAAATAAACAATGCCGCGTCGGCTAATGTGCCACTTTCGCGTTGGTTTGGGAGAGCCTTTAAACCCGACCAATGACGAAAGTTTTGTTTTTGCATCAAATGTTTCGCTTTGGTTTTGGGCGAGTCTTAACACACATCACACGTCAATAAATTTAGAGATAGCACTGTGATTATTGATGATTTTTGGGTGATGTCAAGTAGTCAACGCATTGAATATTTACGTTGACAGTGTAATCGTAGATTAATATTTCAAACCAATTTATTTTTATTCTAGTGAAAACAGACAACAAGAAAAATATGAACGCATCCCCAAATAATAAAATCCTGCCAACCTTTAAGTAAAAAATATTTCTGGAACTGAATGAAGTGTCATTCTATTCCAAGCATTCCAAAACTTTATCTGAACTATTTATATGCACTATTTTTGCTGCCTTATTTATCCGCACTATTTCTTTGTTGTTGTTTAGTGTGTAAGATTTTGCTGCGCTGCGTATAAATTTACCAATAAAAAACGCCTTTTATTAAAAAAGCAAATTTGAGATTGATGAAAATAAAAGAAAGTAAAATGAATATAACTTATGATGAAGAATGTAATAATCTAATGAATATTGAAATTGATGAAAGTGAAGAAACATATATATATAATGAGAGTCTTGTTGTTAACAAAAATGAGCGTTTCAGAAAGATATTTAATGATTGCTATTTAAAATGTGATCGTCGTGATGAACCGCTAATTAAATGTGAGATAAAGTTAAATTTGATTAATGAAAAGATATTCCATTGCCCACCCCGAAGGTTATCATATTATGAAAAAGAGCGAGTACGGGGAATGTTAGATGATATGTTACAGAAAAAGATAATAAGGCCCAGTAATCCAGAGTATTCTTCTCCTATTGTTTTGGTCAGGAAGAAAAATGATAACATAAGAATGTGTATAGATTATAGGAGTTTGATCAAAATAACATTGAAGGACAACTATCCAATCCCGCTGATTGATGACATGTTGGATAGGTTAGCAAACAAAACTATTTTTTCATTATTAGACTTAAAAAGCGCCTTTTATCATGTGCATGTAAATGAAGAATCGGTGAAATACACTTCGTTTGTGACTCCGCTTGGCCAACACGAATATTTGCGTATGCCATTCGGATTAAGAAATGCACCTCCAACATTTCAACGGTTTGTAAATATGGTGTTTGATGACATGATTAGGGCAGGAAAAGTTGCGATATACTTAGACGATATAATGATTGCGACGAGTGATTTTGAAGAACACTTATCCATATTAAAAGAAGTTTTTGAGAAGTTAGTAATGGAGAGCTACTGAGTAGACGTGTTTTGATTCTGGTGATACTGTTCAATTTATATTTTGATCGAAAGTGCATTTAAACTACATAACTAAAAACAATTCAAGTCTATTAAAAACGAAATTTGATTGTGTTCATGATTTACTGCTAAAAAGTGTTTATTTAAGTTATAAAAAGCAAAAATAAAAGTGAAATTTATTTTATTTTTCCTTTGTGCAAAACTATAAATTATTGTAGGTACATACAAACTATAATCCAAATCTCTTAAACCTGGTTTCTGCACCCACACACAATTTTTTAAACACTTTTTTTATAAGTTGAAATAACTACTACCTGCTCAAAAATTCTTAATACACACATGTCATCTAACTCTACTAAACGGTCCACCTCTCGCGTTAATAAGAATTCAATAGTCAACTCGCCCAAAGCTCCGTCTTCCCCTTTTCAAAAATCATCACAAAAAGTCATGGATAACAAAGACAAAACCTGGATGGATGAAAAACTTCGACAACAAAGTGAGTTTATTGTTTCACTTTTATCCAAAAAAATGGATGATTCAGAAAAAAAAAATTACTGAAGAACTAGGCCGTGAAATAAAAGACATTCAAAACAGTATTAGTGACATTAATAATCGAGTGGTTCAATTAGAATCATCACATACGGCCACGCAAACTGAAATCGTTTCACTTACCACCAAACTAAACAATCTTAAATTGTCATTAACGAACGTTACTTCTGAATGTACAAAAAGTAAGGCACTGCTTGTTGATAAAAGTGTTGAACTTACAAAATTAAACAAAAAATTCGTTGAGACCGCCGAGGAATTAGATTAGATTGATTTTTATTGTTTCTGTTCTTGTTTATATTACAAATTATTTTACAAAAAATCGATAAGCATGGCTTTGCCGTCTGCTTGATTGAAATTAAAATAAACATTTAGTATTAAGTTTGTTTCTATTTGTTAGAACATAATGTATAAAAAAAAAATATTTGTGGTAAAAAAAAATACAAATTTGTTTTGTTGTTAAAACTCTTCATTGATAATTTGATTGCGATAGCTGATAGCATATTTATAGGAATAAAAAAGTTGCTTTAAATTGTTTTCACAGTTGAGATGTGCTAGGACTTCTTCTTTCGATAACGTGTTACTTCCAAGATAACTTCTTCGTATTTCTTTCAAAATAGGGCATCTTCCAATGAAATGCATGACATCTTCTCTCTCCGATAGGTTGCAAAGGTTACAGTAAATTGGTAAGTCAGGACGGTGGGGGATATAATTAAGACGAATAAGCTCTCCTCTCATTTTAAAAATAGACGATATAATTTCCATTACATTTTCGTTGTGAAAATAATTTCTTTCGCGCAAATTATGATTTAAAATGCTGTATGTAGATCTGTGGACCGATGCAGTAGCTAAGCTTATACAGTCAGCTCTGTATTGTTCATCTACTTTTGAAATAATGTTTTGGAAAACATCTGTGCAGTACCTTCCATTTCCATTCACGAGATTGAATTCTATTCCGCAGTACGTTGCAAGCTCCTCCAGTTGTTTAAACCAAAGAGTTCTTCTTTCAATTGTCTTTCTAGCAATTATCTTTGGAAGTCTATCATCTGGCATTTCTAGAACTTTCGTTACATAATCAACATGCAGTTTTAAGGTTTTAATAATAAGTGGTGGTAGTCCTGTTTCTATATTTATCATGTAGTTGGGCGTTGTATTTGGCAGATTGAAACATTTTTTGACGTAGTACCTTAGCAGTTTCTCAACGGTTTCATACTGATAGTACATACCCCCAAGATTGTGCTGCATACAACATCACAGACTCAGATACAGCTTGAAATACTTTATATTTTACACTGTGATCAACTGTTATTTGAAAAACATCTTTTCCAGGTTGCGGATATGGCACTTTTAGCTTTTACTAACTTTTCTTTCAAGTGAGGTTCCATGCTGAGATTGCTAGTTATCGTGACTCCAAGATACCTGTATGCTTTTACAATTTCAATGGGCTGTCCATTCAGATACCATTTTTCGTTTCTGCAAGCTCTGCCAGATCCCTTTTTAAAAATCATTATTTTTGACTTCGTAAGATTCACCGTAAGATTCCATAGTTGGCAGTACGAATCAAGACGGTTAATCATAAGTTGAAGAGAATCTGGTGAGTATGCAAATAAAACTACATCGTCTGCAAATAAAAGGGCCTTTATAAGAACTCTATCTATCTCTATGCCACCTGGTAGAAAGTCGGTCAGGTCATCGATGTACATGGCAAAGAGATATGGACTTAGAGTGCAACCTTGCCGAACCCCCATTGTTGTCTCAAACCGTTCTGAAATCTGAATTCCACTCCACACAGCCGATTGATTATCCTGATAGATGTTTTCGAGAACCCTTCCAAACTTTTGGCTCATTCCAGCATTATATAGCTTATATATTAAAGCTTTTCGATCGATATTGTCGAAGGCTGCCTTGAAATCAACAAAAAAGGCGAATAATTTTTTGTTTTGTTCGACAAATGTACCTGCGATATTTTGCAGTATGAAAATATTATCTACGGTTGCATAACCACTCCGAAATCCGGCTTGACATTCCTTAATCAATTTATGGCTTTCGATCCAATTTGTCATTCGAAAATTTAGAAGTTTAGTGAATAACTTATATGAAGAGTTCAGAAACGATATTCCTCGATAATTAGTTGGATCGGCTAAATTACCTTTTTTGTGTATGGGATATATGATGGCTTTTTTAAACTGTGTTGGTATATTTCCCGTTTCCAACATTTCGTTAAAGGTCTTCGAAATTTTTTTGATGAAGTTTGACGTCGCATACTTAAAGAATTCTACGGGGATCCTATCAACTCCTGGTGCCTTTCCATCTTTGAGTTTCCTTAAATCCTCCACAACTTCTTCCTCTGTAATAGGTGCATCTAAAATTTCATTTGTAATGCAGGGTACTGCATATTGAATGGGTGGCATACTAGTTGTTGTGTTCAGTAGCCTTTGGAAATGGTTCATGAGTGTCCTTGCATCTAATTGAACGCTAATTTGTGGTTCTTTGCCATTAAATTTATTTACTGCAACCCAAAACTGTTTAGTGTCCTTACAGCATGTAAGTTTGAGAGCCTCGTTTTCTAAATATGTTTTCTTTTTGTCCTTGCAGATTTGTTTAAAGATTTTATTTGTCTGAATATATAATCCTTTAAAATATTGACCACCAAACTTTCGAAACACCTTGAGCCATCCGAATGATTTTCGTCTCGCCTTTTCACAATCCGTGTCAAACCATTTCTCTTTATACTGGCACTTTTTTGTTTCTCTGTCTAACGATCGGATATGATATATTTACAAGATTTTCGAAATCCATTATATTGTATTCTGCATCAGTTTGTAAATTGAGTTCGAGGTTATGTCTATATTCAGTTGCATATGTTTCTTTCCATATCAGCTTCGGGAGCAGTTGCATAGTTCGCGTGTCTTCTCTTTCAATCGGCGCTGTACCAAAATGAGCTACAATAGGCATATGGTCGGAGTATTGTTCAGTTAAAACTTCAAAATCGTTAACCAAAGATATCCATTCGCCTCGTACTAAACAGTAATCTATGACTGAGCAGCCTTGTTGTCCTATAAACGTATATTTCCCACTTGTATCCGATCTACTGGTACCATTAAGAATACGAAATCCAAATGCATCGCATAATTCTAATAATCTAAGTCCCTTTGCGTTTGTAGTTTCATCTTCTGAATTCCTCATTTTACCTGCGAATAGATTTTCTCTTCCCTCTTCTTTTCCTATAATTAAAAAGCATAAAACGAGGAATTAAAAAACATAAAACAATCTATTGATTCTTACGAGAATCGTGTTGTTGCCCGCGATGCTTTCATGTTTGGTATACCGTACTTGCCTTATGAAAATCTTAAGTCAATCTTCAACTTGATATGCAACACAATTAACATTAAACCACCAACAATTTCTAATATATATCGCACTCGTCCAAAAATTAAATCATACAACAATTCTGCAATCATGATCAAATTTAATTCAGCGTATGACAAGAATTATGTTTTAACCTCAATCGCAAACTATCGGAAAAATAATAATAAACAGCTTTGCCTAAACGATATTCACATTGCTTTTGATAGCACCTCTACCTCTGCGTCTTCTTCAACCATCCATATACGCAAAAGCTTATCGCAACAAAACAGATTTATATTAAAACGTGCACTCGAGATGAAAAAAAGTAAACAACTTTCTTCTGAATACCATAGAGGAAATATATTATCTAGAGTCCCGACTTAATGGGTTTGCTCTCTTTCGGCCTACAAGCTAAATTGAAAGGATTTTGTCCATAAGGATAAGCATGTGTTAGTTGTCCCGTGCATTTCTTATGGGAAAAAGCCATTATGAATGTAGTTGTTATGGAATTTTGTGCCCATATTGCTCAACCGCGGGGGAAAAACTATGAGGTGAACTGAGCCGTTGAAAAAAGAGATCCGTTGAATTCAAAAATTGAAAAATTAATGCAATAATTTAAGAAAACTTAGTTTTATGGTTCCTTTTCAGTGAAAACTGTACTAAAAATAATATTTGACTGCTTTTGGCAAACAAATTCTATGATTTTTATGAAAATTTTTGATAAAAAGAGAACAAATCATGCAGAAAGTATAGGCGCACCATAGAACTACAATGCGAACGTGGCCTAATTTGAAATTAACCCAGTTTTGACAGATTAACAGCGAGGTGAGTATTTTGACAATTCTACGAAAATGTAAACAAAACAAAATTAATTCCCAGTAATGCAAACGAAGGTAAAACAATTTAAATACAAAATATTAATTTATTGAAATAAAAATATATAATGAATTTGCACCTAATTTAATCCTCAGATAAAGAAGAAACCAAGGAGAATGTGGCAACAGGAAAAGTGGAATTTCCCGAGAAGGAAGCCAGCAACGCCGACGTATTTATTCTGGAGCGAAGAGGTACAAATTCAAGGTGTTCATTACGTTAATTTTAAACTCAAATTATATGAATATTATTTTTTTTAGTTAAAATTACATTGCTCTAATCCGATGGATTCTTATGTCCTCATTTTTAATCAAATATCGTCTGGCTATCTGCTATCGTGAGCTGAATGACTCCAATTTGGCTTTTTCGACATTGCAATCGATTCCGAGTAAGTCTAGACTTCCAAAGATAAACATGCTTCTAACAAAGATACAACATCGACAATCAAGAAATCCATTGGAGGCTATTGCCTCTTACAAAGATGTACTGCGTGCCAATGGCCATGTAGGCTATAAGTTCACTCTTGGAAGTCGGCGTCGATGGAATTGAAGTCAATTCGTTGGTAGTGAATGGGAAGCAAGCAAGTTGAATCAATTGCAGCGTTTGATAGCAGTAGCACATTCATGTCATGTGTCACCATCTGTGCAATGCAAAGCACTTCTTTCAGCCACCTACCGATAGGCGAAAGATTGCAGTGTATGCAAGCCCTTCCTCATGATGTGAACAATCGTTGATTTAATCTACAGTCAGTTTTTCAAGACAGTACCTACCGCCGAGGATTGGCCAATTGATGTGTTTCACTATGTTCTCAAGTATGATGAGGTAATGCTTGTGGCTACCGATACAATTTTGCAGAAATTCACAGTTGACTATCTGCCTTGTACATGTTTTGGCGAACTCTGTGATGTAGGTGGTGAAGATATTTTTATAAATAATAAAATAAGAACTATCTTAACTTTTTTCTCTTTCTAATTTAAATTGTAGGTCTCTGGAATTCAATTGAAATACCTTCCTTCATTCATGATAAATATATTGCTTTCGATGCCGTCAACAACAATACAAACCGACTCCAGAATTACTCTATAAATTATGGTTTTTGAGATTTTATTTTTGTAATTCGAAATCACTTATCTACATACATATAAATCTTTTTGAAGCTATCAATTTCATGAAATAGTTTTTTTTTTCAAAAAAATGTGTGATGGTTATTCAAACCCACATTATCTTCCTTCAATGTTTTCAATTTTTTACTATTTCCTATAACGAATTTGTAGTCTTAAGATTATAACATCAAGTTCTTGTAATTTATTGAAAAAAATACAAAAATAATGTTCAAAAATTAAACGAACTATTTAAAACCAAAAAAGAATTACATTCTAGTTTTTTGTTCAAAACTTCAGGTAAAGTCAAATGAAGCAAAATGATTTAAACTGTAGGTAAAAGCAAAGACATGTATGTATCTTGCAATTTAAAGTTAAGAGATACGTCATGTTTTACCGGTTTTGGTTGTCTTTAAAATTTTCAAAGAGGTATATTTTAAAAACCTGGTGTAGTAGATAAATTTAAAGTTGAGATTCGAGGTCAGGATATCTTAATCCTCTCAAAAAGTATTTTTTGTTTGGGTGACAAAAAAAAAAAGTATAATTTTGTCGACCAGTGTTATCAGACTCAACGGAATTTAAACTTCGAACTCTGAGGCAAAATTGAAAGAACGAATTTCTGACCAATGCTGTTGACCACATGAAATCACAAAGGAATACGTACGTGTTTTTCTTGGAAAAAGTACATTTAATATTTTTTTATTTACTCAAAAACTAAGAAGTTGTATTTTAAAATCCAGTTTTTGTTTTTTAAATGAAAATACATTAATAGCTTTAAATCTAAAACAAAATTATACTAAATTACATACAATTTTGAAAAAAAAAATACAACTTTATTTAAAAACTAGCTGCGCCACGAACTTTGACTATTAATGGATGAGATTTAAAGAGTCAAATCGGCTTCGAATCATCTTGCAGGATTTGTTGCAATACCGCTTCGTTTTGATTTGTTGCTGAAAAAAAAAACAATTAGTGCTTTCAAAGTTTGTGGTTTATGTTACTTACTTTGAAGTGGTCTTGGCATTATGAGTTTTCTGGTCAATGAACGTGCAATGACATTGTAGCAAATTGATTGGTTTTGAATTGTACCATTCCCGGAATAGTGCTCGTAAGGCGATCCTTTGATTAAAAATTTGTGGCAAGTCGTTTGTGACATTCTTGCGAGGCAAATTCCAAAATCCTAATCGGACCATGTCACAAGTGCACAATTTCAGATTGTATTATTTTTGGACATCTTCGGCAGGTGAAGGTTGCGGGTTCCCAATTCTTGGAACATCATTAGAGTAGTTTGTAGGGGTATTCCTGTGTCGACGGTCTTCTATGTGAGTCCAGTTAGTTGTGTTCAGAATGCACTTAGTTTTGGTGATTCAATAGGCATTAATTATTCATGGGATTCAGATTTTATTTTTCCAGTCTATAAGTTTACCAATATTTCTGGAAATTTTAAAATAGTACATACGAAAATGATGAGATTTTCAATATTCAGAAGACTTACTTCCGTCTTCCGATTCCCGTCATTTAGAAGGTGTTCTCACAGCAGGTTGCTTCGAAGTCGACTTTCAGTTCCTCATCTACTTGGTATGTGTCGGCGTAAGCGGCCGCAGTAGCCGCTGTCTCGGTCAGTTCAGGGTCCCCGCTATCATTTTGTGAGACAGTTGCACTCTATGAAACCAGAAAATGTTGCTTTAATTGCAGCTGCAAGTCGTTTTTTTTGGTCGGCTTGCAGCATCATATTTTTAGGCGGCTGATGAATAGGCGGAGGACCTTTTTGGAAATACTAAAGAACAATAGAATTTAAAATATCCATTACATTACTCGTAAGTAAATGAATTAATTAACCTGATTTGCCTGCATAGGCACTCAGCCGTTGCTGATGCTGCTGTTTAGTCGTTCCAAAACTAGGCGGTCGACTATTAATGTCGAAGCTTTCACTTGTAAAATTGACTTGAATCTCACAAAGTAACACAAAGTCGATGGCATAGCTGAGGATGTTCGCTAATTTGGAATTGAATTCGTAGCTTTGGTGGGGTTGTTGCTGCTGGTAATGTTGCATTACAAGCATCTGACTATTTGCAGCGACGGTGACACCTCCGCCGTCAACACCTGCGGCAGCTATGGCCGTTGAGATGTACACACAAATACAATGGGCAGCGTCTATCGTTAAAAACATTGATATTATTTTGTTAAGAGAAATATAATATAAAAAACTTACCTGTAAATAAGTATACTTTGTCTTCCAGATTTCTTGATGGAAGTTGCTTTCTGCATTATGGTATGGTATGTAATGGGCAGCATCTAAAATGGAAACAGAGTATAAAATAAATCGATTATTGTTGCACCTCCTTCGCTGCAATTTGACTTACTTTTTATTCAATGAAGTGAACTTGTATATTATACTCTTTTCATTATAAAGGTTTTTGGTCTGAAAAATATCAAATTATATTAAATATCAAAGCAATTAACAAAAACTTACTTTTAAAATCCGAAACCCATTGTTTTGTTTTGCAAAATTGATTGTCATTTTTGACAGGTTCTCAAAAATTCCATAAGTTTCTATTTTAGCCCAAACCCCATTTTGTTTTTTTTTCCCCACTCACATGTATTCACCGATAGCGAATTTGAGAGAGTTTACCTCGAATTTGAGAGAGTTCACCTCGAATAAAATTTGAGGGTGTATCAGGTAGGACGGGTACCGGTCGGGACTCTAGATAATATATTTCCTCTATGCTGAATACACTGCACGAGGAGTTGTGTATATCAAACGTCAAACTGAAGACACAGCTGTATCAGTGAAATGCATCGAGGGACTCGAAGACGTTGCCAGATCAGCAGTTTCAAATGAAAATTAATATTATTGATTTAAAAGCTAATTTGAATTTATATTAAATATTTTTTTTGCTTTCCTAATAACTTTTATTTAAATTTTGATTTTTTCACTTTATTTCAATTTAATTTATATCTTTCATTTTGTTATATTTTATATATTCAATTTTTGATTAGTAAAATTTATTTTCCTTTTCCTTGAATCACTTTTGTTACTGATTTTTCTTTTCTCTATCTTTTTTAATCCTAGTTTTTTACTCTACTTTCTTTTTTGTAGTTTTTCTTTTATATCTTTTTTCTTCTTGCTGTAGTAATATCACAAACAGTTCAACATTATATTCGATGATTAGAGTTCTGAGTAAACAGAAAAGTGGTCTCCGGGTTTGTCACATCAATGCCCAAAGCTTATTACCGAAAATTGATGAATTTCGCGATCTTTTTGTTGGTTCTGATGTTGATGTTATTTGTGTTACGGAAACTTGGTTGAAGGATGAGTTAAGTGATGAGATTTGTAGTTTGGAGGGATATCGTATTTTTCGTTTTAATAGAAAGGACCGTATTGGGGGAGGTGTAGCAATTTATGTTAAAGGAACAATAAAGTGCAGACTTAAATTTTGTTCTGAAGCTTCTAATAGTATTGAGTATTTATTTGTTGATATAGTAGGTAATGAGGGTAGTTTGCTTATAGGTGCAATATATCGGCCAAATAGGTACATAGACCTTTCAACTTTGTTCACACTTCTGGAGGATGTTTCATTTAGTTCCCCTAATATTGTTCTTTGTGGAGATTTCAATTGCAACCTGTTGAGTTCAAATATTCTTACGCATAACTTACTAACTTTTAATTTAAGTCCAGTTAATACTTGTACACCTACTCACTTCTTTCGTGACGATGCAACATTATTGGATTTGTTTTTTGTAAGTAACACAAGTGATGTAGCTTTGTATGACCAGCTTTCAGCGCCAGCTTTTTCTAAACATGACTTAATTTTTTTGACTTTGAAGTTTAGTTTTGACTACTCGTGCAAGAAAGTTACTTATCGGGAGTTTCATAATATTAATGTTCAACAATTGGAAGAGGAAACAAGAGCTAAGAATTGGGAGCGTATTTTTTATATGCCGTTTTTAAATGACCAATTGGAATTTTTAACAGATAATATTAAAACCTTATTTGATACTTACGTACCCCTAAAAACTAAGATCGTAAAGCCAAGTAATAAACCATGGTTCACCCAAAATATATGAACTTTAATTCAGAAACGGGATGACGCTTATAATAGCTGGAAACAATACAGGTTGAATGAGTTACGGCGCGAGTATTGCTCACTTCGTAATAAAGTTGTAGTGGAAATACGTATGGTCAAATCCCGAATGTATGTTAACCAGCTCAGTTCTTCTTTAAATGGCCGTCAGTTGTGGAAAAACCTACGAAAAATTGGCATTGGCAAGTCAAGTCCTGATTCGACAGAAGATCTAGATGGTAATGCTCTCAACAAAATGTTTGTTTCCTTACCATCACAGCTATTTTGTCCTTTGAGCTTAGATCCTACTTTTTTATTTATGGATCAACCATATGAAGATGAACCTGGTTTTGGTTTTAGTTCAGTAGACAGTACTTTCGTTGTAGAAAGTGTACTTTCTATAAAGTCAAATGCTATTGGACTGGATGAAGTTCACCCTACATTTTTGAAAATGATTCTGCCGATTTTTCTGCCTTATCTTACTTTTATGTTCAATACAATTCTGATGACAGGTGTCTATCCACGCCTATGGAAATTGGCTAAAGTTATACCTTTTCCCAAAAACGCAAAAGGTAAAGAATTTAGGCCTGTATCTATCTTACCATTCTTGTCGAAAGTGTTTGAAAGGATTCTACAAAGACAAATCAGCTTTCATCTAGCGGCAAACTCGCTGCTCACACCACTACAATCTGGTTTTCGTGAAAAGCACAGTTGTATCACGGCATTGTTAAATGTTACTGACGATATAAGGCAAGCTTTGGATAAGGATGAGGTTACGTTTCTAGTGTTGCTTGATTTTTCTAAGGCTTTCGACACTGTCAATCACGTTAAATTGTGTAACAAACTTATGCAAAACTTTAATTTTTCAGCAGGTGCTACAAGGCTTATCTATTCTTATTTGAGTAATCGAAAGCAAGGTGTGCAAATTGGGGATAGTTTATCTGATTTTCTACCTAACGTTTCCGGTGTCCCTCAGGGTTCTATACTCGGTCCTCTGCTGTTCTCAATCTATGTCAATGAACTGCCATCAATTATCAAGAACTGTTCGGTTCATATGTATGCGGATGACGTCCAATTATACATGAGCTGTCCCCTAGGGCTCATTGAGCATGCAGCTTTTCGTGTAAATGAAGACCTAGATAAAATTGAAAAGTGGTCTCAATTAAATGGTCTTCTTCTAAATCCAAAAAAATCTTAGTGCGTAGTAATATCAAGAAAAAGTCTTGATCTCAAATATTTTCCTTCGATTGTATTGAGCAATGGTTCAATTGATTATGTGGAAAGTGCGAAAAATCTCGGGGTTACTTTCAATCGCAATTTGACCTGGGATAACCATATTAATGCACTTGTGGGCAAGGTATTTGGTGTACTACGTACCCTATGGGTTACTCATTCTTTTACACCTGTTCAAACACGTTTATTACTTGTAAAAACTTTAATAATGCCAATATTGATGTATGGTTGTGAAATTTATTGTAATTGTAATTATGTTAGCAAACGGAAGCTCAATGTTGCGTTTAATAGTGCAGTACGTTATGTCTATGGCCTACGAAGATATGACAGATTGTCTGGCTTTGCTAGTAGGGTGCTGTCTATGCCTTTTGAAAGTTATCTGAAGTTTCGTACATTAATTTTTCTCTCAAATATAGATATTAATAACGCACCAACCCCAATACTGTTTTCATAGAATTAGAACTGCAACCTCCCATCGATCTCATCAATTGATTCATCCCCGATGTTCATTCTTAACATGTGAGCGTCAATTTTTTATAAACTCCGTCCGTCTTTGGAACTCTTTACCACGTCGTATAAAAGATATACAAAATACAGCAAGATTTAAAAAGGATCTAAAGGATTACTATTCAGGAAATTTGTGAATTTTATGATGAAATTTAATATTTGATTATTTTCTCTTTTTTTTATAAATGATATGTATTAATTTATTGTTATATTTTTTTTTTGCTCTCTTTGTAAAAATTAGCTTGTACCTAACTAAATTATAAGATATTGTATCTTACTGTTATAAAGCATTCACGAAATAAAATAAAATAAAATAAAATAAATAAATAAATAAAAATAGTAAGTAATAAACTAGAGCTGAGATTGGATAAGTGCAGGTTTATAGAACCGGAAATACGGTATTTAGGTTACAAGGTTTCTAAAGAAGGTATACGTCCTGATGAAAAGAACATTGAATCAGTGGCAAATTTTCCTATTCCTCAAAATGCCAAGGCAGTGCATAGTTTTCTGGGATTATGCTCTTATTTTAGGAGATTTGTGGAAGGGTTTTCAACAAAAGCGAAACCATTATACGAGTTAATAAAGAAAAAGGTTAGTTTTAAATTCGGTGAAGAGGAATTACACTGTTTTGAAGAATTATAAGCAAAATTATTAGCAGCACCAATTTTAGCAATTTACGATCCTCGAGATGAAACAGAATTACACTGCGATGCTAGTGCTCTCGGGTTCGGTGCAATCCTATTGCAAAAGAAGAGTGATGGAAAGTTTCATCCAATATTCTATTTTTCAAAAAGGACTACTGACCAGGAGGCTAAGTTTCATAGCTTTGAGCTGGAAACTCTAGCAATAATTTATGCTTTAATGAGATTCCGAATTTATTTACATGGTATTAGGTTTAAAATAGTTACAGATTGTAACTCACTGACATTAACGCTTAACAAAAAAGAAGTTAACCCGAGGATAGCAAGATGGGCGTTAGAGTTACAGAACTATGACTACATTTTGGAGCATCGCAACAGTGAAAGAATGCAACATGTTGACGCATTAAGTAGGAACATGAGTATACTTGTATTAGAAGAGAATACCTTTGAACAAAATCTGTCTATTTGTCAGCACAGAGATAGGGATATAAATAAAATAAGTTAAATGTTGGAAAAAGAGGAGAGTTCGTATAATGAAATGAGAAATGGGTTAGTTTATAGAAAGAGTAGTGGGAATTTATTGTTTTATGTGCCGGCGGAAATGCAGCAAAATGTTTTGTAAATGTACCATGACGACATGGGACATGTAGAATGTGACAATGTGTATGCAAATTTAACGAGGATGTATTGGTTTCCGAAAATAAGGAATAGAATAAGGGAACACATTTCGAATTGTCTTAAATGCATAACGTTTTCGCCGAAGTTTGGGAAACATGAAGACTTACTCCATAGCATACCTAAAGGTCCCTTTCGATACAGTTCATATAGACCATTTCGGGCCAGTGACTTAGAGAAAATCAAAGAAAAAATATGTTTTTCTGGTTGTAGAAGGTTTTACAAAGATTAACAGACTATATGCAGTCCGAGGTACTGGTACTAACGAAGCAATTAGTTCTCTAAAGTCATACTTTAACTCTTACAGTCGTCCTAAGCTTATAGTTTCCGACAGAGGCAGTGCATTTACCTCGAATGAGTTTAAATAATTTTTGGAGAAAAATGGTGTCAAGCATGTATTGGTTGACACTGGTTCACCACAGGCCAACGGCCAGGTTGAAAGGGTAAACAGAAGTTTAGCCCCCATGATGGCAAAGATGACTAGTGCGGGTAATGAAATGTCTTTGGATAAGGTCTTACCTGAGATAGAGCACGTGATGAACAATACCGTGCACAGAAGTACTGGGATGACACCTAGTGAGTTATTTTTTGGGATAAGGCAGCGAGGAATGATGGAAGACCCGCTAAGGGAGAGGTTGAGGAAATTTTAAATAGGGAAAAGGATAGTGATTTGGAAGATATAAGAATGAGAGCAGCCGCCAAGATAAAGAAATGTCAAGATTACAATAAAAAGATTAAAGATAGAAGTAGAATTCTAAAGAGTTATCAAGTAGGAGAATGTAGTAGTTAAGAATTTTATCAGTCAGCCAGGAGCGTGCAGAAAAATAGCTCCCAGGTTTAAGGGGCCCTATCAGGTAATACAAATTTTGCCCAATGATAGATACCTCTTGAGAGATGTGACAGGGTTTCAGCTTACCCAAATTCCTTACGAGGGGGTATGGGAAGTGGCTAAAATGAAACCGTGGAAAACAAATAATAAACGCGAAATCGGGACGATTACTTGTCAGGATGGCCGAACTATGGTAGGACCCAAATAATTGTCAAAATATATTGTAATGTGGCCTCAACACAAAGATTTCTTGTGTTAATACTTTAATATGAAAGAAGAGGGCAGGTGTCTAAAAAACTAAAAATAAATATGTTCTTCTCTATTTTTGGTTTTCAAATGAGTCCAGTTGATTTTGAGCATTCAAGAAAAAAAAACAACGCTGCTTCACGGAATTCGTGTATTTTATCTTATTGAAATTAAATAAAAACTATAAATTGAAATAAACGTTGTTTAATTCCTTTCCTAAGACCGATAATATTTTAGGTATTTTCATTAAAGAAATTTACGCTTCAGCTAACTTTCATCAACTTAAAAAAAAATTAGCATTAATAGGAGCCAATTATTTCATAGCATATTTAATTGTTCACATTGTAAAATGTCTAGAAATGTTCATATGCTACAAAATTCGTAATTTTATGCGTAAGCATAGAAGATAACATTATTTAGTCAAGAAGTATGCATTTTGGCGCATTCACCGATTTTTTTTTCTATTGGGTGTTCGGTTTCCCCATACTGGAATAAAAAAGTTACATAAATCTATTTATTGCACTCATTTAGTTGGTATTGTGTGTAACCATATTGCCTATTTCTATTCCTTAAAGATGCTTTACACAAAGCCACTTATTTTTAAGACATGGTTCCCTCAAATTGATATTCCAAAATCTAACTACAAACAAAATTCTAACTCTAACATAGTCCCTCAAAAAGAAATTTTCAGGAATATTTCTGTGGCAGTATGACAGAGTAGCTTATGTTAAAAAAAGTTGTTTTGAGAAATTTACATTTTTGTCTAAAAGTTGTATTTATGGTGGTTATTGTTTTTTGTAAAGTCGAATCATTAAATAAAATAAATACATCATGATTTATGTTATTTTTGATAAAAAATATTGAGCGAAAAGTAGAAAAAATTGTATTTTTAAACTTAGGTTCTTCTGTAAAAACCAATTTTCAAATAATGCTTGTCTTAAGTAACATAAGCTTCTCTGTCACATTTACACAAATAAATAAAAGAACCTTAAGTTGACTTAAGATTTTATGTCGGATTCCAGTTTTTTAAATAAATAGACATAGTGTATTTTTTGATAATTTTTATTTTTGATTATTATTAATATTAATGGTTAATCAAAACAATGAAAGGAACATAAACCGTAAAAAATTCGTTTAAAGCTTAGAGTTAAAGTTTTTATTTAAATAACTAATAGTAATGGTTTAAAAAAAGCAGTAATAGAAACTAAATCGTACGAAATTCATTTATTCAACTTAAATTTAACATCTAAAATATCAGCATTTTTGATAAATTTTAATTCTCATCTTCACCTTCGGTTAAATCTGGATGATAGTCTTCCTTTTGATTTGTGTTTAGGTTGTTATAAAAAGGATGGTAAATATTATCTAGCAATGGCAGCATATCCAATAAATCATTCTTTTTCTTTTCGTTTATTTCCAGAAATGAAGAATAGCATTTCTGCAAATCTGTAATTTTGATCGACTGAAAACCACGGCGTCTGATATTAAGCACTCTAAACTCTTCGGCTTCGTTGAGTGAAGTCTTAAAATAAACCATACCAAAATCTTTCGTGAACCTCATCCACTTTACATTCTGCCAACAAAATTTCTGCCCGTCACTGTCCACCTTGCGCCACATAAACTTTTCTTTGGAAATGCTCGAGAAACTAAAAATATCATCTTGATTTATTTCTTTTACATCAAATTTGTGTTTCACGCCCACTGTCCTTACAAACTGATACCAATCACGGGGATGGTGTATTTTGACAGTTGTTAATTTTCTTTTTCCAGTGACAATTTCTTAGGACCAGGGTGCTTTCCACGCATATCACCATTTGAAAAAGATCCAAACCCCTCTAACTTTTTCTTAACTATAGTTTTGATGAATTGTTCCGATTCAGACAGGGTGTATCTAAAACATTTTTGGCATACTGAAACCCTTTCACCACATATTTCCAAAAAATATTTATTGGTGTGCTTCCTTTTTCTCGAATTAGTGAGGCTCTTTTCCTTTCGTTCAAACTTTGTATCCTCAATCACAATCAACCCCGAAGCGAAAGCTTGTCTTAACTCATAAGAACCAAGTTCCCAGTATTTTTTAAAAATAAGCTGCTGATTTTGAAACGTTATTTTTTCCTTGCACTAATTACGACAGCTATCCAATTTCCGTATAGTTCGTTCTTTTACAACTTTCCCAGCTGTGGATATGTAACTTTTACCTGTGTTTCTTTTTTCCTTGCGCATCTTTTTTGATTGTTTTGCATTGTTTCCATTATATCCGTCTTCATTTTCTGAACGTGTAGATTCAAAGTCTCCAAATAATAGGTTATGTTCCAACTGATTACCAGCGTTTTTTGTTTCTAATGAAATGTCAGATTTGTCACTTACATTATTATCAAAAATAGACGGCACAAAATCAGGATCACACATTGAGTCATCATCATCGAAATCTTTAAATGTTTCTTCTTCAACCTCCGTTAAGACACCAGCATTATTGTCACCAATATTCCCTTCATATTCTGTTCTCTGAAAATCTTGATTCTCCGACATGTCTAGCACTTTAATTACATGTAAAAAGGTAATGATTTCACTTTCCTATTTTATAATTTAAATTCTAGTAATAATGCCTTACCATTTAAGAGATTTGCACCATTTTCGTCACTTATAGATGGTTCTGCAGCTTTGTCAAATAGCTGGCTTTGTTTTTTTAGTGCCATTGATAACATTTTTCTTGCACGTTCCATTCTATTTTTTTTCTAGTAACTACGTTAATAAGTTCACGTAACTAGGAATATTGTATAAAAATTAAACACACAATTAAAATTAGTAGTATTAAAAAACAGGAAGCACTTCAATGTGAAAAACGTATTCTTTCAATAAAAACACTTCTGATATCTTTGAGTCTAAAAACACAACATTCCCGCTTAAGTCGATGAAGCAAACTGATATGCAGCCAACAAAACAAACTTATGTTGACATAGGTTACGGTTATTTGAAACTTGGTTTTTAACAGAAAATCTTATGTTGACATAAGTTTTTCTGTTAAACTTAATTTTTTTCAATTTCTATTTTCTTAGTTTCGACAGAAAAACTTATGTTAACCTAAGTGTGTGTAAGACCCAAAAAACAATTTTACAAAACAACTTAAGTCAACATAAGTTTTTATGAAAAAGGCAAAGGGAAATATAAAATTTAAAAAATTGCACGGCTTACTTCAACATAAGATTTTCTGTTAAAATTTAAAATTGGAATTTTTTAGACATAAGGAAATTTGTTGACATAAGATATTCTGTTGAAAGCAATCTATAGTCTTTGAAACATAAGTGGTTAGGAAAACAACAATATTTTTGCTCGGGAGAATGATTTTAAAATGGGAGTAAGACAGAATTGTAGGTTTCTAACTGTAGAGTATTACCAGTTAAATAACGGAAAAAACACTTATGTCGACTTAAGCTACTCTGTCATACTGCCACAGATTTATACAACAAAAAAACTAAAATTTGGTCTTGCAATTATCGAACTGCTTAAATCATGAAAATACTAATCTAATTGAGGAATCTGAACTAGCTAAGGTTGGCAATGGAACTTCACAAGTATGTTTCTCGTAGCATTGTCTGTAAAAAAAATACGGAGACACCCGCCATTGTTTCCACCTGAACTTCTAACGTCGCCAAAAAAAAATGCTCTAAGCAAACTACAGCCGAAAAAATTGTCTGTTTTGTTGTTTTACAAAGTATTGAGTTACACTTTTGTCCATTTCCAATTATAAATAACCAGTTGCAGCTCATATTGCGTTCGCAAATAATTTAAATAAACAAAAGACAGCACTTATAAATCATTAAATATGTATTTGGTCAATCTTATTTTAATTAATATACATTTACAACATTTATTTGGATTGAAATTAAAAAGCTATACAAATCTTCCAATTTAAGACCATGTCAGCACTTCAGATTCTGTTGGTTCGGATTGTTTCGTTTTTGAACGAAGGCCAAAATGAAGCATTTAGATATGCCTGAGGACTAAAATGAAGCATTTTGATGGGCCGGAACACTAAATGTGAGAATGTGTTTGGTTTTTGCATCATTTTACTCACGCTTTCTCACATTTAGTGTGCAGTTAGCTTGTAGGCAAACCGAAATGTCAGTCTGAGATTCCCATCTTGTTAAATGGAGTATTTTTGCTTCGGAGAGGATGCAATGTGCTTTTTTGATGTAAACGTCAAAAACAATTCCAATGTAGCGGTCTTATCTACTAAGAATTACTACTTCATTCATTAAAATCAATACGCAACGTACTTGAATACTTTTAACTTTATTTAACAATCCAAACGGAAAAAAATCTTAACTTTAAACAATTCAATTATAATTATTTTATGACGAGTCAGAACACGTCAAGACGGCAGCTGAAAGAAAGAATGTTCTGTCTGCTTTTTAGTTCGTTGAAATCAAAAGTTCTCTCTATCGCCTTAAGTGCTCGTACATTTCAAACATGAACTAAATTCTCCTTATTTAGAATTCTTCTTATTTGGAATTCTCCTTATTTCCCAAAGTACTCCTCCCCAAGTGACAGCGATATGTTGTGTGGCTGATTTATTTATTTTTAGTTTTTTTGATTGCAGATCTTATTTGTTTACTTTTAGTATTTGCAGGATATGTTTTCAACTCACCCATGTTGCTGTACTTGGTGCTGATGGAAATGGCTGTGTCGGTGATTTATACTCTCGTCGTGGTGGAATATTCGATGGAGCTGTATTTGATGTTGATGGAGCTTCTGTGTTAACTTGGGTGAAGTTTTCATAGAACGCTGGCTTCAGACGTTCTGTGGATATTGTTGTCGGTGTTCCATCGATGTCAACTTTGAACAAGTAGTCCGAAATACGTTCAAGGACTATGTATGGTCCTTTGTATGGCTGCTCACATGGTTTCTGAACTGCATCGACTCTCACAAAAACATGGGAAGCGCTATAAAGTGTTTTGTGTGCGAATGGTTTTGCTGATGGAGTCGATTTTACTTGTTGCATGTGTTCTCGGAATTTTTCCACGAAGATTTCTGGATCCAGGGAAGCTTCCTCGTGTATGAAGAATTCGCCTGGCAATCTCAGCGTTGTTCCGAATACAAGTTCTGCAGCAGATGATTTTATGTCTTCTTCGTAGCTAGTGCGTAGACCTAATAAAACTGTTGGAAGTACACTCACCCAATCTGATGTTTCTTGACACTTAATAGATGACTTTAATGATCTGTGCCATCGCTCAATCATTCCATTGGAGGCTGGATGGTAGGCAGTGGTCCTGATACGTGTGCTTCCGATAAGTTTCGTGAGTGCTTCGAATAATGCAGATTCAAATTGTGTCCCTCTGTCACTAGTTATTGTTTTGGGAGCAGCAAATCTACATACCCAACTATTGTAGAAGGCGGTCACGATGGTCTCTGTTGTTATGTCTTTGAGTGGCACTGCTTCAGGCCACCTTGTAAATCGATCTATCATCGTTAGTAGGTATCGATATTCGTTTACAAGGGGCATGATGACAATATCGATATGGACATGTTCGAATCGGTTGCTTGGCATGTCTATATGTAGTGGGATGTTCTTGACGTGACGACTTATCTTGCTGCGTTGACATTGTATACATGATCTGGCCGACGTAAGTATATCTTTGGACATACTTGTCCATACGAACTTGGTGATGATTTGTTGTTTGGTGGCTCTTCCACTGGGGTGTGATAGTTTATGTACGCTATCGAAAACTTTTCTGCGAAGACTTATTGGCACATACGGACGTATGTCGGTGCCTCCAACATCGCAGTAAACAGTGGTGTCAGTGTCATCGATTCGTAGTCGTCTCAGCTGTAGTGAGTTCTTACTTGGAGTTTCAAGTAAAGTTTTAAGTTCGTCATCTTCTCTCTGCATCTCGGCTAAATCTGTTGTGCTGATTGTGACGGGCATATTTATGGTGTCTATGCGAGAATATGCATCGCCTACGATATTTTCTTTTCCAGCAACGTACTCAATCCTCGTTGAGAAGCGGCCAATTTCCTCAAGTTTTCGTGCAATGCGGTCGCATGCATGGTCGGACTTCTGGTCGAAAGCATATATCAGCGGCTTGTGGTCAGTGAGTATGATGAGTTCTCGGCCTTCAACGAGATGGTGAAAGTGTTTAATTGCTTGGTAAATTGCAAGGAGCTCTCGGTCGTATATTTTGTACTTCGATTCTCTCAGATTGAGTTTTTTTGAGAAAAAACCGAGTGGTTGTAGTTTGCCATCGACACGTTGGTCAAGTGCCGCTCCGGTTTCAGTATCTGAGGCGTCACATCGTAGTATTAAAGGCACATCTGAACGAGGATGAGCCAGTTGTACTGCGTCCCTTAACTTGCTTTTACATTCCTCGAATGCTCTGTCAGCCTCGGGAGTCCACTGAACAGGTTTCTTGTCGTTTTTCTTAGCGCAGATCGTTAGGTTTGTAAGAGGTGCTTGGGTTTTAGAAGCACCTGGCATGCAGTTTCGATAGAAATTCCACGAACCAAGGAACTTTCGTTGTTGATCCATTGTCGTTGGTTTTGGATAACTTGTAAGTGCTTGGACCTTCTACCTGAGCGTCGAACTTGTCGAGTTGTAGAATCTGAGTAAGGTCAATGATTCTCGGGAATTATTTCTCCAGAAGAGTCCTGAAACCAAAGGTCACTCGCCCCTCCCCTTCCCAATCCTTTACCCCCCTCCTCCGTCAGCTCTGTGCTATTATACTGCCTGATGTCTCCTTATCCCCTGACTGTATGGTGTATAACTGTCTGTCATGCCTAGTTTCCTTCCTGGGACGCTTATGGCTTAATTGCTGTTCGTCTCTCCTTTTCCAAAACATATCCTTCCCTTACACTTCCCAATTGGGCTGGATCTAAGGTGTTATACGACCCGTGCCGATGATCGGCCAGGCTGAGGGCCCAATTTCTAAAAATAGCTCAGTCGTTAACGGAGTATCCGGATACCTGGCGACCTCCGGATTAATCAGCCTTATCTGTATACACGGATCTCTGTACAGATGGACCACCCTTTATCCGCTACTCGTGGGATTCAAATGAACAACTTAAAAACAAAACAAACAAAACAAAAGTCAAAGACCGAACCGGCCAGCAGTACGACGGCAAAGTTGTCTGCTGCTCATCCCTCTTCCACTGGTGCTGACATGGCTATGGACACTCACAGCCCTGTTGTCGCCAGTGGAATATCGGATAATCAGGTAATATTACCTTCTTCCTGTAGTGAGGCAGTTGTGAAGAACGGCTCCTCTACTACCACAGAGAGTAAACCTCTCAAATCTTCAACACCGCGAGTCGGAAGTAGTAGGGCTATGGTGCCAGGTCCTTCTACCACCAAAGACAAGAATCCTAAAGAAGGTCCTGGGGGAGATGGACGCAAGCTCAGACCCTCCAAGGCCTTCTACAAGGACTTTCGTAGTGCTAAGAGGATTCTCACAGACGTTTGGTGAACAACTAGGCGCTGGAGGAAACTCTCAGCACGACGCCAAAATAAAATGGGCCAAGAGCTTCCTGGCCAAAGCTAACATAAAGACCAGCCAAGACTCAACGTCGAAGCGACAAAGGTCTATGGAAGGTAGTGTTTCACTACCCAAACGCCCTAAAGTGCTCAACATCAGCACTTCTCTTGACCCTCGCAAGGCAAAAATGTCCTTCAGTGACGTTCTGAAGGATAAAATGGTAGTCGCGATTATCGACAGAAGTGACGTAGATGGCACGATCTCTGCCGAGAACTGGACATTGGCCAAAGGACAGCTGGCCTTCAGTTTTGTCGAGATTATGTCTGACAATCCGGGACCACCGCCCATCACAAAAGATGGCGGTTGGCATCAGGGACACATCAAGTTGATGGTCTGTGATGATCGGAGGTCGTGCGATCTGCTGACGCTAGCGGTTAGTCGACTTGGGGAGGTCTGGCCTGGTGCTAAGCTGGAGGTTGTCGCAAAGGAGGACATTCCTTGCAGACCAAGAGCTCGCATCACGGTTCCGGCCATATTCAAGGAAGCTGACCATGTTATGAAGGCAATCCGGCTCTCCAATCCAACCCTTTCTACTCACAACTGGAAGGTTGCGAAATTGGAGGATCCAAAGGGACCCTACAAGGGTGCAATTGTAATCATCAATGCAGAGTCCCTTTCTCCTCTGGCGCAGTCAAAAGGTGTGATTAGGTTCGGGTTCGATGAAATACCGCTGAGAGTCTACAAAAAAGATGGGGCTGAGGCACAAACCCTTCCCCCTTCCCCACCCACACAAGCGGAAACGGTTGCTGAGGAACCTGGTGCATCGGTCACATTTCCTTCATTGGAAGACGATGCATCCCAGGTATCCCCAGTAGCAGTGGAAGCTCCTAACACCGACCAAGGTTTTTCCGCAATGGAGGCCGAGGTCTGCGACAGCGGAGATGAGGACATTCTTTTAGAATCGTCCTCTGATATGGATGACTCCGACATCACTGTGTTGGAGGCTGATCGGGAGTACGGTAGCGAAAATGCTGCGGTTACTCCAGATTAACCTCCAACACTCCATAAAGGCTTCGGCCGCCCTTCTTCTTCGCTTATCCAGCAGCGATGAAGATATTGTCCTGATTCAAGAACCCTGGATTGTTAAATCTATTGTTCGAGGAATCAGGACTCCCAAATACTGCGTGCTATATGCATCAGGTGAGGATGAACCCAGATCTTGCATATTAGTAAAACGTAGCCTAAATGTATATTTACTCCCTAATTTCAGCAATCGAGATATCACCGCCGCAAGTCTGGAAACAGCCAGAGGAACATTCTGGTTGGCGTCGGCGTATCTCGGCCACGACCATCTTGGCCCTCTCCCGGGTGACACTCTGGAGAGATTAATAGCTGAAGCGCAAAGGCTCAACATCGGCCTCATCATCGGAAGTGACGCTAACGCCCACCATACAGGGTAGCACAGATATAAACGACAGGGGTGAGTCTCTTTTCGACTATATTCTAAGCACTAACCTACTCATAAGTAACGTTGGCAAAGAGCCAACCTTTATTACTAAAAATCGACAAGAAGTTTTAGATATAACTCTTGTCTCCGACTTCATTTATAATAATATTTTGAACTGGAAAGTATCTAAAGATCACTCCTTTTCTGATCATAGATACATCCAATTTAACTTTTTAAATGATCCACCTTGCCAACCGATCTTCCGAAACCTAAAAAGAACAAATTGGCCAAAATACAAGAGAATGTTAAATAGTTTAGTAAAACCAGAACTTTTTAACACCCCCTCTAACACTGAAGATCTTGACAACAAAGTCAACAATCTAACATTAGCCCTAAACAAAGCTCTAGATACTGCATGTCCTCTTATACAAGTAAGAGGTAAAAAGAAACCACACTGGTGGAACTCAGGGCTGGATCCACTTCGAAAAGAATGCAGAAAACTCTTTAACAGAGCGAAAGCTTCTAGAGACATGTCTGACTGGGATTCATATAAAGAATCACTGAAGATTTATAAAAAAGAGCTGATTAAAACCAAACGATCGTCCTGGAGAAACTTCTGCAGCAACGTGGAAGATTGCTCTGAAGCATCCAGGTTGCGCAAAATCCTCTCCAAAAATCCAATCATGCCAAGCTGCTTGAAAAACGCCTCTGGCCTCTGGACCAATTCAAGCGAAGAATCGCTCAATTTGCTACTAGACGTTCACTTTCCTGGTAGCTCTAATATTATTAATAACATTGCACCTAATAATGGTGGCAATACTTTACAACCCCCACAAGGTCTAGTCACTAGGGAAAAACTCAAATGGGCTATTAACAGCTTTAAACCATATAAATCTGCTGGTCCGGATGGTGTAATTCCAGCCGAACTGCAAGAAAATGCAAGTTTTCTAATACCCATCCTAGAAAACATCTTCAAGGGATGCCTTAATTTGGCATACATCCCGATGTCTTGGAGACAAGTTAAAGTTGTTTTTATTCCAAAAGCTGGAAAATCCAGTCACGTAAACCCTAAAGACCTAAGACCTATCAGCTTATCATCATTCCTTCTCAAAACTTTTGAGCGTTTGATCGATATTCACTTAAGGGCAAATATTGATAAGTCCCTCCTTTCAAAGGCTCAACATGCCTACAACAAAGGGAAATCAGTTGAAACGGCTCTACACAGTATAGTACGTACAATCGAATATTCCCTCCATCATAAAGAGTACACCTTAGTTGCCTTCTTAGACATAGAAGGTGCATTTAACAATGTCGACACATCTGCAATTGCACGTGTATTGACATCTCTGAAGGTAGATAAGTCGATCAGCGAATTGATTAATCAGATGCTGATAAGCAGGATTATCAATTCAAAACTGGGCGATTTTACTACACAAAAGGGTGTCAGCAGAGGTACGCCACAAGGTAGTGTCCTATCCCCTCTCCTCTGGAATTTAGTAATAAATGAATTACTAACTACTCTAGAAAGAGAGGGATACAGAGTGTTTGCCTATGCGGACGATGTTGCTATTGCAGTAACGGGTAAACATCCCAATATACTAAAAGAACTCTTACAAAACGCTTTAAATAAGCTCACCAGATGGGCTAATCGGTGTGGACTAGGCGTTAACCCACAAAAAACCGACCTTGTCCTCTTCACAAGGAAATACAAAGTCCCACACATTGACCCTCCCCTCATAAACGGTGTACCACTTAAATTCTCTGAACAAGCAAAATACTTGGGTTTCATTTTAGATAAGAAATTAAGCTGGAAACCTAATATTCAAGAGAGAATAAACAAGGCCACAGTAGCCCTGTTCTCCTGTAAAAAGGCCATTGGTAATAAATGGGGCCTACAGCCCCGCATTACACACTGGCTATACATCTCGGTCATAAGACCGATCCTTACTTATGGAGTGGCGGTATGGTGGACGGCGCTAGATACAGCGACAAATCGCGATAAACTCAGCAAAGTCCAACGAACAGCCTGCCTGTGTATGGGAGGAGCACTTCGCTCCACCCCCTCCGCCTCACTAGATGTTCTGTTCCATCTAATACCGCTGGACATTTTCAGCAAGCAAACGGCCGCTAATACTGCCATACGGCTTCAGGCCTCCTCTCTGTGGATCAATAATGGAATTGGCCACACCACTATTTTGAACTCGTTCAGAACTATAAACAGTAATATTGACTACACCATACCCCATCCTCAGTTTAATAACTATAGCTTCAAAGTGACTATACCTCCCAGGTCTTCTTGGGAGAATACATCATTTTTGAACGATGGTCCTATAAACTTCTATACAGACGGATCAAAAACGGAGGATGGGGTTGGTGGAGGCGTATACTCAGATAGACTAAACTTAAGTTTCTCCTTTCGTCTACCCGATCATTGTAGCGTGTTCCAAGCTGAAATCCTGGCTATAAAAGAAGTCCTATCCTGGCTTAGAGAAAACGTTATATCAACTAATGATATACGCATCTTCTCGGATAGCCAAGCCGCGTTAAAGTCCCTAGACTCAGTCTCCACAAATTCATTAACAGCCCTAAATTGTCGATCATCTCTTACGGAGATGGCTACACAGTTCAACATTCACCTTTTCTGGGTGCCGGGCCATAGAGACATTCCAGGAAATTGCAAAGCTGACGAACTTGCAAAAAGCGGAACAACTTTACCTCTGCTGGCTCACAATGCTAGCATAGGTATCCCCTTAGCTACATGTAAGCTCATGCTAAAGCAAGATACCATAGAGAAAACAAACTCCAGGTGGAATAACACCACCACTTGTGTCGCAACTAAACTAATTTGGCCTATTCTTAGTGCCAGGCGCTCAAAACAATTAATCTCTCTGAGTAGATTGCACATTAGCTACGTTATAGGTGTCCTGACTGGGCACTGCTTAATAGGAAGGCATGCTATTCGACTCGGAGCCCCTGCAAATGATTTTTGTAGGAGTTGCATGGACGAAGAAGAAGAGGAGACAATCTCTCATCTTCTGTGCACATGCCCTGCCTTATCACAAAGACGTAGAATCCACCTTGGAGACTACTACTTTAACGATACCAGTGATCTAAAGAATTCAGACATCACTTGTCTCCTACGCTTCATTCGAAGCTCCAACTGGTTCAACGAGTTAAGCTGATTAACTGATCCATGTGGTATCACAACGGACCATACTTTGGTCTAAGTGTGTTGGACGTCCCAACCAACAGCCACTTTAACCTAACCTAACCTAAGTGCTTGGACACGGTCGGTTGGAGGTTTTATACCTGATTTATCTACTGTATATCCTAAGTATCTTACCTCTGATTGGCCAAAGAAACACTTGGATACGTTCATGATTAGTCAAAACTGTTGAAGTTTTCCGTAGACGATACGCAGGTGTTGTCGATGACTTTCTTCGTCCGGTGATGCTATTAGGATGTCGTCGATGTAGCAGAAACAAAAATTGAGTCCTCTTAGTATTGAGTCCATGAATCGTTGCATCGTTTGGGCTGCTTTGAGCTTTTCGCCGGCAAGTCGGCGCAACTGGATGTCCTTTTGTGATGATGTCATGCTGTACATGGTGTTCTTGAACGTACATCTGCTTGTCGTGTGTGATGTCGATGAAGTCTTTGAGTATGTCGGCAAAACGGTTGTTTTTGTCTATAGTTCTTAGAGTTGGCTGTGAACTACTGATGAAATGGCCTTTTATGGCTGAATCACATAGACGCTTCAGCTTCGGCTTCGTCTGCGTTACGTTGGGCATGCTTCGAGGTTGCTTTGAATGACATTTCTATTATTTCATCCATCTAAAGAGCAAATATTTTGTTTGTTGACATTTTTTTACAGATGTTGAGCTGTCAGACAAAGCAAATTTTCAGATAATTGAACTAGAGCTTCCGTTTGGAGTCACATTACGTTACATTACGTTCTTTTCCTTACGATTGTCAAACGAAACGTGAGGTCGAAGCTCCATTGTGATAGCATGCATTTAATTCCTATGGCTGAACTAGTAAACGTCAGGCGAAGCCGAAGCTGAAGCGTGTATGTGATTCAGCCATTACACTCAAATCAACTTTGTTGTCACTGATCAACTTTTGACTTAACCGGATGGTTAGATCAAAGTGAAGGATGAAGTCTGCTCCTATGATAGGTTGTTTAACATCAGCAATTGTGAAGAGCCAACGAAATTCTCGTCGGAGCCCTTGGTCGAGTACTAAAGTTTTAGTACCGTAGGTCGAAATTGTAGTACCGTTGGCACCGTAAAGTCGAGATAAGGCTAGCGAGTTGTCATTTGCAAACTTCTTGGGCAAAACGGAAATGTCTGCTTCAGTCTCGACCAAGAAAGACTCCGTCATTTTTGTCAGTGATTTGTAGACGGTGATAGTCGCTGTTGCCGTGAGTGACCGTCTGTACACTCGACGGCGACTTTAGTTTTCCGTCCAGTTACGACAACCAGCTTTACACTTTCGTGCTTGGCTGCCAAACCTTTGATGAAAGTAGCATAAGTCAGTTTCTTCACTCCTTCTGGCTCGTTGCCGGCTCGATGACCTGTTTCGTGACGTAGATCTGTTGGTTGGTTGTCTATCGGACTTTAGGATCTGTATATCCCTACGTAGCTGCTCGATTGACTTTTTTAGATCGTCCAGGGATGATGTGTCGTCCCTTGTAAAGGCCTGGATTGTCGCAGGTGCAGCAGTGGATGACGTAGAAATAGGACACAAATGCTGTACAGTATTCATGTCGCATATCTTGTCTCCGACTTCGGCCAACTTGTCCAGGTCTTCCTGTCCCATTGCTAGTAGCACCGTAGAAATGTTCTCGGGAAGTCGGTCAAAAAAAAGTGTGCGCATGATTGAAGGGTCACAGCGACCGTCGGAGAGATGTCTCATGTGCGCAATTATGGCTGATGGCTTTTTTCCGGTCATATCTTCTCCCCTTAGCATCCTATGCAGTTGTGACTCTGGTGTGGGAGCGAAATGGTTCACTAACCGTTCTTTGAGAGCTACGAATTTGTTAACCCCTGGTGGATTATTAGCCAAATCGCCGACGGCTTTTAAGGCGTCGCCTCGAGTCATCGTTGTTAACAGCAGCGAGTTGAAATGTCATTTCCACTTGAGTAATCCAGAGTTGTGGGTACTGTGGATTGAATTTTGGCAATGGTACACGTTGTACCAGATGTTGTTGGCCTGAACGATTTTGTAAATTCGATGGTGCATGGCTAGTGTGACTCGGGCCTGTCAAAACTTTTTAAGGTGTCGTGGTGATAGTTTTGTCGAGGTGCATTTTTTTTAGTTGCTCGATGGCGTCGTTCCCTTCTCGGAGTTCGTCGCGCAGTTTGTGTATGAGCTCCAAATTAGTTGGGTCCTCGGAGTCCGACATGCTTGGGCGTCTGATGTTCTGCTGCAAGAGCAAACCCTTGTCTTCTCTGGACGACGACTTTGTGCTCGATAATTTGAGCCTGCGACCTTTTAATCTGCGAAGATTGTATCGCATGAAAACTGAAATCACAAACAATATTTTGTACGTGCCTTGAATTGAAAAATTCCGTCTGGATCACTTCGGGGTCACCAGTTGTAGCGGTCTTATTTACTAAAAACTACTTCATTAATTAAAATCAATACGCAACGTAGTTGAATACTTTTAACTTTATTTAACAATCCAAACGGAAAAAAATCTTAACTTTAAACAATTCAATTATAATATTTTATGACGAGTCAGAACACGTCTAGACGGCAGCTGATAAAAAGAAAGAATGTTCTTTCTGCTTTTTAGTTTTTTTTTGCTTTTGAAATCAAAAGTTCTCTCTATCGCCTTAAGCGCTCGTACATTTCAAACATGAACTAAATTCTCCTTATTTTGAATTCTCCTTATTTGGAATTCTCCTTATTTCCCAAACCAATACGCTTAGGGAGCCATCTATAAGTCACAAAAGCATAGATCAACATGGTTCGGGTCCAGGATTAGCTCAACGTCATAAATCAACCTAGCATTCAGATGCCGTCTGCCACAATAATTTGTGGCGGCACTGCGTCGATAGTCGCGCCTCTACCAATCAAGATCACCAAGAAACCAAGTTTCTAGAATTTTCCAACGTTTGAAAAAACCAAAGATACCAACTGCCAAATCCTTGAAATTTTGTATGTACATATTTGCTTGAATTTAAAACTTACTTAGTCAGTGGTATTTAACAGACAAACAGCTTAATTTTCAATCGTGCCAAAATTGTTACCTTGCTTACTTTTTGATAAATATTTAGTTGTAGAAATAAACACTTATTTTGATCTCAATAAAAATAAACGAAAACATTTAAACAAACTTTATTTTCTTTTGATTGATTAGTGACAGTTCTTTCAGTGGTTGCATTTTTATTCGCTCAGTTGTTGACAAATATAGTTGGTGTCTGTGTAACGGCACCACAAATTGGTGACCCCGACGTGATTCAACTGAGTTCCAACCATCACAAAAACAATAACCATCAACCAACCACCACAAAAACAATAACCATCAACCAACCATCACAAAACAATAACAGCAAATACAACAATAAAAAAATAACCAGAACACGTAAGTCATTTTATCTTTCCTATATTTTAAAAATGATTGCCCGAACGCCAACAAAAGATTTGGAGTCAGAAGGAACGGCTGAAGAAGACAAGACCCCAGCCGGTGAAAACTTAAATCAAAGCCTACTTGACTTAGACAGTGATCCATTCCTTAATAACTTCAACTACGCATCTTCTGGTAGTGGTCCTTTGCATCCTCCGTTGTCTGGTGCCACATATAACGGATCTCGTCAAAACTCCGACCCTAAACCAATAATACCGCCTGGTGCAATGTTTATGCCTCAATACCACAACCACGTGCAGCAAGAGTATGTGTACGCCGTCAATCTGCATCTTCCGCAATTTTCGCCGGAGACCCCAGAACTTTGGTTCGCCATAGCAGAAGCTGACTTCACGGCAAACCGAATAAGCAGCGACGCTCAAAAATATAATCAGCTCCTTAAAGCCTTACCACTGCATATCGCCAGCCAGCTGATCGATATTGTAAACAACACTCCAGCGCACGACAAGTACAAGACACTCAAAACTGCAATCCTCGAGCGTTTCTCTGAATCACGCCAAAAACAAATACAAAAGCTACTCCGAGAGAAGGTCCTCGGCAACAAAAAACCTTTTTAGCTTCTCAGAGAAATGCGAGAGTTGGCAAAAAATGCAGTGAGTGATGAAGTGCTACATCAGCTTTGGACAGAACGGCTGCCGGAAAAAATTCGTCCTCTGCTCGTCATCTCAGGCAATTTAAGTGACCTAAAAGCCCTAGCGGAGACTGCTGATCGCATCATGGATGCATTGGGTGGTGCTTCGATCATGGCTGTAAGTTCAAGAGACATCATGCCTTCGCCAACAACACAAACATCAAGTTCACATGTCCTTCGACTGGAACGACAAATTCAAGACCTAACCATCACGGTCAAATTGTTCCATAACGAACTTCAAGGTTTACACCTGGCGCATCAACAGACCCAAAACCAGCTCCTGGAGATGCAACTTCGGCAACAACAGCCATCGTCCAGTGGAGCGCTGCCACAACGACAAAACACGCAGCAAAGTCAGTACGCGCAGAGAAGTCGTTTGAGAGGCAGGTCCGCTACACCCAACCGCAATGGTATTTGCTACTACCACAACAGGTGGGGTAACGAGGCTCGACAATGTACTCAGCCATGTAAATATACTCCTAGTTCGTCCAAGCGGGAAAACTAGAAATGCTGTCACTAATTGGAGCAGTTGGTGACAGCATAGCAACTTCACCTTTACACGAAATCCGTCTGCATATCCACGACCACTCAACTCAACGAAAATTCCTCATCGACTCAGGCTCGGTGGTATCCATTATTCCATCCAACTTCCTCAACAATAGACCGGAACAAGAACAGCTCACCCTCTATGCAGCGAATTCAACCCCTATAACCACTTACGGCTGCAAAACACTCAAACTTGACCTAAACCTCAGAAGAAGTTTTTCTTGGCCGTTCATAATTGCGGACATACCAACTGCAATTATTGGCGCCGACTTCTTGAGCCACTTCAACCTGCTCGTCGACCTCAAGAACCAACGGCTGATCGACCCACTCACTTCGTTCTCAACCAGAGGTGAAACACTTGAGACGTCAACTTACAATATTTCAACGATCTACGGATCCTTTTCCTGAACAATACGCCAAGCTCCTCAAGGAATACGTTGACATCACCAAACCTATCAATAGCCCAAACCTCACCAATGTACAGTACGCTCATCGCATTAAAACAACAGGTCCTCCAGTATCTTCACGTGCTTACAAGCTTGCAGGAGAAAAAGCAGCAGCCGCAAAGACACAAATCTCCGAGATGCTGGAAGAAGGCATCATTAGACCATCAAGAAGTCCTTACGCGAGTCCTATCCATCTCACCAGAAAGAAAAACAATGATTGGCGACTCTGCGGGGACTACAGACAGCTTAACACCAACACCGAAGCCGATAAGTATGCGCCTCCACTTGTGCAAGACCTCTTCCTTCGCCTCAATGGAAACCAGGTCTTCACAAAACTGGATCTGGACAGAGCTTACCATCAAGTTCCTATGCATCTAGAAGACATCCACAAAACGGCAATCATCACACCATAGGGTCTTTATGAGTATCTGGTGATGCCATTCGGTCTCAGAAACGCAACTCAAACGTTTCAAAGATTCATGGACTCCATCTTCCGTGACCTCGATTTCGTCTTTGTCTACATTGACGATATACTCCTAATGTCCAAAGACGAAAACCAACACATCGACCACCTCCGGACAGTCTTTGAACGTTTGAAAGCCTTCTCACTGAGCATCAACATCAAAAAGTGCATGTTTGGTCAAACTGAAATCAACTTCCTGAGCTATAACATCAACGCTCAGGGATATGCACCATCAAGCGATCGAGTAGATGCAATATTGAAATTCAAAAAACCCGAGACAATACAAGAACTTAGACGATTCCTTGGAGTGACAAACTACTACCGACGTTGTATTCCTAATGCTGCACAATCACAACTTCCGCTCAACGCATACCTACAACGTTCAATAAAAAACGACAAAACAAAGATTCAATGGACTGAGGAGGCAACAAAGGCCTTCGAAGAATGCAAAGAGGAGATAGCAAATGTCACACTCCTCGCTCATCCCACAACAAATTCTGCTTTGACACTCACCACCGATGTATCATCTTCTGCTATTGGAGCCAAACTTGAGCAGCAGAATGGAAACACCTGGGAGCCGCTTGGATTCTTCTCAGT
Source organism: Eupeodes latifasciatus (assembly GCA_920104205.1). NCBI lineage: Eukaryota > Metazoa > Arthropoda > Insecta > Diptera > Syrphidae > Eupeodes > Eupeodes latifasciatus. Next base: position 235,433,316 of record OV049924.1, read on the forward strand.
CCCTGTGAGCAGAAGTATTGCACATATGACCGTGAGCTGCTAGCCATCTTTGCCGCAATACAATTTTTCCACCACATGTTGGAGTGTCGCACTTTCAAAATCAGAATAGACCACAAACCTCTGATTTATGCTTTCAAACAGAAGTATGAGAAAGCGCCTGAGCGCAGAATCCGACAACTTGACTACATCTCACAATTTACAACGGACATAGTCTACGTAAAGGGTGAAGACAACGTAGTTGCAGACGCTTTTTCTCGGATCAACACTATCAACATGCCAACAATACTTTCTCCACAAAAAATTAGAGACGAACAATGCAACGACGAACATCTTCGTGATCTAGTTACAAGTTCATCAACTCTACATCTCCATAAACTGCAAGCAGAACCAGACGTCAAAATGTACTGCGACATTTCTACTGGCTTAGTCAGACCATACATCCCTCTGTCACTTCGAAGAACAGCGTTCGAAATCATCCACAACACCGCCCATCCCACAACAACATCACGTTGTTGTCAAGCTCGCCATGATGATGGCCACTCTTTGGATTGCGCCCAAAGCTAAAAGACTAACAAAAAAATTGTGTGAAGGAATTTTGTTTAAAAGACCTACGTAACGTAATTTTTGTACGATAGTTTTTTTTTTAATTTTATTGAGTTGAAGATATTGTTCCGCTGTGGGGAAGTATTGGATTGAGAAAGGACTACGATAGCTGTTGTGGAAGTTGAAAAGCTAAATATAGTGTTTTCTTTGTTTCCTAAGAATATTGCTTTTCTTTGTTTCCTTCTTTTGTCTCGAATTCGTCCTTTTGACCTTCGAGTCGAAGTGTTTAACCGTTTGGTTTTGATTCGAAAATTTTCTTGAAGTGATTTTTCTTGGTTTTTCTTTTTGTTTTCCAATTTTGCTTAACAATTAATAATCTTTGTTTTTGTTTGCAATACATTTATCGAGAATTGACCTTCTGTCAATCTCCATAATTCAATTTGTATCTTTTCGTTTTGTATAAAAGATCCTGGTTTTTAATCCCGGCTTCGGCCAAGGTTTTCCAGGCAATAAAACATAACTTAAATTTCCCATCCGGAAAATAAAACCTTTCTTTTATTTCATATCCTTGTTTGAAGACTAATTTTTCAGCTTCTGGTTTTGGTAAACTTCCATTAAAAAGTTTCCTGGCGCCCACTTTAAACAATACGACTTGGAGAAATTCACCTCGTCGTATTTCGATATCATTTTGATATCAATTTATCTCAATTTTATTGATCACCTCGATTAATAAAATATTCACTAATCGAAACCCCCCCTTAAGCTGAGCTACCGTGCTGGCAATACTTTTATTGCTACATGTGGTGAATTCTTTCACTTACCTGACATATCGACTGACGTTTCTCATAAATTGTCATAATAACTTTCGCGGCACATCGGCAGATTCAACCATCTTCACATCGATATAATTTTTCTCCCAATGGCCCAAGAGTTCCAGTACTGCCTCACCATGATAGACCGTTTTTCGAGGTGGCCAGTAGCAGTTCCCATCAAGGACATGACCGCAGATACTGTCGCAACGAATTTATTCACCCACTGGATTGCTCACTATGGTTGTCCTGTAACTATAACAACGGATCAAGGATCACAGTTCGAGTCAGATCTCTTTCAAGCTCTTACCAATCTCGTTGGAAGCAAGAAAACACGAACAACACCATACCATCCACAATCCAACGGAATGGTCGAGCGAATGCACAGAACATTGAAGGCAGCTTTAATGTGCTCACGAAAACACTGGATCGACATACTGCCAATAGTCTTACTTGGTTTGAGGACATCATTCAAGGAAGACATCCAATCCACTCCAGCAGAAATGCTATATGGAACGCGTTTGAGGATACCTGGTGAATTCTTCGTGTCATCGGATCTACTACCAGACTCTTCAACATTCATACTAAAACACCGCGAGTATATGAGTGGAACTCGACCAACTCCGACAGCTCATCACACCAAATCAAGAATGTTCATCTTGAAAGATCTGAACACCTGTTCACATGTTTGGTTGCGGTGCGATCATGTCAAAGCGCCACTTGAACCACCGTACGAAGGTCCTTACAAGATCCTCGAGCGAACTTCGGACAAAATCTATAAGATACTTGTTAATAATAAAGAAAAACATGTATAAATAGACCGACTCAAACCTTGCTACATAAGCAAAACCGACAGCGAATACACTGAAGACTCACCTGCATCCAGTCAACAATCAACAAATCCAACCACATCTTTGGGGTTCAATCATGGATCCACCTCAACGCACGTACCAGCAAAATTCAAAACGATCCGTGCATTTTCAACCATCCAGATGAAACCCACTCGGGGGGGAGTGACTGTGGCGGCACTGAGTCGATAGTCGCGCCTCTACCAATCAAGATCACCAAGAAACCAAGTTTCTAGAATTTTCCATCGTTTGAAAAAACCAAAGATACCAACTGCCAAATCCTTGAAATTTTGTATGTACATATTTGCTTGAATTTAAAACTTACTTAGTCAGTGGTATTCAACAGACAAACAGCTTAATTTTCAATCGTGCCAAAATTGTTACCTTGGTTACTTTTTGATAAAAATATTTAGTTGTAGAAATAAACACTTATTTTGATCTCAATAAAAATAAACGAAAACATTTAAACAAACTTTATTTTCTTTTGATTGATCAGTGACAGTTCTTTCAGTGGTTGCATTTTTATTCGCTCAGTTGTTGACAAATATAGTTGGTGTCTGTGTAACGGCACCACAAATTCGATTTCTTCAAATTTGTTTAATTTAAATATTTCTTGCTATAATGTTACAGGTCTTAAAAACAAATTATTAATGCCAGATTTTTTAAGTTCATTTTAAACTATGATTCATTTATTTTGTTAGAAATGTTTGTAGAAGTGGGTAAAGAGATTCAATATCTAAAATATTTTGAGGATTTTAATCTTAAATGGATTCCAGCAATAAGAAATAATAATCAGGGTCGTGCTAGTGGGGGAATTTTATGTGGAATTAAAAATATTACGATTTAAATTTAATATAAAGCTAGTGAAAACAAAGTTAAAATAGATTGTTTCATCAACACGAAACTTTTACTAATAATCCCAATTTATTTGAATTTTAGTAAATGGAACCTCGAGTTTGAAGCCTTACAAAATTTTTTGTTTAATGAAAACATTTTAATAATCGGGATCTAAACGGTCGGATAGGGAAATTCCAAAACACACCTTTTATGAATTTTGAGCATCTCTCGTGCAGAAGAAACTCAACTCACTGTACAAACTCGAATGGTAATTACTTAATCGAGTTAATTGAGGATTTTGGGTTTTTGTCTTGAACGGAGTATCAAAAAGTGATAATCTAGGAAACTTTACTTTTATTAGCAGTCAAGGTTGCTCTGTTATCGATTATTGCCTAGCCAAAGGTGACTGGCTTGATATTGTAAAAGATTTCAACGTTATCCCTGCTAACTATTCATTACATCTTCCAATTTGTGTCTCTTGTGAGTTTAAATCCCAACTAATTAATTTTCAAGAACAAAACGATACCAGTTGTTCAAAATTGCGCTGGATTGATAAAAAATATGATATTTATAGGCAAAATCTGAATCAACATTCAATCGATCTTTCGATATCGTTCGAGAATACAATCGATGAATAAACCATAAGAGAGTCAAGTGTTACCTACTCAGTAAACAGAGGCATTTTTTACAAGTGCAGCTGGTATGATGATGCCTGTAGAAAAAGCAGAGAAATATCTTTTAAATGGTTGAAAATCTTTAGGAAAACTAACAACTCAGCCTTGAAATATCTTTATCTGCAGGCGAATAATACTTATAAAAACCTATGCCTCTATAAAATGCAACAATATGTGCAAAAAATAGCTCTTAATATGATTCAATGCAGGGATGCTAAAGAATTCTGGAAAAATGTACGAATTTTAGATAACCGAAACAGATCGAATGTTTTTCCAATCAGTATCGACATGATGGGCTAATATTTCGAAAAACTTACAAAAGTAGATCCTAACCAATCTTACATATGTTTTGCGTTACCTTTTATTTACATCGAAGAACTAGGCTCTCCGTTCTCAATGCCAGAACTACTTTTTGCCCTAGAAAAAATGAAAAACAATAAGGCTTCGGGTTTAGATAGCATCCCAGCCGAGTTTTTGAAAAATGCCAGCTCACAATTTTTAGAACATATGTATATTGTTCTTACTTAACCGAGTATTCAACAACGAAGAAATACCAAAGAATTTCAAAGAGTCATCCATTTTAGCGATCTATAAAAAAGGAGATCCTAATCTCTCCGAAAACTACAGAGGTATCTCTGTTCTCAATTCATTACCAAAACTGTTTACTCAGATGCTATATCTTAGACTTGTACCTTGGGTTGAAACAAACCACAAAAGAAGTTGTTTTCAGGCTGGGTTTCAAGCTAACCTCTCTACAGTTTATCAAATTTTTACTCTAACTAATGTCGCTAAACGTTTTTTGGATAAGAAAACTAATCTCTATGCTTTTTTTTGTAGATTTTAAAGCTGCCTTTGATACTATGAACAGAAAACTATTACTTTTCAAACTAGCAGATGTTGGATTATCACCAACATTTTTAAGAATATATGAGAAACTTCTTTCAAATACAACAGCGGTAGTTTCTAATGGTAGAATCTCTTCGCAGCAATTTAAGACAGAAGTGGGTGTCCCGCAAGGTTGCATTTTGAGTCCTTTGCTCTTCTCACTTTTTATTAACGACATTGGAGACAGTGTTCCAGGGGGTGTATATTATGGTGATTTGCTTATTAAGGTGCTATTATATGCGGATGACCTTGTCATTCTTGCTGATAATCCGGTAACTCTACAACTGCAAATTAACAAACTTAACCAGTATTGTAACTCTTGGGATCTTCAAATAAATACTTCAAAGTCGAAGATTATGGTTTTTAGATCTCATAATCGTAAGGTGCAGGGAATTAACTTCACGGGAACTACCTTGACATGGGAACTAACTTCACCACTAGTGGGAATTAATTTAACCTTTTTTTGGTGAAGTTATTTCCCACTGAAGGTGGGAGATAATTTCACTTTTTTGTGGGAATCAATTTCACTTTCATGTGAAGTTAACATAAGTTAAAGTTGAAAAATGACAGATACTTGTTCTCGATTGAAATTTTTGAAATTGGAGCCTAAAATATTTTTTTTTGAATTGATAGCACGGCGTACTAACAGCTAGGTATGTAAGGGGGGGGCATGCTGCCCCCCTGCAACCCCCCTGCTTGGGACCACTATAGGATTTGGGGTGGGTGCGAGTTTGGGTATATGCAAAGAACACGAATGCGTTGTGATTCTTTCATAACTGTGAGCCATACTTGCCCCCCCTTACATACCTAGCTGTTAGTACGCCATGCTATCAATTCAAAAAAACTTTTTAGCAAATTCTAGACAATAAATCAACCATTTTTGCGTGTTTTGTATGTAAAAAAGTGAACTTTAAAAATTCGGCGTTGTTTCCATTATTTTTTTGGCCTTATTTCCTTTTATAAATCGAAATAAAGCCAAATTGGTTTTATTTCGTTTTGAACAACGAAATAAGGCCAAATTTGAAATTTGGTGTTATTTCATTTGGTACTATTTCACGTCACCAATTCAACGCTTGATATTTTTTCAGATATTTCAATCGTAGGTGGGAAGTTACTTCACACAATTTTCTGATGAAATTATCTCCCGCCTTCAGTGGGAGATAACTTTACAAAAAAAAGTGAAATTAATTCCCACTAGTGGTGAAGTTAGTTCCCATGTGAAGGTAGTTCCCGTGAAGTTAATTCCCTGCACCTAATCGTAATGTCAGAAATGACCGTTCTTGGAACCTTAATAGTGAAAGAATAGGGGTAGTTAAAAATTTTAAATACTTAGGTCTTACATTAACACAAAATTTAAACATTAGACCTCATATAAAATATAAAACATCAGTTGCGAAATCAGCCATTAACTGCATTTGGTCAAGTTTTTTTAGTAACAACTGTATCGAACCGATGGTAAAATTCAAAGTATTTGATGCAACAATTAAAAGTTCACTATGTTATGCTAATGAAGTGTATGGTTACGAAGTATGTGAAGACTTTGAAGTTTTCCAGAGATATTTCTTCAAACGTGTATTTAAGGTCCCTTTAAACACAACTAACTATGCAATATATGTCGAATCTGGACTACCTCCAATTTTCTTAAAAAACCTTACGGCAAATGCGGACTATATTGTCAAAGTTTTAAAGAGATGTGATAATAACCTTCAAAGAAAAGTACGCATGATTGCACTTCAGCGTTGTTACACGCCGCCGTTCTAAGATTGGCAAGAATTAGCTGCTAAATATAATACGACATTGAATTTAGCCTTGAATAACTTTGGTTCATGTAAGGATGAATTCTATGACTGCATCTCAGCAATTGACGAAAAAATATTTGAAAATTCTCTGAACCGTGCTAAAGAGTCCATGTCAAGAACGATATACAGCAAACTGAATCATTGTTTGGCGGAAGCTAATTATTTTCGAAAAGAATTCACAGTTAACGAGATGAGTTTAATATTTAAGATCCGAACTGAAATGCTAGAGCTAAATTACAGACCTCATAGGGTTGATATAAATCATAATTGTAATCTTTGCAACCTTAATCATATCGAAAACGTTTATCACTTCCTAGAAAGATGTCCAATACTCCAAGAAATTCGACGTTTATACTTTAGGAAAAGCTTTCTTTCTACAGAAGAGAGTTACTCAATTCTAAATGGTGAGTGTGGTTGGAAAGTTCTTATTCGGTTTATTACCGAAGATAATCGCTTACAGAAATACTTATGTTAATCTCTTTTAGAATCAATCTATTATTTTGCTTTAGCAAAGCCCATCTTTCAGTTAATGTTGAATCCCTTAATCTACCATTACTCTTTAATCGATTAATTCATCAATCTTTTAAATTTCAATACACTAATTTAAATTTTTTCCTTTTTTTAAAAAATGTAACTTTTGCAATATATTTATATTAGTTTCTATTAGTTTTAATTAGATCTGATTAAAAAAAGTCTTAAACTCTAATGATATTTTGTTAAAATATGTCTGTGTTAACTGGCAAAATTAATGTTAAAATACTCTACACTTTTTCATTTTCAATTTTCTTGCTGTGTTTAAAATTTATAGATGTAAATTTTAATGTAATAATTTTAGATATCCTGAAATATAGAATTTGATAATTAAATGTAAATATGTAAATAGTTAAGAGACGGCATCATATGGTCTGGCTACCCTGATGCCTTTCTAAAAATAATTTATAAATTAAGTTTGTAAATTATTTCAATAAATAAATAAATAAATAATTTTGGATATAATCGGCAGACGGCTTTTAACCCATGCTCGTAAAACTTTTATATTAAAACATTTGTACTTTATATGTTGAAAAAATAAAGATACTCGTAACAATAATAATAATAATATGTAATGTTTTCAACGTGTATCGTTTCGAAACATGTTTCTCTGTCTGCATATGCATAACTTCCACGCCTTCAAAGTTTGGAGCATAGAGGAGATATATTATCCAGAGTTACGATTTCATAGGTTTGTTCTCTTTCAGCCTACAAGCTAAATTGAGAGGATTTTGCCCCTTAGCATAAGCATGTGTTACTTGTCCCGTGCATTTCTTATGGAAAAGTCCAGATTGTATGTAGTTGTTATTTGTTTTTGGGCTCAGTATGCACAATTAGGGGAAAACAACGTGAGGTGAACTCAGCCTTTCAAAAAAGTGATCCGTTGAATTCAAAAATTGAAAAATTAATGCAATATTTTAAGAAAAATGAATTGTGCAACTTCTTTTCAGTAAAAACTGTGCTAAAAACAATATTTGACTGCTTTTGGCATACAAATTCTATGATTTTTATGAAAAATTTCGCTAAAAACAGAAAAAAATCATGCAAAAAGTATAGGGGCACTCTAGAACTGCAATGCGAACGTGGCCCAATTTGAGTTGGTCCCAGTTATGACAGATTAACAACGAGGTGAGTATTTTGACAGCGAAAACGGAAACAAAACAAACGACACGTAATGGATATTTGCTTTTAAAAATATAATTGATGCACCAAAACTTTTGAAATCTGGATCGATTGAATCGGAAGCATCTATCAAGTCATCGATCGAGTAGTATCGCGGTCGTCGTGCTTAAGTTCACGATAAAGTTTACGAAGCTTGAAGCACGATGAGGATGTCCTAGATTTGAAGCCGAAGAAGAGGAATGTTTTGAAGGGAGCACAGAGGAACAGGATAAAATCGATCTCAAAGATGTAAAGAAGAAAAAGGAAGATGATGAAAATTCCGATGGCTGTCCTTAGATGATACTTTTTTAAAACAAATAGGTAGAACAATTATGAAATTAACTTACAATAGGATTGAAATTAAGTGTATTTACAAATCGATTTTATATTCTTCTTCTAATACATTATTAGTTTTCGGTAAGGATTTATTACTTTTATAAATAATTACTGGTTTTATACATTGTAGTATCTGAACAAATAATACACTTGCTAATAATAAGCAACAGTATAATATCTAAAATATTTTAATGTCAGTTACGAAAAATAAAAATAAAATTACTTTTAATTTAGCTTCAAAAGAATACGGTCGTGTTTTATTTATATTAGAAATAAGCAAACATTACATTGGCGACGAGGAAGAAAACCAAACGGTTAGCAAAATAAGGGATACCAAACAATTAACAAAATTATTTAATAAGAAGACGAATATACCAAGCAATTGACAAAGTGATTTAATAAGAACTCGAATTTTATTGGAGGAATGGAAATCGGTGCCGGAGGTACATAATATGTTTAAAGAAACAAAGAATATGTATAAATATTTAAATAATAATGCTTATACATATATGTATGTTTATGTAAGTATGTATGTTTAAGAATGTTTATACACATGCATATACACATTCATATTCATGTACATATATGCAATTAAGTTACATATATTTAAAAAAAATATATGAATGAATAATTGATAGCTTTAATGCATGGTTTTAATACCGAATTTGTGGTTTAAATACCGATTGTGTGGCTTAAATGCCGAAAGTCATAAGGTTTAAATACCGAATACCGATTGTGTGGCTTAAATGCCGAAAGTCACAAGGTTTAAATACCGATTGTGTGGCTTAAATGCCGAAAGTCACAAGGTTTAAATACCGATTGTGTGGCTTAAATGCCGAGTTTAAAAGAAAAAAAAAACAAAATGTTTTACCAACATTTTTTTTTTTTCTAGAAATAAAGGAGTAGTAGTTTTTGTATATTAAATAGAGCTGTCATTTGTATATTGTTTTTCTTTATTTGTTATGTAATATAGAAAATACTAAAATTGGACTGATGATGGCACCTTTCAATTTTGGATTGAATGAAGATAACATTGGACATGAGTGGAGAAATTGGGTCCAATCATTCGATTTCTGCATGAAAGCAAGCGGAATTGAAGATGAAGAGAAGAAATGTTCCTTAATGCTACATTTTGCTGGTAGACAGGTACAGGAAATTTTTTTAAAACTACCGGAAACAGCAAGCAAACGGTTAAAAGGACCAACGGCAAATGAATACGTACTACAGTTGACACCGTATCAAGATGCTTTAGAAAGATTAAATGACTTCTTCTTACCTAAACAAAATGCAACTTATGAACGACACATTTTTCGTTCAATCAAACAAAAAGATAACGAAAATGTAAGTCTTTTTGCTATGCGATTGAAAATACAAGCAGAGCGTTGTAATTTTGGAAATGAACTGGAAGAGAATGTTAAAGATCAAATAATAGAAAAATGTTGTTCCGATACGCTCAGACGAGAAATGTTAAGACTTGGGGATGCTAAATTCGATATCGTTTTACGCACTGCTAATATTTTTGAATCTATAAACAAACAAGAAAAAGTATTCAAAACCAATCCAGAAACAACTGAAGTAAACAAAATAAATGTTCAAAAACAAGAAAAATATGAAAACCGTAAAATCGATCAAAAATGTGAATGCTTCAGGTGTGGATACACAGGTCACCGAGCAAATGATGAAAATCCAGCCATTGGAAAATCATGCAACAAATGCGGCGGACGTAATCATTTTGCAAGTAAATGCAGAGCAAGACGTTTCATTGAACAAAAGTTAGACAATGAGACCAAAAATTACAACTTTAAAAGAAAGAAACTAGAATTTGAAAATCGAGATGACCCACGAGCATTGAAACAAAACGAAAGTTATCACTCAGTTAAATACATAAATAATGATGCTGCACAAACTGATAATAGTGATTACGTATTTTGTATTCATTCAAACGAAGCTGAAAATACAATTATATGCAAAATTGGGGGAATAGAAACAACTGCTATTGTCGATTCTGGTTCAAAGTTTAATCTCATTGATTATAAAGAATGGAAGAACCTAAAGCCAGGAAAATAATTGTTTCAAACCAACGAAAAGAAACCACAAAAGTTTTTAAAGCTTATGGGGGTCAAGTGTTGAAAATTGCTGGCGTATTTGAAGCGAAAATTGAAGTAGCTGGAAAGGAAACAACTGCCGAATTTTATGTTATCCAAGAAGAAAGAAGATTTTTAATTGGTAGCGGCGATACAGCGTTGACATTGGGGATATTGAATATTGGTTATCATGTAAACAAAATTGAGAATACAGACAAAATTGAACCGATGGGAAAAATAATAGATGTTTTGGTGGAAATTCCATTGCGGGAAAATATTAAACCTATCGCACAACCGTACAGACCGATCGCACTGCCTTTGGAAGAAGCAGTTCATAAGAAAATCGAGGAATTGCAAAAACAAGGCATCATTGAGAGGGTCAATGGTCCATCCAAATGGATTTCACCAATGGTTGTTATTCCAAAAGACGATGGGAAAGATATTCGAATTTGTATTGATATGCGCAGAGCCAATGAAGCAGTTCATAGAGAAAATTACCCACTGCCAACAATGGAAAACTTCTTGCCATATATTGGAAATGGTAAAGGAAAGTGCTTTTCAAAATTAGATGCTAAACAGGCATTCCACCAGGTTGAAATTTCTGAAAAATCACGGGAAATAACTACCTTTATCACTAGAAAAGGACTTTTTAGGTACACAAGATTAATGTTTGGCATTACATGCGCTCCAGAAATTTTTCAAAAGATTATGGAACAAATGTTAAATGGTTGCGATGGCTGTCTTATTTACATTGATGACATTCTTTTATATGGTGAAAACGAACACGAACTAAAATAGCGTGTAGAGAAAGTACTCTCAATTTTTAAAAATAAGAACGTAATATTAAACAAAGAAAAATGTGTATACAACGTTAAAGAAATAGTATTTCTTGGACACAAATTATCCGCAAGTGGTATAGCATCAAAAGATGACAAAGTGTTGTCAGTTAAGCAATTTAGAGTGCCAAAATCATCTGAAGAGGTAAGAAGTTTCTTGGGTTTAGTCACATATATAGGAAAATTTATACCAGACTTGGCTACAATTACAGACCCATTGAGATTTCTTACAAGGAAAAACCAATTCTTCAAATGGACTGAACTACAACAAAAAGCGTTTGTCGAACTAAAAAATCATATGACAAACAACATGATGTTAGGGTTCTATGATGTTGATGATAAGACTCAATTGTTTGCTGATGCCAGTCCTGTAGGGCTTGGAGCCGTTTTAGTACAAATTAATCACATTGGACCGAGAATAATTTCATATGCAAGTAAAAGCTTATCGGATGTGGAAAAGTGATACTGCCAAACAGAAAAAGAGGCACTTGCACTTGTGTGGGCTGATTTCACTACTACTTGTTCGGAAGAGAATTCGAACTTATTACAAATCATAAGCCACTACAAGTAATTTTTCTTGCTAAGTCAAGACCATGTGCAAGAATAGAAAGATGGGTCTACGCCTGCAATCTTATAGGTATAAAGTAATATACATAAAAGGCAAACAAAAATATTGCAGATCCACTTTCAAGGTTACTGGATGACAAACATTCCGATTCTACATTTGATGAGCAAGCTGAACACTATGTGAATTGGGTTGCTAATACAACAACTCCAAAAGCATTAAAATTATATGAAATAGTGGAACAATCCAAGAAGGATCCGATCATTACGGCAATGAAAGAAGCCATTTACGAAAACATTTGGGTTGAATCACTGAAACCATTTAAGCCATTTGAATGTGAGTTTTGTTTTACTGGTGATATTCTGTTACGTGGCACTCGCATTGTGATGCCAGAAGCTCTTCGTGAAAGAACAATTCAGCTTTCACATGAGGGACATCTTGGTATGACTGTAATGAAAAATCGTTTACGTTCAAAAGTATGGTGGCCAAAGATGGATCAACAAACAGAAGATTTTGTAAAAAAAATGTTATGGCTGTACTTTAGTTGCTGCTCCTTATGCACCTGAACCAATAAAAAGGAAAGAACTACCAACACACATGGCAACATTTAGCTATTGATTACCTTGGTCCATTGCCAACAGGGCATAATTTACTCGTAGTTGTAGATTACTACAGTCGGTTTGTTGAAATAGAAATAATGAAGAAAATCGATACCTCAGAAACTATTAAACGATTGCAAGTTATTTTTGCTCGCTTCGGACTGCCTCTTTCCATAACAGCAGACAACGCTAAGCAACTAACTGGCGAAGAGTTTCAAAACTATCGCGATGAAAATAACATTAAGTTAATTAGTACTATTCCTTACTGGCCACAGCAAAATGTAGAAGTAGAACGGCAAAATCGCTCAATACTTAAACGTTTGATTATCAGTCAAAACACTGGAGGGAATTGGATTGCCGATTTGCAAAAATATCATCTAATGTACATATCTACACCTCATTCTACAACACTTAAAACTCCAGCTGAGCTGTTGTTCGGTCACAATATTCGAGATAAAATTCCAACAATAAACCAAACATTAGAAAAAGATGAAGAAACTAGCGATCGTGACAAAGAGAAGAAGGAAAAGGAGAAGAACTATGCTGATAGCAGACGCAACACCAAAGAAATAAATATTCAGAAAGGTGACGAAGAAACCTAAGAGAGACCAAAGAGAAAATAAAACAAACAAATTATCTTCACCCTTCGACCCCACAATTTATAAAGTACTCAATCGAAAAGGAAGTGAGGTTACAATCGAAGCCCCAGAAACAAAAAAACAGTATCGTCGAAATGTGGCTCATCTAAAAAAAATAAATGATGACGAACCAGTTTCTAAGAGGTTAACACGTTTAACGACAAGGCAACAAAATACATAGTAACATGAAACGAAAATAATTGCATTTTTAAACTTTGTTAAATTATAAAAAGAAAAGAGTAATGTAGTATCTGAACAAATAATACACTTGCTAATAATAAGCAACAGTATAATATCTAAAATATTTTAATGTCAGTTACGAAAAATAAAAATAAAATTACTTTTAATTTAGCTTCAAAAGAATACGGTCGTGTTTTATTTATATTAGAAATAAGCAAACATTACATACATTCTTTTTTATTAACTTTGAACCAGGAATTAAAAAAACATAATTTTAGGCAAAAGTTTTTATATCTTAAACATTTACAAGAATAAAATATCATTAATAGAATAATAATTGTTCCCACAGAATAAGTAAGGATACTAAAATGACAAGTTGGATTTGGTCGTAGAAATAGTTCTGTTAATTTTCCTTTTATAACATCAATTCGATGTGCTGTGTTCGATAATTAGTTCAAATTAAGATTCGAGATTCTAATGGGGTCTATGGCCTTAAAAGCTAAAATATATTTCAAGTTGTCGTAGGTACAACAATCATCTTGACTTAGGTCTTTTCCTAAGATTTTATTATCATATTCTCCTGTTAATTCTAAATCGGGTATAAGTATAGTATTAAGCATTTGTGCTCTGCATTTTTTATTTTTTAGAGTAAGTGTTCCAACTCCCTTAAATGTGATATCTTCTAATATTCCACAAGTAATAGTGACTATTGTTGGTTTGGTAAGAACGTATAACCAAGTATTGTGCTTTTTATGCCAAATTTCTAAATCTTGATTAACTGCTTTCATTTTACATTGCTTGACTTTATTAAATAGAAAAATGTCCGTTTCGCAAATTGAATTTATGTACGGATTCATTAAAGTAATTTGTTTACATAGTTTTTGTGGTCCTATCGTTATGCAATCTTTATCAATTTCATCAAAAATTGCGGCCTTAGATTTTGTGTTTGAAATTAATAAATATTTTGTCTTTGGGTTAACTATGATGGTTGTTAATAATTTTGTTTGTGGAAATGGTATTATGTTAAATAGTTCGTACTCTTCCTGATTGGTTATTGGTACCTTAATTATAAAAATGAGTTGGTCACTTTGTACAAACGAGGATATTTTTGAAATTTCTAATAGAATATTAATATTCTCTTCTTTTAAATGAACTGGGTAAAACATTCCCATTGGTAAATTTACTTCAGATTCTTTTAATTTAGATACAAATATTTCAGCTGGAATAACAGGAGGATGTATTTTTCCTAATTTTGTGAACATAATTATGTTTACTAATAAATTGAGGTCAATTTCTGTGTCTATAACTAGCATACTAAAGTAATTAACCATTTCTAAAGTGTGTTCTAAATTTTGTTTTAAGTTAATTAAATTATTATTTATTTTACTTAGACCTTCGTTAATTTCAGTTTCGGCTCTTTTTAGTTCTTGCATGGTTTTATTAAAATTGTTAACTGTATTACTCAAAATAGTTGTTTGGTCTTCTAAAATTGTGATACTCTCCTTTTGTTTATATTCTAATTCTCCATATATAAAATCAGAGTCTTTTTGATCCATTGTTCCAAATATTATTTTCGATCCCGAGCCTATAATGTTTATTAATCCTCGTTTTGTTCTGTGGTATTTACCAATTAAATGTAATAAATTAAAATATGAAGTTTCTATGATTGTTATTCTATTTTTAATAGTTTTGAGCATTCTAATGTTTTATGTTGTGAACAGAGGAATGTAAATTCTTCATAATAATTTTTTATAAGAATTTGTCTATGTGATAAAAATTATGTGTTCAAATACGTTACTAAATTCCATGTCTGATCATATAAGTGAACTTCCGCTATTTTTTCGTAGTATATTCCTGTCATGTGTCACAAATCGTTAATTACAAAATTCCTGTTATTATCCTGCTGGCCTTCAGCCAATACTGTTGCAATGTATTTTGCCCAATTTATCACCCTTAGTGATAATAATTATTATAAAAAAAAGAAAACGAAAGTAAAAGAACACTTGAACACGAAACGAATTAAATACCACGGAAATAAAATGTGCCGATCTGTCAAAGTACAGCGGCGAAGAAGCGAAAGGCAAAAATTGCAACACGCAGCAGGTTAAGTGCTGCCACCACGACGAGCTCAGTAAGGGGGTGGGTTCAGTACACAATTTAATTAATCGAAGGGTCGATTAATTAAGTTGCTCGCGATTTAGTTGATACCACTTTGATATCAGAAAGAAATAATTTTATTGAAATTGCCACAGGGGCGTTCTTACGTTAAGTAAGTAAAAGGGCGCCAGCAATTTTTTCTGAAAATAATAAAAAGGAAATTGCAAACCTTTAAGAAGAACAACGAGAAGAAATACCAACACAACGATAAAACCACTGTAGAAATAAAAAAAAAGAACAGAATGGATACCTTTTTAGATAAATTTATTAATTTAAATCTGCCTGAGAAACCTTACAAGAGTAGGACTAAAACTCAGGATCTTTTCAATATTAAATAACTGTATGGACAATGGACCGTTAAGGTCTTAATTCCCACAAATAAAATTGGGACAAAAAAAAAGAATTAAACCAATTAACACCAAAAATAACTTTTCTACTTATCTTTTCTTTTCCAGTTTTTCCTCTATGATCCTCAAATTGCTCCTCTTTTTTTTTTCCTTCCTTTCCTTCCTTCTTTTACTAATTTTCTTTTCCTTCTTTCTTTTTTTTTTTCACGACACTACTGATTCTTAAAATTTTTCTCAATTTTTTTCCACAATCTTTGCTTGATATCACCCAAAAACTTTTGGTCTCAACACCATGAATGCTTGCCAAGAATTGACGGCCAGATTCCAAGATCTGTCCTGTCTCTTCTTTTCATCTCCCGCCATTTTAGCTTTCAGCCAATATGGAGTGGCGGATTTCAATCACATCATCAACAGCCAATCGGAGATCGGCTTGTTGATCTCAACTTGTGATGAAATACTCGCGATCCTGCTTACTCGCCATTTCCTCTCACAGCTAAATGCAAGTCATCCTGGAATTCGCCGCCCGCTGGATTCACTTCCAGGTCACGACGATTCCAGGAGCTGCATTCAGCCACCCCCACTTTCTACTTCGATATCGTAACAAGACTAAGAAACTTAAAATTGAGAAAAATCTTTTCCTTTACTTTACCTTAACTTTAACTTTGACTTACTAACCGCGCGAAAGGAAAGAAAAAGAAAATAGTTACAATTTGGGATCTGTTAACTAAACCCGACTAAGTTTCCCGAGACTTAACCGTCCATCAGTCCATACAATTTGTTTACGAGTTTTACAAATAATTAATAATATCAACGTTAAACAAACAAAATTATCAATGTAAATAAAAGAAATTAAATATATACAAAATGAATTTAACTAAAAAATATAAGTTTACAATTTTCATAAAATTTTAAGTTGGGCCGTAGGCCATTCTCCATTTGGAGTAACTTCTCGCGCAACTTTTCCGTATGCATCTACCAGACCGTCCATCTGGTTTGGTTTCACTTGAATGGAAACCAACCTTCTTTTTAAACCTGAAACGAGACTTGGTATTTTTTTCCTCACGAAAATGACAGAGAGAACCATGGTCAGAAGGACTATGGCCGTCCCGCTCTCTCTCATCCTCGTGTAGAAGGAATGTGACATTTGTCAAATCAAATAAATAAACAAAACAAAAGTGAGCAAGTGGATGCAAAATGCATCATCTTTATTAAAAATTAAAATTAAAAAGTAAAAGAACTTGTTGCGTTCAATTATAACGCAACAAATCCCACCCTTTCCTCCTTGAAAAGGTGTTTGTTCATAATACAAACAAGATTACTTAAAAGGGACTTCCAATATTTATTCGTTTTCCGCTAATGACGTAAATGGCTTCAGATCTTTTATGTGCCAAGTGCCACGATCTTTGCCGTTGTCATCTTCCAGAACATAAGTCCAGGGAGATAACCTTTTTGAGATTTTAAAAGGGCCCACAAACTTTGGTGCCAATTTAGCCGCGTAGTAATTTGCAGCATCGGACAAAACAAAATTTCTTCGCCATACCAGATCATTCGGGAGATATTGAGTATCTCTCCTCCTGAGATTGTATGTCTCGGCGGACTTCTTAACCGCTACTCTTAATTTTGTTGCTATCTCTATTCTTAACTTCCTGAACCGTTCTTCAATGGTTCCTCCCTCGACTCTCCTATTCCCTTCAATACTCTCACTCCTAATACCTTCGTAATTCCCACTCGTTGACATCTCTTTTCCAAAGTTTGCATAGTACGGACTAACACCTAGAACTTCATGTTGGGATGTGCGTATAGCACAAGCTACCTTAGCTAACTGAGAATCCCAGACTCGGTGATTCTCTGAAACATACGCTCTTAAAGTTGTTTTAATAATTTGGTTAATCCTCTCGGCAGGATTAGCCTGTGGATGGTAATGCGGAGTAAACCTAATTTTCGACGAATAACCCTCACAAAGTGTCCTTAACTCCCTACTCTTGAACTGTGGACCATTGTCACAAATGACAATCTTGGGAACTCCAAATAACAGAAAAACATTATCTTCTAATTCTTTACATACCGCCTTTGCGGTGGCTGTCCTAAGTGGAAACAAAAAAGGAAATTTGGTAAGATAATCTACTACTGTTAAGATATACATAAATCCTCTGTTGGACTTAGGTAAGGGCCCTACTAAATCTACGCTAATCATCTCCCAAGGAGATGATGCTCCTACTCTCTCAGTCATAAGACCGGCTGGCTTGTCATTGATCGGTTTCACTTGTTGGCATATACTACATTTCCTAACGTATTTAATGACGTCTGTTCTCATCTTAGGCCAATAATATTTAGCTCCTACTCTCGCGAACGTTTTCCTCACCCCCATGTGTCCCGCTAGTGGACTATCGTGACACTCTTTCAAAACTCCTATCCTATCTTTCTTTCCTACTACTAACTTCCACTCTTCGTTATTGTCATGTACGATCACATGATTCGACTTTACAAATTTGTATAACTTGCCATTGTCTACTCTCCAATTCGGAAAAGCTAACGGATTAGACTCAACTGAAGAAACCATCTTAGCCACCCAAGGGTCCTTATCCTCATCTGAAATCCCAGCTAACTCTGGAACTCCCCGAGATAACATGTCTGGTACGACATGTTCTTTCCCTTTCCTATGAATGATTTCAAAATCAAACTGTTGGAGCCGAACTGCCCAACGCGCAAGTCTACCTTGTGGATCTTTCATATTGCTCAACCAAATTAAGGAATAGTGATCCGTTACGACCGTAAACCGAACTCCTTCGATATAAGGCCGTAACTTCTCGACCGCCCATAGAACTGCCAAACATTCCTTTTCCGTAGTGGAATAATTTCTTTCACTTCTATTAAGTGACCTACTTAAGTAACAAATTACTTTCTCCCCCTCTTCAAATGTTTGGGTGAGTACGGCCCCGATGCCGTAGTCGGATGCATCTGTCTGAACGACAAATGGAAGCTTGAAATCTGGACATGTCAAAATTGGAGCCGTGATTAAGCATTCCTTTGCTTTTCGAAAACTATCTTCACATTCCTGTGACCAATCGAATTTCCTACTCTTTTTCAACAAATCTGTCAAAGGCCTAACTAGTGTTGCGAAATTCGGTACGAAGCGTCTGTACCATGAAACTGTCCCTATGAAACTCCTAACTTGTTTTACATTTTTAGGTGCAGGAATTTTGATCATACCATCTACTTTTTCTGGGTCCACGTGTAACCCGTTTTTGTCGACTACATAACCTAAAAACTTGAGTGAAGGTCTACAAAAATTACATTTGTCGCGGCCTACTTTCAACCCTGCCTCTCGTAATCTCCTAAGAACCTCACCTAAAATCTCTAAGTGTTTTTCAAATGTATCTGTGACGATAATAATATCATCCAGATACACGAAGACGAATGGTTCCAACTCAGGCCCTAGAACACTATCGATGAAACGCTGCCATGTTGCAGGCGCGTTGTGTAATCCAAAAGGCATTCTTTTGAATTGAAAGAGACCCCTACCAGGTACCGTAAAGGCAGTGTACTTCCGCGATTCCAATGCCATTGGAATCTGCCAGTAAGCGGACTTAATGTCCAACGATGTTAAAAATTTGGCATTCCTAAGTTTATCTAAAATAGCCGAAATTATCGGCAACGGATACGCATCCCTTTCTGTCACCTGGTTAACCTTCCTAAAGTCGACACAAAACCTAAAACTATCATCTTTTTTCCTAATGAGAACAATTGGGGAAGCCCAAGGACTGTTTGATTTCCCAATCACGTCCTCTTCCAACATCTCCTGAAGTGATCTATCTATATGTTCCTGCATTGCCGGCGAAACCGGGTAATACCTTTGCTTAATCGGCTCAGATGAAGTTTTAATGACATGTTCTACCATTGTTGTTACTCCTAATCCCTCTGGCATATTCCTAAAAGCATTCTCGACTAAATGTTTAAGTTTCCCTTTCTGATCCTCGTCTAATTCAGACTCCTCTGTGATAGACGTAGTATCTATCGAGGCCACTATCTCCTGGCTCGAAAAACTCCACATGTTTGAACGTAAATCCGGGACTATACCCGATAATGCCCAAAAATCGGCACCTAAAATCAACGCATGCGGTAGGTTGGGAATGACTAAGCATTCAATCAGAATTGACCTACTCTCTACAACAATGGGTATTTTAACTGTTCCTAAAACTCCTATACTTGCACCATCTGCTAAGTGAACTTCCCTAACATTTGAACTATCTAATTGTAATCCTACATCTTTTAAAACATGCCATGCGTCCCTACAAATAATTGTTCGCGATGCTCCAGAATCTAGTAATCCTAAAAACCTAAAACCATAAATATTAACTCCTAAAAACGGACGTCTATCTTTACCACTAGAATCTAATGTGAAACCTAACCTAACTTTGCAAACCAACTGGTCGCCAGCAGGCCACCTCCCTAACTCTGACGCCGGCGCTCTTGCCCTGCTGGCCCAAGAGTCCGTTGCCCGTTTCCCGACGAGCAGCGTCTACAATTTTGCCTTGTGGTCCCTACAGTACCACAACCAAAACAGCGCCTAGGAGCGGAACAGGTATTAGCAAAATGGCCTACCCTGTTACATTTAAAACAACGATTGGTTCTATTGGGTGGGGGAACAGGATTAACCGCAACTCGAGTATCCGATACCGAGGCGATATAAGCAACATCCGGCTCCAAAGCCGACCTGTTGCGATAAGAGGGTGGAGGAACGAACGACTCGACATTTGCCCTAATGGTTTCCAGCCTTCTGCCCAAGGCCACCAAATCGTTGACTGACTTAATGTCAGCTAAACCTAGCTGTGTCTGGTAGAATGGAGCTATATTCTTCATGAGAATAGCCAACTTTCTATTCTCACTCAGAGGCTCCGAAAAACGTTTGAAAAGAGTCTGCATGAGCGCAACGTACATGCCTATTGACTCTTCCTTACCCTGGGTTCGACGCCTGACCTCATCCAACAAGAGATCATTATAGTTGGAGGGCAAAAACTCCAACTTCAATTCCCTAACCAACTCTTTCCATGTTGAAGCCGTGTCCCTAATCGCCCTAAACCAGAGGAGCGCCTTCCCAGTAAACAAATCCACCGCTGACCTGTAAATTGCTTCCTCAGAAACACCACGAGCCTCCCTCAATTCTTCAATTCGTTCGATAAAAGAGTTCACTGATGAACCACACCGTTCACCAGAGAACTGCACGTTCCACTTGTATGGTCGCTCGGGGTTCCGGTCACGGGGTGTATCACCCTGTATTTGGAACCCACTAGAGCTCGTTCGTTGGCCGACTGACGCAGCTGGCGCTTCCAAATCTGCTGTCGACATTGTTGATTGGTTATTATTATTATTATTATCATTAACATTTTTAGGAGGTTCCATCACCTCCTCTACCTCGGACAATTTAGCCATCAACAGTAAAATTTCCCCCCTTAAATCCGCTACCTCGTTAACCTCATCAGACGATTCTGCCTTCGCCCTAGAGATCCTACCTAACGACCACTCGATTTTTGTCAACACTTTCTGGTAATCCGACGACTTCGGATTTTTCGATACATTTGGAAGCAAATCCCTAATTTCTAAAATTTTCGCCCTAACCGCCTTCGAATCCTCTTCAAATGAATATGGATAGTGAGGACTATCCGAAGAAATTGAACCAGTCCGTTCCAACATGCGACTAGCCCTGAGAGTCATCCTCATCTCATCCACCTTAGACCCTTCCTTTAGCCCCCGCGCTCGTAACTCATAAACAAGTTCTTCTTTAGAAAGTCTGTTTATATCCATCCTGACAAAAGAAAAGTATTTCCAAAAGAAAACTACAAAAACAAATTTTATTCAAAACCGTTGAAAACAAAAACACCCTTTAACTGGAACAAAACAACGATGACTACTATGCCCAATCAAATTAATAAAACGATCGATGCTTGTAACAAAGAGAATCTTAAGGAAAATCTCAACCTCAATGCAAAACGAAATTAAAAGCAATGAGAAGAAAAAAAAAATAATAACTAAATCCAATAACAACAAAAAAAATTAGCAATAGAAAAAGAAAATATGGCAACACCACTAAAGTAGATTCAAATAAATTTTGAGATAACCAACAAAAAACAATATGATAACACCGGCAAAAAAAAATAATAATATTCAAATTAATTTTAAGCAGCCAAAAAAATATTATGGTCACACCAATAAAAAAAACTAAGAAAACCTAAAAGAAAATCAATACAATAACCCCAGCAAAAATTATTTAAAATTAATTTTAAGAAAATAAGAAAAATAAAAAAAGTTAATACGGTAACCCCAGTAAAGAAAAAAAAAATCAAATAAATTTAAAAAACTAAAAGAAAATCAATATAATAAAATTATTTTAAAATTAATTTTAAGAAAATAAATAAAGTTAATATGGTAACCCCAGTAAAAAAATATTAAAATTAATTGAGATCAAAAATAAGTTGATATGATATCAATAAAAAAAACGAATAAATTTTAAGAAAACCTACAAAAAAAAGTCAGTATGGTAACTCCAGGAGAAAAATTATATTCAAATCAATTTTAAGAAACAAAAGAAGTTAATCTGATAACACCAATACGAAAAAATATTAAAATTTAATAAAATTCAATATAGCACGAAAAGAACCGTCAATAAAACAAAAGGACTTGAAATTATTTACGCACCACAATTATAATCCAATTGATATTGACTTGAATATATGAATATATATATATATAGGTACATAGAACTGATCAAAAGGTCACCTTCAAAATGAACCCCAAATCCCAACTATCACTCAGTCTATATAAATATATGTATATATGTATGTATATATGTATTTTTTTTGCAATTAAATTATAAAAATGGAAAACAAGAAAACAAAATAAAAAGAAAATCACTCACTCATTAAAATACTGAAAACCTTCAATTATTGTGCCAATCAAAAAGACAATTTCCACTGATGTTTCACTTCGAGTTCCACAAGATTTTTCCTTGATTTAACTTCACTGATATCTCATTAAAATATTGAAAACCTTCAATTATCGAGCCAATCAAAAGACAATTTCCACTGATGTTTCACTTCGAGTTCCACAAGATTTTTCCTTGATTTAACTTCACTGATATCCTGTAGAAAGCAAAAGAAAATTAGCAGTACCAATTTCAAAGTAAAAAAAAGCAAAGAAGTCACAAACTTAGCTACAGAAACAGACACCAAGACACAGCACAAGATATCCAGAACAACGAAGTAAATTTTTCTTTTTACAAGCCCCACGTTATGGGCGTCAATTTGTTGCAATGTATTTTGCCCAATTTATCACCCTTAGTGATAATAATTATTATAAAAAAAAGAAAACGAAAGTAAAAGAACACTTGAACACGAAACGAATTAAATACCACGGAAATAAAATGTGCCGATCTGTCAAAGTACAGCGGCGAAGAAGCGAAAGGCAAAAATTGCAACACGCAGCAGGTTAAGTGCTGCCACCACGACGAGCTCAGTAAGGGGGTGGGTTCAGTACACAATTTAATTAATCGAAGGGTCGATTAATTAAGTTGCTCGCGATTTAGTTGATACCACTTTGATATCAGAAAGAAATAATTTTATTGAAATTGCCACAGGGGCGTTCTTACGTTAAGTAAGTAAAAGGGCGCCAGCAATTTTTTCTGAAAATAATAAAAAGGAAATTGCAAACCTTTAAGAAGAACAACGAGAAGAAATACCAACACAACGATAAAACCACTGTAGAAATAAAAAAAAAGAACAGAATGGATACCTTTTTAGATAAATTTATTAATTTAAATCTGCCTGAGAAACCTTACAAGAGTAGGACTAAAACTCAGGATCTTTTCAATATTAAATAACTGTATGGACAATGGACCGTTAAGGTCTTAATTCCCACAAATAAAATTGGGACAAAAAAAAAGAATTAAACCAATTAACACCAAAAATAACTTTTCTACTTATCTTTTCTTTTCCAGTTTTTCCTCTATGATCCTCAAATTGCTCCTCTTTTTTTTTTCCTTCCTTTCCTTCCTTCTTTTACTAATTTTCTTTTCCTTCTTTCTTTTTTTTTTTTCACGACACTACTGATTCTTAAAATTTTTCTCAATTTTTTTCCACAATCTTTGCTTGATATCACCCAAAAACTTTTGGTCTCAACACCATGAATGCTTGCCAAGAATTGACGGCCAGATTCCAAGATCTGTCCTGTCTCTTCTTTTCATCTCCCGCCATTTTAGCTTTCAGCCAATATGGAGTGGCGGATTTCAATCACATCATCAACAGCCAATCGGAGATCGGCTTGTTGATCTCAACTTGTGATGAAATACTCGCGATCCTGCTTACTCGCCATTTCCTCTCACAGCTAAATGCAAGTCATCCTGGAATTCGCCGCCCGCTGGATTCACTTCCAGGTCACGACGATTCCAGGAGCTGCATTCAGCCACCCCCACTTTCTACTTCGATATCGTAACAAGACTAAGAAACTTAAAATTGAGAAAAATCTTTTCCTTTACTTTACCTTAACTTTAACTTTGACTTACTAACCGCGCGAAAGGAAAGAAAAAGAAAATAGTTACAATTTGGGATCTGTTAACTAAACCCGACTAAGTTTCCCGAGACTTAACCGTCCATCAGTCCATACAATTTGTTTACGAGTTTTACAAATAATTAATAATATCAACGTTAAACAAACAAAATTATCAATGTAAATAAAAGAAATTAAATATATACAAAATGAATTTAACTAAAAAATATAAGTTTACAATTTTCATAAAATTTTAAGTTGGGCCGTAGGCCATTCTCCATTTGGAGTAACTTCTCGCGCAACTTTTCCGTATGCATCTACCAGACCGTCCATCTGGTTTGGTTTCACTTGAATGGAAACCAACCTTCTTTTTAAACCTGAAACGAGACTTGGTATTTTTTTCCTCACGAAAATGACAGAGAGAACCATGGTCAGAAGGACTATGGCCGTCCCGCTCTCTCTCATCCTCGTGTAGAAGGAATGTGACATTTGTCAAATCAAATAAATAAACAAAACAAAAGTGAGCAAGTGGATGCAAAATGCATCATCTTTATTAAAAATTAAAATTAAAAAGTAAAAGAACTTGTTGCGTTCAATTATAACGCAACAATACCCAGCAAATAAGGCTTTGTATTATTGATATTGTATTTAACTGTCTTATTATTTCTTTTAAAGGTAACATTAGTAGCATTTGCTGTAATGACAATATAAGGTCCCTGATACAAAGGATCAAATTTAGTTTTTTGTGGAATTTTTATGAATATCTTATCTTCTGGCCTATATAGGTTTTTTGGTTTAATGTTTTATCGTGTTTTATAATGTTGTATCTTAGATTTTTCTTTTGACTTTATAATGTTTTCTCTAGCTATTTCTTGCGATTTGCTAATTTAATTTTTTATTTCGTTACTAAATTCACCATAACACAATTCATTTCTTGTAAGAACAGAATTGGGTAATTCGGTTTTATAACCAAAACCTAATTCGTAAGGAGTAAAGTTTGTACTTGAATGAACATTGGTGTTATAAGAAAAATTTGCATAATTGATTAATTTATCCCATTCACCAGAATCGGTAAAATTTCTTAAATATTCTGTAAGTGTTGCATGCACTCTTTCCAATGCCCCATTTGTTTGTGGGTAATAAGGACTTGTGTTTAATTTTTTGATTTTAAGAAGTTTGCATACATTTTGTATTACTGAACTCATAAAATTTGCACCTTGGTCAGTGAGAATGGATGAGGGAATTCCATATTTTGAAATAAAGTGATGAAATAGTGCATTTGCGATAGTTATTGCTTCCTGATTAGGTATTGCAATAAAACAAGTGAATTTAGTTAAACCGTCTTGAATTGAAAGGACATATTTATTTCCTAACAAAGTCTCTTTTAATGGACCGAATATGTCTAAGGATATTCTTTCAAATAATTTCTTGCTTGAAGTTGTAATTAACATAGGATTTTTTATAGGTTTTCTATTTATTTTATTAGTCTGGCATTTGATACAACATTTAACATATTTTTCTATGTCTTTATTCATATTTTTCCATTTAAATATCGTTCGCAAGGATTTTATCATTCTTAGTATACCTGCATGACCGCTTATTTTAGAATTATGTTCTTCTCTTAAAATTTGATCTATTTCTTGAGGTTTTGGAATTATGACTTCATTTTTTTCAACATATTTTACTTCAATGTTGTTTTCGGAAAATTTGGAAAAAGTTAAAACTAATAATTGCTTTTCGTGAACATCATAAATTTTTGTTATATAAAGTTTTTGTATTTGTGACAAATATCAACTAGTTCGTTGATCATCTCTGTTATTTTACTTAAATCAGCGTCTTCCCTTTCGTTTTCTATAATTATCAAATGAATAGTTTTTTGATTACATATTTGGGATTTAATTACTGAACCTAGTTCTTTGGGTTCTTTGGATAATAAGTCTTTTTCGTTTAAATTCATAAGTCTATTGGAATATGTTGGACTCTCAAAGAAAATATCTGTAAAATTCAAGATTATGCCATCTGAAAATGTTTTATTTTGGGTTATTTCCGTTCGTAATCTCTTATTTATGTTACTATTTGTATCAGTTGAGGTTGACGGGATTTCACGCAAAATGCCTCTTATTTCTTCTTCTTCTATTGGATTAACATTTTTAATTCTACTCAAACAATCGGCCTGAGTATTTGTTGAACCTTTTTTATACACGATTTCGTAGTCGTATTCAGCTAGTTTTAGTCGCCATCGTATGAGTCTACTTCCGGGATCCTTCACACTATAAAGCCAAGTTAATGGTTTGTGATCAGTTTGTATTATAAACTTTGTGCCATACAAGTATGGACGGAAGTGTTTAACGGCCCAAACTATAGCCAAACATTCTTTTTCAGTAGTGGAGAAATTTCCTTCGGATTTGTTTAAAGTTCTTGATGCATATCTTATGGGAAGTAATTTATCATCATATTTTTGGGATAGAATTGCTCCTACAGCAAAATTGGATGCATCTGTAGTTAAATAAAATATTTCTTTAAAATTGGGATACTGCAGAATTGGTTCGTTCATTAAGGCAGTTTTTAGTTGGTCAAATGCATTTTGCTGTTCTACTGACCAATTAAATGAAGAATTCCTCTTTAATAATTTAGTTAAATTCTGGGATATTTTTGAGAAATTTGGAATAAATCTCCGGTAATATCCTACCAGACCTAATAATTGTTAAATTTCTTTTGGAGTAGTTGGTGCTTTATAATTTCGTATTACTTTAATTTTATCCTCATTTGGCTTTAACCCTTCTTGAGAAATTATATGTCCCAAATAGCAAACTTCTTGCCTTAGGAATTCGCACTTGTCTGGTTGCAATTTTAAATTTGCTATTCTTAACTGGCTGAAAACACTAGATAATTTATTTTTATGATCTTCTAACGAAGATGCATATACGACTATGTCATCTAAGTACACGATCATTTAATACCTTGTATACCTGCTAAAACTACATTCATCAGTCTTTGAAAGCAAGCAGGAGCGTTTTCAGTCCAAAGGGCATTCTTCAAAATTCATAGTGCCCCGTTGGAGTAGAAAAAGCGGTTTTTTGCCTGTCATCTTTCTGCAAAGATATCTGATGAAAGCCTGAAGCTAAATCAAGCGTAGTAAAATATTCAGAATTACCTAATTGGTCTAGGATATCGCTTATGTTGGGTAGTGGAAAATTATCGGTTACCGTAATTTCATTTAATTTACGGTGTTACACTTTTTTATCTTAATTGCGAAGAGGTATTATATTATTTATTATTATTGATAATTATTTGAAACAAATTATCAAAACAAAACTAAACTAAAAATAAACTAAATCGGCGACGGCTGCGTAGCGACGAACGACGACGCACGCAACGAAACCAGCCACTCGCACTCAACCGAGTACGAATGCGACACAAAGGAGAGAACGAAAAAAGTGCAACAATACAGCTCGTTAAAGAAGCTGCAACCGCGGCTGCTCAGCTGGGCTGGGTTCTTTTGGAAGAATTTGTTTATAAATTATAACAATGTTGATTGATTTCTAAATCAATCAAATTGTTACAATTTGGAAATAAGTTATTGCAAGTACCTACAGTGGGGTACGTTGCAATAAAAATGGGCGCCAGGAATTTTTTTTAAAGCCGAAAAAGAAAATTCCAAAACTCTTTATGATAAGTGAAACGATAATAAACAAAGACACAACGCACGTTTGGTTTTAAATGTAATATTTATTTCTTTGGGAAACCGTGGGATTGAAGATCCCTGGACTAAAACCCAAAATGTTTTCAAAATAAAAGTTAGAAAAAAATTACAATAAAATTGAAATTGAAGTTAAACAAAGAACCAAAGAAAATTCAAATGAAACAAAGAAAACAACTCGCAAAAGAAAATGGGTTCTTAATACCGGCCGCGTCTTGAAAAAAATATGTAAACTCGAAAAGAACAAATAAACGACAGAAACAAATTACTTATCTTTTTTTTTCTTCCTATTTTCCTCTTTCTCCCGATCCTCACACCTCGATCCTCAAATCTTCAATTTTCCTTTTTAATTTCCTCGATTTCCTGACCTTTTATCCTTCTCCTCGATTTTTCCTTTTCCTCAAACAAAAATTCCTCGAACTTTTTTTTTTTTCTTCACTGCTCGCTTGTAAGGCTCTATCAAGAGTCTTCCAAGCTAATTCCCAAAACTAATTTTTCCTCCCTCGACCATTCCAGTCACACACACATTCATCCAACACAAGCATTCGTTTTCGTGATTGTCGGTCACGGTATCGCGGCTTCCTGGAAGCTTTACGCTCATCAGGAAAGCCACCGTTGTTGACTCTCAGCGAAACTTTGCTTTCACACACACAAACACGGTTTCGACAAGTTGTTGGATGAGTTTCCAAAACTTGCCGAAACATAATGGTGAGTTCAGACCCCTTCCCACCTATTCTTATTTTTCGAGAAAGTTCAAAGAAAAACAAAAATCGAGAAGAAGTCTAAACTAGGCATTTTCCTATTACTATTAATTGCGCGCGAGGTTCGAGGTGTGAATTTCGTACCAAATGATAAATTAAGCTACTTTAAAACGCGGCGTTAAAAACCCATTTTGTACATACATAAACAATTTAATATTAATTTAATGAATCTACGTTAAAAGTTAAAATGTTACAATAAGATCTGTTGTTGTTGTTGTTTAAGTAAGGGTCCGCCTGACCTCAGACTTCTTCGGCTCATCCGCCGGCATTTTCGACCTTGTCGAAAGAACTCGTTCCCGTTCTCGAACTCGATCACCTGCTTTGTTGCTTTTGCAAAATAAAGGCTAGGTACACCTGTGGTTGATGAGACCATGGTTGCCCTCAACTTTGCCGATATTTTGCAGCCACAACGAGAAAAAGAAAACAGCCAAAGGCTGGTTTTTGTTGCGTTAAAATTTACCGTAACAAATCCCACCCTTACCTCCCAAGAAATGTGTTTACTTTTCGAGAAAAGCAAACCATTTCTTAAGGCTCAGCCAGGTGTAGACAACAACAACAAAGGACCATCATTACATTTAAAAGAAAAAGAAAAAAAATCATTAGTATGGCACGTTAAGTAAACAAAAATGACAATGAACAATCAAAAAAAAATACTACAACAAAAGGGACTTGACTCAAATATCAACAACCGGTTTTAAATCTTTAACGTGCCACGTCCCACGCTCTTTACCATGATCATCTACCAAATGATATGTCCAAGGTGACATTCTCTTGCTGACCTTGAAAGGTCCTACAAATTTGGTCGCCAACTTTGCCGCGAAATAATTTGCTGCATCGGACAGCGCGAAGTTCCTACGCCAAACGAGATCACCCGTGTGATATTGCGCGTCCCTCCTACGTAAATTATAAGTCTTTGCAGCCTTCTTTCCCGCTGCTTCCAACTTCCTAGCTATGTCCTCTCTCAGTTTCCGAAACTGCCTATTAATTTCCGTACTATCTGGGTCCCTATCGCTATCCCTAATTCCTACATCATGGCCACTAGTTACCATGTTCCTACCGAAATTTGCGAAGTATGGCGACACACCTAAAACCTCATGTTGCGAAGTTCGCATTGCACAGGCCACATTTGCCAGTTGCGAATCCCAACTCCGCTGATTTTCCGAGACATACGCCCGGAGCGTAGTCTTAATAATTTGATTAATCCGTTCCGCCGGATTTGCTTGCGGATGATAATTCGCCGTAAACCGAAGTTGTGACCCGTACGCTTCGCTAAGCGTTTTCAGTTCCTTGCCACGGAACTGGGGACCGTTGTCACAGACGATCCACTTAGGAATCCCGAAAAGAAGAAACACGTTTTCTTCCAACTCCCGACATACCGCTTTCGCCGTTGCGGACCGTAACGCGAACAACAAAGGGAATTTAGTGAAATAGTCGACGACCGTTAAAATATAAACGAACCCTCGCGACGATTTTGGTAATGGACCCACCAAGTCCACGCAAATCATTTCCCACGGTTGGGAATTCCCTACTCTTTCGGTCATTAGACCAGCTGGTTTTTCATTCACCGGCTTCACACTTTGGCAAATTTTACAAGCCCTAACATACCTCGTAATATCACTCCTCATTTTGGGCCAGTAATATTTTTCTGCTATCCTAGCAAAAGTTTTCTTAACGCCCATGTGTCCTGAAAGCGGAGCATCATGGCACTCGTTAAGAATTCTCGACCTATCATTTTTCCCTAACACTAACTTCCACTCTTCACCATTATCACGAACGACTATATGGTGCAACCTAACATGCTTATAGAGCCGCCCATTCTCAACTCTCCAAGATGGGTATTCTAACGGGCTCTTTTCTACCTGTGATTTCATTTTAATCACCCAAGGGTCCGAATCCGCCTCAGAGACACCAGCCACTTCTGGAACTCCTCGCGACAACATATCAGGAACGACATGTTCTTTGCCCTTTCTATGGATGATCTTGAAATCAAACTGTTGGAGCCGAATGGCCCAACGAGCTAATCTACCCTGCGGGTCCTTAAGGTTGCTTAGCCAGACCAAAGAGTGATGATCAGTTATGACTGTAAATCGAACACCTTCGAGATACGGCCGCAACTTTTCAATCGCCCAAAGGACCGCCAAACATTCCTTTTCGGTCGTAGAGTAGTTCCTTTCGTTCCTATTCAATGACCGACTTAAATAACAAATGGCTTTTTCGCCATCCTCAAACTCCTGAGATAATACGGCCCCGATACCATAGTCCGACGCATCTGTTTGTACAACAAACGGCCTTGAAAAATCCGGACATGTTAGAATCGGTGCCGTAACCAAACACTCTTTGGCTTTCCTAAAACTCTCCTCACATTCTTGGGTCCACTCATATTTCTTACCTTTCTTTAGGAGATCGGTAAGTGGCCTAACTAAAATTGCAAAATTCGGTACAAACCTACGGTACCACGAAATTGTCCCTACAAAACTCCTAATTTCCTTCACATTTTTCGGTGCAGGAATCCTAATCATGCTTTCCACTTTTTCCGGGTCAACATGAAGCCCGTTCCTATCAACTACATAACCTAGAAATTTTAAAGAAGGCCTACAAAAATTACACTTTTCCCTACCTACTTTTAAACCTGCACCTCCTAACCTTTTAAAAACTTCTTTTAAAATTTCTAGGTGCCTATCGAAAGAATCGGTGACGATGATAATGTCATCCAAGTAAACAAAGACGAACGGTTCTAAGTCAGGACCTAAAACGTCGTCAATAAACCTTTGCCAAGTTGCCGGGGAATTGTGCAAGCCGAATGGCATCCTGCAAAATTGAAACAGGCCACGCCCTGGCACGGTAAAGGCTGTGTACTTGCGCGATTCTTTTTCCATTGGAATCTGCCAATAAGCAGATTTAATGTCTAAAGAAGACAAGTACTTCGCGTTTCGAAGCTTGTCTAAAATTGCTGAAATAAATGGTAGTGGATAAGCATCCCTATCAGTAACCTCATTCAATTTCCTATAGTCAACACAGAACCGATAACTACCATCTTTCTTCTTAACCAGAAGAATCGGCGATGCCCAAGGACTCTTCGACTTCTCGATCACTCCAGCTTCCAACATCTCCTGGAGCTCCTGATCGATATGTCTCTGAATCGCTGGCGAAACAGGGTAATATCGTTGTTTTATCGGTTCTGCAGACGTCCTTATCTTGTGCTCAACTAAGTTGGTGCACCCTAAACCTTCGGTCATTGATTTAAAAAGTTCTCCTAACACTAATTCTAATTTCCTATTTTCGAAATCGTTCAAATCCGATTTTTCCCTAATCGCTACCATGTCTGTCATCGAAGCCAATCTCTCTTGATTCGAAAAATTCCACACCCCTGATCTCAAATCCGGGACTATGCCCGATAGTGCCCAAAAATCGGCACCCAAGATCAACTGGTGTGGAAGATTCGGAATGACAAGACATTCTATCAAAAAGGATTTGTTCTCAACCTCCACTGGTAGAGAAACAGACCCAGCTACACCTACACCTGCTCCATCTGCTAACGCTACTGACCCAACACTACTCTTTCCTAACTTAAGCCCTAACTCTTTCAAAATTTTCCACCCGTCACCACCCACAATGGTACGGGAGGCTCCTGAATCAAGCAACCCCAAAAACTTGATTCCATAAACCCTAACTCCTAAATATGGTCTAGTGTCCCTACCATTTGCCGCTAACGTGAAACTCAGTTGAACTCCTACACGCTGATCGTCAGCAGACGACCTTCCTAACGCCGACGGACTCCTTGTCCTGCTGACACAAGGGCCCGATCCCCATTTCCCGAAGACCTACAATCCCTACGGTAAACTCCTACCGCTCCACAGCCGAAGCAACGTTTCTGGACTGTACACCTCGAAGCTAAATGTCCTTCTTTGTTACATTTGTAACACCTAACCGACTGCCTGAATGGATTATCAACAACTGGAGCAACAGCCGCTACTCGGTGTTGTCCAGACGAACTTGGTTGGTAACCGCACTCTGGTTCCAACAAATGTTTGCATCTAGAAGGCGGGGTAAAACTATCTACGTTCACCTTCAGCGTATCTAATTCCCTACCTAAGATAGCAAGTTCCTTAACCGTCTTTGGTTTGGCACTAGCTATCTGCACCTGGTAAAATGGATCTACGTTTTTCCTCAAAATCGAAAGCATCCTTCCCTCTGACAAAGGTTCCGATAATCTTCGAAACAATGTCCTCATCGTGGTAAGATACGCGCCGAAAGTTTCCTCCTTTCCCTGCGAACGCCGATTAATCTCCTCCAACAAGAGATCATCGTAATTCGCAGGAAGGAACTCCGCTTTGAGTTCCTTGACGAGTTCCTGCCAATTCTCTAAGTCTTCCCTAACCGACCTAAACCACAAAAGTGCCCTACCAGCCAATAGCTCCGAAGCGGATTTAAAAAGGTGGTTTTCAGGAACATCGTTAGCCAAACGAAGTTCCTCCACTCTTTCTAGGAATGAATTTACTGATGCTCCACCTGAGTCACCAGTAAACTTCACCCCCCACTTCCCTATACGTTCAATGTGTTTTTGCTGAACGACCACTCGTTCAGAAAACCCATCGGCCCTATCAAGCCTACGTTCTGACGGAACCCTAACTGAAATGTTTCCTACTGCAGGACTACTGACACCCACCCTTGGTTCAGCCAACGTCTCTGTAGGCCCTAACGCAGACCGCGAACCAACACCTATGGTCTGACCAACTTGTGTCTGAAGTTGGGTTTGAACCTTAATCGGAGTCTTTTCCTTCTCCACTTTCTCTTCCCTATCGCTATTCTCACTATCACCAGTGAGATCTCCTAACAAACACAAAACCTTGTTCCGAAGTGAACTAACTTCATCTTCTTCATCTTCGGCCTCACAAGGTGTCCTAGCTAACCTGCCTATACACCACTCAATCTTTGTCACTATTTTAATGAACTCCGATGACTTTGGATTCTTCGGAGGTACTTTAAGAAGGACCCTAATCTCCTCAATTTTAGCTCCTATTGCCTCAACATCCTCTTCATAAGTGAAGGGATAAACTAAACTAACCTCCATCGAGTTCCTCTTAACGAGTAACCTCGATGATCTTAATGCCTTTCGCATTTCCTCCACTGTCCCTACTTTTAAGCCTCTGACCTTCATCTCGTAGGCCAGTTCGTCCTGTGCTAACCTACCAATATTCATTTTAACTAACACAAAAAAAAACTTCAAAAAAAAAATTATTTATAAAAAATATTTAAAAAAAAATCTACTTGGCAACCCTAAAACTAAAAATTCTAAGTATTGAATTAATTTATTGTTATTAATTAAAAACAAATATAATTTAAAAAAAAAAAATAAAACAAAAAATTATTTCCTAACAAATTCTAAAAGTAATCGAAAAAAAAATTGGGATGGTCACACCAAAATCCTACACGAACTCAATTCTTTGAAAATTTAAAAATTAAATTTTCACTCAAAAAATAGAACACTCTCTTGAAAATTTAAAAATTAAGTTTCACTCAACAATTACAAAACACTCTGAAACAAAAACTATCACCCAAGTAAGAAAAGACACTCGAAAATTGAAAATCGCTAGCGATAAAACTTTCTCTCACACAAAAAAAGAGAGAGAACAACAAAAAATTAAGAATACAAAATGCCGACCGAAATAAATTATTTAAATATAAATAATCAAAAAAGAAAAAACAATTTAACTAATAACAGAGCAGACACCACACAAAATATCAATAATAATAAAAAACGAGTTAACACTGCACAAATTAAAAAAATATACTTGCGATTTTTGTTTTCGCTTTGTAAACTCCCTCGATGAAAATTGTATACAAAAATTCCTGTTTATTTTGCACGAAACCAAAAGTACTCCCTTGACCAATTTATCCAAAAAAAACCACGGTCAATTTCTTCCTTTCTGTTTCCCCCTGCAGGAACAAAACACCACAAAAGAAAAACACCTTCAATAATTCTCCACTGGAACCAAAAACAACTCGAATCAAACACCTATAAAAAAAGACAAGGGCAATTTAATGTTCTTTTTAAAATTAAAAAATAAAGAAAACACGACACGAAACTACCACCGGAATTCTTCCAATTTTGTTTGGCCCCACACGTTGGGCGTCAATTTGTTACACTTTTTTATTGGATTTGTTTACCGCGATATACTAAATTTAATATTATTAATTGTTGATAATTATTTAAAACAAATTATCAAAACAAAACTAAACTAAAAATAAACTAAATCGGCGACGGCTGCGTAGCGACGAACGACGACGCACGCAACGAAACCAGCCACTCGCACTCAACCGAGTACGAATGCGACACAAAGGAGAGAACGAAAAAAGTGCAACAATACAGCTCGTTAAAGAAGCTGCAACCGCGGCTGCTCAGCTGGGCTGGGTTCTTTTGGAAGAATTTGTTTATAAATTATAACAATGTTGATTGATTTCTAAATCAATCAAATTGTTACAATTTGGAAATAAGTTATTGCAAGTACCTACAGTGGGGTACGTTGCAATAAAAATGGGCGCCAGGAATTTTTTTTAAAGCTGAAAAAGAAAATTCCAAAACTCTTTATGATAAGTGAAACGATAATAAACAAAGACACAACGCACGTTTGGTTTTAAATGTAATATTTATTTCTTTGGGAAACCGTGGGATTGAAGATCCCTGGACTAAAACCCAAAATGTTTTCAAAATAAAAGTTAGAAAAAAATTACAATAAAATTGAAATTGAAGTTAAACAAAGAACCAAAGAAAATTTAAATGAAACAAAGAAAACAACTCGCAAAAGAAAATGGGTTCTTAATACCGGCCGCGTCTTGAAAAAAATATGTAAACTCGAAAAGAACAAATAAACGACAGAAACAAATTACTTATCTTTTTTTTTCTTCCTATTTTCCTCTTTCTCCCGATCCTCACACCTCGATCCTCAAATCTTCAATTTTCCTTTTTAATTTCCTCGATTTCCTGACCTTTTATCCTTCTCCTCGATTTTTCCTTTTCCTCAAACAAAAATTCCTCGAACTTTTTTTTTTTTTTTCTTCACTGCTCGCTTGTAAGGCTCTATCAAGAGTCTTCCAAGCTAATTCCCAAAACTAATTTTTCCTCCCTCGACCATTCCAGTCACACACACATTCATCCAACACAAGCATTCGTTTTCGTGATTGTCGGTCACGGTATCGCGGCTTCCTGGAAGCTTTACGCTCATCAGGAAAGCCACCGTTGTTGACTCTCAGCGAAACTTTGCTTTCACACACACAAACACGGTTTCGACAAGTTGTTGGATGAGTTTCCAAAACTTGCCGAAACATAATGGTGAGTTCAGACCCCTTCCCACCTATTCTTATTTTTCGAGAAAGTTCAAAGAAAAACAAAAATCGAGAAGAAGTCTAAACTAGGCATTTTCCTATTACTATTAATTACGCGCGAGGTTCGAGGTGTGAATTTCGTACCAAATGTTAAATTAAGCTACTTTAAAACGCGGCGTTAAAAACCCATTTTGTACATACATAAACAATTTAATATTAATTTAATGAATCTACGTTAAAAGTTAAAATGTTACAATAAGATCTGTTGTTGTTGTTGTTTAAGTAAGGGTCCGCCTGACCTCAGACTTCTTCGGCTCATCCGCCGGCATTTTCGACCTTGTCGAAAGAACTCGTTCCCGTTCTCGAACTCGATCACCTGCTTTGTTGCTTTTGCAAAATAAAGGCTAGGTACACCTGTGGTTGATGAGACCATGGTTGCCCTCAACTTTGCCGATATTTTGCAGCCACAACGAGAAAAAGAAAACAGCCAAAGGCTGGTTTTTGTTGCGTTAAAATTTACCGTAACAACGGTAATCAATAACTACTCTCCACTTTATTTTACCAGACGAATCCATTTTCTTTGGTACCACACATAATGGTGAGGACCAAGGACTATTAGATGGTTTTATTATTTCTTGTTTCAACATTTTGTTAATTTGTTCATTTACTTCGATTTCGTGAACTTTGGGGTACCCGTATTTTTTTGCACAAACAGGTGAAGCATCTTTTTGTAAAGGAATATGGTGCTCAAATAATGTTGTGTGCGAAAGAAAATCACCTTCCAAGTGAAAAAGATCGGAATACTCTTTACATAATTCATGAACAGAAACTTTTTCTTCTGTATTTAAATGATCTACTCTTATATTATTTTTTATTTGCTCCCATCTATTATTTTCCTCGCCTATTCGATTTACTATAAATTTAATTTGTGGCATAGGTTTTAAATCTTGAGGACCTAATTTAAGACGCACAAACTCTTCAGTTGTATTTATTATTGTTACATATGCAACTCCATCAATATTTTTTGCTATGCAATCACTTAGATAACATCCTGGCACTATTTCTACTTTTTCGATATAACCTTCCTTTAAATCACTTATAATTGGAACTTTTACTACTGACTCACTTCTACCAGCTAAATATGCCCTATATTGTGTATTGAAATACGAACAACTCTTAATTTCAGTATTATAAATTTTTTCATTTATATAATCGATCAAAAAATTATTTTCTTTGAGAAAATCATTTCCTAAAATACCATCAAACTGAATGTTGATATTCGGAAATATGTGGAAGTTGTGACTAAATTCATAGTTTGATCCAACTGAAGGATAAAACACGAAATTAAGTGCCATTTTTCCTTGACTTTCAATATTGCTTTCTTCAATGCCATTAATCTTTATTTTATTCGTTTCGTCAATGCAGTTGCCTAAATTATTTTTCAGAATAGAAATTTCTGAACCAGTATCAAGTAAAAGAGAAAGTATTTTATTCTGATTGTCTTTTATTTTTACGTACGGTCTTAAAGTGGATATAATTGTGTTTGATTGTCCATTTGAGTTAACTCGACGGGGTTTGTTCGAAAAGGATTTTCCAGTTTCGGGTTCTGATTGCCGAAGCTGGTCCTCTCTCCGTTTTTTTGAAACATTTGAGTTTTTTGGAAACTGCGAATTATTATTTCTTAAAAAAACATCTTTCAATGGTATGTCCATTCTATTTACAGTAACTACAAAAATTTAAATTTTGTTTATTGCCTTTATGGTAACATTTTTCGCTTGAATGTCACTGTTTTTTGCAATAATTGCAAAAAGATTGTGTTTTATGCGTTGTTGGTTGAACATTATAATTATTATTAGATTTATAATTGTGAAAATATCTTCTCAAATTAAGGGCAATTTCTTCATCATGAGCAAGTCGACTTGCTTCAGTTAAAGTACTTGGATTTCTTATCCTTAATAATTGTCCGTACTCTATAGAGCAATTATTTATAAATGCTGTTAGACCCATTCTTTTTATAAGGTCTGTTTGTAATTGATCAATTTTACCTTAATTTTCGAAAGCAAGCGTTGTTAATAATTTCTGTATTTTTCCCTCTACTCTTTGAGTGAAAGAAGATATGTTTTCTGTTTTAAATTGCTTACAGTTTTGTAATTAGTTTTTTCTTTAAACTATCCCAATTGGAATAATTTACCGTTTAGGTTACGCTTTTGGCGGGACCTTTTAACCCGGCCTTGATGAATGGTATGAGGTAAGGTTTTTGTTCTGAATTAGCTAATCTAATAGCTTCATTGACCCCATCAATAAATCCGTTTAACTTATTGAAGGAACCATCGAACTCAGGTATCAATTTTATGAGGAGTTTAATATCCAATGTTATATCTAACACTTTTTCTGCTTCGGTAGGCATTTTTATTATTTTCATCAAACACTGATAAAACACTAATAATAATAATAATCTTCAAAACACTGATACAATAATAATCAAATATAAATACAATAATAAAATAATAATTTCTTACATTAAAATCATTGTTGTTATGATGTGTAACTGGATCATCGTTATCGGCTGTTGTTTTCAGTGTTGTTGGAAAAATGGGTACCTTTCCTCTTCTATTCGAGATGTTAAAGGTGTTGATTTTCAGATTTGTTGTTGTTGTTGTAGTTTCACTTTATCATATTTGAAAGTTATATTGGCATTAAGATCATTGTTGATATGATGTGTAACTTTTAATTTTCCTCTTGTTCGAGATTTTAAAGATGTTGATTTTCGGATTTCTTATAATTACACTTTATCAGATTTCAAAGTTATTTTGGCCTTTACACTTCAGTTAGCATTAATGAATTGCACAGATATTATATTAGTCAGAGGCAAACGGATAGTTATTATTATTTATATATACATACATAATATGTATATATAAATAATAATAACTATCCGTTTGCCTCTGACTAATATAATATCTGTGCAATTCATTAATGCTCCCAACTTGAAAAGTTCATTTTGTAAGCCTAGGCTCCGGGCGTAGTGAGGCCAAAAATAAAATAATTTAATGTTTTCCGGAATTGTATCCCACTTCTGACACCACTTTGTTAATCACTATTTTTGTGATTTGTTAAATAATAAGATTAAATAAAAGATGAAGTTTGTATATTAAAAAAAAGAAAGATATTATTTTATTTTTGGCCTCACTACGCCCGGAGCCTAGGCTTACAAAATGAACTTTTCAAGTTGGGAGCTAATGATCGACTG
The DNA here is from genome assembly GCA_920104205.1 of Eupeodes latifasciatus. Lineage (NCBI taxonomy): Eukaryota > Metazoa > Arthropoda > Insecta > Diptera > Syrphidae > Eupeodes > Eupeodes latifasciatus. Next base: position 235,472,717 of record OV049924.1, read on the forward strand.
CCAATATTAATCTGTGTATCTTAAAATTCTTAAAGCTTAAATACAAATTAAAAGGAATAAAAACGATGAGTCGCGAAATGCGAACAAAGGGTATTGTGTGCAATGCACAATCAGCAATCGTGTGGGAGGATGATTTTAATATCAAAAGGATGATATTGATATGGGGAATGTGTATTAAAATAAACACAAAATTCGGATGCTGGGCATCGTTATGTGTGGTCACATCATTATGTGTGGCCAAACGGAAATTGGGAATAGGGTGTAGGAAATATATATGAATTGGGAATAGGGTGTAGGAAATATATAACAGATATACTTTTCTAGTCGGATTTCTAGTTCAAAAATTAAATTTTTGTTGGAATACCTATTGCTTTTTTGGTTGGGTAGCTCCTACTCCACCCAATTCAAAACCTATGTCACTCCTACTCCACCCAATTCAGAATCTATGTCACTCCTACTCCTGCCAATTGCATTCGTAAGTTTCCAGTTTGATTCTAATTGGGAATAATTGTCAGTGGTTGGATTTGTAGCACCATTTGTATTTTCATTTGAATATTGGTTGTGGGATTGGATTTTCAGTGATAAATTGGTTGTGGGATATACTTTTGTAATCGGATTTCTAGTTCAAAAATCAAATTTTTGTTGGAATATTGCTTTTTTGGTTGGGTAGCTCCTATTCCACCCAATTCAAAACCTATGTCACTCCTACTCCACCCAATTGCATTCGGCACCGGCACGGCACCGCACTCCATGTCCCAATTGGGATGCATCCCAAGTTTCAAGTTTGATTCAATTCAATTCAATTCAATTTATTTATTTAATAACTTACACAGTAAGATACAATATCTCATTTAATATAGTGCAAGCTTCAAAGAAAATTCTATGATATATTATTTAATGTAAGTGTTACAAACAGAGTCTTACAAGTTCGGAAAGAAAAATAAACTTAGTTATGTACCTACTCACAATTTAATTTATAATTACTACAAAATCAAAATTATATAATGTATGATAAATGTTAATCTGAAATATAATGGGTACACATAATACTAATACAGATAAAATTAATAATCATCATCATCGTCGAGGCTCTCCCAGGAATTGCTTCAGTTTAACTCTGAACAGTGTTCTGCAACTTATGAATCTTAAGGGTTGTGGTAGGGAATTCCAAAGCCGAATAGCAAAGATAAAGAATTGTCGTTCAGAAACCAAAAACGTATGGCGAATAGGTACGAGATCCTATTCTTCTAGATGAACGCGTAAAACAGACCCTGCTATAAAGGTTGGTAGGTTGACGCATTTGAAGAATATTATGAAGTAGGGTCAGCGTTTTCAACTTAAAAAGATCTTCAAGACTGATACCATATACCATATACCATACCAAATAGCAAAATTGGAATAAGAAGCGTTTTTGCCAGGATAATTCTGGTTTTTAACGGAGTGATTTTTTGTGTTGCCCAAAGCATGCGAAGGCCTCCATATACCCTACCCAGTGTCAATCTGATATGGTTATTCCAGTTAAGGGTTTTGTTAAATGTTATTCCAAGATTTTTTGCGGAGTCAACGAATTCGATACTACTATTATTAAGATAAACTTTTGGAAAACATGAAGTGTCAACCGCTTTTCTGGAAATAACCAAACATTTTGACTTGGATGGATTTAAACTGAGACCATTTGACTTGGGGCCAGCATGAAATCCTGAACAGATCTTCATTCACTTCGTGTGCCGCATTTTCCACAAGGCCCAAAGGAAAGCTCTTCCGAAGCTGAACGTCGTCGGCGTACATATCAACTGAGGAACTTAATAAAGTATTGGGTAGGTCATTTATGTACATCGAGAAGAATAGCGGACCAAGTATTGAGCCCTGTGGAACACCTAAACTCAGTGAAAGGAAGTCTGATACGGAGTTATTAATAGCAACTGCCTGACATCTTCCCTCTAAATACGAGGCTACAAGCTTTGTAGATGACAAGGAAAAATTAAATTGACTTCGAAGCTTACTACACAGAACATTGTGGTTTACCTTATCAAACGCTTTAGAGAAATCAAGCAAGATAATGTAGGGAAATCACTTTGGTCAAACAAAATTATTTTTAAAATTAATATAAAAATAGGATAAAATATATCCTACCATAAAATAAAACTCATCTACTAACACTGTCAATATTCGAAATTTAGTAAAAGCGATGGAAAAGAAATTTTTGTATGTATAACGAATTAAATAAATGTAAGGAATAGTGATACCGCAGCGGAACGTCAGGAAACGGACTTCTGCAGTGCAGGTAAATCGTACGTTTTACACGGAATTCTAAGCTCTCATAATCTTTTTATGAAACAAGAATTGAGAAAAGTGACCAGCACGATTAGGTTTAGTTGGCGCATAATTCGTGAACGAGAAGGACATAAGCTCAAAAAGTCCTAAAGTTAGTATTTATTTTTTATATTTTATACCGTGGCTCGAGTGCAAAGATAAAATTAGGTACAGTCAAACTTTTATTTTATAGTGCTATCGTCTGATATTTATTTAAATAATTTTTAGATCTTTAACACGTTTCGTCACAAGATCAAACAAGTAAATTGAGAAATATTTCTTCCACCTACGCGAAAGAATAATAGGTTGGTAAATTCAATCCATATATAAAAATCTAAAGTCTAGTGAAAGTGTGCCTAAGCTATACGATATTATTAAAAGTTTAACTGGTGGGTTAATATTTTAATATCATCTCAATCTAAAATAAAAAACTTAATGAATTGAAAATCTAGGTGCCAGAATTAAACCGCGTGACGCTATAGTCCGGTTGACATTTAATTAAAGCTGGTGAAATTCCACTTTAGGTAAGACTCTTACGTTTTATTTTTTTGGTATACGTATTTTTTTTGTATTCATCCTTCTGTACTCTCTCTGAATTGTTATCAGATAACAGCAAGAGGCGCCAGTTGAACTTATTTGGTTTGACACACGAAGCGCCAACGAGAAGAGCCACGCGGGTGGGAAGAATTATATCAAACCTATGTATGAGTAACCATTTGGTTCGATCAATAGCCAATTCACTTAAGTTCGGAACAAAACGAAACACTTGAGAATCCCATATACCAACATAATTGAGAAAGCAGCAACAACATGTAAAGAGCAATTTTTAACTAAAGCAAAGATCAAACACCCAAAAAACATCAATTCTCCTCTCCTGAATTCCAGTCACTTTCCAATATTATAACCCCCCTCCCCCACCAAAAATCTAAAGAGAAGAACATCTGTGAAAAGAAATAACTAAAATTCAAGCTAAGTATTATTCCAATAAATCGGAATTGAGAGTGCAAATATAAATAAATATAATTTTTAAATTTGACAGAAAATTAAAATCTACCGAATCCAGTAAAAACCGTGCACAGTTTTTACCAGGAGTCGCAGCCGTAAGTTTAATAAAGGAACAAAGTAAGTAAATGTAAAACTACATTATAAAAAAAAATCATATTTTATTATATTTGTAACCAGTGAAGTTTATAGAAGCAAAAAAAAATATATAACTAAGACAGAAGTTATATCTTTAAAAACATATCTCATCTCTTTAAAATTTTGTTTCCTATCCGTATCCTAATCAGTTCATGAAACCACGTCTTTCCCTTAACGCCTAAGAATAACTAAAGAAGCATTATATTGTATGTTGTAAAAATCTACCTTACTATACACTTATTAAATTGAAGTTTTTGTTTATGAAATTTTCATGCAGTATGAATCCTTTTTTTTGTATGGCTGTTTTTGGTTTCTAAATATCATACAATTATCGATGTTCCAGGTTTAGTAAGTTTGAATATGTTTTGTCGGATAAATTTTTGGTAGAAATTATAATAATATGAAGAAGTTTTGAGTAACTAAAATAGGATGTGAGATCAAAAGAAGGTGATTGAGACTTTCGACGGGATAATGTAAGTAAGCAAGTTTTAATTCAGTTTAGGGGTTATTGTCGTATAAGGAGTCCTGGCAATAACCATAGGTACGTCTCAATACGAATTATTTTTTTTATTGATGACGTGAGGGGAGGGTATAAGGCTCAAGGAACACTACCACCTATGTTCTCAACTAGTATGACGATCTTTTCTTTGAGTAATCAAAATTCGGGTTCCACAACTCTTAATACAATATAATATATTTCTCGAATGACAGCTTCGAATGTTAAGGCCTGAAACAAAAACGTAACACCGTCCATTTTCGGCAACAAGATCCCACCCCGTCGACGAGCTAGGACGAGCGTGTGCTAGCAGGCCTACCCGTTGCTAAAGGAAGTGGACAACCCTTTCATTACTGTTCTGGAATGGTCTGAACGACCTGTAGCGGTTGGATTCAAAAAAAGTTCAGGTGTGAAAGGGAACATATGTCAGGGTGAATCAAATCATAGAAAGGTGTTTGTAGTTATTTTGTCTTTAATTTCTATTCAATAACGCGACTGGTATCCATGCAGATATGGAAAATGCGATACTTTATAAAAAGGTTCACTCGGGCGTATACTTGTTATTTTCATAGAAGGAATAGAATGGATTTTATTCTAATAGAAAACATGAAATTAAAGTATATATAATAATTAGTTCGTTACAATAAGGAAAGCTATTTTGTCATTGTCTACCGCTTTCCTAATGTCTTCTGTTACATTTATTAAAGCTGTGGTACAACTATGTTTCGGACGAAAACCGGACTGATTATCACAGAGTAATTTATTATCTTGAAGAAATCTACGTATTTGGAAACTCATCACTTTTTCAAGAACTTTGGAGAGAAGCGATAAAATGGCAATGGGTCTGAAGTCGGTTTGATTTTTGGGAACTGGTATTATTTTTGCACGCTTCCAAGCAGAAGGAAAAACACCTGTCATAAAAATGGTATTAAATAAGTGTGTTATGTACTTTAAGATATGAGGTAAAATTATTTTAACAAAAGTTGGGCTTATCTCATCAAAACTAGTGGAGTTAGATTTTATTGACAAAACGCTTTCTAAAACATCTGCATTATCAACAGCTGTGAAGCTAAAGTTAGGCATGGAGAAAGAGTTACCAGAAAGATACTCGGCTGATTGATCTCGAAGAATGGTCAAAGAATTATCACTGTTAAAGTAGTCACAGTTGTATGGTGCTTCACCAGCATTTGAGGAAGAAGCAGAAGCAAACATTTTATTTATCTCTTTACAATCAACATTGATGCTTTGTCCGTTAACTTGTTTGCCCACTCCAATATCTTTTAGATTTTTGCATAATTTATGTTTAGCCTGCGAAGGATCCAGTCTTGGGGCATAATAACGTCTTTTTGCCTCGTTTGTTTTGCAGGTTACTCTATTTCTCAGTACACGATAATTGTTGTAAAGTACATCTAACCTACATCTTTTCCATCGCTTGTAGGCTTGATCTCGCTGGAGCAATAGATTTTTAATTTCATTAGTAAACCATGGACATGAGTAAAGCGACCTCAAAGATTTTGTTATGAGCGGAACATGAGTATCGAAAAGATTTTTAATGTTATTTAGTATGAAACCTACTTGATCATCAACATGGGGCATAAAATAAATCCTGAACCAGTCTACTGCAAGGAGATCGTTTTTTAAATGTTCTAGATTGATATTTTTAAAATCACGGAAAATAAACAAATTCTCAGTTCTAATTGGTATATTAATATCATGACGGGAAAAGCAAGGCACAGAGAGTTGATTGAAGTGAAGGACTTTGTATGGGTGGCTAACAAAAAATACATCCAGGAGTGTACTGCTATCCTTGGTAAAATGAGTTGGAACTAAAGTATTTACTGGTGTTAAATTAAGTGCGCTCATACTATTAATTAAAGAAAATTCTTTAAGAATATTTGAGTTAAAGTCTCCACATACAATTAAAAAAGGTGATACATATGATAACTCATCTAAAATCGTTATAAGAGGTGAAGTGTCAATGTTTGAATTTGGTCAATAAACAGATCCCAACAATATCTTATTTAATTTACAAATTATTCTTATAAACACATATTGCATTTCACTACCAGGTAAAGATTTACGAACAAGTTTGCAATCTAAACTTTCGCGAACAAAAATAGCCATACCTCCACCAACACGGTCAACTCTATCAGATCTAAATACACACAGAGAAATTCACGCAATACAATTTACAAAAACGTGCAGTAAATTTTACAAAAGGCAGTTGTAGTGAAATTTATATCAAAAACTATGAAAACGTAGTACTCGTAATAAAATTCACAATAAAAACTACGAAAATGTACCGCTCGTAGTAAAATTTACTGTGATTGTACGGAAATTTTCAGCGAAAATCATTGCAATTGTAATAAAATTTACTACACTGATAGTACTACAAATGCAGTCTAATTTACTTCAAAAAAAGTAGAATTTACTATCAATGTAATGAAATTTACTATAATGATTTTGTAAAATTCACTACAAACCCAGTATATCATTTACCCGCCTTTTTTGTAAACACTTTTATTGTATATACTAGGAATACATTGAAGTTCACTTCACATATAATACAATTCACTACTTAAGCGTAGTCAAATTTACTACGTCTTTTTGTAAAATTTATTGCTATTGTATTTAGCACAAGTACAGTGAAATTAACTATACATGCAATCAAAATCACTACAATATCGCAGTCAAATTTACTACAAGCTTTTGTAAAATTCATTACTATTGTGTTTAGTACAAAAACAGTCAAATTCATTACACATACAATTTAATTTATTACAAGTCTGATGAATTTTACTACCTGCTTTTGTAAAATTTACTACTATTATATTTAGTACAAATACAGTGAAATTAACTACACATACAATATAATTCGCTTCCTTGGTGTAATGAAATTCACTTCCTGATTTTGTAAAATTTGTTACGAATGCAGTATCTCTTTTTCCTGCTTTTTTGAAAACACTTTTATTGGATCTACTACAAATACAGTGAAACTCACTACACATACAATAAAATTCACTACTCTGTTGTGGTGAAATTTACTACGTGATTTTGTAAAATTTATTACAAATGCAGTAACTCCTTGCCCGCCCTTTTTGAAAATACATTTATTCTATTTACTACGAATACAGTGAAATTTACTACACATATAATAAAATTCACTACTAAAGCGTAGTCAAATTCACTACGTGATTTTGTAAAATTTATTACAAATGTAGTATATCCTTGCCCGCCTTTTTGAAAACACTTTTATTTTATTCACTACGAATACAGTGAAATTCACTGCACATACAATAAAATTCACTACTAAAGCGTAGTCAAATGTACTTTATTTAAGTGATTTTGTAATATTTACGTATTACAAATGCAGCATCTCCTTGCCCGCCTTTTCTAAAAACACTTTTATTGTATTTACTACAAATACAGTAAAATTCACCAAACATACAATAAAATTAACCATTAGTGTGGTAAAATATATTACGTGGTTTTGTAAAATTTAAAACGAATGCAATATATCATTCACCCACTTTTTTATGCAAATACTCTTCTGGCAATTATTACAAATGCAGTGGATTTCACTATACGAATAATGAAATTTACTACACATACAGTGCATTTTACTATCAGTATAGTGAAATTTACGAAAAGAACAAAGAATAATAGTGCTCAAAATGAGGTCCAGAGAGGTCGTTTTTGTAAGTTTCGAGGGTGTCATTATTAGTATTAATGATCTCCCAAACCAGAGACGCAAGCCATTTGGAATGACGCAAAATATATTTACGGACCGATAAATGGTTTATTTATTTATTTATTTATTTATTTATTTATTTATTTATTTATCTACGATATGAAAATATCACCAGATTTGAAAAAAAAAAAAAAAACTAGAACAAAGTAAAATAAATTATAAATATAATGTACTAGCTTTTTACCCGCGGCTTCGCTCGCAGTGGAGAAATTAAATAAGTATGAGAGATAAAGGGAAAGGGTATAATAATAGAAATGAGTCAATATAATAACTAAATTTTATTGCTTGGCTGAGATCAACAATTTTTAAAAATTACTACAGACAATGAAGTTTGAACACCTTAATATATGCTTATTGAAATGCAACAACAAATGTTAAAATATATTTCACCGTAACAAAAATAAATAATTCTGAATTCTAACAATTTAAAAAAATAAAATACAAAGTATTAATTTAAGATATTTTTATAGACAATGTTATAAGTTTTCCCGTCAGGTGCAAATATGTGTAAATTCCGGGCATTAGATACACGTGAACAGGCTACATAAAGTTGACCATGGGAGAAGCATGGGTTTTCTAAATGCACTCCTGCTACCTGTAATGTTTGTCCTTGTGCCTTGTTTATAGTAACAGCAAAGCTAAGCTTGACGGGAAACTGAACCCTTTTAAATTGGAATGGAAGGTCAGTGGGAATAATTGGTATCCGAGGTATTATAACACTATTTCCCTTACCGACACCTGTTAAAATAGTAGCACCAAGTATGTTCTGTCCCAATTTTGTTATCCGAAGCTTTGTTCCATTACATAGCCGAGGAGCATCTAGATTTCGCATAAGCATTACTGGTACATTTAGTTTCAATTAAAGTTTATGTGACGGTACACCCGATAGTTCAAGTGAATTTAAAAACTCCACAGGATATGAAGTACTTAGTTCCGTATCCATAATTGTATCCATTGACAAATATTCCTTCATTTCTCCTTGAACCTCGTTTAAAATGTCAGTGTTGATCCTATTTACAATTTCATTTCTTGGTGCTAATATTGCTCTTGCACACAACCACTGATCACTACACAAATTTTGTTGCAATTCCGGAAAAACATTAGCAATGAGATCCACATGACGATATTTTGACAAACAATTTTGGCTTTTTTTCAAATAAAAGCAGAGTAAGAATTAACATCAGCGAGTAAGATCTAAAATAATAAAGTAACAGCTAACCACAAAAATTACGGATAACCTCAAAAATGTGAATAGTAACGGGTGATTTTTTAAGAGCTTGAGAACTTTTTTTTAAAAAAAAAACGCATAAAATTTGCAAAATCTCATCGATTCTTTATTTGAAACGTTAGATTGGTCCATGACATTTACTTTTTGAAGATAATTTCATTTAAATGTTGACCGCGGCTGCGTCTTAGGTGGTCCATTCGGAAAGTCCAATTTTGGGTAACTTTTTCGAGCATTTCGGCCGGAATAGCCCGAATTTCTTCGGAAATGTTGTCTTCCAAAGCTGGAATAGTTGCTGGCTTATTTGTGTAGACATTAGACTTGACGTAGCCCCACAAAAAATAGTCTAAAGGCGTCAAATCGCATGATCTTGGTGGCCAACTTACCGGTCCATTCCTTGAGATGAATTGTTCTCCGAAGTTTTCCCTCAAAATGGCCATAGAATCGCGAGCTGTGTGGCATGTAGCGCCATCTTGTTGAAACCACATGTCAACCAAGTTCAGTTCTTCCATTTTTGGCAACAAAAAATTTGTTAGCATTGAACGATAGCGATCGCCATTCACCGTAACGTTGCGTCCAACAGCATCTTTGAAAAAATACGGTCCAATGATTCCACCAGCGTACAAACCACACCAAACAGTGCATTTTTCGGGATGCATGGGCAGTTCTTGAACGGCTTCTGGTTGCTCTTCACTCCAAATGCGGCAATTTTGCTTATTTACGTAGCCATTCAACCAGAAATGAGCCTCATTTATGTAGACCATAAATCGGACGTAAAGCGCGAAACACATTTCGAACCGAACACTGATTTTGGTAATAAAATTCAATGATTTGCAAGCGTTGCTCGTTAGTAAGTCTATTCATGATGAAATGTCAAAGCATACTGAGCATCTTTTTCTTTGACACCATGTCTGAAATCCCGCGTGATCTGTCAAATACTAATGCATGAAAATCCTAACCTCAAAAAAATCACCCATTATTGTACTGCATGTAACGACAGAAGAAAATAACAATAAATATAGAAAAATTAGAAACAGTTGAAACTATATTCAATTGAATTAGATATTGTCGTCACCGTGCGTCGGTAATACAGTGGGTTGGTATTACAGTATTCAGGGTTGAAACTTCATTACTATGATGCTAGATGGCGTTGAAGTAGCTAAATTTTACGATATTTTGACAAACAATTTTCTTATTTTTCGTAAATTTTTTTTATTTTTTTTCATAAAAAGTATCCTATGTTACTTCTAATACCTTCAAGAGTGTATGTGCAAAGTTTCATGATGATCGGTTAAGTAGTTTTTGCGTGAAAGCGTAACAAACAAACTTACATTCGCATTTATAATATTTTTATTTATTTATTTATCTACGATATGAAAATATCACCAGATTTGAAAAAAAAAAAAAAACTAGAACAAAGTAAAATAAATTATAAATATAATGTACTAGCTTTTTACCCGCGGCTTTGCTCGCAGTGGAGAAATTTAATAAGTATGAGAGATAAAGGGAAAGGGTATAATAATAGAAATGAGTCAATATAATAACTAAATTTTATTGCTTGGCTGAGGTCAACAATTTTTAAAAATTATTACAGACAATGAAGTTTCAACACCTTAATATATGCTTATTGAAATGCAACAACAAATGTTAAAATATATTTCACCGTAACAAAAATAAATAATTCTGAATTCTAACAATTTAAAAAAATAAAATACAAAGTATTAATTTAAGATATTTTTATAGACAATGTTATAAGTTTTCCCGTCAGGTGCAAATATGTGTAAATTCCGGGCATTAGATACACGTGAACAGGCTACATAAAGTTGACCATGGGAGAAGCATGGGTTTTCTAAATGCACTCCTGCTACCTGTAATGTTTGTCCTTGTGCCTTGTTTATAGTAACAGCAAAGCTAAGCTTGACGGGAAACTGAACCCTTTTAAATTGGAATGGAAGGTCAGTGGGAATAATTGGTATCCGAGGTATTATAACACTATTTCCCTTACCGACACCTGTTAAAATAGTAGCACCAAGTATGTTCTGTCCCAATTTTGTTATCCGAAGCTTTGTTCCATTACATAGCCGAGGAGCATCTAGATTTCGCATAAGCATTACTGGTACATTTAGTTTCAATTAAAGTTTATGTGACGGTACACCCGATAGTTCAAGTGAATTTAAAAACTCCACAGGATATGAAGTACTTAGTTCCGTATCCATAATTGTATCCATTGACAAATATTCCTTCATTTCTCCTTGAACCTCGTTTAAAATGTCAGTGTTGATCCTATTTACAATTTCATTTCTTGGTGCTAATATTGCTCTTGCACACAACCACTGATCACTACACAAATTTTGTTGCAATTCCGGAAAAACATTAGCAATGAGATCCACATGACGATATTTTGACAAACAATTTTGGCATTTTTTCAAATAAAAGCAGAGTAAGAATTAACATCAGCGAGTAAGATCTAAAATAATAAAGTAACAGCTAACCACAAAAATTACGGATAACCTCAAAAATGTGAATAGTATTATACTGCATGTAACGACAGAAGAAAATAACAATAAATATAGAAAAATTAGAAACAGTTGAAACTATATTCAATTGAATTAGATATTGAATTAGATATTGTCGTCACCGTGCGTCGGTAATACAGTGGGTTGGTATTACAGTATTCAGGGTTGAAACTTCATTACTATGATGCTAGATGGCGTTGAAGTAGCTAAATTTTACGATATTTTGACAAACAATTTTCTTATTTTTCGTAAATTTTTTTTATTTTTTTTTTTCATAAAAAGTATCCTATGTTACTTCTAATACCTTCAAGGGTGTATGTGCAAAGTTTCATGATGATCGGTTAAGTAGTTTTTGCGTGAAAGCGTAACAAACAAACTTACATTCGCATTTATAATATTTTTATTTTATTTATTTATTTATTTATCTACGATATGAAAATATCACCAGATTTGAAAAAAAAAAAAAAAAAACTAGAACAAAGTAAAATAAATTATAAATATAATGTACTAGCTTTTTACCCGCGGCTTCGCTCGCAGTGGAGAAATTAAATAAGTATGAGAGATAAAGGGAAAGGGTATAATAATAGAAATGAGTCAATATAATAACTAAATTTTATTGCTTGGCTGAGGTCAACAATTTTTAAAAATTATTACAGACAATGAAGTTTCAACACCTTAATATATGCTTATTGAAATGCAACAACAAATGTTAAAATATATTTCACCGTAACAAAAATAAATAATTCTGAATTCTAACAATTTAAAAAAATAAAATACAAAGTATTAATTTAAGATATTTTTATAGACAATGTTATAAGTTTTCCCGTCAGGTGCAAATATGTGTAAATTCCGGGCATTAGATACACGTGAACAGGCTACATAAAGTTGACCATGGGAGAAGCATGGGTTTTCTAAATGCACTCCTGCTACCTGTAATGTTTGTCCTTGTGCCTTGTTTATAGTAACAGCAAAGCTAAGCTTGACGGGAAACTGAACCCTTTTAAATTGGAATGGAAGGTCAGTGGGAATAATTGGTATCCGAGGTATTATAACACTATTTCCCTTACCGACACCTGTTAAAATAGTAGCACCAAGTATGTTCTGTCCCAATTTTGTTATCCGAAGCTTTGTTCCATTACATAGCCGAGGAGCATCTAGATTTCGCATAAGCATTACTGGTACATTTAGTTTCAATTAAAGTTTATGTGACGGTACACCCGATAGTTCAAGTGAATTTAAAAACTCCACAGGATATGAAGTACTTAGTTCCGTATCCATAATTGTATCCATTGACAAATATTCCTTCATTTCTCCTTGAACCTCGTTTAAAATGTCAGTGTTGATCCTATTTACAATTTCATTTCTTGGTGCTAATATTGCTCTTGCACACAACCACTGATCACTACACAAATTTTGTTGCAATTCCGGAAAAACATTAGCAATGAGATCCACATGACGATATTTTGACAAACAATTTTGGCATTTTTTCAAATCAAAGCAGAGTAAGAATTAACATCAGCGAGTAAGATCTAAAATAATAAAGTAACAGCTAACCACAAAAATTACGGATAACCTAAAAAATGTGAATAGTATTATACTGCATGTAACGACAGAAGAAAATAACAATAAATATAGAAAAATTAGAAACAGTTGAAATTATATTCAATTGAATTAGATATTGTCGTCACCGTGCGTCGGTAATACAGTGGGTTGGTATTACAGTATTCAGGGTTGAAACTTCATTACTATGATGCTAGATGGCGTTGAAGTAGCTAAATTTTACGATATTTTGACAAACAATTTTCTTATTTTTCGTAAATTTTTTTAATTGTTTTTAAATAAAAAGTATCCTATGTTACTTCTAATACCTTCAAGAGTGTATGTGCAAAGTTTCATGATGATCGGTTAAGTAGTTTTTGCGTGAAAGCGTAACAAACAAACTTACATTCGCATTTATAATATTTTTATTTTATTTATTTTATTTATATTTATATTTATTTATCTACGATATGAAAATATCACCAGATTTGAAAAAAAAAAAAAAAAACTAGAACAAAGTAAAATAAATTATAAATATAATGTACTAGCTTTTTACCCGCGGCTTCGCTCGCAGTGGAGAAATTAAATAAGTATGAGAGATAAAGGGAAAGGGTATAATAATAGAAATGAGTCAATATAATAACTAAATTTTATTGCTTGGCTGAGATCAACAATTTTTAAAAATTACTACAGACAATGAAGTTTCAACACCTTAATATATGCTTATTGAAATGCAACAACAAATGTTAAAATATATTTCACCGTAACAAAAATAAATAATTCTGAATTCTAACAATTTAAAAAAATAAAATACAAAGTATTAATTTAAGATATTTTTATAGACAATGTTATAAGTTTTCCCGTCAGGTGCAAATATGTGTAAATTCCGGGCATTAGATACACGTGAACAGGCTACATAAAGTTGACCATGGGAGAAGCATGGGTTTTCTAAATGCACTCCTGCTACCTGTAATGTTTGCCCTTGTGCCTTGTTTATAGTAACAGCAAAGCTAAGCTTGACGGGAAACTGAACCCTTTTAAATTGGAATGGAAGGTCAGTGGGAATAATTGGTATCCGAGGTATTATAACACTATTTCCCTTATCGACACCTGTTAAAATAGTAGCACCAAGTATGTTCTGTCCCAATTTTGTTATCCGAAGCTTTGTTCCATTACATAGCCGAGGAGCATCTAGATTTCGCATAAGCATTACTGGTACATTTAGTTTCAATTAAAGTTTATGTGACGGTACACCCGATAGTTCAAGTGAATTTAAAAACTCTACAGGATATGAAGTACTTAGTTCCGTATCGATAATTGTATCTATTGACAAATATTCCTTCATTTCTCCTTGAACCTCGTTTAAAATGTCAGTGTTGATCCTATTTACAATTTCATTTCTTGGTGCTAATATTGCTCTTGCACACAACCACTGATCACTACACAAATTTTGTTGCAATTCCGGAAAAACATTAGCAATGAGATCCACATGACGATATTTTGACAAACAATTTTGGCATTTTTTCAAATAAAAGCAGAGTAAGAATTAACATCAGCGAGTAAGATCTAAAATAATAAAGTAACAGCTAACCACAAAAATTACGGATAACCTCAAAAATGTGAATAGTATTATACTGCATGTAACGACAGAAGAAAATAACAATAAATATAGACAAATTAGAAACAGTTGAAACTATATTCAATTGAATTAGATATTGAATTAGATATTGTCGTCACCGTGCGTCGGTAATACAGTGGGTTGGTATTACAGTATTCAGGGTTGAAACTTCATTACTATGATGCTAGATGATGCTAGATGGCGTTGAAGTAGCTAAATTTGACGATATTTTGACAAACAATTTTCTTATTTTTCGTAAATTTTTTTTATTTTTTTTTTAATAAAAAGTATCCTATGTTACTTCTAATACCTTCAAGAGTGTATGTGCAAAGTTTCATGATGATCGGTTAAGTATCCTCAGGTTTAAATGAGAAGGATTGGCTGAAATACAACTCACAACCAATAGAGTTGGTAGTTATTAAATGGAAAAACTGCTTTCATATCAGGAGGGCAGAAATTTTAGAAAAGACCGCAGAGGAAATTTTTAATGACTGGCCACTTTTCACGCAATCTATCGGCCTTCATTTGGTATTTCTTTTTTTTTTTCATTTTGGTAATGTTTTTCATATTAATAATTCTTACAGATCGATTTAGACTTTATTTTTCTTTTCGGTGAAGAAAAATCAGTTTGTTTGAAAAAGAAATGGGATAGCTTTCAAAGAACCTTCTTGCAAAGTGTCGAGGATCAATTTGAAAGTGCAAGCAAACCTGTTAAGCATATACTCGAGCAAATAAATGGTATTGATTGTAGTCGAGGTAATAAAAAAAATGTTTAAATAACTTAAAAAGCATACATTTTTGTCTACAATAATAATTACATTTCACCA
This sequence comes from Eupeodes latifasciatus, assembly GCA_920104205.1. NCBI lineage: Eukaryota > Metazoa > Arthropoda > Insecta > Diptera > Syrphidae > Eupeodes > Eupeodes latifasciatus. The sequence continues at coordinate 235,488,142 of OV049924.1, forward strand.
TTTTTCACTTATACTAACATATACAAATTCATTTCTTTACAGATTATAAAAACTTATTAACGTACAAGCTCATCCATTATAAATTGCCTCCATTTAAAAAAATTTTACTTCAAAATGGGAAAAAGTGGCACGCTTCAATCCAAGATTCTATCAATAGCACTATATTAGAAGCCGAAAACCGGGCAGATATCCTTCTTAAATACCAACATATAAAAGAATCGTACAAGGGCTTTCATTTCAACATTCAACCAATGGTAGTGGCAAGTGAAAAATTATATTATGTATGTAATATCAGATAAGATATTCCATAAAACAGAAAGCTTTTTATCGGCCCTTGATTCGGCTTTTAAATTAATGTATGTATTTAATCTTAAGTATCCACTTCAAAGCCAAAATGTGTGGTTGTTTTTAGAAAACTTCTTTATGATCTTAATTCAACTCCTCCTAGCTCTGCAACAACAGCCCTGATTAATGAGTTAAGAGATAAACAAAATTAAGTTTTTTTTTTAAACAACACAAATTGTAAGACGTCCTTATAAACCTTATCTAATTGCTTGATAACTTGATACGACTAAGTTTCTAAAGACTTTTTTAACATCTTTTTAAACGTTTATTAGTGCTTAAGAGGATCAAGCTGATAAACTTGATTCTGACTTTGCTACTTAAGACTTTTTAACATACTTTTTAAGAGTTTACTAGTTCTGATCAAGCTGATAAACTTTGAAACGACTTAGCTTTTTAAGATTTCTTTATTATCATTTAAAACAGTTTATTATTGCTTTGGCCGATCAAACTGGTAAACTTGATTTTGACTTTGCTACTTAAGACTTTTTAACATCCTTTTTAAAGTTAACTAGTTCGGATCAAGCTGATAAACTTTGAAACGACTTAGCTTTTTAAGACTTCTTTATTATCCTTTAAAACAGTTTATTGTTGCTTTGGCAGATCAAACTGATAAACTTGATTTTGACTTTGCTACTTAAGACTTTTTAACATCCTTTTTATCAGTTTACTAGTTCGGATCAAGCTGATAAACTTGAAACGACTTAGTTTCTTAAGACTTCTTTAACATCCTTTTAAACAGTTTATTAGTGCTTTGGCAGATCAAGCTGATAAACTTGATTCTGACTTTGCTACTTAAGACTTTTTTAACATCCTTTTTAACAGTTTACTAGTTTGGATCAAGCTGATAAACTTGAAACGACTTAACTTCTTAAGACTTCTTTAACATCCTTTTAAACAGTTTATTAGTGCTTTGGCAGATCAAGCTGATAAACTTGATTCTGACCTTGCTACTTAAGACTTTTTTAATATCCTTTGTAAAGTTAACTAGTTCGAATCAAGCTGATAAACTTGATAAACTTGATTCTGACTTTGCTACTTAAGACTTTTTTAACATACTTTTTAACAGTTTACTAGTTCGGATCAAGCTGATAAACTTGAAACGACTTAGCTTCTTAAGACTTCTTTAACATCCTTTTAAACAGTTTATTAGTGCTTTGGCAGATCAAGCTGATAAACTTGATTCTGACCTTGCTACTTAAGACTTTTTTAATATCCTTTGTAAAGTTAACTAGTTCGAATCAAGCTGATAAACTTGAAACGACTTAGCTTCTTAAGACTTCTTTATTATCCTTTAAAACAGTTTATTATTGCTTTGGTAGATCAAACTGATAAACTTGATTTTGACTTTGCTACTTAAGACTTTTTTAACATCCTTTTTAAAGTTAACTAGTTCGGATCAAGCTGATAAACTTGAAACGACTTAGCTTCTTAAGACTTCTTTATTATCCTTTAAAACAGTTTATTATTGCTTTGGCAGATCAAACTGATAAACTTCATTTTGACTTTGCTACTTAAGACTTTTTTAACATCCTTTTTAAAGTTAACTAGTTCGGATCAAGCTGATAAACTTGAAACGACTTAGCTTCTTAAGACTTCTTTAACATCCTTTTAAACAGTTTATTAGTGCTTTGGCAGATCAAGCTGATAAACTTGATTCTGACCTTGCTACTTAAGACTTTTTTAATATCCTTTTTAAAGTTAACTAGTTCGGATCAAGCTGATAAACTTGAAACGACTTAGGTTCTTAAGACTTCTTTAACATCCTTTTAAACAGTTTATTAGTGCTTTGGCAGATCAAGCTGATAAACTTGATTCTGACTTTGCTACTTAAGACTTTTTTAACATCCTTTTTAACAGTTTACTAGTTCGGATCAAGATGATAAACTTGAAACGACTTAGCTTCTTAAGACTTCTTTAACATCCTTTTAAACAGTTTATTAGTGCTTTGGCAGATCAAGCTGATAAACTTGATTCTGACTTTGCTACTTAAGACTTTTTTAACATCCTTTTTAAAGTTAACTAGTTCGGATCAAGCTGATAAACTTGAAACGACTTAGCTTCTTAAGACTTCTTTAACATCCTTTTAAACAGTTTATTAGTGCTTTGGCAGATCAAGCTGATAAACTTGATTCTGACTTTGCTACTTAAGACTTTTTTAATATCCTTTTTAAAGTTAACTAGTTCGGATCAAGCTAATAAAGCGCTTTCGCTAATAAACTTAATAAATTAAAATAAACATAATACATTTTTAAGTTAAAAAAAACAGAATCAAGGGCCGATAGAATTTATTTTATATTGTGAAGTATTTTATTGCATATACTATTTACATATATAATATATCAAACTTTTGAATTAAATATTAACTGTAGTCAATCATGTTCAATTGCTTTGCTTGTGAATTAATTTTTCTAAGTTTAGATGATTGCTATTCACATTTAAAAGGCAAGCATAAATATGAAAAAGAAATATATTGTAAACAAGCGCATTGTCCTCAAGCATTTTCCAATCTTTTTGTCTTAAAACGGCATTTAAAGAAAGTACATTTTGATTTAAATAGCAATTTCAACACCTCTACCAATACCACAAATTCTACCACTCTCCTCCCTGCGGAAAATGTAAACAATTTGAATCAAGGCTTAGGCTTAAATTCAACGCTTTCATCTCAAAAATCAGAGTCCATTGAAAATTTTGAAGAATCGTTTATCAATAAAAAAGATGTCGACCTCTCAGAATGTGCATTAAGATTAGTTTTAAAGTTGATGAATCACAATTCCGTTCCAAGAAATTTAGTATTCAAAGTTGTGACAGAAATTCAAAATCTTTTACTTGACCCTATTAAATGTGTTATTGAATTGAGCGATTCGAGCTTAGCAATTCAAAAAATAAGTCAATTTTGTGATACAGCTTTTTCTAAAATAGAGACTGAACATAAGCTTATAAACCATTTGTCGAAAAAAAATTACTCGAATTACCAATTAATAGTACAGTTTCATCTGAAATTCAAAATACAATTGAACGGGGTAAACCAATTTTAAAATACAATAAAGGAACTATTTTATCTATTCCTTTTGTAATTAAAAAAATTTTTGAAACTGAAAATTTGCTTAAAAAAACTTTGAAAGAAATGGAAGATCTTATGGCGCATTCCAGTAGGTATGGGGGCACTGTGGCCTGGGAATTCGGCGTAAGAAAGAGACAGCACTATGTTTAAGTGAGAGAGGTGATTAAGAATACTTATATTTTTAAATAGTTGTGGTTAACGTTTGCGGTTATAGTTTGAATATATATATATATAATATATATGTGTTTGTTGTTATTGTGGCGCGTGGATAGATGATAAGAAATGTCTTAAATGTACCGCATGATGTATAAGATTTTAAATGGGGACACTGTAGTTTTGGGAATTTTTTGTGTGGTTAGGAGCGCGTGGCAAAGAGGTCGGCAGCCTTTGTGGGTAGTGGATGAGGCGCAGTGGTTGTGTATGGCTTATCAGTATTGATGTTTTGCGGTAAGGAGCGCGTGCCAATGTGAGTTATAGAAATGTGTAATGGTGTTATCACAATATGTTTTTTATGATTCATTGTAATTTGTGGTTTGTATTTTGTTTAATGGGTTTATATGCCTACATACATACATATGTGAGAAAAAAATTTATATTCTAGCAATGATTGCGGTAATCATTAAAAAAGCTAGAACGTTTGGCTTAAGTGTTTATTTTTAGAACAGCTCTGATATAGAGAACATTAATTGGGGGAAGTAGAAAAAACAATATGTTTGGGTGTGAAAGATTAAGGGAAGGAGAAACATTTTGTATCTGTGAATCTGGATGGTTGAAGATAAAATTTACGGATGTAATATTCTATAATGACACATTAAAATTGATGCTACAGCCAGAATATGGAAGCGAATGCGTTTTGTTTCATATTAGAAATGGTGAGACCTTATCGCCTATTCTGAGTTTTAAGTTGCAGTTTCAATCTATGCAACATGTACGGTTTAAACTTTTAGGTGAGAATATTACTTTTCATAAAAAAAAAGAAAAAGTAAAATGAAATGAAATGAATAAAACATAAAATTATATTATAGGAGGGGAGTTAACACTGAGCGGAACGATCACACCTCATTCGAATGCTATAAAGAGAAAAGAGGGTGAATATCCATCGCTTTGTCCATTTGGTGAGGCTGAATTACTTAATGAACCTCAAAAACTTAAAAAAGAAAAAAAGACAGTCATCGCATAGAAATAGAGACAGTTGAACGAGTTCATGACACATCATTTCAATCGAATGTATTTTAATATATACAAGATGAGATAAGAATAAAAGATGCGAGAGAGAGATGAATATAGATAGAATAAAAATTATATAAAATTTAAAATTTGAGTATAATGTTTATTAGTTTATGACAAACCTTTGGATAGCAAGCATCTTTTTTAAAAATGTTGTTTTACTCATCAGTCTTATGTCTGCTTTTAATTTGTCCTTCATTAATTGCTACTTTGCCATTACCTGTGGATATAAATTTGCAACAAGCAAACATAACTGACAATCTCTCTTTTTCATTGAGTTTACCTAATAATGATACTGTGCAGAAATTTGCTTAATACCACAACAACAACCGATACAACATCATTTCAAAATGATGCAACAGTGACTTCAACAACAGCAAGAACGGTAAATAAAATTTTGGAGGAGAAAAAAATAGTAACCGTAGAGGAAGCAATCGAGAGTTTTAGGCAAGACTTAATTAAAAAAGAAACTGAAATATCAGGAATTATACAAAAGTAAGGATGTTTTTTATAGACATTTCAAGCTTGAGTTTGATGAAGATAAGGCACTAACTGTTCGATGTTCGTATGATAGCAATTATAATTTGCGCACTCTAAGCATTAAATGTTATGAGTATCATGAATATGAAACTGAGAGAGTATTAAGTAATGGAGAAGTTGAGGTCTTTATGAAGGAGGATCTTGCATACAAATCTGATGTCGAATTACTGAATTTCAAATCATTAAAACAATCATACCATATGAATATCTCTTAAGAAAAAAAAAATGTATAAGTGTATATATCAATAAAGATTTTTATTAAAAAAAAAAATTACAAAAAGATGTGTCTTATTTATTAATTTTAGGTATAGGAATCCAAGAGTTGTGATCGGATGAAAAGCCGAGCCATTTAACAAATAATCGATCTTTTTTCCTTTGAAGCACTTCCTCGACTAGATATGTATCGGGGAACTTAGTTTTCTGTAGTTCAAGCTCATAAAACCCTCCCTTAAGGGGATGTCCTTGGTGATCTTCCAATAGGTACGTTATTGGATTTGAGCGTTGCACTTTGGCTATCTTAAAGATTTCTGTGGTCCAATTCGGTGTGTATCCTTTATCGAAAACATGTTTGTATTTACTAATTCTGACAAAATCCCCGGTTTTAAACTTTTGAGTAATATGTATTTTGATGTGATTATAGATCTTGGAGAGTAATATTTTTTCATTTGCAGCATTGACTTCAGATGGTTTCATATTTATCGTACGATGTTTGGAATTATTGTACGTTTTTGTTAGTTGTTCTATAATATCAATCCAACGATATGAACCATTTAAACTAAATTCTTTCCACATCCAAGTTTTCAAGGTACGATTAAATCGTTCAACAATGGAAGCTTTGAGAACACTAAATGTAGAGTAATGATTGATTTGAAACTTTTCCATAAGTTTTTGAAACGATGCATTGAAAAATTCTTTTGCATCATCTGTTTGTAAATTTTTTGGGTGACGACCTTTATTAAATATATCTTCCATAGCCTGAGTGACACTCGTTCCTGTTTTATTTTTAATAGGAGCCGTCCAAGCAAATTTAGAAAATGTATCAATAACTGTGAGAAGATATCGATAATTTTCGTTTTCGGGTGAATACACAACCATCTCGACTAGGTCGGCTTGCCATAAATCATCTAGACCCTTAATAATTACTCGTCTTTTTGGAAAATTCCTTCGAGCAGGCTTATGTAGTTCTTCAACAACGTTTCTCTGACTCATCTTTTTATTGAATGATAAAAACAAAGTATTTGTTCATGCATTTTATTAATTAAAAATATTTCTATATAATAACTACAAGTTTAAGTCATACTATTTCAATCTTTTTTATACAAAGACAACAGTTTTTTTTATTTTTAACAGTCTATTTTCAAGCATGTAACATGCGCATGTATCTGGACCATTTTTGCATAAGTTTGAAGACCATGGGCAGTTATCGAAATGACATCCCTGTTTTGATGTTGTAGTAGATACATTCATAAATCTTTTCAAAAAAATTACACAATTCAAAAGCTCTTCATGATGTTCTTCCAGTATATTATGAAGATTTGTTTTCAGAAACTGTAGAATTTCATCAAAAATTAATAAAAAATCTATGTTAGACATAATGATTGAGTTCTCCACACTGAGGAGATAGATTAAAGACTAAAGTTATATAATGAATGGTTTTAAGTTTTAATAATTAATAGAATTGTCTTCAATTTCATTTTCAATTTTTTTTTCTTATTGTTCCAACAACTCAGTGGTGAGCTCTTTCCGAAATTCTAACTTCTGTATGAAAATAAAAAGGCAGTCATTTTAAAGTGGAAAATTAATTAAAAAACCACTATCTCTCTATTTTATTTACGATCGACCGTCTCGGTCAAAATCTATCCAGTCTCTAATCTTCTTTTACATTTATTATTGGCTCTACATTCTCTTATACTCTATCTTACTATATAAAAACATCGAATGCAGAGTTGCCAGTCCCGGCGAAAACCTACGGTTTTCCACCCTTTCACATTTTATTTTACAATTCTATTCTAAAATACATATATAAAAAAAAATATAACCCATAACATGAGGGTATATGACGCTGCTCTCATTAATGCTGCTCTTCGGTTGGTAGGATACATATCTTCTGTACTGGTCTCGTTAGCTGGCTGGTTGCTGTCTGAATCACCACATTGCGTATCAGACCATCTTTGCTCGGAATCGTTCTAACAATGCGCCCCAGCGCCCACGCTGACGGCGGAAAGTTTTCACTCTTGATAATGCATAACTGTCCTTCTTTTACCTTATCTGTCTCTCTTCTCCATTTCTTTCTCTCTAACAGAGTAGTTAAATACTCTTCTTTCCATCTTGCCCAAAAATGCGACAACATTCTTTCTCTCTCTCTCCACAGCTTCACTCCGTGAACATTCGGCATCTCATTGGTCACGAAGGGAAGTGGTAGAACTAAAGGCTCCCCCACCAGGAAATGTCCCGGCGTTAATGCGCGTAGATCGTTAGGATCGTCATTCAACGGTTGTAGGGGCCGTGAATTCAGAATCGCTTCTATCCCAGTAAGCAATGTCAACAATTGCTCATATGTCAACACTCTTGCTCCAACAATTCTCGTGAGGTGGTATTTCATGGATTTGACAGCTGCCTCGTATATACCACCTTGGTGTGGTGCGGCCGGAGTCATGAATTTCCACTCTGTCCCCTTCAAACTCAAATGCTCGAAGGTCTCTCTCTTGAGCCAAAGCTCTCTTGTCTTCCTCAATTCTTTCTCTGCACCGACAAAGGCTGTGCCGTTGTCGCTGTATAATCTCTCACATCTCCCTCTCCTGGCGATAAATCTTTCGTAGCAAGCAATGAATGCTGCTGATGAAAGGTTCGATACTATGTCAATATGTACTGCTCTTGTCTTAAGGCACACAAAAACCGAAACCCAACATTTCTGTCTCACTATCTGCGCTCCAGCTCTATCTATCATCTTGATCTCAAACGGGCCAGCGTAGTCTACACCTGTGTGCAGAAACGCCTTTCCAGGGTTGACTCTTTCCGATGGCAAATCAGCCATCATATGCATCTCGAAACGATGGTTGTATCTTACACAAACCAAACATTTGTGAAGATAGTTTCTGATCTCGCTTCGTATTCTAGGAATCCAAAATCTTTCTCTTATATGTTGCATCATAATTTGTGTTGCTCCATGTTTCGTTGCTCTATGCGCGCTGTCCATGATCAGCCATGCTAATCGTGATGAGGCTGGCACAATCGCTGGGTGCTTCCTGTCAAATTCTATCTCTGCTCTTTCTAATCTCCCCCCAACCCTCAGAATGCCACGGCAATCTAGGATTGGTTTCAGGGAGTCAATCTTGCTCTTGTCTGGTAGACGTCTATCCCTCTTCAGGTAAGCGATTTCTTTACGAAAATATCTTTCCTGCTCTTTCCTTAATAAATGCTCTATCGCTTGCTTCTTTTCCAATGAAGTCGGTTGGATAACCGCCTCTCCATCTTTCCTTATGACCTGACGTTTAGAGCGCCTTGGTCTCTTACCGTACTTTCCTTCTTCTTTCCGTATTTTAATTCTTTCTCTGATCATATTGACGAATCTCAATATATAGCTAACTATATTCAGCGCTTTCTCTAGTGTAAATGCGTATTCAATCACTGAAACGCTTTCTTTCAAATCTCTTGTACGTATAGATAATGGAGTTGTAAATTCCACCATCGTCAGTACTCTTTCCTCTTTCATCTCATCCCTCCCCCCATCTGAAACATTTGGCACATAATTTTCAGATTTCCAGGTAGTTCGGGGTTTGACAAGCCATTCAGGACCATGTTGCCAGAGTCTGTTGTTAACCAATAGTGATGGCTTGATTCCTCTACTCAACAGGTCTGCAGGGTTGTCTTTCGTTCCGACATGTCTCCATCTCTTCACTTCAGTGTTTGTCTGTATAGACGAAACTCTATTCGCTACAAACGTCTTTAGGTTGCATGGCAATTTGTTGATCCAATGCAGCGTGACGAGTGAATCTGTCCAAAGGTTGTATTCTGTCCTCTCAAAGTTCATTGTTTCTCTCACATTTACCAATAATCGCCCTAACAACTCTGCCGCAGCAAGCTCCAGACGTGGTATTGTTATTGTTTTGAGCGGTGCGACGCGTGTCTTAGCCGTTAGCATACTCGCTCGAATCTTTCCTTTTCGGTCTGTGGTTCTGATGTAAATCACTGCCCCATATGCTCTCTCCGACGCATCAGAGAATCCATGAATCTCTATGTCTACATCTTCCGATGTTCCTATCCATCTGTCCAATCTTATGTTCTCAAGGAATAATATCTCTTTCCAGAACTCTCTCCATCTTTCTTCTATTTCTCTTGGCAATTGTTCATCCCAATCGACGTTCAACCGCCATATGTCTTGGATGAGGATCTTTCCAGAAATCGTCACCGGCGATATGAAACCATTAGGGTCATATAGTTGAGCAACGCAACTCACAATCTTTCTCTTAGTCATTGTGTCGTCTATCACTGGTGTTTTCACTATGAACGTGAATTGATCTTTCTCCAATAACCATTTCAATCCCAGGATTGACGCTTTATCATCATCTGGGAATATCACTGATGATTGTTCTTCATAATTCATGTCTTTCACCAAAAGTCTTGAGTTTGACTTCCACTTTCTCAATTCAAAGCCTGCACTCTTCAGCACATAATCTATCTCTCTTGACAATTCTGTTGCTTTCTCCTCAGAATCTGCACCAGTTGTGCAATCATCCATGTAGAAATCTTCCATTATTGCTCTTGCAGCATTTGGAAATTCTTTCTCTGCATCTTTCGCACATTGCATTAATGCTCTCACCGCATTAAATGCTGAAGACGTCATACCGTATGTGACTACGGTCAGCCAATACTCTCGCAATCTTTCTCTAGGGCTCTCTCTCCAAAATATACGCTGAAGATCCCATTGCTCTCTCGCAATCTTTACCATTCGAAACATCATCTTGATATCCGCACTTATCGCAACTCGATGTCTACGGAAACGCATTAGAATCTCATGCAAATCCTTTTGTAGCTTCTCTCCAAGCATCTGTACTTCATTAAGCGAGATACCCTTTATCGTTTTGCAACTGGCGTCAAAAACGACTCTAAACTTCTTTGTCACACAGTGATGGGGTATATGGTACACCATACTGCCTTGTGTCTCTCCAGTCACCGGGCACATGTGTCCTTCTCTCTCGTATTCCCTCATGAAGTTTATGTACTTCTCTCTCACCTCAGGATCTCTTTCCAATTTTCTTTCTAAAGCAAAGAATCGGCGCTTCGCTATTAGCTCTGAGCTCCCAAAATCTATCTCTGAATCTATCTCATGTTGTCTCAGGGGAATCGTTACCACGAATCTGCCTGAACAATCGCGTGAATAAGTCTTAATGAAGTTTACTTCTACCAACTCTTCTTCTTCAGTACGCAAAGAAGCTGATTTGACCTCATCTACTTCCCATAATCTCTTTAGCATGTCATGTAATTGATTGTTGTCAAAGGTCATGCAAAATACTCCCTGCCCTCTATCACTCTCTTTCTCTTCTTCTTCTGTCCAATGTTCTCCAAGAACTATCTTTCCAAACATCGTTTCCATGCATAGTGTACCTTGAGGCTGATAACCCAGCACAGAACGAAATATTTTCGCTAATATCCTGCATCCGAGTAGCAAGTCCACTGGACCAGTCTTTCCATATTCAGGATCCGCAAAGGGAATCCCCGGGAAATTATCTTTCCCTGTCACAAGGACATCTCTTTCGGGTACCAATAATTGCCATTGATTCTCTCTCGGTAATATCTAGAACTCCTGTTCAATGGAGTCACTGAAATCGAACCACGGACTTAGTCTCAACGTGGTTTTCTGTCTTAATTCGAACGGCTGTCCTTCTATCCCCAGTAACCTTGACGTCATTGGTTGTTTCAATGACCCTAGTCGTTTCTGTAATTGACAGCTTACCAGATTCGGTTGTGCCCCAGTATCTAGAAGAGCCCGAACCGGCCCATAACGCTTACCATCTATCTCTATTCGGACCTGTGCCGTAGGCATCAAGGCCCATCTTTCTCTTCTACCTTTTTCAAAAAAATTAAAACATTTTAAATACTTTTTTCGACTTTCGTCTATATTTTCTTTATTTTTAAAATTTGTATTTCTTTTAAAGTCTGTCCATGATCTCTCGCTCTCTATCTCATCTATTGAATCTTTCTCCATCTTTCCATTTCCCAAACGTCTGCTCTTTGCTGGTGGTTGGCTCAGTCAATCCTCTTTCTTTTGGTTACGCTTCGCTGGCTTGCGTGGCTCTGTCTCTGCCGCGAGCAGTACGGTCTTGTCACCCTTTCTCAGCTCTCTCATTGGGCACATCACACTGTTGTGCATCTGTTTTCCAGGGCACCTGATGCACGGACCCTGGAAGCACTCCTTTGGCTGGTGCCCTACTTTAAGGCAATTGCTGCAAAGGCCTCTATCTCTTACCATCTCTTGTTTCGCCTTCAAGGTCCAAGCCTGGAATTGTGGGCATCCCCATATCGGATGGCTGGTAGACTTGCATGCTGGGCATGCCCTTGCTGCTGTGGCTCTGTCCCTGTTCTGCACCCGCGGATTGACCGCTGGCACAGCTCTATCACCTCGTCCGAGCATCTGCGACGCTTGTGCCGATGTGGACGGCGCATCTCTCCTCAGGTTGTCCTGGGCACTTTCCAGTGCCGTGGCACGTTTCTCCAAGAAGTCGCAAATCTCTCTCGTTGTGGGCATTTCAGAGGTTCTTGCTTCCTCCCATTTGCACGCTGTCTCTCCATCTAGCTTCTCGTGGAGCGTGTGCACCACAATCATGTCCCACTGATCCGTCGGAATACCTTGGCTTGCCAGCTGACGCATGGTCTCGTACGTGGTATTCGACATCCTTACCAGGTCGCTGGCCTTCGGAGCTCCTCTTAGAACTGGAAGCCTGAAGAACGAGCGAAGGAGTTCTCGGCACGTAGCGTATTGCTTGTTGTAGACCTGATTCAGCCGAGCCCATGCCTCGCCGTAATTCTGGTCCGTCTGCTGCCACTCACCCAGCGTACGAGCGGCTCTACCGGACAACGACGACTTTAGGTAGGCGAACTTATATGACGGCGCTATCTTCTCGTTGGCATGCACAGCCGCCGTGAATCTGTCTTTGAAGCTCTGCCACTTCGTGAACGAGCCATCGAAGGTACCCCAGGTGTTTTTGACATCGTGTTCGGCAAACGGCAAATTCACCTGTACGGCGATGGCAGGCGTCTCTCTCGCATCTGGCTGCGGGGCCAGCTCTTTCTCACGTTTCTTCAGGGCAGCATATGCCGGGAAGTAGCTCTGTTCCGCTGCCACCATGTTTCTTTCTACCTCGGCGTTTGTGAGCAAATCGCCTGTGGCAGCCAGCTTTGCTTCACAATCCTTTACTTGCGCCCATGCCTGCATCAAGGTCTGCAGCCGGATTTCCACCTCCTCGGTCTCTATCGCTTTAAAGTCCTCGGAAGCGGTGAAGGACCGCATCCTATTGATCGTGTGGATGGCGGCCTCATAGAGATATGAGGTGTTCGGGGCGGCCATGTTCTCTCTCTTGATCTTTCCAAGGTGATCTCTCTCTCTATTATCTATCTCAATCTTTCCCAAATAAATTCTTTCCAAAATCTGAAATAAATGTAAGGAAAAACCATATAGTAAATTATTAAATATAGGTTGTCATTATTAAAGAAAATATATTGCCAATGAATATCAAAGGCAAATGAAATATGTAAATGAAATATATTAAAACGAATAAAAAATGAAATATAAATAAAAATAAAAATGTAAAGTGTGTGTTCTGACGCTATTGTTGTTGTTGTTGTTGTTATTCGTGAAATCTCCATCTAGTTCGGAGGTATTTCACTCTATCTCTCTTTCCATCTATTGCTGACAATTATTTTGTTAATAATTGTCATCTTCTGTTTTGATTAACAGAAGCTCTTTCTGCGGGCAGATAAACAAAACCTTTGTTGTTGTTTATTTTTGTTAACTCTTTCCAAGCTTGCAAGCATCTATCACATTTAATCTCTCTCATATAGCCACTCGTACATTTCATGCTTAGAGCGCTTTGAAAAATTCTTTCTCTAAAAATAATATCTGTCACAATCTGCACATTACACAGGTTTTCAATTTCATCGATTGAGATTTGAAAGCCCGTCACTATTTAACACACATAAAAAAAAACCATACCAAAAACAAAGAAATAAATATTGACAATAACCCTGGCTGCGGCGCCACAACCAGGTCAAACAAAAAACTACCCTCTTTCGCTTACAACAACAACACAACACTCTATCACTAGCTGCACATATGTATATCTTTTCTTATTCATTTTTTTTTTTAAATAAAATAAAAATTCTATCCATCTTTCCGCAGTGGACTGTATAAAATTCTTACCGATCAAATTAGCTTTTTATTCGCACTTTAACTGCTGTGTTTTACACCTTTCGCTTTTGATTCAGCTTCAACACAGAACAAATATATTTTTTTTCCACAATAATTTTATTTCTCAATTTAAATTTTTTTAAATTTTTAAACCAGGACTGCCTAGCTCGAGTTCTCGCTATAAAATGAAAAATATACAAGACACAGCACATATGTGAATTGTGTTTTCCCTGCTCATTCTTTCCCCTATCCATATGCATGTTAGTATTCATGCACCTCTACTCTCTCATTCTCTATTTTCTATCCTGTGTATATACCTAAGACTTTGTCAGCGACCAGAAACAAGGTAGTGAGTGTGTCTTTCGAATTTGGTTGCTTATGTCATTGACATTCTTTCTCAGTCTGATCTCTTTCACTCATTTTTGGTTGTAAGTCAAAAATTCGTGATTTCCCGGTTGCTAGGTGGGAATTCTTTCAATGATATATCTCTTGCGTGTTCTTGTGGTAGTGACTAAAAATAAAGCCACAATTGTGTATCTGTCTGGGGCATGCGCTGTTACTCATGTTTATCTTTTCTCATTTTCAATGCGCATATGTATGTAACTTGCTCGTCGAGTTTTCGGTTGTAAATCGGAAACTTGTTTTATATTTTTTGTGGGAAAAAATTCTCTCTTTCGTTCTGTCTCGTTTGCTCTCGGTTGTAAGTCGAAAACAAGAAATTCTGTCAGTCTGTCTCTTGTGTCTGTTCTTCCTCATCCATTCTCGGTTGTAAGTCGAGAACTTGTTTTTTCTTGTTTATAAACAAGGAATTCTGTCTGTTGCTAATGCTCTTATGTACATCCCGTGAAGGGGTTGCTTGGTACCTAATTATTTTATGTATTCGTTTCTCGGTAGGCGATAAACGTAATTCTTTCTATTTGTCTTGTCTATATAAAAGGGTTCTATGTTTCGTGTCGCGACAAGTCTGGTATATAAAGATTCGCTGAAATAAAAAGGTTATTTATATATATGTAGTTAAACACAAGCCGTCGGGGTATCTATCACTCTATCCCTGCATGGATTTCTCGGGCAGCTTCTATCACTTTTGTCACATGACCCAACGGCTTTATGTACTTACGGCTGGTGCCTACGTGACTTTGCACGTAGCGTCTTTCTCGATAAAATAAATTTTTCGTGGACATATGCTTATGTGTAGCACATTCCGCTTTAGGTAATAAAGGCATTTTTTTTTTTTTAACTGCTTCTTTCACAGTTTTTGTGCCCATACATATATTGTATGTAGCACATTACGCTTCACTTAATAAATGCATTTTTTTTTTTCTTTTATGCTTCTTTTCACAGTTTTTGTGCCCATACATATATTGTATGTAGCACATTACGCTTCACTTAATAAATGCATTTTTTTTTAATGCCACTTTCACATTTCCCGTTCTTTCACACGCGGGGTTTTATTATAATAAAAGACAATATTTTTTAAAGAAAAAACCGCACTTTCTTTCTCATAAATCTATCGCGTCACGGGTCAAATTGGGCTCGAATGACCAAATGTTCCAACAACTCAGTGGTGAGCTCTTTCCGAAATTCTAACTTCTGTATGAAAATAAAAAGGCAGTCATTTTAAAGTGGAAAATTAATTAAAAAACCACTATCTCTCTATTTTATTTACGATCGACCGTCTCGGTCAAAATCTATCCAGTCTCTAATCTTCTTTTACATTTATTATTGGCTCTACATTCTCTTATACTCTATCTTACTATATAAAAACATCGAATGCAGAGTTGCCAGACTCATGCAGTTCGATACACTTATTATCAATTGTGTCAAACAGTAGTTTCTCAAATTTTTCAACTACTCCATATTGGATGTATTCTTTAAGTTGTTCGTATGTTTCATCAACATATTTTTTGGTAGCAGCGTCTTCCTGTTCTTGTGGTTCTTGAACATTTTTTAACCGTTTAAAGTGTATGTTGTAATCTCCGCTTTCTGTTTTGAGGAATCCCTCTCCAGCTGGTCCAGGCAAACCTCGCTCTCCCTGTACACCTGGTGGTCCCTGCTCTCCTTGTTTTCCTCTTGGTCCACTGGGTGGGGTTCTATTTGAGAAACGACCAAATTTATCAACACTCATCTTTTTTTTTATTATTATTCGATAATATTGGCTTCTTTAAGTTCTTCAATAATGATTGAAATAATTTCGTTAGAGTGATTGTTGTGTCCAGCTTGTTGTGAACCAATAAGAAGTCTCAATCGATCTACTAGTTCATTGGGATTATCCCAAAATATATAGTCTTTTTTCAAATTTGATAATTGCATTATTCCACTTCCTGAAGGTATTTGTAGTGTTGAAGATGATGGCGATGGAGTATTAGAAGTATTTGTTCTTAATCCGAATAATTTACTTATAATTTTTTTATACTTATAACCTCTATTGCCGTGTACTTGTCTCTGTGAATTATGATCAATTCTATGAGCATTAGTGTCATGTAATATAGTCCTGTAGTTTTTTAAATCTTCATTGGTGTAAACTTGTTTATCAGGGTTTTTCTTAAATATAAGCTCATATAACCCATTTGTTCCTTCGAAGGTTTTATTTTTAATTTCTATATCTTTTCCGATAAGGTTTAACTCACTATTACCGATGTACATTTTTCCATCTTTTGAATGTACACCATACGTTTTATCAAGGGTGTTGGAATTATTTAGAAATAAATCTATATATTTCTTAGGTGTGTCATGAAATTGTTCTTGTGACAAGCGTTCTGCAAAGCTACTATGGCTTGACTTGTTCTTTGTTCTTTTTGGAGTAGTATTACTATCGACGGATAAAATTGGTGAATCATCATCATCATCAATAGAAGTTTTGGGGGTGGTGAATTCTTCATGAAAATGTTTCTTCTTATCATAATCATTTTCTTGTGATTGAGGATGTTCAAAATTGAGTTTTATTTTCTTTAAAGGACCATTTATAAGGTTATGTTGATCTTGTTTGATATTTGATTTTTTTACTAATTCGTTTAGTGGTTTCGTAAGAGGTTTAAGAGTTTCTTCAATTTGAGTTTCGTAAGCTCCCCTACTGATCTTAAGAGCTTCGTATTTCTTTCGTAGAGCATCTGTAGTTTTAATTAATTCCTTTGTTAGTCTAACATCTATATTCATCATAATGTAAACATTTATTTCTTCCTACAGAGGCAAGTGGTTAATAAGTTTCGAAGTTGTTGAAAGAATCGTTCAAAAGGTTTTAAACTGAATTTGATATTGAGATTACTGATCTTAACTGAAGAAGAATACTGGGTCTCAATCTGGGTGGAACTGCTTTTTACTGCTACTATCTGCTCGCTGTACTGTTCTCATAGAACATTTCTATACATATGGTATTAAATCAAAAGTGTTATTTGTTTTATAACTTAAGAAAACAGTCAAAGCCTTTTCTATATCGACCTTCATTCAAAGGACTATCCTTGTCAATTACCACAAATCCGTAATTTGTCTTCCAACATTCTGCACAAACTATTCGGAATGTATTAAATATCATATCTGAATTAACATGATCATTATATATATGTTTTAGATTCATATCGTCCTGTTTGAAGATAATTAGTAAATTCGCATTGTCTCGAATTAAGTGTTTGGGTATTCTTGTATAAGTTTGGCATAAGTAAAAACTATCAATATGATGATGCCGTCCCATACTGAAGTAAACTCGAACTGTGTCTTGTTTTTCACAGGCAATATCGTCAAAAATAAATATAGAATTTGGTTTAGCCTCTTCGGGTGAAATAACATCACTGTTATTGGCAAAAGTGAAGAAACCCATATTTTTAATAGGTTTTATGGAATATATAGAATATATATAGATATTTTCAAATTTTAATCCATTTGGATGTTGTAACAAACTCATCATGACATTTGTTTTTCCGCAATTTGAGGGACCAGTAATTAACCCTCTTATACTATGAGGGAATAGTTTACCATGTTTTTTTCTTTCAATATTGTTAGCCAGTTCCATATTTATTACTGTTAACTGGCATTGTTGTTTAACGAAACGCATAGTTATTAAAACTAAATGATTTCCTATAAATTACAAGTTTATATTTTAAAAGTGTCATATGACATCCAACCATTCTTACGCTAAGATAATCATTTTAAAATGATTGATTATTCCAAAAAATCTATCAGTCGACGAAACATTGTGAAAGGAAAAGGTTTATTAAATACTTTAATAAACAAACTACCTCTTGAACTACATTTACCTGGTTATCAATACTGTGGACCTGGAACAAAACTCCGACAACGTCTAGCTTGAGGGGATCCGGGAATTAATTTGCTTGATCAAGCGTGCAAGGAACACGATATATCTTATTCTAAATTTAAAAATACATCTGATCGACACATTGCCGATAGGATTTTAACTGAAAAAGCTTGGCAACGAGTTAAATCCGGAGACGCTAGTTTAGGTGAAAACGCAAACGCACTATTGGTTACCAATCTTTTGAAGGCAAAAACAAAATTCGGTATGGGTTGTTCTAAGAATAAAGACAAAAAGCCTAAGAAAAAAGCGAAAAATAAAAAAGAAAACGACAATAAGTCAAATTTAGATAAAAATGCTAAGCAACTCTCATTTAGAAAAATAATAACAGTTATTGGAAATAATATTAAACGTAAAAGACCCTTCAATCTGGAAAAGGCAATCCAAATAGCCATATCATCTGCTAAGAAAACAGTAAGAAAAAACAGTAATAACATTAAGACACCCAGAGTTATTTCTGTACCGAAAATTGGTGGTGTAATTCCATTTCTTGTACCGTTGTTTGCTGGACTTTCAGCTCTTGGAGCTTTAACGGCAGGTGCTGCAGGCGTAGCAAAAGCTGTCAACGATATTAGCATTGCTAAAAAAGATTTAGAGGAGAAAAAGCGTCATAATCAACAAATGGAATCCATTGCAGTAGGCCAGGGCTTATACCTTAAACCTTATAGAAAAGGGTTTGGACTTTATTTAAATCCACAGCCAAAAAACTTCTAAGTTCGCTACCCAATCGTGCATTAAATGAAATAGATTTGAGAAATTTTGCAAGGAAATTCATTCCGAATTTTCGAGGAGTTTTCATGAGAGATAATTTACCAAAAACTAAACCTTTGAAAAACGAGTGTGGAATTGTAAATCTAGACTCATCAATTGGCCCTGGAACACACCAGGCAACCAAATTGAATATTTTGATAGTTTTGGAAATCTTCAACCTCCTATTGAAATTATTAATTATTTGGGTGAAAAAATTAATTATAATTATACAAAATACCAAGATTATGACTCTTTTAACTGTGGTCATTTATGTTTAAGATTTTTATATGAATGTTATTTTCAATAAATAAAGAGTTTTATATACAATGGCTTTTATTATGTTTTTCGTCATCATGGCAATGACACTTACACTGAGCGGGAGAACTTCCCTTCTATCAGCTGAATATTTTCCACCGCTGAACTTGGACAAAGACTATGTTTGTGGATTGATTGATTTTCACACGTACAACTCTATACCGAATGTTGATGCGAATAATAATTTGTTTCATGTGGGCGAATATGAAATTGAAATCCTAATAGGATCGTATGAAATTGATGCTATTGCAGAATATATATCCGAAGAATTATTATTGCGAAATTCCTCCATTATTATTGAAATAGAAGCAAATAATAACACAATGGAATGTGAAATCCAATGCAACGAGAACATATATTTCAATAAGAACAGAACCATAGGAAAATTATTGGGTTTCAGTAAACGTGTTCTCGAAGGTAATAAAACTCATTTGTCAGATTTACCTGTTGACATAAACAAGGTAAATGTAATACGAGTCGAGTGTAATATCATTACTGGCTCTTATTTTAATAATACTCCTATGCATACAATACATGAATTCTCACCAGAAACAGGGTCAGGGTATAAAATCATTGAAGTTCCAAAAAATGTCATCTATCTACCTGTGAATGTCAAACGAATAAGTACTATAACATTAAAACTAGTGGACCAGAACGGAGACTTAATAAATTTTAGAGGAGAAAGAATAACTGTTCGATTACATTTAACCCCAATATTAGAATAATGATAATCTACAATAATTATTTAACAGATATCAAAGGTAACCATTTAACTAGTTCTTCCCGAACATCAACACTGCCAACACCTAAGTTATCACCTGAAAATAAAGCCTATCTTCTGTCACTGGGATTCAAATTAAAATAAATTTACAATATGAACGATATATTAAATATTACTCAAGGACCCATCTTTGATAATAGCATATCTAAGTTTGAGTACCATTGTTACTCACCATTTCTTCAGTCCTTCAATCCGAGTGATGAAATACGTATTCCCATACAACAACAAGACTTATCTATATTACCTAGTGAAAGCTATATTTATATAGAAGGGAGTCTAACAAAAGCAGATGGAACTGTTTCAGCAGGAAAATTAACTAATAATGCAATGGCTTTTCTTTTTGAAGAAATACAATATGAACTGAATGGAGTAAACATTGACAACAATAAAAATGTGGGAATAACATCGACCTTAAAAAATTATATTTCTTTAAACGAAAATGAAAGTAAGAGCTTGGAAAATGGATCATGGACTGGGAGTAGCAGTTTTTCTCTTGCATTGGGTACTTTTAATTTTTGTATAAAATTAAAATATCTGTTAGGATTTGCTGAAGATTATAAAAAGATCATAACAAATGCAAGACATGAATTGATTTTAATTCATACTCGATCTAATGAGAATGCTTATTTTTCTAAAGACAACGAATAATTAAAACTTTCGATTTTTAAACTGCAGTGGAGAGTACCACACATTACCTTATCTGATTCGAATAAACTTACATTATTGAAACAAATACAATCAAATCCAATTCAAATTCATTTTCGAAATTGGGAAATGTACGAATATCCAACACTACCAACCACCACTGATCATGTATGGACAGTTAAAACTTCAAGTCAGCTTGAGAAACCAAGATATATTTATCATTGCTCTACAAACTGATAGAAATATCAACGAAATAAAGATGCTAGCATATTTGATCATTGTGATGTGAGCAATGTAAAAGTACATTTAAATTCCGAATCTTACCCTCGCGAAGATTTAAATGTTAAATATAAACTGGATCGATATGACATTCTCTATGAAATGTATAGTAAATTTCAACAATCGTATTATCAACAACAATCAAATCCACTTTTATCGCGACAAGAGTTCAAAAATATCGCCCCAATTCTGGTTATTGATTGTTCTCATCAAAATGAGCCAATCAAAACGGGTCCTGTGGATGTAAAAATTGAACTTAAAACATTAACTTCGATTTCTGCTTCAACAACTATGTATTGTTTAATACTTCATGATCGCATAATCGAGTACAATCCATTGACTGGAGAAGTTAACAAACTTATTTAAATTGGTGTCATAATCTATATTTTTTCAGTAGAAAAAGTGCATTTGCTTAGAACAGATCTAAACATGGATACCTGTTTTGTAGACTTTCAAGGTTTTAGAGGAATGAACAATGAGTTTATCTTAAAGGAAATGGCTGTGCTTTTTAATGGATATCACCAACATTTCATACTTACTCCACCATTTCACTCTAACTTTCTTCCGTCACCCCTCAAAAGACAAGCTCATTGGTTGCGTGAGTATCATCATGGTTTTACCTGGGATGGAGGAGATACAGATTTTTGCAAAGTTAAGTCATATCTTCGAAAAAAAATTAAAAATGTTGTTTACGTCAAGGGTAAAGAAAAGAAACATTGGCTACAAAAACTTATTAATAACGAAAATGTTGAAGTCATTAACCTTGAAGATCTTAACTATAAGTGTTCTAATTTAAAAGAACTAAAAAGAATTTATCCAGATATAACTTTGAAATGTTGGTATCATGGAAAAATATGTGCACTCCAGAATGTTTATCTTTTGAGCAGATACATTAAAGAAGCTAAAAATTGTAATTAATATTTTCAAATAAAACAAAAAACTTTTGCTTAAAATTTTAAATTATTTTTTTATTTTAATATTTGCATAAAGTGCGACTTTTTATTACTATAATGATTATTATGATGATGATGATGATGGTGGGTTGGGTTTTTTTCTTTTATATCCGTACGGCAGAGAACTGTGATCGTCGAAAAATTGACGTTTTTCGGCTCTTTATATGTCTTGACTTCTTCTACAGTGACTACCTGATGTTCTATGGTACGTCGTATATTGTTAGACTTTATGACAATACTTACATCAGAATCTTTTTGTATAGAAGAATTTAAAACCGATTCTTTTATTGAATCAAAATTAATTTTTTGGGAAGATTCATAATTGAGGAAGATACCCTTCACTTTACAGACAGTGTGTTCTTTTTTATCCTTTGTGCTGTGTACTTTGTAAGAATAATTTTTTGGTCCACCACTTACAAATTCGGTAATGTAACTTCCTTGACCATAGCAATCCAGTTCGTTTATCATATCACCGATAAAGTCTCCAGTAGGTGGATCGAATTCTCCTTGACGACAAACATAAATAACGGAATCAGTGTCGTAGTACAAAACTCTTTCCTGAAGTTTTTCTAAGTAGCTATATAATTTCAGGCGAGCTTGAGTTGTGGTATATGCGGCAATAGAAACACTAACAGTTGATAGAGTTTCATCTATATTACTCTCCAAGATCTATAATCACATCAAAATACATATTACTCCAAAGTTTAAAACCGGGGATTTTGTCAGAATTAGTAAATACAAACATGTTTTCGATAAAGGATACACACCGAATTGGACCACAGAAATCTTTAAGATAGCCAAAGTGCAACGCTCAAATCCAATAACGTACCTATTGGAAGATCACCAAGGACATCCCCTTAAGGGAGGGTTTTATGAGCTTGAACTACAGAAAACTAAGTTCCCCGATACATATCTAGTCGAGGAAGTGCTTCAAAGGAAAAAAGATCGATTATTTGTTAAATGGCTCGGCTTTTCATCCGATCACAACTCTTGGGTTCCTATACCTAAAATTAATAAATAAGACACATCTTTTTGTAATTTTTTTTAATAAAAATCTTTATTGATATATACACTTATACATTTTTTTTTCTTAAGAGATATTCATATGGTATGATTGTTTTAATGATTTGAAATTCAGTAATTCGACATCAGATTTGTATGCGAGATCCTCCTTCATAAAGACCTCAACTTCTCCATTACTTAATACTCTCTCAGTTTCATATTCATGATACTCATAACATTTAATGCTTAGAGTGCGCAAATTATAATTGCTATCATACGAACATCGAACAGTTAGTGCCTTATCTTCATCAAATTCAAGCTTGAAATGTCTATAAAAAACATCCTTACTTTGTATAATTCCTGATATTTCAGTTTCTTTTTTAATTAAGTCGTGCCTAAAACTCTCGATTGCTTCCTCTACGGTTTTTTTTTTTTTCCTCCAAAATTTTATTTACCATTCTTGCTGTTGTTGAAGTCACTGTTGCATCATTTTGAAATGATGTTGTATCGGTTGTTGTTGCGGTATTAAGCAAATTTTTACCATTTGTAAAGGTTAACAAACGAAACGATAAACCTATCTGCACAGTATCATTATTAGGTAAACTCAATGAAAAAGAGAGATTGTCAGTTATGTTTGCTTGTTGCAAATTTATATCCACAGGTAATGGCAAAGTAGCAATTAATGAAGGACAAATTAAAAGCAGACATAAGACTGATGAGTAAAACAACATTTTTAAAAAAGATGCTTGCTATCCAAAGGTTTGGCATAAACTAATAAACATTACACTCAAATTTTAAATTTTATATAATTTTTATTCTATCTATATTCATCTCTCTCTCGCATCTTTTATTCTTATCTCATCTTGTATATATTAAAATACATTCGATTGAAATGATGTGTCATGAACTCGTTCAACTGTCTCTATTTCTATGCGATGACTGTCTTTTTTTCTTTTTTAAGTTTTTGAGGTTCATTAAGTAATTCAGCCTCACCAAATGGACAAAGCGATGGATATTCACCCTCTTTTCTCTTTATAGCATTCGAATGAGGTGTGATCGTTCCGCTCAGTGTTAACTCCCCTCCTATAATATAATTTTATGTTTTATTCATTTCATTTCATTTTACTTTTTTTTTTTTTTATGAAAAGTAATATTCTCACCTAAAAATTTAAACCGTACATGTTGCATAGATTGAAACTGCAACTTAAAACTCAGAAATAGGCGATAAGGTCTCACCATTTCTAATATGAAACAAAACGCATTCGCTTCCATATTCTGGCTGTAGCATCAATTTTAATGTGTCATTATAGAATATTACATCCGTAAATTTTATCTCCAACCATCCAGATTCACAGACACAAAATGTTTCTCTTTCCCTTAATCTTTCACACCAAAACATATTGTTTTTTCTACTTCCTCAATTAATGTTATCTATATCAGAGCTGTTCTAAAAATAAACACTTAAGCCAAACGTTCTAGCATTTTTAATGATTACCGCAATCATTGCTAGAATATAAATTTTTTTCTCACATATGTATGTAGGCATATAAACCCATTAAACAAAATACAAACCACAAATTACAACGAATCATAAAAAAACATATTGTGATAACACCATTACACATTTCTATAACTCACAATGGCACGCGCTCCTAACCGCAAAACATCAATACTGATAAGCCATACACAACCACTGCGCCTCATCCACTACCCACAAAGGCTGCCGACCTCTTTGCCACGCGCTCCTAACCACACAAAAAATTCCCCAAAACTACAGTGTCCCCATTTAAAATCTTATACATTATGCGGTACATTTAAAACATTTCTTATCATCTATCCACGCCCCACAATAACAACAAACACATATATATATATATTCAAACTATAACCGCAAACGTTAACCACAACTATTTAAAAATATAAGTATTCTTAATCACCTCTCTCACTCAAACATAGTGCTGTCTCTTTCTTACGCCGAATTCCCAGGCCACAGTGCCCCCATACCTACTCATTCCGATGATATAAAAAAATTTGTTTGTGGTTCTGTTTGGCGAGAAATTCATTCAAGATTTTCAAACGAAAACAAAACGGTTGTCCCATATTTTCTTTATAATGATGACTTTGATCCAGATAATGTGTTAGGCTCGCACTCCGGAGTGAATTCAATTTCTGCATTCTACATAAACTTTCCAACTTTACTAGAGCATAAACGTTCCTCTTTGACCAACATTTTGCCTGCTATGCTAATAAAAGCCGAGTATTTTAAAAAGTATGAGCGCCTCGATGTTCTTCATAACCTTCTAAAAATTTTATTAGATTTAGAACTGAAAGGCATAATGATTCAGATGGAAGGTGTGGAAAAAAAATTAATTTTGTTTTAGGCTTAGTTACTGGTGATAATGTTGGACTTAATAAGATTCTGGGCTTCAGATCGTCCTTTTCGGCTCTGCATTTTTGTCGAATCTGTAAGGCTTCTAAAGCAGAAATACAAAATCTTAGTTATGAGTTAAAGAACAGTTTAAGAACGGTTTCAAATTATGATTTAGATCTTTTACTTAATAACCCAAAACATACTAGAATATCGGAAGTATGTGTTTTCAATAGACTTCCGTCTTTTCATGCGGTTGTTAACGTGTCAGTTGATATCATGCATGATCTTTTCGAAGGAGTTTTGAAAAATGATATGTGTGCTATTATTTTATATTTCATTAAAACAAAGAAATATTTTTCTCTCGAAAATTTGAATGACAGAAAACAGCTTTTTGATTATGGAAGCATAGACTCGAAAAACTATTCCCTTCCTATAAAACTTGAGGCTTTACAAAACAAAAATTTGAATATGCAAGCTAGTGAAAGCCATTGCTTTGTACATTTTTTTCGTTAATGGTTTGGGATTTTGTACCTAAGGACGATAAATGTTGGCTTTTTTTTTTTAAATCTTCAAAAACTTGTAGATCTATGTTTATGTACTTCATTTAATAAAAATGATTTAGAAGAATTGAAATCTCGAGTAGCTGATCATAATAAAACTTACAGAGAATTGTTTAATGAAACTCTTAAGCCGAAAGCACATTTTTTGACCCACTATCCCACTGTTATTGAAAGGGTTGGACCCTTAAAAATGATTTGGAGTATGCGAAATGAAGGCAAACACAAAGAATTAAAACAAAATGCCCAGAGCATAACATCTAGGAAAAATTTATGCTACTCCGTTGGAATGAAGTTGTCTTTAAAACTAGCTAACTTTTTTTATTTAAATGAAAAAGACATTAAGATTAAAATTTTAAAAAGTAAAAATGTATGTATATCTCAAAAACCATATTTCAAAGACCTTCAAGAATTTGGCCTTGATGGTATTCAAATATTTTCAGAAAACATACAGTTTATGGGAACACCATACACTTCCGGTTTTTTTTTTGTTTCATAAGCAAAGTAACTTTATTTATAAAATTTCTGAAATAGTAATAAGCAACAAACGTGTAATAATTGTTTCCACTAAATATATGTTTCAATACGATGTTAATATAAATGCTTTTATTATAAAAGATAATACAAATATTTTAAGTTTGAAATTAATTACGGAATTTCAATATTATCCTGCTTTGCCACATAATCTTTCTGATGGTAGAATGGCACTAAGATTTAAAAATGTATAAAATTTATATTATAGTCATTTTATTGTCATTACTTTTATATAAGAGATTTTGATATTAGCTTGTATTTAATATTACCATAGTTATCAAAAATAAAATAAAAATACATATGAACATTCAAAATGATACCTGCTTTATAATTCTAGACATAGTATTCAACTAAAAAGGAAACAAAAGAGAATTTTATTTCAGAAAGAATGGTTTTGATATAAGAAAAAAATCAGTACTCTAAATCTCTGTACAAGTACCTACGTACGTAAGTATTCCTACATATGTACCTACATAATATTTAATTCATTACTGTTTGTATAGGACTGACAGATCTCTGTAGAAAAACTCATGGTAGATATACCATTTTTAATTGTATTACAGATTAAAATCAAATCCATTGCATGAAACAGTGAAATTTATTACATAGATATGAAGTAAAATGTATTACAGATTAAAGTTAAATTTATTGCATGAAACAATGAAATCTATTAAAAATGTAGTTTAATGTATCACATCAAATAGGGGAGAATTTACTGCAGTTGTAGTTAAATTTACTACAACTGCAGTTAAAAATCCATTATTTTATGTTAACATTTTACTACATCTGCAATAGATTTCAATGCTTCTATGTAATAAAATTTACTACCATTTTTGTATATGCAATAGATTTCAATGTTCCATGTAATGAATTTTACTACGGCTGTAGTAGGTTTTATTACAATTTTACTACAACTGCAATAGGTTTTATTGTTCCATGCAATGATTTTTACTACGGCTGTAGTCCATTTTACTACAAATGCAATAGATTTTACTGTTCCATGTAATGCATTTTACTACGGCTGTAGTAGATTTCACTACAACTGCAATGGATTTTACTTTTCCATGTAATGAATTTTACTACCACTGTAGTAGATTTTACTACAACTGCAATAGATTTAACTGTTCCATGTACTGAATTTTACTACAACTGCAATAGGTTTTATTGTTCCATGCAATGATTTTTATTACGGCTGTAGTCCATTTTACTACAAATGCAATAGATTTTACTGTTCCATGTAATGCATTTTACTACGGCTGTAGTAGATTTCACTACAACTGCAATGGATTTTACTTTTCCATGTAATGAATTTTACTACCACTGTAGTAGATTTTACTACAACTGCAATAGATTTAACTGTTCCATGTACTGAATTTTACTACAACTGCAATAGGTTTTATTGTTCCATGCAATGATTTTTACTACGGCTGTAGTCCATTTTACTACAAATGCAATAGATTTAACTGTTCCATGTACTGAATTTTACTACAACTGCAATAGGTTTTACTATTCTATGCAATGATTTTTACTACGGCTGTAGTACATTTTCCTACAACTGCAATAGATTTCACTGTTCTATGTAATAAATTTTACTACGGCTGTAGTACATTTTACTACAACTGCAATTCATTTAATTTTGTAATGTAATAAATTTAACTACCACTGTAGTAGATCGTACTACAGCTGTAATAGATTTCATTGTTTAATATAATGAGTTTTACTATCACTCTAGTAGATTTTACTACAACTGCAATAATGTTCACTGTTTTATGAAATGTATTTTACTACCAATAACGTGGATTTTACCACAACTGCAATAGATTTCACTGCGTCAGTAGTGTATAATATTACTACTGTTGTTCAAAATTTTTAGAACAACTACAATATATTTCGCTGTTTATGTAATAAAATTTACTAGAACTACAATAAATTTGAATGCTCATGTAGGAAACTTTTAGTACAAATACAGCATATTTTACTGCTTCAGTAGTGAAGTGTGTAGTAGGTTCGGATTTTACTGCTTTTATCGTAAACTTTACTACAGTTTTTCGTAGATTTTACTGATTTCTTCTCTGTGTGTAGGGTATAGCCTTTAAGCATCCATAGTATCACTAACGAACCAAGACTCAGAAACGCAAATGACATCAACTTTAAAACCTTCAAGGTATCTGAATTCATCCAACTTTGCCCCAGATCTAAAACTTTGTGCATTAAGGTGACACACTTGTAACCCTGCACGTTGGCTACATATTACATCTATCATTATCCGCGTGTTATCTCTACTATAAGCGACTAAAGATTCCCTTAAAAACTCACTAAGACCATCAATTGTAATTAATCAACAATAGAAGGTGCAACAATAGTAGTACCCGTGGCATGATGGTTAGTGCGTTGGACTGTCATGCCAGAGGTCTTGGGTTCGATCCCTGCCTATGCCATCTAAAGTTTTTTCACGGGTACTGCCTCTTGCGAGGAATTGACAAATTCTCCAAGAGTAATTCTTGTCATGAAAAGTGCTTTCTCAAATTGGCCGTTCGGATTCGGCTTAAAACTGTAGGTCCCCTCCATTCCTGACAACAGTACTCGCACACAGGAATGGTTGAGAGTTGTAAGTCACTAGGCCCTAGTAGCATAGACTCGAAAAACTATTCCCTTCCTATAAAACTTGAGGCTTTACAAAACAAAAATTTGAATATGCAAGCTAGTGAAAGCCATTGCTTTGTACATTTTTTTTCGTTAATGGTTTGGGATTTTGTACCTAAGGACGATAAATGTTGTTTTTTTTTTAAATCTTCAAAAACTTGTAGATCTATGTTTATGTACTTCATTTAATAAAAATGATTTAGAAGAATTGAAATCTCGAGTAGCTGATCATAATAAAACTTACAGAGAATTGTTTAATGAAACTCTTAAGCCGAAAGCACATTTTTTGACCCACTATCCCACTGTTATTGAAAGGGTTGGACCCTTAAAAATGATTTGGAGTATGCGAAATGAAGGCAAACACAAAGAATTAAAACAAAATGCCCAGAGCATAACATCTAGGAAAAATTTATGCTACTCCGTTGGAATGAAGTTGTCTTTAAAACTAGCTAACTTTTTTTATTTAAATGAAAAAGACATTAAGATTAAAATTTTAAAAAGTAAAAATGTATGTATATCTCAAAAACCATATTTCAAAGACCTTCAAGAATTTGGCCTTGATGGTATTCAAATATTTTCAGAAAACATACAGTTTATGGGAACACCATACACTTCCGGTTTTTTTTTTGTTTCATAAGCAAAGTAACTTTATTTATAAAATTTCTGAAATAGTAATAAGCAACAAACGTGTAATAATTGTTTCCACTAAATATATGTTTCAATACGATGTTAATATAAATGCTTTTATTATAAAAGATAATACAAATATTTTAAGTTTGAAATTAATTACGGAATTTCAATATTATCCTGCTTTGCCACATAATCTTTCTGATGGTAGAATGGCACTAAGATTTAAAAATGTATAAAATTTATATTATAGTCATTTTATTGTCATTACTTTCATATAAGAGATTTTGATATTAGCTTGTATTTAATATTACCATAGTTATCAAAAATAAAATAAAAATACATATGAACATTCAAAATGATACCTGCTTTATAATTCTAGACATAGTATTCAACTAAAAAGGAAACAAAAGAGAATTTTATTTCAGAAAGAATGGTTTTGATATAAGAAAAAAATCAGTACTCTAAATCTCTGTACAAGTACCTACGTACGTAAGTATTCCTACATATGTACCTACATAATATTTAATTCATTACTGTTTGTATAGGACTGACAGATCTCTGTAGAAAAACTCATGGTAGATATACCATTTTTAATTGTATTACAGATTAAAATCAAATCCATTGCATGAAACAGTGAAATTTATTACATAGATATGAAGTAAAATGTATTACAGATTAAAGTTAAATTTATTGCATGAAACAATGAAATCTATTAAAAATGTAGTTAAATGTATCACATCAAATAGGGGAGAATTTACTGCAGTTGTAGTTAAATTTACTACAACTGCAGTTAAAAATCCATTATTTTATGTTAACATTTTACTACATCTGCAATAGATTTCAATGCTTCTATGTAATAAAATTTACTACCATTTTTGTATATGCAATAGATTTCAATGTTCCATGTAATGAATTTTACTACGGCTGTAGTAGGTTTTATTACAATTTTACTACAACTGCAATAGGTTTTATTGTTCCATGCAATGATTTTTACTACGGCTGTAGTCCATTTTACTACAAATGCAATAGATTTTACTGTTCCATGTAATGCATTTTACTACGGCTGTAGTAGATTTCACTCTGATGCAATGGATTTTACTTTTCCATGTAATGAATTTTACTACCACTGTAGTAGATTTTACTACAACTGCAATAGATTTAATTGTTCCATGTACTGAATTTTACTACAACTGCAATAGGTTTTATTGTTCCATGCAATGATTTTTATTACGGCTGTAGTCCATTTTACTACAAATGCAACAGATTTTACTGTTCCATGTAATGCATTTTAGTACGGCTGTAGTAGATTTCACTACAACTGCAATGGATTTTACTTTTCCATGTAATGAATTTTACTACCACTGTAGTAGATTTTACTACAACTGCAATAGATTTAACTGTTCCATGTACTGAATTTTACTACAACTGCAATAGGTTTTATTGTTCCATGCAATGATTTTTACTACGGCTGTAGTCCATTTTACTACAAATGCAATAGATTTAACTGTTCCATGTACTGAATTTTACTACAACTGCAATAGGTTTTACTATTCTATGCAATGATTTTTACTACGGCTGTAGTACATTTTCCTACAACTGCAATAGATTTCACTGTTCTATGTAATAAATTTTACTACGGCTGTAGTACATTTTACTACAACTGCAATTAATTTAATTTTGTAATGTAATAAATTTAACTACCACTGTAGTAGATCGTACTACAGCTGTAATAGATTTCATTGTTTAATATAATGCGTTTTACTATCACTCTAGTAGATTTTACTACAACTGCAATAATGTTCACTGTTTTATGAAATGTATTTTACTACCAATAACGTGGATTTTACCACAACTGCAATAGATTTCACTGCGTCAGTAGTGTATAATATTACTACTGTTGTTCAAAATTTTTAGAACAACTACAATATATTTCGCTGTTTATGTAATAAAATTTACTAGAACTACAATAAATTTGAATGCTCATGTAGGAAACTTTTAGTACAAATACAGCATATTTTACTGCTTCAGTAGTGAAGTGTGTAGTAGGTTCGGATTTTACTGCTTTTATCGTAAACTTTACTACATTTTTTCGTAGATTTATATAGCCTTTAAGCATCCATAGTATCACTAACGAACCAAGACTCAGAAACGCAAATGACATCAACTTTAGAACCTTCAAGGTATCTGAATTCATCCAACTTTGCCCCAGATCTAAAACTTTGTGCATTAAGGTGACACACTTGTAACCCTGCATGTTGGCTACATATTACATCTATCATTATCCGCGTGTTATCTCTACTATAAGCGACTAAAGATTCCCTTAAAAACTCACTAAGACCATCAATTGTAATTAATCAACAATAGAAGGTGCAACAATAGTAGTACCCGTGGCATGATGGTTAGTGCGTTGGACTGTCATGCCAGAGGTCTTGGGTTCGATCCCTGCCTATGCCATCTAAAGTTTTTTCACGGGTACTGCCTCTTGCGAGGAATTGACAAATTCTCCAAGAGTAATTCTTGTCATGAAAAGTGCTTTCTCAAATTGGCCGTTCGGATTCGGCTTAAAACTGTAGGTCCCCTCCATTCCTGACAACAGTACTCGCACACAGGAATGGTTGAGAGTTGTAAGTCACTAGGCCCTAGTTCTCAACGGACTGTTGCGCCACCCGATTTATTTATTTAGAAGGTGCCCAATAAGTCGCACCCAGCATTGCACAAACTGCCAAAGAAAAACAACAAACCAAAAAACCAAGAAGATGATGATGATTAAAAATGTGTGACCAAACTTTAAAAGAAAACAATTGAATATATGACAAATAATAAGGAAGACTTTCAACTGAAAGTATCTACCTACATTCAAATGTAATTCGAAATTTGTAGCAATTAAAAAAACATAATTTTAAAAAAAAAAAGTAAATACATATACATACATACATTGCCAGGTTTTTCGTGGGATATGCTATGTTGAAAGAAACAGGTGTTAAGCTTGAACTTTTGACAGACATTAACATGTAATGTACGAGTATAACTTTTTCGCTAAGGGTATAAGAGGAGGTTTAAAGCAATATTCACATGAGCACGACCAACGACCAACGAATGAACGAATATTCGTCGATTTTGACATTTCTTTCACATGAGAGTTTTTAATTCGTCGCGAATGAAGTTTGACATTCACCACTGAAACCAAAACAAGAACGATTTTTTTAGGTTAAGTACGCGCGATTTTTTTATTCGTTGCGAGTGTGGATAATGTGGAACGCGAATAAAGTTTGACAGTTCGTATCGACTATAATTTTTTTCGCGACGAATAAATTTGTTTTCTTAAATTTATTAATATATGATATTGAAAAGTAAAAGTTCGCATCATAAATCAAATAGAAACTATATTGCTATCGTTTTGTTAAGAATTTGTGTGGAAATATGTCTTCAAACGTATATAAACTCACATTTTGTAATTCATTCGTCGTTCGTTGGTCGCGCTCATGTGAATGATGCTTAACACAATGTAGCTTGCGACATTGAAGAGCAAATAATAAATATATGGTTGATTATGATTCAAGTAAACCATCTAATTATTTAATGTACTTGGATGCTAATAACCTATGCTGTTGGGCTATGTCTGATTACCTACCACATTCAGACTTTAAATGGGTTGAACCTCCAACTTATTTAGATGAGATTAAAGGCTGGTTAATTTCAAATATAAACATTGGTTATGTTTTAGAAGTGGATCTCGAGTATCCCCTAGAAATACATGATAATCACAATGATCTTCCATTCTGTCCTTCAAACATTTCATTGTCTGGTAAATCCAATAAGAAATGAATTGCTGATTTGAATAATAAAGTTAATTATATAATTCATTACAAAACATTAATTCAATGCCTTGATAATGGTTTGGTGCTTAAGAAAATTCATAGAGTGATGCAATTCAAACAATCTCAATGGCTGAAAAATATATTGATTTAAACAATGAACTAAGAAAAAAAGCCACCACAAAGTTTGAAAAGGATCAGCGTAAACTTTGCAATAATGCTGTATTCGGAGAAACTATGGAAAATGTAGACAAACGAAAAGATGTTCGAATTGTCGATTCAATAGAAAGCAAAGGCACCCATTTCGGTAGTCGCGCTCTTATAGCTAAACCTAATTTTCATAGCATATTAGAATTTTCGGAACCCATGTCTGCTATTCAGTTAAAACGAATTCACAGTGTATATAATAAGCCTATATACTTAGGTTTTTGTGTTTTGGAGATTTCAAAGTATAAAATGTACGACTTTCATTATGCATACATGAAACCTAAATTTACTGACAACCTACATCTGGCCTACATGGATACCGATTCATTTATTTATAAAATATGAACAGATGATTTTTACAATGATATAAGAAATGATATAATAGATAAATTTGATACTTCAGACTATCCACCCCAAAACCGCTACGGTATTGCCCAGCTCAATGTGAAAAAGTTAGGATTTATGAAGGATGAAAATAATGGTAGAATAACGAAGGAATTTATAGGATTAAGAGCTAAAATGTATAGTATAGACAAAGAAGATGCAGCACTAATAAAAAAGGCTAAGGGTGTTAAATCAGCAGCTGTAAAAAAAATGTCTTTACAAAATTACAGAGACTGTTACACAAACAAAACTTCTATAGTAAAATGTTGAACTTTAGATCTAAACACCATACTATATACACCGAATGTATAAACAAATTAACTATAAGTTGTTCTGATGACAAAAGATTTATATGTACCAATAATATAAATACACTAGCTTGGGGTCATTATCGAATAGAACTTGAAAATGAAATATAGAACTGATCTTGTGGCAGTGGCCCCACCTGCTGTATTCTTTAAAAATAAAAGCTTATAAAGGGGGGTTTGATGTAAGCCCCCTACCAGCAATACTAACTATTTTTTAAATATTAAAATTTAATTAAAAAATAAAAAAATATTAAAAAAATTAACATGTCTTTTTACTTAACGATTCTTTTCTCTCTTCACTCATATGGACCACCTTTTCTGAAAAAACGTAACTCTTAAACATGATGTTCTGTTCATGATTTTGTTCAGTTTCCTATGGTGATTTTTGCGTTCCGAACGTGAATTTTACGTTTTTGCGGTTTAACGTAAACGCTAATTTTACGTTTTGCCTTTTAACGTGAACGTGAATTTTACGTTTTAACGTGAATTTTACGTTTTAACGTAAACGTGAATTTTACGTTTTAACGCGAATTTTACGTTTTTGCGTTTTAACGTGAACGTGAATTTTACGTTTTTGCGTTTTAACGTGAACGTGAATTTTACGTTTTAACGTGAATTTTACGTTTTTGCGTTTTCGTTTTGCGTTTTAACGTGAACGTGAATTTTACGTTTTTGCGTTTTAACGTGAACGTGAATTTTACGTTTTAACGTGAATTTTACGTTTTTGCGTTTTAACGTGAACTTTACGTTTTTGCGTTTTAACGTGAACGTGAATTTTACGTTTTAACGTGAATTTTACGTTTTTGCGTTTTAACGTTTGCTAAGCATGGTCTAGAACCCAAAATAATACCGGTATCTAACGTTTGCTAAGCATGGTCTAGAACCCAAAATAATACCGGTATTTAGCATAGATCAGAACCCCGGTGATACTGGTATTTAGCATAGATCATAACCCCGGTGATACCGCTATTTAGCATAGATCAGAACCCCGGTGATGCCGGTGTTCTCGTACCCTCTAGTTACTACTACTAATGTCCTATTTTAGAATTCCCTGCAATTTTGATAAACTTAAAGACTGGCAAAATAGAAACTGAATTCCATAAAATTATAATGCCAATTCCTACAAAATTTCCCTAATGATGTTCCAAAGAATGGCAAGCCAACAACATTCACCTACGGAAAATGTCCGATTTTGATTTTGGAATTTGCTTCTCAAAAGAATGTCAGTGCAAACGATTTAAGAAGCGACTATTTTTAATCATAGGATCGACTTAGGAGGCCTATTCCAGTAATTCTATAATTATAATGAATTTGTACAATGAAATTGTACCTGCATTGACCAGAAGGTTCATGATGATTGATGGCAAGATCACTTTAAAGTAAGTTTCACATAAACCACACACTTAGGAAGCACTAATTGATGTTTTTTTCAGCAACAAATCAAAACGAAGCTTCGCAGTCGATTTGACTCTGTAATTCAGTTGATTCAACGACATACTCATCTCATCCATGACATATCAAGGTTCGTCGTGGCGCAGTTAGTTTTTAAATAAGATTGTAATTCTTTTCAAAATTGTATGTCCTTCGCGATTTCATGTGGTAAACAACATTAGCTGGAAATTCTTTAATTCGTTTAATAGCTAATTGTTGATGCTGATTACGACTCCGAAATCTTATTTAAGTTACATGTGCTCAAACTGATAAAATACCCGTTTTCAACACTATTTTTGTATTTTTTTATCAATGTACTACAAGCACAGATAATAATTTTTTACAGATGTCTCACCCTTATGGCGAGAAATGATATATGAAACTGAAATCAACCAAAAAAAAAAGAGCTTTTTCAAAAGCTTTAACTCGTCTTCTTTCCTATGAATGAAAACTAAGGCAAAGAAAAAACTGAAATCATTTTTGTATGTTCTTTTCCTCTCATAATCCTAATGCACAGACACACATAATACACCACAATCATTCTTCACAAATGAAAACAAAACTCGTTTTATTTTGGTTTTTTGTGGTGTGGTGTGGTTGGTGGTGATGCGTTGAAACAAGTGCAGGAGAGTTGATCGCTTGTCGACGACGAGAAAAAAAATATTTACAGTTGTCTTTGGAAATAGAAACAAAGCAAGGACAAGGTTGCCTTTATAGCTCGAGTTTGTATAATCGGATATGTAAATGCTAGCTGCGTGCATTCATGTGGATTTTTTTTTTATAAATTCATCTTTTTCTTCAATTTTCTATTTTTATGTCTTTTTAAACGTAATGAAGTGTTGTTGACTGGTGTCAATTGGATGATGAGGTACCCATGTACAATGCACATGTATGTACCTCATTGTACATAATGAGTCAACAATTAAAATAATATTTTTTTCTAGTTAGATAGATAGAAGATAACTTCCTCAAAAATGGACAAGTACATTTTGTTCAGCAAAAAATAAAATATGTAGGTACTGTTTTCTGTGCAAATAAGGGTCTTCCTGTAGATTTGTATTGCCCCTGATTTGTTTGTTTCCTTGACATAACTGTATAAAAAAAACGTGTTTCCTTTTGATTTATTAACTTCCCATAGCAAGTTATTGTAATCGGTCCGATTTGTCGAATTGAAAATTTTGACATTTCTCGAAGTTTTAAGGTCTATAGAGTCGAAATAAAAGATTTTTGGGATGATGTCTGTGCGTGCGTGTGTACGTACGTTCGCGACGTTTTTTTCGTCGTCCATAGCTCAAGAACCAGAAGAGATATCGACTTCAAATAATTTGTGTTATACAGATTGTTACATATTTATAGTACATATACATGTACGTCACTGATCACCCGATCACTTAGATATATATACTACTATGTGTACATACCGCCTTATATTTCTGACGTTTTGTCATTACATTTTCAGTTCTCGAACAAGTCAGACCAAGTAAAAATTAGTTTAATACCTATTGTACTATATTATATTATAAGTTTAGTTTTCCAATAAAAGTGGATTAAGCAAAATTGTTAATGATTATTTTGAGATGTAATAAAATGGCGACGAGAAAATAAAAATAATTTGCAAAAAAAAATCAAAGTAAAGTCTAACCAAAAAAATCCAACTCGTTAAAATGGCTGATGCGCAAATTGAAAAACTCGTGAGACTTGTTGCTGATTTGTACAGGCTCCAAGCAAACGCCACAAGTGATTCCATAACACAAAATTCGAAATTCTTTTTCAATGAATTCAATTCTAATTCCAATGAATCATTCGAGGAGTATATAGATTGTTTTAAATTGCAACTAAAACTTTGTAACATTCCAGAAGCAAATAGAGCACTCCAACTTCGAGTGCACATGGGTGCAAATTTAAATTCAACCTTGAGGAATTTATGCTATCCTGAAGATGTAAGTAGCCTCAGCTTCGACAAGATTGTAGAAATTCTTAGTGCTCATTTCATGGCAACAAACAATAAATTCAGTGAAGCAATTCGATTTCGAGGTATTTTGCAAAATCCAGAGGAATTGATTTCGGCTTTTGAAGAGCGTCTGAGAGCAGTTGCAAGGTTTTGCGAATTCAGCACATTCCTCGATTATTCTCTAATTTTCCAATTAATTCATGGTGTTAATCGGGATGATATTCGTGATGCCATAATAGCGAAGAAACCTGAAAAATTCGTCGATGCAGTCAAAATAGCAGCTTCGCTCGAGGCAACAAGACATGCATCAAATTCGATTAAAGCTAATCCCAGTTCTACGAGTGCTTCTTCAGCTTCTATTGACCAATTCGTACATGACTCCCGTCCTCGCATCAAAAAATCATCTGGGTCTCGATCTCGTTCTCAGAAAAACCGAGACAAATCTCAAAGTGCCAAAACACCACCAAAATACAAATGCTTCGGTTGCGGAGGGAATCATTGGCGTCAAGACTGCAAATTCAAAAACGCTGTATGTCGTCTTTGTAAGAGTAAAGGTCACATTGCAGCCGTATGCCGCAAAAGTAAAGTGCAGAAAAATAATAACATAACTAATACAAATACAAGCAATGGAACTACTGCAACTACTAGCAGTTCAGATGGAAATTCAATTAATTTTCTGCAAGACGATGCAATAAATAAAATCAGCGAGAGGGTTCCACCAATTATGGTAGATGTTCGCATCAACGATAAGCCGCTTAAGATGGAGCTAGACACAGCTGGAGCAAGTTCAATGGTCAGTATTGACACTTTTAAAACTTTACTGCCATTGCAACAGCTCACTCCTTCTCAAAGAACATTTTGCAGCTTCACAAAAAACAAATTCAAGTGCCAGTGCACACAAGTAAACGTCACATTCGAAGGACGATCTAAAGTACTTACCCTGTACGTTACAGATTTTCCATCCGGCAACATATTTGGTCGCGAATGGATACTACATTTTTCCGATTTAATTTCTTTCGAAAAATATTTCAAACAAATATCCACAATCTCCGATAATAAAATTTCAACAATTTCTGATAATACAAATACAATAGAAAAACTGCTAATCAAATACGAAGACTTATTTAGCGAAACTGCAGGTACCATGACGGGACCACCAGTTGACGTTCACTTCAAAACCGACGTACAGCCAGTTTTTGCAAGAGCCCGACCTATTCCATATTTGCTTCTTAATACATATTCTTCAGAAATAGATAAAAATCTTCAATCCGGATTCTACAAGAAAGTCACTCATTCCCGATGGGCATCGCCAACTCATGTTGTAGTCAAGGGAAATAAAATACGTATCACGGGTGATTACAAATCA
This sequence comes from Eupeodes latifasciatus, assembly GCA_920104205.1. Lineage (NCBI taxonomy): Eukaryota > Metazoa > Arthropoda > Insecta > Diptera > Syrphidae > Eupeodes > Eupeodes latifasciatus. The sequence goes on from OV049924.1 coordinate 235,526,944, forward strand.
ACACTCAACCCACAGCTGATCGTCGATGAACATCCAATATCCAAAGCAGAAGATATTTTCAATAAAGTACGTGGAGCAAACGTTTTTTGTCGATTGGATATAACAGATGCATTTATGAGTTTGCCGTGCAGTGAAGAATTTTCTGAAGCGATGACATTAAATACACCTACTCATGGACTTATTCAACCAACAAGGACACAGTAAGCTGTATGGCATCGTAGGACAGAAGAAATCACACATGGTCTTAAAAATACAATCAACTTCTTCCATGATTTCCTGGTTTTTGCTGATACTGTTGACGAGCTTTTGATAGCTTTGGAAGCTACATTCGTGAGATTGCATCAATTTGGACTTAAACTACGACGTGCAAAATGTGCTTTCCTTATGGAATCTGTCGATTCCTTAGGACATCGTATCGATGGCACAGGGATTCACAAACTGGACAAGCATGTTTTCGCAATACGAGATGCCCCCAGCCTACAACAGCAGCAGAACTTCAAACTTTTCTAGGTAAGATTACTTATTACCATTCATTTATACCAAATTTGTCTACGATTTCTGCACCTCTTCGCGAAATGATTAAGCAACGTAAATTCTACTGGACTTCAGAAGGGAGAAAAACATTCGAGTTTTTAAAAAAAGAACTTGTTTCTGATAATGTTTTGATTTCGTATCATCCCAACTTGCCTCTTTTACTTGCTGTTGATGCTAGTCCTGTTGGTTTGGGTGCAGTGCTATCCCACAGAATGCCAGATGGTCGTGAGCGCCCAATTGCATACGCTAGCAAATCATTGAATTCAACCGAACGTGCTTACCCACAAATAGACAGAGAGGCTCTAGCTATTGTGTGGGGAGTGAAAAAATGTTTCCAATACCTTTACGGAAGGAAATTTATAATTATCACAGATAATAAACCTGTTTCTCATATTTTTGCGCCAAATGCATTGCTTCCCAAATTTACTTTGTCCAGATGTTCTAACTATGCCAGCTACCTTACAAACTTCAACTATGAAATTCAATTAAAAACATGAAATGCAAATGCGAATGCCGACTACCTATCCCGCGCCATCTCCATCCAAGAATCAAATACTGTGGAAGCTGTCAATCTCATTTCCTCGTCAGACAATGATGATTTCGATCAGTTTGTGCTACAGCAAATACGTCAGATACCAGTCACCGCCGATGACATAGCTTCCGAGACAAGGAAGGATACCGAACTATCTCCAATGCTTTCTGCTATTTAGGATGGGAGAAGTCTATCATCACTTGGTTACACTGGCAACCAGCTTAATTACACTCAATCTTGTGGATGCCTTCTACTTGGACACAGGGTAGTCATTCGTAAGAAATTCCGTCATACACTTCTTGAAGAGCTTCACACTGCCCACATCGGAATCACAAAAATGAAAGGTATTGCTAGATCCCTAATTTACTGGCCTTCTATAGATCAAGATATAGAGAAACTAGCAAAATCATGTTCTGAATGCCTTAAACACGATAAATTACCACCGAAATACAACACTCATCATTGGGAGTATCCATTCACTATTTGGGAGAGGGTTCGTATCGATTATGCTGGCCCAGTGCAGCGTAAATACTTGCTTATCATTATCATAGTCGACTCTTATTCCAAATGGACTCAAGTGAATCTATTACTGCCGAAGCCACATGTAAAATCCTAGAAGAAGTCTTCTCAACGTTTGGGGTTCCTACTACCATAGTTTCGGACAACGGTCCTCAATTTTGTTCGGAGACATTTCAAGAGTTCTTGAAAATACAAGGCGTACGCTTTCACAAGCGAACGGCACCCTATCATCCTTCGACCAACGGCCAAGCTGAGAGATATGTGCAAACTGTTAAAAGATCTCTTCTACTATCTGGAGCAAATTCAACTAACCTTCAAAATTGCATCAACAAATTTCTTATTCAATTCCATAAAGCACCTCATCAGATGACTGGACAACCTCCATGATTACTCTTTTTGGGTCGAGTAATAAGATCACGTTTAGACTGTTTACGACCGGAACTAAAACTTAAAGTCTTAGGAAAGCAGCAACCTGAAAATCTTCATCAACCAAGATCTTTCGAACCAAATCAACAAGTGATGTTCCGTTCATATAGTTCTTCAAATTCTCCTTGGTTACCGGGTACGATAGTTACTAAACTTGGAAGCCTACACTATGAAGTTGAATACAAGGGAGTTCGACATAAAAGACACATCGACCAGCTCAAAGAATATACTTCAACAATTCGAAATTCAAATCCAGATGTTAATTTAGAAAGGCGAGTCAGTTTTTACGAAGATTCGCCAAGTCCAGATCCAGCTCCAGTGCCATCTACTCCACCTGCAGTAACAATAAGTCAACAGCCAAGACAAATACGAAACATACAGGCAAGGTCTCCAACAGTCATACCTCGATGTTCCGGAAGAATTCGAAGAGGCCCATTGAGATACTCACCCTAAGACGTTTAACGAGTGGGAAGATTGTTACATATTTATAGTACATATACATGTACGTCACTGATCACCCGATCACTTACATATATATATTACTATGTGTACATACCGCCTTATATTTCTGACGTTTTGTCATTACATTTTCAGTTCTCGAACAAGTCAGACCAAGTAAAAATTAGTTTAATACGTATTGTACTATATTATATTATAAGTTTAGTTTTCCAATAAAAGTGAATTAAGCAAAATTGTTTATGATTATTTTGAGATGTAATACAGATAATAATGTAGAAAGATGCAGAAAGGACTCTCAAAAAAATTGAGTGTGTGGTTTTTTTTACCATAGTAATTTAAAAAAAGGTGAACATTTTGGTTAACCCAAAATATCTCATGAACCAATAAAGCTAGAGACTTGAATTAAGTTTTAAATTATATATTGTAACGTGGTACCAAACTAGTATATTTTTGGAAAACATCCAATTAACGGTTTTTTTATAAATAAAAAAAAAACTGAAAAAAAAAAATATTTGTCACCTCGAAAATTTTACGAATGAAAAATGGTTTTATCTCAAAAACAATTTTGTGCAATAACTAGGCGACAAAGTTTAATGACGGATTTGTATAGAACAGTTTAAAGCAAGCATTTTTTTTACTATGGGAGGGGGGTCTATCCCCCCCGTAGGGGCAATTTAAAAAAAATATGTATGTTAAATGAAAAAAAAAATAATTAAAAAATAATGGTAATACTTACAACTATGTTTTATACATTTTTTTAAAGTCAACACTTTTGTCTATTAACATGTTTTTAAATCAGGTCAAAACTATGGATAGTTTTTGAAAAAATTGTTTTAAACTCAAAATTTGTTAAAAAAAAGTAAAAAAAAGGTTTAAAGTGTAATTTTTCAAAACTTCAAGTGTATCTACTATTTTTTTTAAGAATTCATTGCTCTTATTTGTTTTTGATCAAAAACTTAAAACTAGATGCTTTTATGTCTTCTAGTTCTTGAGAAAATTGAAAATTACCAAAAATCGAATATGGATTAAGATATACCTGGGCTAAATTCATTTTTCTTAAATCCAGCTTATTTAAATGCAAAAGAGACTTTGCACGCACCCACCCCACCTTGCACCCACCCCAAATCCTATAGTTAGTCCAAGCAAGGGGGTTACACACCTCTGTGTGGCATACACCCAACCTCGCACCTACCCCAAATTGCATAATTGCAAGCAAGGGGTTGCTGGGAGGTAATAAACCCCCATATATACCTCACCTTTCAAACTCCACCGTTATACTCGGTGCTTGCCACATATTTATGTAAGCAAGTAAAAAAAGAAAAGAAAACTTTTGGACATTGGCTTTAAACTAATTTTATTTATGTTATACAATATTTTTACAATGAACTTTTGGCATACAATTTTTAAGCATTCATAACATTTATTAATTTTCGTATTTTATTTTTAGGTTTGTTTTCTTTACTAACGGTTTGATTAAGAAACAATTTACAATTTTTCCAAAGTATAACTACCATTAGAAAGTTAATTAAATCAATTTTATGCTCATAGCAATTATTACTCACATTAAACCAGTCTGGAAATTGTATGTTTGTCGCCTTTATACATTCTTTGATTATTTTTTCTCTTAAGTTAGATACATAAGGATATTTTTCAAAATAAGAAGAAAATATTTTCACATGAAGACGGCATACTTGAAAATAGGTCTCAGTTGGCCATAAGAGAAGTGTCTTTTCTTTTGAATTTCCGTACTCTCTTAAGCTTATTAATATTTCTGTAAAACTAAAACTGTGTTTGTCCTTGGACATTTCTTTAACACAATCGTCACAGATCTTATTTATTTTTTTCATCGTTTTGAAAAAGCAATATCCCGCAAAATATCTAGTACCAAGGTCGTTGATCTAAGGGACCTTTACAGTTGTTGCATCTTTAGCTTGATTATCTTCTACATTGCTAACATTGATGTCATTTTCAATGCATTCGGTCACATCAAAAATTTCCTCGATTTGAGGTTGCTCCTTGGATAACAATTTATCTTCTGTATCGCTCTGCAAAATGGCAGTCTGCCTGAAGATACTCCGTATCATCTTCTTCGCAATTGGAACATTTTGAGTTAAATAAGAATTTGAGCGATATAACTTTGGCTAATAGGGCACCGAATTCTGATACACTGGGATTACTTTTGTTAACGTTTCGAGCTCTTATCTTTCCAAATAAGTTTTTCAATGGATCTTGATTAAATTTATTTACATACATACATATATATAATATAAATCGTTATACTCTTTAAATAATGCTTCTCTTATGCAAAGAATGCTTTCAATTGTTAATGCTAATCCCTTAAAACAAAACGGTCTATTTCTTGTATTTATTAGTTCTATATTAAGTAAATAAAGCTTCATTTCTTTCATAAACAATATGTTTTGGTCATTTTTTATGAGTGCTGGTTTTCCTATTAATAGACCAAACAGACAATTAATTTTTTTTAATAAATTCTGCTGTTGATTTTGAAAACTGATTTATTTCGGCCGGAAACTTTCCCAGTTTATTTAATGTTTCAATTCAACAGGCGACAGATCTACTTAGAATTTGAGCAGCCAACTTTACGTTCATTTTCTGAAGTTCAGTTGGGTCTATATGTGCTGAAGTCAGTCTCGGACATATTTTAGTGGTATTACATCTTTCACTATTATAAAGGTATTTAATTACCTTCCAACTTACAATTCCACCAGAAGTTGAAAAATTGTATTTTAATAAATTGTTCCTTATGGTTTGATAAGGTGTGGAATATCATACATTCCATATATTTCTTTTTCCTTGTATTTAAAACTGAATTTCCTTTCATCAAGATTTAATTTGTTAAATAAACTACGATTTGTAGGGCCTTGATCGCAGCATATAGCTCTTACGTTTAGATTTAGGCCTGTGCATAAAAGTCGCGAATTTTGCGATTTTGTTTTGTTTTTTGCTATAAAAAAATCGAAATATTTGGAATTTTTGCTTGTCGATAGTTCATTCCATGCGTTTACATGTGCTGAATCCAACCCATCAAATTTCAAGTCATTCGGTCAAGCCGTTTTTGAGATACGATGGAGGAAAGTTTGAAAAACACAGTTTTGAGAAAGACTCGTTTAAAGTTTCAAGTCCTCTTAACTATGAAAATATCAACTTACCTTTCAATTGACGATGCCTGGTTCATAGAATATTCCTTCTACTTCTTCTTGAAACTCTTTCAAAGCAGATTGTTCAGCTCTTGAATCAATTCTGGCTTGTTTAACGGCATCACTTACGCGCCGCTCAAAAAGTGAGATTCGCTTTTCATCACGTTTCTCAACATAAGTATAGGCTTCGCGGCCTATAGGGCATCTCATAACCGACAATTCTTTCAAATTACCTTCGAAACCTTCATTAAAGATGATAAGTAGTATCCCTTTGTAAGTTTTACTGTCACCATCGCCGATGTATGTAAGATACTTTACCCCATATTTTTTTTTTTTACACTTCAGAATTTTCAGAAAGTAGTTAGCTTATAGCAAGCTTCAAACTACGATCAGAGGCTCATCATAAGTGCATGTGTTAGTTGTTAGTAAGATAATAATACAATTAAAGCCTAACACACGCACAAAATACAAAACATAATTAACATTTAACATGAATTATTACAGAACAACAAAAAATAAAATAAAGACGTTTACGATAGTGGAGCACTGGTTCTAAACATGGACCTGCTGTATCTTTAAAACGACTTCGAATTTTGAAAAATCCCTTTACTACCGTATTCTAGACATATTAAATAAGCAATTTATGAAAAAAAAAATCGATTTTTTGAACCCATCACATGGGATGACCCCCTTAATGCTTTCTCTAAATGTTTGCTACATATATAGGGTCGTTTAAGGCTTTCTACGTGTTCTTGTGACTCTCCTTCGCTAACGCTAACCATTGCGTATATTTTGTAGTATCTTTTTTTGGAAAATCAAATAATTTTATATCTAAACGTTGAGTTTTTGCTGCTTCACAATGAATAATTGCACACTTTGTTCTTGTCCAAGATGCCATTTCTCCGTTTTTTGTTTTATATTTTCTTAATAATACACGACTTGTTTTCTTCAGTAGTTTTTAAGTTATTAAGTTTTTCTTAAGCACTCACTAATCACGATTAAAACATAAACCACAAATAACAGATATAATATTAAGCTAACTCTTGATCTTAAGAATTCACTTTCCAACTGAAATTCCGATCTGAAAAAATTCTTGAATTCCTGAAAGAGGCGCGAAATGCAATCAAATCAAATGCCAAAGAAAAAAATATGAACACAACTTAAAGAAAATTAAATAAAACAATAAATATAATATAATATAATATAATATAATATAATATAATATAATATAATATAATATAATATAATATAATATAATATAATATAATATAATATAATATAATATAATATAATATAATATAATATAATATAATATAATATAATATAATATAATATATATAATATAATATAATATAATATAATATAATATAATATAATATAATATAATATAATATAATATAATATAATATAATATAATATAATATAATATAATATAATATAATATAATATAATATAATATAATATAATATAATATAATATAATATAATATAATATAATATATAATATAATATAATATAATATAATATAATATAATATAATATATAATATAATATAATATAATATAATATAATATAATATAATATAATATAATATAATATAATATAATATAATATATAATATAATATAATATAATATAATATAATATAATATAATATAATATAATATAATATAATATAATATAATATAATATAATATAATATAATATAATATAATATAATATAATATAATATAATATAATATAATATAATATAATATAATATAATATAATATAATATAATATAATATAATATAATATAATATAATATAATAATAA